>CAWUFW010011764.1:0-590843 GCA_963921515.1 Calotriton arnoldi
CTGGCCACAGCTGAAGATGGCCGCCTAACCTGTGAGCTCCGCTACGAGTGGGGCTTCAAAAGGAGTTGGCGCCCATTAAATGCAAGACCTTCGACATAATTTCAGCATTACGGAGGTCAGAAAGTTAATGAGGAGCAGATGTGCCAGTTTTCTTCAGCGTGGGTGACTCGGTTCCTGAGGAATGGAAACTGCTCATTCTTGACACCGGAGCCCTGTGCTGAGAGGAGCCCCGGAGACACTGGCAGCCTCTCTATTCATATTTTGAAGCTTATTTCTGCCGACAACACAGTCTAAATAACTGCGCTCTCTGAGGTGAGATTTACAGGACACTACATTAATCCCTTCAGAGGATATGTGGCTGTTTTTACTTTTGGCGCCAATACTTCAGCCTCTGACAGAAGCCAGCTGTCCCTGCCCGTGCCCTGTGGAATGTGAAATGTGATTCTGAAGGAAGATAAGCTGACTGGATTCGTGCCTCTTGAAATACAGAGTCTGAGAGAGAAGCACCGGAGCCTTTCATTATGACTCACGGCTCCAGCTGACTTCAGTTAAGGTCTGTAAAGTTCATTTGGAGTTCATATGCTTGCTCTCTAAAATAATCACCTCAAGAAGCGCGGGAGGGGCTCCAGCTGTAGTCACTCGTGTGAAGTCTGCATTCTTCTGAGGAGTTACATGTCACTGTTTTGTGCTGAGTTACGTATTTAAACTCAGCAAAGGCTTTACCCTTTTGTGAGGAAAATTTGAGTAATCTGCACACAGTCTAACATTGTATACAAGGCCTTGCCCTTCTGTGCTGTGAAGAGCCTGGTATGTGGACAGGAGCTCCTTGGTGAGAGAGACGGTGGCGTCTGTCATCAAAATGAACAATCCCAGCTGAAATATGTGTCTTTGGAGAAGTTTATGCGCTGTTTTGGAAAAGTACCCTCTTAAGCCTTAACTACATTACAATAAGGTTTGGTGAAGTTTATGTGTTGCTGGGAAGTCTGCCCTATGAAATTAAGCTGTAGTGTTGTTCACCACACAGTTTAACTGAACAAATGCCCAGACTGTCTTTGAGATAATCTTGTGGATAAATGTGCAGTACGCAACTTTATATAATAAGCCTTGATTTTTAACTTATGTGCTGAGAAACTCTGGTCCTGTCAGCCTGCCTACAAACTTGAGCCTGGAGTTCCACAGCTTCCCGCCCGTAACGTTCCATTGGTCACACCTGAGCTTCCTGGCTTTTCCTCATGCACCTCGGTCTGCTCACCACACACGCTTATTTGCGGACAGCTGTGAGGTGCTTTGAGGACACACTTTAATCCGAAATTTTGAAAAACAACAGCTTTACCGTGGGTGAGTGCTTTGTTTGATATTAACTTGAGCACCCTGCTATCTCGCTCTGGCTAATGCGAAGCGCTGTTTCAGAGAAAATCTGTTTTTTGACGCATTTGCGCCTGCGCGTCACTCAATTTTCGTTATTGGCACGTGAGATTTGTTTTCTTGACCCGGTGTGGTCTGAATTCAAAAGCATGGCAGCTTTGTAGCAGATGAGTGCTTTGTTTTCTGCTAGCCCTGATATCCTGCTTAGTTTTTTTTTAAACTACTGCGAAGCGATACTTCTGAGAGATTCTGAGAGACTTAGCAGAAATCAAAATGTCTACTGCCAAACATGGAAATAAATCCTCTAAACAGCCTCTTTTCTCGGATATACTTAAGCAGTCACAAAATACAGATGCCAATAGCTCTTCCTCTACAATAGACAATTCTATACAAACTAACCTCACCATGCAAGGGCAAACCATGGATCGCATCCTACAAGAAATATCAGCGGTCAGTCGCAGACTTGAAGGCATGGATTCAAATATTTCCTCATTAACAGCAGAAACTAAAACAATACGAGCAGACATTGCAGGATTTCACGCCAAGACAGAGGAGCTTGATCACAGGCTAATAAATGTAGAAACTCGTCTAGACTCAATACAAAACAGAGATCAAGAGCTTTTATTTCTACGAAGTAAGATGATAGATTTGGAAGATCGAAGCAGGAGGGATAATGTCCGCTTTTCGGTTTTCCAGAAAAGATCGAAGGTTCAAACGCTAGAACATTTCTACAAAATATCCTTCCAAAAACTATGGACATTGCTTTTGACCCTCCACTGGAGATACAGCGCGCACATCGAATTGGTCCATTACGCAAGGAATCTGCAACAAACTCACGTCCCCTCATCGCTTGTTTTTTAAGGCATGAACAGACGAGGCAAATATTAATATCAGCACGTACTCATGGTCCATTCTCATACAATGGGTATGAAATTCGTATTGCAGCTGATTTTTCCAGAGACACTAACGAGAGACGCAAGGCCTTCCTTTCATTTAGACCTCAATTACGTCAGCTAGACATTAAATATGGTCTATTTGATCCTGCTCGTCTCCGAATTTCTAAGGATGGAGTATCTAAAGACTTCTATGACCCTGAGGACCTCCGTATATTTTTAGACAATTGGAAGCCGCAACAAATGGAAACTCAGCAATCCACTCCAGAACTATCACATCACAGTTCTTTTCCTCAGGCATCGAGCAATCCACGACGTAATGTCAGCAGTCCTCGACAGAGAGGCAGGGATTTTGAAAGGTCTATTCGTAGTCATGAGGACAAGAATGCTGCTCTTCAAACTGTATCCACCTTCACTAAGGAACAGCATAGGGATAAATCCCGATCGCCATTAAAATCTACTTCGGATGCAGAATGTGGTTGATTCAGTACCTCTCTACAATTTTGACCAAAATTAACCTATGCTCACACTTGTATCCTTTTAAATGACTAACCATCCATAATGAACTCATAACATACAAGAAATGAAGAAGATATCTCGCCTGCGGACAGATGAGTATTAAAATCTACTTTAGACGCAGAATGTGGATGATTTAATGTTTAAATATATTTTTGTTCAGATTTAGCTTTGTCTTCACACCCATTTTCTTTTAGGTGTTAGATCAAACCTAATGAACTCATGATATAAATGGGGAAAAGAAGGTATATCGTCATCAGTTTGTTGAGTAATACAGTTATTGTACTGTTCTTTATTGTTCTTCCTCTTTTCTCTCTCTTTTTCTTTTTTTTTGTTTCATCACATCTATTATATTAATTATATTGTCTTTAAACACTGGGTCTATCCCTCTCACTGTTTTACGCATATCTGATTGATATTCTTGGTACTTATTTATTCACTCTAAGATTGTGGTTATTACAGCTCTTCATGCTGATAATTCCAATCTTTTAATTTTTCACATATTGCCTAATTATCTACAGGGTTACAATTCCCTCTCTCCTTATTTTATCTTTCTTTATTTTCGATTCAATACTCTAATGGTTTAACAATATGTTTTGCAATTATACTATAATGTTATGCTCTTTAATATTACTATGTTACGTCTTCATATGAATTATAATAATTCTCCTGCTTCTACATCTATCATTCGATACATGAGCCTTATAATTAATGATAGGTCTATACTGTTTTTTGTTGTTTTTTTTTTTTCTTTCTTTTATTGACTACGTATTGTTAGTAATACTGTTTTTTATTACCAAATTTACTGCTTTACCCTTTCCCATACATATGGTCAATATTCTCTGTATCAATTAATGCATTTTAAGATTGTTAATATTCCATTTCTCAATCAAATAGTTACTCTTATTGTAAAATGTTTTTATTAACCTTTATGTATAATTTATTTATTTAGAAGCATATTAATCCTCTTTAATTCAAGAGATCATCCATAGGTTTTAATGTTACAGTATTACAATATATTGTTATATTTCTTATTAATAGTAAGAATACCTGTTATTATATACATTTTAAAGACATCTTTGGATTTATATTGTCAACCACTGTTTCACTCTCCTGATGGGGCCCCTCCTCGTGGCGGCGGTCCATTAGTGTTTAGACCCGTGGTTAAAAGTCCTGAGATCCCTTGTGCCATTTTATATTTGGCACTCTTTCCTCCCTACCTTTCCCTTTGTCATTTACACTACATACTATTCCTTCTGTTGAACACACCTCTAGCTATCTCTACACATATATTCTTCCATCATCAAATAGCATTACCCATTTGATTAATTCATTATTTACCTGATCTCTGTTACGGTCCAAGGTCCTCTTTTATCCTCTTACTTCTCCTTTCTTTTCTTTTTTCTCTTTTTTTCTTTCCCCTCTTCTCTCTTCCTCTCCCTCCTTCTTTCTCGTATCTTATTTCTCTTCTTTCACATATACAGCAACATTATATCAATTTTTTAATTTACTACATCACGTTCTGGCTTCCTTATTAAATTTCTATCGCTAGTCCTACCTTTTTTTTTTTTCCTTTCCTATTCTTATCTGACATGGCCACTTCACACGATCTTCGAGTAATAACCTGGAATGTTCATGGATTGACACATTATATTAAAAGAAAAAAAGACACTCTCTTATTTACAGTCCAAGCATGTGGATATAGCTCTCCTTCAAGAAACCCACCTTGACGCTAAAGAGTCCGAAAAATTGCGTAGAGACTGGGTGGGACGGGTTATACACAGCAGCATACAGAAGAGAACAGACCCAGATGCGACACCAACCCGCAAATGTGGAGTAGCGATTCTTATCCGTAAATCCTTACCAGTGACAGTCTTGAAATCCTGGATAGATCCGGATGGACGATATGTCTTTGCCAAACTTCGCATCGGTGAAACACACATATGCGTTGGCTCCATTTACGCTCCCACAGGAGCAAAACGATCATTTCTCCTTCAACTAAACCGCCTTTTAACTGAAATAGGTGCTTCCCAGTTTCTTATCGGTGGAGATTGGAACCTAGTGCGTGATCCAGTCCTAGACAAAACAGGCCCTCTAGATAAGGCAAATGCGGCAGATAGGGCTCTAATGGACGATGTGGTGGCAGATAATGGTTTGGTAGACCATTGGCGACTTTCTCACCCGATGGATAAGGATTACACCTTCACTTCCCCTACGCACGGCACGCTCTCTCGTTTGGACTACTTTTTAATCTCCCAAAATGTAGTTCAAATAACACAGGACTCTCAGATTCTGGAGGCAGCAATCTCTGATCATTCTCCAGTTCTACTTTCCTTACAAACTGGTTTATCTAAACCAGGTCGCAAACCCTGGCGTCTAAACATTCAACGTTATAGGACACCCAAAAACAAAATTTTATTACAATCCCATTTTCAAGACTTTATGTTAGTCAATCAAGGGTCCGTTGACTCCAACAGAACTCTCTGGGCGGCGGCAAAAGCCACTATCCGTGGGCAGCTTATGAGAGATGCAGCTCAGTTTAATAAACAAAATGCTAAAAGGCAAAAAGAATTGGAGCAAGATATTGTGTCTTACACTAGATTATATACACTTAATCCAACGATACCACATCGTAAGTCATTGGAAAAAGCTCGCATGGCTTTAAATAACCTTTTTACTTCTAAGGCAGAATACGCCCTACATAGAATGAAAGGGAGACATTATGAGCAGGGGGAAAAAGCGGGAAGATTATTAGCAGCCCAGCTACGTCAGCAGCAAGCATCTATGGCTATACCGGCCATTAAGTCAATGAATGGTGTTACTCTAACTAAACCCCAAGATATTGTTAACGAATTTGCCCAGTATTATCAGTCTCTTTACACTGCTGAAACTCAACTTGACACTGACAAATTGGATTCTTTCCTTACAAATGTAAACTTACCCTGTTTGTCAGAGGAAGGTAGAATCTTATTGGAAGGTGAAATTACCAGGGAAGAAATATCGCGAGCAATTGCTGGCTTGCCATATCATAAGGCCCCAGGAGAAGATGGCTTTCCTGCAGAGTTTTATCGTTGGGCAGGAGTGGATGTGATTGACTCTCTTTTACTCGCATTCCAAGAGGCAGAGCGTGAGGCCTCCTTGGGCCTTATATCTAATAAAGCTATTATTGCTGTGTTACCTAAACCTGGTAAAGATCCTTTATTATGTAGCAGCTATCGTCCCATATCTTTATTGAATTGCGACATCAAAATCCTAGCTAGCATTCTGGCCTCTCGCTTGCGTAAGGCTATCCCATCTCTCATACACTGTACCCAAGTTGGATTTGTTCCGGGGCGTTCCTCTAGGAACCATCTTCGCACTCTTGCCCACACATTATGGTATGCCAAGAATCTTCCTGATGACGCTTTGGCCTTATCGCTTGATGCGGAAAAGGCGTTTGATCGGATTGAATGGGATTATCTTTTTAGGGTGTTACAAAAATTCGGCCTGGGAGATCAATTCATAAACAAAATACGCTTGTTGTACAAAAATCCCTCGGCACAGGTAAATTGTGGGGGCTTTATCTCAGATCCATTCTCTATCAATCGAGGTACTCGTCAGGGTTGCCCCCTCTCCCCGTTACTCTTTCTTCTAGCCATGGAACCGTTAGCTGCCTCCTTAAGACAATCTACTTATATTAAGGGCATTTCTCTTCCGACAGGTGAATCCAAAATTTATCTCTACGCAGATGATATTCTTCTCACAATCACAGATCTCTCCACCTCTTTACCATCTGTATTAAAAATAATAGATGACTTCTCCTCCCTTTCTGGGTACAAAATTAATTGGAACAAAAGCGAAGCGCTGCCCATCTCGAACGGGACCACAATAGCGGCCATTCAAGGTTTTCCCTTTCAATGGAAATCTTCTCATCTCAAATATTTGGGCATACTAGTGAACAAAGGTCTAGAGGGCATGGTTACAGATAATCTCAATCCCCTCATTGCTCAAATGCGAAGGGATTTTGAAAAATGGAAGGCACTGGGTCTCTCAATGTGGGGCAGGGTTCAAGCTGTGAAAATGGTTACTCTCTCTCGTTTTCTTTATGTCCTCGGCATGCTCCCTATTCAGGTTCCTTTAACCACGTTACGTTCAATTGATTCTAAGATAAAATCTTTTATATGGAACTCTGCCAAACCCCGTCTCTCAGCTTCAAAACTAAAGGCTCATCGCTCCTATGGAGGAATAGGTCTACCCTCAGTGGAACATTATGCTTTGGCATTACAGCTTTCTCAAATGTCATATATGCTTTCACATTCATTGGATGCGCCACAGTGGGTACATCTTGAACACTACCTTTCATTTACAAAAGCAGGTCTTTCTGTTTTATACGGCTCTGAATCTCGTCCCCGAGACTCCACTAATCCTATTTTGTCGGCTATGCGCGCTGCTTGGCAAAGGGCACACTGCTTACTGGGCGCACATCCTCGTCTCCATAGGAAAGCACCATTATGGAATAATTCTGCAATTCGTATTAATAGAAAATCTATATTTTGGCCCATTTGGGAAACAGCAGGTGTTTCCACCCTAGACCAACTTTTTTCAAACGGTGATATTAAATCATTTGTCCAACTGCAGGAAGAATTTCATTTGCCTGCTATACAACTTTCAAAATACAACCAGTTACGACAATCCTTACGGAGAAGTCTAGGACCTCCACCATGGCTCTTGCCCGACTCACCAATTGTGACATATCTACACGCTTGGGGTAAGATGAAAGGAGCTACATCTGGCTTCTACCAAACTCTCACTTCGCATCTTTTTTCTCAACCCTTATCGCAAACCTTGCGTATTAAATGGCAAACCTCATTATCGGTCTCTTATACCGATGATGAATGGTCTGACATTCTTAGCAATCTCAATAAGGGTGCACGTGAAGCACGATTGAAATTTTGTTTATTCAAGATTTTACATGATTGGCACTGGTCACCAACAAAACTGCATAAAGCTGGCTTGCTTCCCCATTCTAACTGCTGGAGATGTGATAGTACGTCTTGTAACATTTCTCATATCATCTGTGGATGTCCAGTGATCCAACCCTTTTGGAATTATATAGGTAAAACCTTACGTTCCACGATGCCTCTACAAATTCCACTTTCGCATGCTACCATTCTTCTGCATGATACACGTCAATCACAACCACTTTCTAAACCACAAGCCCGACTTTTACACACAGCCTTAGCTACAGCCAAAATTTGTATATTACGACAATGGAAATCGCCTCAACCACCATCACAAGAAACATGGATGGTGGCCATGATCCAAACAGCTTCCTACGAACGTATTATATACAACATACAGGATCAATCTGATCTCTTTCTTCGAGTATGGTCACCTTTTCTAGCTTCAAATACTGATGCTAACATTAATGACCCTTCTACGCAGTAATTTAATTTCTATTTCCTCTTCTTCTCACTCATTATTCATTATTGGTGGTTATAAATCTTAACACATATTGTATTTATCCACTACTGGTTGTTGTTTTTTATAGCTACTCACCAGAGCATTTACATGTAATTCTGTATCTTTTAATATATATATTTATACATGTGTGTTTCTCTGCTTACGCTTTCATTCTGCACAATATACCTATTGTTTTCATTTATTGTTTGCACATTTCTCTATATTATCCATGTCATTATCCTTTTCTATTCTTATCTCATAATTCCTTTTCCTACTTCATCTCCCTTGGCTCCGTAACATTCATATATTTGTAGCATAATGTAATTTATTTAATTTTGTCTATATCAAAGAATATTACTTTTTCTCTTTCTTTGAACCAGCATAATTACTTTATGTTATGGTAAGTATTTGTCGTATCTTATCTTACCTTATGTTATCTATCACTTAGAATGTCCTCTCATACATTTATATTTAGGTACATCAAATGAAATTACTTAACCCTTATATTCATCTTTTATCTATTCGCATTGCTTTCCTAGAGTGTCTTTTCCCTTGGAACATACTCATATTGCATTATGCTTCATATTTGTAAACTTTTCACTTATCGCTTTCTTTTGTGATCCCTTCTTTCCTTACCTCTCTCTTCCCCCTTCCCTTAATTCCATCTTTTATGGCCTCAATATAAATCCAAATATTTGTCTTTGCATTTATATGTTTATATATTTATTAAATTATATAATATGATTAATTATTCAGAAAGTTTTACTATATGCTTATATTTAATAATTCTCTTATATATTTATTGTATGATAATGCATACAGTTATTATAATATATGTATAATTTTTTTTATATATATAAATTTCAATAAAAAATTGAAACACAAAAAAAAGTGAAACCACACATACTGAGTGGGGGGACTGTAAATGCAAAGCGGGAGAGGAGGGAAGAAAAATAACTTCAAGGAGCACGCCTACAGCGTGCAAAAAGAAATACCGAGGTGGGGGCTCCTAATGCGAAGCAGGAGGGGGGAAGAAAAAGAACTTCAAGGAGCATGCCACAGCGTGCAAAAGAAATACCGAGGTGGGGGCTCCTAATGCGAAGCAGGAGGGGGGAAGAAAAAGAACTTCAAGGAGCATGCCATGGCATGCAAAAGAAAGGCAGAAACAAATACCAAGTTGGGGCGAGTCCTCATGGGAGGTTACTAATGTAGACAAGGCGGTCCGAAGGAGGGACTACTAAGCCTATTGATGAATCAAAAGCAACCATTTGGAAAGGACAGTAACAGGAGCCAATTAAAAAGATGGGCGGATAATGGGCAGGCTTCAAGTCCATAAGTGAATACAGGCATGCCTCACAGAGCAGCTCCGACAGTGATTTAAAAATATTATGGAAGCATAATCAGTATCAACAAAACAACATTCATCTATGTTAACTAGATAACAAAAATCACATAACTTTGCAAGCAGCAAACTAAGAGGCAAGAGAGGATAATAGATAGCTGTTTTTATTCCTTCGGTTCTGTCGCATCATGATGTCATTTTCTGTTTTCAACAGAATGCATTATGGGTATTGTAGTTCTTTACAAAGCTGAGAATAAAAAGTAAGAAAAGAGTCATGCACAATATGAGATACATATATTGTATTTTATTTTGCTACTTTTGACAGACACCTCTTTCTATTGGCAGAAAGCAGAGGGGGGACATGGCGTATCATAACTGCAGACTGTCAGGTGCTCTACTTCCAAATGTGAGAAATGTCTAATTAACACGTTTCTGTTGCACACCTCTTCATCACATTCCAGGGTTTGTAATCTGGTTTCATCCAGATCTCACACTGTGATTCCTGCTCCATTTTCAGCACCTCAGGTTTTAGATACATCTGTGTGATGTTTACATGTTGCCAGTAGAGTGCTCTGCATGGCATATCACATACAAAACATGAAACCGAGTCCACCTCATAGATTCTCACACGTGTGCAGTAGATGCATGAAGGTTACAGTAGAGCACTGCAGCAGAGCAACTAGACCCGACTTTCAGGGGGAGGCTAACTCTTCCAGTCAGTGGGGCGAGACAAGCATTTCAAGCAATGCACGTGGGGATATCTTTATAGCCAACATGAGGGAAACAAGTGTCAAACTGCATTTTAAATATATTGCACAAACACAATCTTATTAAGATTGACAGACTGGAGTCTGTATTAACGCCCCTATATTCCGCTGCTGAGGGCTGCTATACAGCGATTCATTTGAGCCGGTGGTTTCCGGTGCTCAGCATCGACACTTTAATTGTCACCGCCGTGCTCGCAGTGACAGTCCACCATAGGGTGGCACTGTCTGAGATGAGCACAACAGCTGTGTTTTTTTAAGTCAAATGGCATTGAAAATAAATAATACCAGCCTCTCAAGACATAAGTACAAATTTGTGTGCCTGTGATAGTCTGAATTGTCACACTTGCAAGAGTGCAATGGTAAGGTGTTATGATGGTGCTGTCATTGGCAGCAGTGACAGGGGCGTTACTTGGTGCAGGTCACAGTGGCCGTTTGAGAAGGGCCTTGGCACTTATTTTTTTTTACAAATTAAGCACTGGGGCTATACTAGTTGATAAAGGCCTTGAACCTGAGGTATAGGCCCGAACCACAGGCGCAGTCCTATAACGAGGGTGAGGTATAGCCTGAGGCACAAGGGCTATAGGCTCTTAAAACATTCCACCCACTACAGGTAGAATGTTCCAATTTGAAAAGGGAGAAACATAAAGACCGAACATTGGAATGTTGATGCTCTGGTCCTCTGTCGGCCATTAGAAGCCCAAAACTACTGCATTGTCTTCAATGGAGCTCTCAACATTCCAATGTTCTGATATAGCCTTAGAGCCCGCCGTAGCGGGCTCTCATCGTCAATCAAAGGCCCACTCCAACTTTGACAAGGGAGCAGGCCTTTAATGAGTTGTAGACCCCGCTATGGAGGGTCTCCTAGGTTTATTAGAACATATCGCCCCAGAGGGGGCGGAATGTTCTAATTTGAAAAGGGAGAAACATAAAGACGAACATTAGAATGTTGATGCCCAGGCTTCTAACGGCCAATAGAAGCACGGAGCACTCCATTGTCTTCATTGGAGCTCTCAACATTCCAAAGTTCTGATTGTCCCTAGATTCCTTGCTTGGGCTCAGTTGTTTGGTGGGGGGCCTACTTGCTGACGCCATATTGTGATCAATCAATCAATCAATCAGGGTGTCGAAGGCTGCTGAGAGGTCTAGTAGGATAAGGGCTGCAGTGTGGCCTCTGATCAAGGAGGGTGTGGATGTCATCAGTGGCGGCTATGAGGGCGGTCTCGGTGCTGTGGTTGTTGCGGAATCTTTATTGAGGGGAGTCGAGGATGTTGTTGGTTTCTATGAAGTGCGTTAGCTGGGTGTTGATGACGTCTCTTGATGACTTTGGCAGCGAAGAGGGGAGAGAGATTGCCTGTAGTTCTTGAGGTTGGTCGGGACTGCAGAGGGCTTCTTGAGGAGGGGTTTGACTTTGGCGGGTTTCTCAGTCGTTGGCAACGTGGCTATTTCGAGGGCGCAGTTGATTGCCTGTCGTAATTCGGGTGCGATGGTGGTGGCGGCCCCTGTGGAAGATGTGCGGAGGGCAGGGGTCAGTGGGTGCTCCGGAGTGTATGCTTTTCATAGTCTTTGCGGTGTCTCCTGTGGTGACATGGGTCCAGGTGAGGAGGGTCGGTCGGGTGGCTTTGCTGGTGGAGGGTGGAGGGTGTAGGGTCGGTGCTGTGGTCTTGGTCGTCAAAAGTTGTCGTGAGAGCGACCTGATCTTGTTGTGTATGGGTGGTGTTTGAGCCTTTACTGCATAGGGATATTTCAATTTGTGCTGTGTATAGTTTGCTATGGTTAGATATCATTCTTTATTTGACTGTTTGAGGCATTGTCCGATTGAGTATGAGTCAAAGTCAGATGGGTTTACATAATTAAGTATGATTTGTTTATTATCTACATAACAATAGCACTTGAGATTGAAGGAGGAGATTGGGTGCAACAGAGAGCTAAGATAACTGTTAAAGAGGGGGTGAGGAGGTTTGGTACATTAGTTGTGAACTGAATGGAGCTGACCTGAATAGAGGAGTGAGAAGATGATCTGTCTGATGCTGATCTGCTTCAGTTATTCACCCTGCACTCTGATGTTGTTAAGTCTCAGTAGAAGCTTGGGATGATAAATAGTATTAAAGGCAGGTAAAGGTTCAAGTAATAGGTGTGCCAGTAATCCATTTTTAATTCACTGTGGTTTTCAAACCATCCTACGTGGAAATTACTGCTGCTTCCGTGCCTCAACCATACTAGAATCTGTTTTGGTAATCTGAAAGCTGGTTATTTTCTTTCAATGTAGGTATATGTTTTGAGCAGTGCTTAATTTGAACTGGTGATTTCCAATGCTAGAGTACCGGCACTTAATTGCCAGTACCTGCTCTAGTGACTGTCCACCACATGGTGGCGCTCTCTGTTTAATTTTGAGACAAGCACAACAACAGTGTTTAATAAGTCAATTTACATTTAAAAAAGAACAATAACCACCACTAACTCCACTGTTACAGCATTGGGTAGCCTAAAATAGTCTGAATTGTCACACTTGTATGAGTCTGATGGTTAGCATTTGTGTTGATACTGTCATTGGCAGAGCTAACTGGGGGATGAGTGGTCCAAACTGCTGACGTCTCCTGACACTTCCTTTTTGTACAAGTTAAGCACTGGTTTTGGAGGTAGAGCTTTCGATCGTTTTATCTTTTTGACTAAAGTTATTGGCTAGATATTAGAAGGCAGTCTTGGCTGGAAACCTGTTTGGTTTAGGGAGGTTTTCACCTAAGGCATTTCTAGTTCCTATGGGCAAATGCCTACATTCAATGAGTTGTTGGCTGTTCTGGTTGGATTGGCTGCAGAGCTAGTCCTGAGGACACGGGTCTGCAGTTGATTCTGCTGCCCACATGCATTTGCAAAATTGAGGAAGGATTGATGGAGCTTTTTGGGATTAAAGGTGAGTGACTTTAGATGTTTTTGTTGTGTTTTGTTATCTGGAGAGCTTTACCGAGCTTCTGGAATTGTTGTTGAGCAGTGGAAAGTGATGCAAGAAGAGTGAATTAGGTGGATGGGAAGTAATGCAGGTTTGCCATCCAAACACCAATGGCCCGTTATGAGCAGGCCTTCAGCTGTGCTGCCAAGGAACCAGAAGGTACTACCACTTCAGATGTTATGGCTGGAGGGATCTTTGTCCTCTGAAATCTTCTACCGGGGCTGTTCTTTTTGACTTTGAGGCCTCTCATCAGGTCTGTTGGCCCCCCAACATCTCTCTATTCAGGTTTTCTGCTCCTTGTTAAGGGTTCTTGGCCACTCCTTGATCTTCAGGCAGCAGGTAAGATCTCCAGGACATAGGGCAGGTCTCCCTTGAGCAAGTCAGACACCAAGTTGCAAGGATCGGTAACTTTACTGGCTTCTGTCAGCTTTTGCTACCACCTGATCGTTTTGAGAAGAAAAAAATGAAACATCCAGGCTACTCAACATTTAGAGGTGTCCGTTCCGGCACAAAAACAATCATCCCCACAACGCAGGCACCCTTGTAAAATAATGCAAGGGTGCCTATGCTGGCACATGGCAGCCAATTGTTCGCCAGCACAGGGGAAAGCACAGAAATGCCTGAGATTGAGCTGACGGAAAGGCGTCTCTCTATGGAGCCGCTCCTTTTATCACAGGGTGTGTCCTCAGGCCTTGTAAATGATATCCTCCCAGTTACGCAACCAATACAACCAATACAATCGCCATTGCCCCAAAATACTTTAGTCCTTATACAAGACCAACATGGGCCATTGCTCTCCAATTTGTATACAGGGAGCTTACCAAGTACAGGTAAAGAGCACTCCCCCTTGAATGGCTCATTACTGGATTCTTCACCTATTCCTCCGGCTAAGCGAACCAGAGCAGGAGATCCCGTTAGTGGAATAAAAGCTAAACAACCTAAAACTACTCGTGTGCCCAAAACTAAAACTGTCCAAACAAAAGTGCAGATTACGAATTCCAAAAAACAGGTAGCGTCAGTGTCCCTTAACACACCATCGTTTCAGGCACTGCAACCGGACTCTTTTTGGACAGAAGTTTCTATAAGGCTAAAAGATATAATGGCTCCCATTTTGACTAAATTGTCTCTAATTGAAACACGGCTGGGGGAATTAGAAATGCAGAATTGTTTACTACTTGCCCGTATGCCCCAGCAGAATGTTGCTTCTATGATAGCACCTAGGAATACTGAATCAGCACCATCGATGGAGGCACGAGGGCCACCTCCATCCTCAATAATGACATTGACATCGTCTATACCCCCTGGAGGCTCCTCCAACGCTGTATCACAGCCCTTAAACCCCCTCCCTAATATGAATGTAACAAGGGTTATTCAGCCCGGCCAAGGACTAAATGACGGGGACCTAGTTCGCCAGCCACTACTACCAAGGAGGGAAGATAGAAGAATTATGCACCAGGCAGGGTCACCTGAGAACTTTACTGGAATACTTAAGCACCAGCCACAACAAACTCTTCATCTCCCCCCTGCCGCGGCACCACTGGTCCTGGTTTTGGCAAATGTCCCACTCCATCGAGAAGATCAAAGTGAAACTACAAGACAATTAATGGACAAATGTCTTCATTGGTTAACAAGTAATGTCCATATGACCGAGGGGGGAGAAGGCAATTGGCCAATGAAGTTATTATGGCCAGGAGAGTGGGATGGGTGGGGGTTTAAGAAAAGCGTTTGGTGGCGACTGTGTGGTAATTAATTTTAACAATGTGCACACAAGTGCTTCTCTTCTAGCCAACTCCCATGGCTTTTCTCAAAGGAACTCCCAGATAATACCTTTACCCCTGGAATTCTTCTACAATGGCCAGGGTGTGACCATGAGAGGGGAATACAGGGGTACACAATTGAAAACGCCTTATGGTATGAACGAGGGACCCCTTTTAAATTCTGGAATTAGTTTATATAATAGATTTGCACCCCTTCGAACCTGGAGGAATGCGATTGACTACCTGTATCACCCCCTAAACTATTAATCAGGGCAACTATTGTGGCCCTTGCAGAGGTTAGCCCCTTAGGGATTCCACTGCGTACACGATCCTCCGAGGAGGCCACCATAGTTGCAAATTTAGCACCTAGGGGGGTACAGGAACTTGAGTACCCCTTGCCAACCTGCATGACTGATATTGAGGGAACTGGGCCCAATATGTTAACGTGGAACGTGGCAGGTCTAGCTTCCAAAATAGCCAATCCTGAATGGATAAATAAGTGGCAATGTATGGAGGTAGTATTCTTTCAAGAGACCTGGGCCATAGATCCAATTTTCTTTTCAGGCTTTCGCACCTTCCATTCCCCAGCTGTTCCATCACTCTCTGGAAGGGCGAAGGGGGGTTTACTTACTCTATTATCAAATACTATACCCCTTCAAATCAAAGAAGTTGGTCCTAGACATACTCATTTTCAGATTTTTGAGATGGGTAGTAGGAAACAGGGCATTTGGACAATCGTTAATTTTTACAATAATGAGTTTGGGAGGAACTCGAGGCAAGTGGTAGATGCACTAGCATTAGAGATTGAGAAATTGTATAATGGGAAAAATGGGGGTAGTGTAAATCTTGTATGGGTGGGGGATTTTAATGCTCATCTCTGTAAGTTCAATGGCACTAGGGTATGTGGAGTAGAGGACTCCTACAATAACCTCTTTTCACACTTCGCACATAATGAGTACGGTGATGTTTTGAACAGTCTGTTATATAAGTGGAACTTGTCCTTAATAAATGTACCAGAAGAGGGAGGGCAAGAGTCCACTTTTAGAAGGGGTATCCAAGAGTCTACTATAGACTATATTTTAGCTTCGGCACATTTACATGGGAAAGTGGTCCACACGAGTACTCGATTTTGTTCTTATAGTGATCACGCTATGTTATCTATTTATCTAAGTATTTTATCTGATCCTAAAGAACACAATAAAGTTGTAGAAGGTGTGAATTTGTCCAGAAAAAATGGTTACCAGTTGAAGTGGTCACAAGTACAAAGATTAAATTTAAGCCCTGAAATTATAGCTCAAATAAAGGAGGAAATATTAGCCTGTCTGGAAGAGAATTCATCACCTCTATTCTTGGTTACCCAGTTTATTGCTCTTCTGGAAAAAGTAAAATTAGCACTCACACGGGTTAAGTCAGCTAATGCTACCGTCAAAGTGGGGTGGCTTGATATAGCCTGTACAACAGCAAAAAAAAGCCCTTGTGAAAGCTCTAAATACGCATCCCAGAGACTGTTCTGTAGTGTGTGCGTTACGTAAAGATTATAAACTAGTGAGGAGGACTAGGGAGAAAGATCTTAGGGCACAGGCATGGGTAGATCTTGAGGAAGCAGCTATGTCAGGCAGTAGTAAAGATTTCTGGAAAATCGTGAATGCCCCACATTTTAAATACATCCAGGATCCTACATTAGATGTGCATGTAGAGGAAGAGGCATGGGTGAGCCACTTCGAAGGAATATTTGGCTTAGCAATGCCCCCAACTCCACTACTATCCTCCCCAGAGATTTTACCACAGGGAGGGTTAATTTTCTCTGTATTAGAGATACGAAAGGCACTGGAAGCCTGCACCCCAGGTAAGGCGCCTGGGCCAGATGGAGTTCCAATTGATCTCTTTCAGCAGGATTATAATATGTGGGTGCCTTTACTTACAAACATTTTTAATAGTATTCAGATAGTAGGCCCACATCTTTCTTGGAACCAGAGTTTAATTGTGCCCATTTTTAAAAAAGGTGACAGGGGATCCCCAAAGAATTATCGCCCCATATCCCTCCTCGACACTACTGCCAAACTTATGGGACGGGTCCTCTTGGCCAGATTGGAGGACTGGGCCGAATCGCATAATATTTTTATGAAGGCACAATATGGGTTTCGTAGAGGAAAGGGGACGGTCGATCAGTGTTTAAATCTCTCCCTAACTATAGGGAAATACACTAAGGCAAAGGCTGGCAAATTGTACATGGCTTTCATGGACCTAACCTCGGCTTTTGACTGTGTGTCACACCCGAGGTTGTGGTCCATGATGGAGAGCATGGGTATTGATCCACCAATAATTGGTTTCATACGTCAGTTGTACGCCAATGCCACTGCCTGTGTGAGGTATGGCAGGAAGGGGGAGTGCACTCACCTCTTTAAAATCGAAAAGGGAGTAAGACAGGGTTGTGTTCTCGCCCCGTTTCTTTTTTCAATCTACACTAACGGGGTAGAGTCCTCCCTGTCTGCTCTACCGGTAGATGTGCCTAAATTTGATCGTACCCCCCTTCCGATTCTGGCGTACGCTGACGACGCGGTATTGATGGCCAGATCGGGCTTAGCCTTACAAACGCTAATAACAGCCTACTCTGCCTTTATGGCCTCCCTTGACCTAAAGGTCAATGAATCGATATAATTTATAATTGTGTCTGGAGCCGCAAGAGGTGAAAGACATCCCCACTTCCAGTTGTCAGGCAAGAAAATTGAGATAGTTGACTCCTTTTCATACCTTGGAGTGCTTTTTGATAAAGACCATTCATGGTCTAATTTAGTGGCAGCAAGAGCTCAGGGTATGCAAAGGAGTGTTAACGCTGTTAAAAGATTTGCTAAGAAGTTGGGAGGCAGCCCACTGGATGCAATTAAGAACATATATTCGGCTAAAACAAAGTCCGCTGCAATATATGGGGCAGGTGTGTGGGGTATGGTTAACGTTGCACCGCTACAACAAATAGAAGATTCATTTTTTAAAAATCGTGTGTCCTTACCGCAATCAGCCCCAAATTATATTTTACACTGTGAATTGGGGCTTCCTTATTTGAGCGGCAACGTAAGACTGGCTCCAGTCTTGTTGTGGCTATCAATATGGCGGAGGTCTACAGTGGATTTGACTCAAACCATTATTAAGGACTGTTGTAATTTAGATTATTATAAAAAAATTGGATGGTTAAATTATGTAGAGATCCATCTGAAAGCGTTAGGGATGGGAGAATTATTTCAGGACCCTGAGTCCTGTAAAAGGGTTTCAAAGGAAAGAATAACTGATCTATTTATTAATAGATCAAAGTATGCCCGAAGAGAAAAGAAACGCACTTACCATTCCTCCATTCTTTATGATTTGGTACCACCAAGATTGGGGGAAGGTTTTCAGTATTTATCACGAATAAATAATGCGCAGCACAGATTTATTCTTTTGCGTTTCCGCATGAACATGATCCCGCTACTCCTGGGATACCCCCAAAATAAATATAAATTAGCAGATCTCTCACCCTGTCCTTGTAATAATCACGCAGTACAGTCAGATCTGCACATTGTATTATTTTGTAAGACCTACACAGAGGAAAGGAAAACATTTATACTCCCTATCCTGAGGTACCACAATTTTAGGCAGTGCCGGGTGGCTATGTACTTTTTAAAAACTCTACGGGACCCATTTGTATGCTGTTCTGTTGCCTCATTTTTGTGGGCTTGTTTTAGGAAGAGCAAAAAGGCGGGACGAGATTTTAGCTGTAACAATTAATTGACTAATTTTAATTCAGAACTGCTTCTTTTTTTTCCTAAATGTTTTTATATGAATTTATGTGGTTCACAGCAACTGTTTAATTCTTATTTTAAATGTGTATATATGTGTATATATTGTGTTGGAATTTTAGATAATTTGTGCTTTTATGATCAGTTTTAAAAAGATCGAATAAAGCTGTGTGACTGACTGACACAGCACAAAGCACAGTCCTGTTCAAGAAGGGGGGACACCACCCACTGCAATGTCCCTTCAGTCTCTTCCTTAGTAAAAGCTACAAACTGCAGGCCAGCCCCAGATCATGAAGCAAGGGTCAGTCCTATCCAGCAGTCTCTTCAGCAACTTCTTCCTTGGCAGAGGTTCTTCTTGACCACGAAAGAGGTCAAAGCCTTTGCAGACTCGACCTGTCCATTTCGCCATTCAAAATTACACCAAATTCTAGGGGTTTCAGTTCTCTTAGTTATACTCCTTCATGCCTTTGAAGTTCGTTGTGCTCAGGGGTCCCTGACCCCTGCCTAAATCAGTTCTGTGTGTCTCCCTCCCAGTGTCACCTTTCTCCCTTTGATACTGGGGGTCTGGACCCTTAATCACTCAGCAGGAGATGGGTCAATTGTTTTATAGCTGCAACCCAGGCCTCTTCACCTCCCGGGCTTTCTCCTCGCATACTCTCCAGATGCAGGTCAGCCAGGTGCCATCTCACCCCCTCCCATCTCAGATCCAGACAGTAAATCCACATTCAGCAGAGACACACAGAAATGCTTAAAGCACAAAACTCAGCCACTTTCTAAAAGAGTGGTTTCTGAACACACAGTGACAAAACCACTTTCATAGAAAGATGTGTTATGACACTGTGAGTTCATACATACTAAACTTCACCTCTCCATTATAAACTTATAGGAAACTAGGCTAACAAAACACCATACCCAGCCTCCCCCATTCTGTCCTATGGGCAGAATGGCCTTTCACCAGTGAAAACAAAATGGAGTGTTTTTTCACTGTCAGGACATAGCACACACCTCAGTATATGTCCTGCCTTTTACCTACACTGCACCCTGCCCAGGGGTTGCCCGGGACCTACCACAGGGGTGCCCACAGTGTACGCAAAAGGGAAAGTAAGGCCTGACAAGTGGTTGCACTTGTCAGGTCAACATGCTAACCTAGCAAACTGCGCGCAGGCCCTACACTGAAGGCCTAAGATCCCTTCTCTGCGCGCCCTTGCTTTACTAGCCCTTGCGCACACACAGTGCACATCACGAGGGACTTTTACTAGTAAGGCAAACATACCAATCATGGCCAACCAATTACCATTGTACTTTACATAGGGAACCCTTGTACTTTGACACTGATCAGCAGTGGCAAAGTACCCAAAGCATCTAAAAACAAAGGGGATAGAGGCAAAAAGTCAGGGGTAATCATGCCCAGATATGCCAGGTCTAACACATAAATTATACAAAAAAAGAAGCAGAGAACTCTGGGTAGTTCTCAAGTTTAGCTGGAAAGCAGCTCCAATATAGAGGACTCTCAACACCAGCGACACTCTAAATTTGCTCACCTCAAATGTCTGCTTTTCTATCAGAGTCTTTCAGCGAAGGATTAGCACAGTGCCATCCACGCCGAGATAGAAAGGGACAAAGTCTTTTGCCATTTCTACAGCAAAGTCTTTAAGCATAGGATTTGCACAGTGGTATCCATGCCGAGCTGTAAAATGGGGAAAGCCTTTTACCACTCCAGGCACAGTATTACAGCTTTGGCTTGGTAAAATACCATCCAAGCCAACCTGAAATGAATAAAAGCAACCCCTGACACGTGTTTCGCTCTCATTAGAGCTCTTCAGAGAGGTATAGCTTTGTCCAGACACAAGGGAGCACCCAGTATAAGTCAAATCAAATCAAATCAAAAGAAGCTTTATTCGGTATATAGAAATATATCCATAAAAGCATTCTACAAAGAAAATCAATTCATCATAAATTTTACATTTTTTCCACAATTAAAAGTTCCCAAGGAACATTTCTCATGTAGACATTTTCACCCTAATTAATTTTCTTAAAGCACGTTCTCCACATAAATATAAATAAAGCATACCGATTATATTTACATGTCATCACAAGAAGCAATAAAGGATAAAAGCATACAATAATTCATAAAAGAAGAAGATATAAACTCAAGTTACCGCTTATTATCATTAAAACGTTATATCAAAAAGTGTAATGGGACAATATAGACTGCAAACAAATATATTAAAATATACAGTCTATTCAATTTCATAGTTCAGCGTTTCCAAGTATGAAAGATCCTTTCTTCGTTTAATAGCCATTTGAATAAAAAGGATAACCACATTACAAGTCGATACAGTTTCCAAATTGCAAATTTGGTAAAAAGCGGATTTATAGGAATTACATCTATTGGCAATGAAAAGTGGTCATAAAATTAATTTTCTAATGTCCCTATAAAAATTACAAAAAAGTAAAAAATGCAAAGTGGTCTGGGAGGATTTACCATCACACGGGCACTTAGGTAGATTAGAACTCCACTTGCCCATCTTAGGGAAAGCTATCTGAAAGTGGAGCGTACACAACCTTAATCTTGTTAAATAAAATCTGTGTTGTACGTTTCTTATAAAAACAAGATACAGCTGGGTGCCTGGTGAGAATGGGCCTTCACAGTAGGATCTGACACATGATTTTATACTCAGTTCAGCTACCCTAATTGATTCTCTGGATTTAAAAAGTCTCCTTTTTAGCTCGTCTTTACTATGGGTCTGGATGCTCTCAGGATCTTTAAAGTTAATTGCCACGTTACACTCAGTTAAAAGACTATAAATATGATGTAACCATGGTATTTTCCTACAGTGATCAAGTTCGAGGCAATCCAGGATTATAGCTTTACTAAAATGCGTTTCATCTTTAATCCAAATTCGGTACCACAGTGTAAGAGCAGCCATACTAATCAAATCACTGAGGTATGGTACATCTGTCTCCTTATGGACTATATAAGTAGCTGTTGAGTTAGGAACCGATAATACCCTTCTTAGAAATGTATTTTCAAGGATTTGTAATGGGGAGGTATCTACCATACCCCATAAGCCTCCACCATAACATACCCCTGTGGTGCACTTGCTCCCATATAATTTTAAAATTTCATGTACTGGCTTATTGCCTATTTTATGGGAGAATCTAAAGATAGCCTCACTTGATCTCAAAAATTTTAATTTACATAAATGGATATGTGTGCTCCATGAACCTTTGCTGTTAAAAAGTAACCCCAAATAAGAGAATGTAGATGTCCTTTCGATGGGTACTCCCCCAACATAGTGGGTTCTACTCTTGGCTTTACTTTTCCCACACGTCATGACTAATGTTTTGCTCAGGTTTATTTTTAGATCTTTTTCAGTCATGAAGTTTGTAAAATTATCAATCAAGAGTTGGAGCCCGTTTGCAGTCCTGGATAATAGGACTGCATCTTCTGCATATAGTAAAACTGGGGTTACACGTTTGCCAACAATGGGGGCATCAGCTTTCAAACTCTGTAATAAAAAGTCAATACCATCAATATATAGCGAGAATAAAAGGGGGGCAAGGACGCAACCTTGTCTAATCCCACGGGTTACTCTAAAGTGCGTTGTGCATTCCCCATTCTGACCGTAGCGTATCTTTGAGGTTAAGTGAGCATATATCTGTGATAAAAAGCTGATAATGTCATGTGGGGCGCCCATCCCTTCTAGCGTTTGCCATAACTTAGTGTGGTTTACTAAATCAAACGCACTAGAAAGGTCAACAAAACAAAGGTGGAGTAGACCTTCTTTGGCAAGGGTGTATTTCCCTATAAGCAACTCGAGGTTAACGCACTGCTCAACCGTTCCAATACCCCTTCTGAAACCATACTGGGCTTCAGTTAAGATGTTTTTATCTTTTACCCAGCATTCCAACCTGGCTAGCAAAACTCTGCCCATTAGTTTAGAGGTGGAATCAAGAAGGGATATTGGACGGTAGCATTTTGCGTTACCTCTGTCGCCTTTTTTAAAAATTGGGACAATCACGCTTTCAGCCCATGTTACAGGTAGCACCCCATCAATAGTTGCATTAAATTTTTTTTACTAAAATAGGGGACCAAAAATCAACATTATACTTAAAAATATCAATGGGAACCCCATCCGGTCCTGCAGCCTTCCCACTTGCGCTATTCTTTAGGGCAGTTTTGATCTCTTCTACAGTGATAGATTCTATCTTAGCAGTATTAAATAAAATAATATTGCGATTTTCATCTGTTTCAGTGATCTGGTGTGAAGGGTTAAAAATATGTTCAAAGTGAATTAAGCAATCTTCTGACGTCACTAATGTATCAACCTTGGCAGATGCAATATCTTTAAACAAGGGTTGGTCTATAGTTTTCCAAAATAAGATAGAATTCTTAGTCTCAGCTGCTTGGATCAGACTATCCCAAGCATTCTCCCTGATTTCCATCTTTCTTACGTTTAAGGCTTGCTTATAACATTTCCGTAGGATGAGAATTATTTCCCTATTCCTAGGGTTTACTTTTAATGCTTCCTTCAAGTCCCTATTTAGGGGTTGATTCCGATCCCGGTCGGAGGCGCACCTAATATCATTCGGTCGGGAAAAAATCCAGGCGAATGCCTGTTTCCTGACCGATCCGCACATACGTCCGAACGAGCAAGTACGATGCGCACAACTGCCCAAATCCCGACCCAGTCGTACTCACCCAATACAGGACCTGAACTCAGACCGAGGCGGATCCGGAATCGCAGAATCGAGCCGCACGGAACCAAAAATGCAGCCCCGTCCGGCCGGACAAGTACGATGCGCTTCCCGTACGCGCCGAACCCGTCGCTACGCACGGCACGTCAAAGCATCCGGTCGAGGCGCACATAAGCTCCGATTCGCGCCACAACACGATCCACGGCTACGAGACGAACACGCCAGCGACGAGGACGAGGCGAAGCAAAGAGAAAGACGAACGAGACGAACCAACCATGAATCCCTTCGTGCCGATCCTACCAATATTCTACCTCTATTACCGGAACAGGCACGGACGCGTACGGCGCAGAAGGTAAGTCAGACACCAACAACAAAAACAAACTACACGTACCCGACACATCACACACAGAGGGATGCAGAAATACCTACACCAGCAACAGCAGCACCATAGGGGCAGGATGGCCCTCACCAATGCCACACATACACATAGGGGCCTGTATGCCTACCACTACTACCACCTCTACCCAGGGGGTGCCAGATGCCTACCACTACTACCACCTCTACCCATGGGGGGCTGGATGCCAACCACCACTACCACCCTTACCCAGGGGGTGCCAGATGCCTACCACTACTACCACCTCTACCCATGGGGGGCTTGATGCCTGTCACTACTACCACCCTTACCCAGGGGGTGCCAGATGCCTACCACTACTACCACCCTTACCCAGGGGTGCCAGATGCCTACCACTACTACCACCTCTACCCATGGGGGCTGGATGCCTGTCACTACTACCACCCTTACCCAGGGGTGCCAGATGCCTACCACTACTACCACCCTTACCCAGGGGTGCCAGATGCCTACCACTACTACCACCTCTACCCATGGGGGCTGGATGCCTGTCACTACTACCACCTCTACCCATGGGGGGCTGGATGCCTACCACTACTACCACCTCTACCCATGGGGGGATTGATGCCTGTCACTACTACCACCCTTACCCAGGGGGTGCCAGATGCCTACCACTACTACCACCCTTACCCAGGGGGTGCCAGATGCCTACCACTACTACCACCTCTACCCATGGGGGGCTGGATGCCTGTCACTACTACCACCTCTACCCATGGGGGGCTGGATGCCTACCACTACTACCACCTCTACCCATGGGGGGGCTGGATGCCTGTCACTACTACCACCCTTACCCAGGGGGTGCCAGATGCCTACCACTACTACCACCCTTACCCAGGGGGTGCCAGATGCCTACCACTACTACCACCTCAACCCATGGGGGGCCAGATGCCTACCACCACTACCACCTCTACCCATGGGGGCTGGATGCCTGTCACTACTACCACCTCTACCCATGGGGGGCTGGATGCCAACCACCACTACCACCCTTACCCAGGGGTGCCAGATGCCTACCACTACTACCACCTCTACCCATGGGGGCTTGATGCCTGTCACTACTACGACCCTTACCCAGGGGGTGCCAGATGCCTACCACTACTACCACCCTTACCCAGGGGGTGCCAGATGCCTACCACTACTACCACCTCTACCCATGGGGGGCTGGATGCCTGTCACTACTACCACCCCTACCCATGGGGGCTGGATGCCTACCACCACTACCACCCTTACCCAGGGGTGCCAGATGCCTACCACTACTACCACCTCTACCCAGGGGGTGCCAGATGCCTACCACTACTACCACCTCTACCCATGGGGGCTGGATGCCTACCACTACTACCACCTCTACCCATGGGGGCTGGATGCCTACCACTACTACCACCTCTACCCAGGGGGTGCCAGATGCCTACCACTACTACCACCCTTACCCAGGGGGTGCCAGATGCCTACCACTACTACCACCTCTACCCATGGGGGGCTGGATGCCTACCACTACTACCACCTCTACCCAGGGGGTGCCAGATGCCTACCACTACTACCACCTCTACCCATGGGGGGCTGGATGCCTACCACTACTACCACCTCTAGCCATGGGGGCCTGGATGCCTACCACTACTACCACCTCTACCCATGGGGGGCTGGATGCCTGTCACTACTACCACCTCTACCCATGGGGGCTGGATGCCTACCACCAACACCACCCCCACTCATAGGATGGACAATGCATGACACAACCAGCACACTACAACCTAGGGAATGCAAGAAAAAGACATCCCCCAACACCATGACAAGCGTGTGTAGACTGTGTCAAATGCCTACAACACTGAACATGACTTTGAACATACAATGTGACCCCCTATCACATGTGCCACACATATATGTGTGTGGCCCCCACAATGCAAGCAGGCCATGACCATTGTGGCAATGGGGATCAAAACCCCATCATCACAGTGAGAAAAATGTAAGTGTGGGGGCCCATAGCTGAAGCACATTTCGAACATTGTGGCAATGGGGTGTAAACCCCCATCATCACAGTGACCAAAATGTAAGTGTGGGGTCCATAGCTGAAGCACAGTATGAACATTGTGGCAATGGGGTCTAAACCCTCATCATCACAGTGACCAAAAGGTAAGTGTGGGGTCCATAAGCTGAAGCACATTTTGAACATTGTGGCAATGGGGTCTAAACCCCCATCATCACAGTGACCAAAATGTAAGTGTGGGGTCCATAGCTGAAGCACAGTTTGAACATTGTGGCAATGGGGTCTAAACCCCATCATCACAGTGATCAAAAGGTAAGTGTGGGGTCCATAGCTGAAGCACAGTTTGAACATTGTGGCAATGGGGTCTAAACCCCCATCATCACAGTGACCAAAAGGTAAGTGTGGGGTCCATAGCTGAAGCACATTTTGAACATTGTGGCAATGGGGTCCAAACCCCCATCATCACAGTGACCAAAAGGTAAGTGTGGGGTCCATAGCTGAAGCACATTTTGAACATTGTGGCAATGGGGTCCAAACCCCCATCATCACAGTGACCAAAATGCAAGTGTTGACAAAGAAAAAGCTGCAACTGCCAAACTGCATGGATGATTCCTGGTCACAGAACATAAAACACATCAGTGGCAAAGTAGTGCATGTGTCCCATTGCAACATAGATTGGGGGAGGCAAATACTGCAGTGCAAATAAGACATACCTTTGGCCATGTGCAGACAAACATCACCTATGGGGGCTGACACTGTCAACATTCATCAATGACACAATGACAGAAGTGACCATCAGAATGCAGACCCACATATTTGCACCAATGGGCACACAAATGCAGATACCCTGTGGAGACTGTAGATGTGAGGTGAACAGATACCATACCATGGCAGCAATGGGACACACAAACCATGATCATTGTGCTGACCGATGACCTAGGAGTCCCAGGGACAGCAGGGGAAACCCACCAAACAGCATACAGCCAATGGCACACCAAAGATATGCCAATGCAGTGGTGCAGATGCACAAACACAAACAGGCAGACCCACACTGCACATCAAACACAACAGGTGAGGGGGTGGTGCCAGTGTCCCCAGGCAACCACACAACACATGAGGAGGCCTGAATACCAATTACACAGATGTGCATACAGTGCCACACAAAGGTAACTCATGGATCCAAATCCCCTATGTGGGCAATCAGGCATTGTCAGATGAGAGGGAGCACAAATCACACATGTCACACAAGCATGTTGGAACAGCAACTGACAAGGCAAGACACAGACACGCCACAGCACTACCCCCAGGGCCCCCACAGTGTGGTGACCCTGGGCTGCATTACAATCCCACTGTGATGACAAAGCTAAATGTAGTTCACACTGTGAACCACAGTCATGTGTCCTGAGTAACAAACTACCATCACACCTACACAAGCACAAATCAATCAGCACGGCCAGTAAGCCAAGGCCAACATGGAGGCAGGGGTCTAGCCGGGCAACAACTCTCATCCGCACACACTCAACACCACACACCTCGACCTCCAACAATGTGCAGCAGTGAAGCACACATGCACTGGTGACATTGCACATGCACCCATGACAATCCCAGGGTGGTGGGTGGGAACCAAGGTGCAGAAACACATCACACATGGCCACTCAACAAGACTCCTGAATGTCTGACACACTGCACACTACGCTGTACATGGACATGACGGCAATACCACACCAACCAATGGGATCCCAGCCACAGTCCCACACCAATGAAGAAGCCAAGGTCACCCACAAAGAACACACATAGACAACTACCAACATTGCAGCCCGGACCCTGAGGAGTGCCAGCAGTCACACACACAACGTGTCACAATCACTGAAAGATAACACAAACTGGAAATTACATGACAGGTGTAAACAACAAGTGCCAAGGGGAATCCTGACTGTGACCCATCTGCGTCTGCACACAAACTCAGCCCTGACAGCAAACACACCTATGGGTGACACCCTGATGACCAGTAATGTGCCATGCACCCACGTCACAGAGAATCCAGGGAGAAGACTTGGGGGGAACATAGGTCAACTCAGCAAGCATCACAAACAGGACCAACACTAGGGATCCCAGCATGCTCAGCAAAACGGAAGTGAACACACAGACATGCTCATACAACACACACCTTGGGCGCAGGCAATGTCACAGGAGTACACACTGCCATGAGGGGACTCCACTCCTGTGTGAGGAAAGCTGTGCCATATGTTGCCTCAGTAGGGCTCCATCATGTCAGCTGAGCACTTGGTCACACAGTCAACAATTAGCACCAAATGAAGGCTCCCGTCACATCAGCCTGGTCATGGGAGTGCCAACGAAATCATCAGCACAGATCCAACACATTTGTATAGCAATGTTGCACTGACAACACAGATGAGTCCTTCCCCATTGATGCCCATCCTGCATGTCCAGTGGAGATGGCCACACGGTCAGGGAAGTAGACTAATTGAACAATGGCAGGCACAACAGATGTGCAGGGGTGGAAGCCACAGATGTGAAATTGCTAATGTAAGTAGGAAATCCCATTGCCAAATATTGAACACATGACACCCTCAGATGCTGCTAAGGATGACATGGATACAACACAGGATAGGACACATTCCCCCTGGACCACATGTGTTCCTGCACAGTAACACTTCATTATCATGAGACCAAATATCACCATCACTGCAGCAAGGGCATGGTTAGCATCATCAACAACATGTACATCAGAAGCAAAAGCACTAGAGAACAGAAAGGTGCTTTATTCAGCATATGTGGGTCTAACAGTTGATGTTCAGCATAAAATTAACAAAGGCCAATGGCCAGTCCAACATGAAAGTCAATACAGGGTGACAGTGGCAGATGTCACCCTACGCATGCCTGCACTGATGAAAACCAGGGACAATCCCCTCGGAGGGGCATACGGGGGGCAGGCCAGGCACCGCAGGGACAGGATCAGGGCTCACCAGAAGGAGGCAGGGAAGGGGTGGTGGGTGCTGGAGAGCCACTGACAACTGCAGTGGAGGTGTCTGACATGGTGTGTGCCGGCACAACTGGGGGGCATGAGTCAGATGGTGTGGGTGCCGGCACGACTGCAGTGGGCCGTGCAGATGGAGTGGACAGGTTCCCCACTGCAGTGCCCAAGTCAGACAGGGTGGTAGTGGACTCCACTGCAGTGCCTACCTCCAGGGGAGGAGAATGGGGATCAGGTAAGGTGGGCAGGACAGAGGGGAGGACACCGTCTCCACACCAGTGGCACAGACAAGCGCAGCAGGGGGTGTGGGGCCGGAAGAGCAAGTGGCAGGGGAGAAGGCCTGATCCTTTTGGGGATGGTGTATCTGTGTGTGGGGGAACCTGGGGCAGGGTGTGGTGGGGGCACCTGTGGAGTGGGGGCCTGAGGGATGGAGGAAGGAGATTTGGTGCCTGAGCTGGAGGGCGGCGGCGGGGTCTTGCTCTTCCGAGTCCGGGGGACTTGCGGATGGGGGCGTCAGTTGGTCTACGCCTGGGGGAGGGTGTCCGGTGGCGAGGGGCACTCCGCTCCGTGTGGGTGGGCTTCCTCTTCCCCCTGAATGCTGGATCAGAGGGGAAGAGGCCGAGGTGACTGAGGAAGAGCCGCTGGCTCTTTGGGGTTGCAGGTGAGGCAACGGAGGGGGCTTTGGAGGGAGAGGCAACTGTGGACTGCGCAGTGCTCGTGGATGCGTGTGTGTGTGACTGGGCCCCATCCCCTGTGAGTGTGGTTTCAGTCCCCTGACTGTGCATGCATGTGCGTCTTGTCTGTGGCGTGTGTGTGTGTGGCTGCTCGTGTCTGTGCTGGTGTGTGCCTGTGCCGGTGTGTGTGTGCTTGGGACAGGTAAGGTGCTGGGGAGTGTGGATGGGGCAGAGACAGGAGGGATGAGGGACTGTTGGAGGAGGGACACTGCTGCCGTCAGGGAGGAGTCCATGGACCTATTGCCCCTCTGTAGGGCAGACATGCCCGATGAGATGCCCTCCATGAACGACACCAGCTGAGTCAACAGAGTGGTGTGTGCATGGAGGACACTCAGCATCGCTGTCTGCCCTACATGGAGCTGGCGAAGGAGGTACACAGACTCCTCACTCAGGGCAGCAGGGGACACAGGGGCAGGGGGTGCGGTGCCTGGCCCGAAGGAGACACGCTCCCGAACATGGGAGCCTCCACGGACCTCGGGAATGGGAGCCGATGGGAGGGCGGTGGTGGTGGTGGTGGCGGGGACAGCAACACTAGCTGGGGTGTGGTGGCTGCTGACACCCGCCTCCATAAGGGAGTCATCCTCCGAGCTGCTGTGGTCCTCAGCTGAGGTGGATGGTGCTGAGGACTCCTCGGTGTGGCTCCCCTCGCCCTCCGTGCCACTGGGTCCCTCCGACCACTCCTCGGCTGCTGACCCAGTCTGGCTCTGCGGCTCCTCCTGGTCCGTGGAGCTGTCCCCTCCTGTGGCCGTGGATGTATCTGCAAACAATAGGGAAACAGACAGACATCAGTCACCTGCACCGAACGCACACACCACAGTAAGTACAGCACAATACAGAGCAAGGCCTGGCATCCTCAGTTGAACATTGCTAAAAGTGCCCAAACAGAATAGGAGAAGCCAATTGTCAGTCTGATCGTCAACCATGGCACTCACATCCCACCTGGCCTTGCACCCATCTGTCTGGCATCCGTTGGCTGGCAATACCCCAGTGTGGACACATGCACCACCTACACAGTAGTTGGACGGTGCAGAGAACACGGTGAAGCATGTGAACATGCACACATCACAACTCTTGCCACTGAGTCAGTACAGGTGTCCGGATGAAAGTGATGCCCAGAGTCAGATATATGAAATGCATGTGATGCATACCAGCGACAGACACCATGATGCACCCATGTGCTGATAGCCATTGCCACTATGGTGTGCATGTAGCACATGTCACTCCCCTGCAGGATCACTCATAGGAAGTCACATGCCATGGCACAGGCATGCCTGCTAAGTCATACATCACTGTCTCCAGTCACATGGGCAGGGCAGCCACACAACAACAGTCTGCACTGTGTCACAATAGTAGGTCATGGGGAATGCAAGACCTGGAGCTGAACAAGTGCACATGTACATCCCCCACACACCACATCATCTGAACCCTTATCTGTCCAGGTCATACTGATTGGACATATGGGTGACCTGTAACACAAGCCTCTGAACCTGAGCACCTCACAATCTGCTGTGAATGGGAAACAGCTGAATGGACTTCACATTCACATACCCCAGTCTGCACGGTCAGGTGTTCAAACACCTATGTGTCACACAAGTATCGTCTCCTATGGTCACATCTCCGGTGGCATGCTGAGCCCCAACCGATAAACATCCCAGCAGTCCTGACATCGAAGCCACAGCACACTGACACAGAGGCTGACACCTGAGGGGACATATCACTGAGCACAACGTGTCAGCTGATACACAGGAGTGGGAGTACAGAGTGCATTGCATGGCCTGGAGTAGGCATGACTGTCCTGCCCCACATGAATTAGGGATGAACCCTGGACAGTAGGCAGCTGGCTAAGTATGTGTGACACACGTAATATACACACTCCTGGGGCCCAAACATTGTTCCCACCCGCAGATTGGGTGTGTGCCAGTTACCCCAGGCACATGTGGTGGATCAGCTCAGCAATTGGACCACATATCAAAGTAACAGGCAGATTACATGTCAGAACACAGGCATTGTGTAAGCAATGGACCCACCCATGATGCCCACCACAGTTAGGGGAACAGATGCTGTCCCCCACCTTGAGTCAAGCAAACTGCAAGGACACAGTACCCAAGTGACACAATTCCCTGACTGCAAGGGCCACACCTGGGTATCAGATGAGGAGTGGGCAGTGCACAATCGAGGGACATGGGTCCTGGACCACATGACTGATGTGCTGTGGAAGTTTAACCAGGCCAGAGGAGGGCACATAGCATGGCAGACAAAGTTCACAATGCAGTCATGGACTCACCCCCTCCGTGCTGCTCCCTGGCCTTCAGCTGCCCATCCAGATCAGGGAAGACCACCGCCAGGATCCTGAGCATGTGGGGGTCAGGGTCCGGTGTCCGCCCCTCCTGCGAGGAGGCGACAGCTTCAGCTGGACCCGTGCGATCCTCCGGGTCCAGCCCCGAAGGTCCTGCCACCTCTTCTGGCAGTTGCGGATCTGGCGCTTGTAGTCCCCCACGGATCTCACTGCCCGGACGATGGTCAGCCATATCTTCTGCTTCTGGTGGGCATCAACCTGTGAGGATGACAAAGTGAGAATGCTATTACTACACATGCAACATATCCGTGCATTACACAGTTGTGTATACATGTCTCAATCACAGGGGCACATGATGTACACAGGCAGTGCAACGATGGCCATGGACAGTATGTCAGCAGTTACTACATGGTATCATTGCCTGGGAAGTAAAACCTTGTTTAAATGCACTGTCACTGCACTATACCTGTCCAGTGCATGTAACTACACACTATGGGGGGTGACAACTACTCAGTGAGCCTGCTAGCCAGTGGCGTGCAGACTGTTAGCCTTGCTAGTCAGACAACATGCACATTTAGGAAGGCAGTGGACAGAACACTCACCTGCTCCCCTGTTTTCCCATACAGCTTGCTGTACTGTGGAAGGAGGCTGTCCAGCAGGGCCTGGTTCTCCTCAGTGCTGAAGGCGGGGCTCTCTCCACAGTACGTGCCATTGCAGGGTCCAGAGGGTGCAGATACAGCAGCAGTGGTGGTGGCAGATGTCGTCCTGGAGCATGTAGTGCAGGCAAGTGAGCTCTCAGGGGAACAGCCAGCATTATATGTGTGCTGCAGAGGCAGTTACTGTCCCATGTGTCCAAAGTGATAGGTCCAAGTCGTTAGCATCTTCTGAATCTGGCCAATCCATGGAATTGCACCACTTACACACGCCCACAGCATCCTTCAAAAGTTCAACTTCATGACACCCATGAATTTGCAACATTGTTGTGGGTGACCAACTGAATTTCCAGCATCAGACTCGTTCAAGATTTGAAAACGCGTCCGTTGCCAGGCCAGGCCATAGCCAATGGGTGCACAACGATCGGTCCATTGCTGTTCAACGCGTACCTAGGATACAACGCGTACCCGCACACATTGAATGCAATGGGCCGGCCGGGCACACCGATCGGTCCATTGCTGTTCAACGCGTACCCAGGATACAACGCGTACCACACACATTGAATGCAATGGGCCGGCCGGGCACACCGATCGGTCCATTGCTGTTCAACGCGTACCTAGGATACAACGCGTACCCGCACATTGAATGCAATGGGCCGGCCGGGCACACCGATCGGTCCATTGCTGTTCAACGCGTACCTAGGATACAACGCGTACCGGCACACATTGAATGCAATGGGCCGGCCGGGCACACCGATCGGTCCATTGCTATTCAACGCGTACCTAGGATACAACGCGTACCGCACACATTGAATGCAATGGGCCGGCCGGGCACACCGATCGGTCCATTGCTGTTCAACGCGTACCTAGGACGCAACGCGTACCCGCACACATTGAATGCAATGGGCCGGCCGGGCACACCGATCGGTCCATTGCTGTTCAACGCGTACCTAGGATGCAACGCGTACCCGCACACATTGAATGCAATGGGCCGGCCGGGCACACCGATCGGTCCATTGCTGTTCAACGCGTACCTAGGATACAACGCGTACCCGCACACATTGAATGCAATGGGCCGGCCGGGCACACCGATCGGTCCATTGCTGTTCAACGCGTACCTAGGATGCAACGCGTACCCGCACACATTGAATGCAATGGGCCGGCCGGGCACACCGATCGGTCCATTGCTGTTCAACGCGTACCTAGGATACAATGCGTACCCGCACACATTGAATGCAATGGGCTGGCCGGGCACACCGATCGGTCCATTGCTGTTCAACGCGTACCTAGGATACAATGCGTACCCGCACACATTGAATGCAATGGGCCGGCCGGGCACACCGATCGGTCCATTGCTGTTCAACGCGTACCTAGGATACAATGCGTACCCGCACACATTGAATGCAATGGCCAATGTGTGCGCACCGATCGGTCCATTGCTGTCCAACGCGTATTGCGAATACAACGCGTACCAGCACACATTGAATGCAATGGCCAATGTGTGCGCACCGATCGGTCCATTGCTGTCCAACGCGTATTGCGAATACAACGCGTACCAGCACACATTGAATGCAATGGCCAATGTGTGCGCACCGATCGGTCCATTGATGTCCAATGCGTCCCTGTACATGTCACTGGCATATGTCACCATGCCTGTCACAGGTGAACATATGCCAGCCACATATACTTCCCAGGGAGTGAGGGGCACACCTACAACACCACAGCCTGTCCAAACTGTATCCTAAGGCATGTAAGGCTGCATTACCTATTCCGTGTATGGGGCTGAACATGTTGTTCTGTGAGTGTCACTTGGGGCAGCCACCCCCAGGCTGTGCACGTGTTCATGGGGACAGTATCCTTGGTGTTTCGTGTACATGACCACTGTGATGTGCAACTGTTCATATCTGAGCATGTGGCATGGTCACATTTCACGGTGGTGTATGTGTATGTCATGTCACATGCCCCCTGAGTCCCATGTGGGACGGTATGTTTAACACAGGGTGACCCATTGGCACAATAGTGATGGTCCTCCACAGTCTGTGTGCATGTTGTGTTTACAATGTCTCGGATTTCATGTGCACAATGGGAGACAGTCTCCACATCCACGTTGTTTGTGCATGGACTTTGATGTTGTGCGTGTGTGTGTCACAGACGTCCATGTCTGTCCTGCCGAGGCAACAGGGACCACTACCTGTGGGGGTCATGGTTGTTTTGCTGTGGTGTATACATGATACGCCATGTCATGCCAGTGTCCATGTGGCAATACAGGGTCCCTGGGAATCTACCTGTCGTTGAGCTGTGATGCCTGGGGCACATCTGTCCTCACATGTCACTGTGGGGTGTGTTTGTAACGTGGCAGCAGGAGATGGGAAATGTGACACGTCCTCATGATACCCAATGGCACAACCTGGGACTTATTGATGCCACTTGTTGAACTGTGATGTTGGATGTTGGCCATGTATGTGCCATACATGTCCTTACGGAACTGCACACATCATGTACTTGTGCCTCATAATGATGTATCGTGTGATATTGAGTGTGTACAATGCCACATATGTGGGGTGAGTGACAATCTTTCTTTCTTCACCTATGCACTGCAGGGCACCAGCTGTCCATAGACCATTCCCTGACCTGGCAACGATGGTGGAACGTGACAGCATCCGACGGTACCGCTTCACCAGGCAGCTGATTGATGATTTGGCAGTGCGCTTGGCACCACACCTGCAACCTGGCAGGCAGTACCCTACAGCGCTGACCCCCAAGGTGAAGGTGATGGCAGCCCTACACTTCTTTGCCACCTGTACCTTTCAACACACTCTGGCGACTGCTGGTGGGATGTCACAGACCATGTTCAGCCATGTGCTCCGCGATGTATTGGAGGCTATGTTGATATACCTGAACCAGTACATCTATTTCCCTAGACTCCAACAACTCACTGACGTGAAGAGTGACTTCTATGCCCTGGGGAGGATGCCGCATGTCATTGGCTCCATTGATGGGACACATGTGGCTTTGGTACCACCACAGGCCCAGGAGCAGGCATTCAGGAACCGCAAGCACTACCACTCGGTCAATGCACTGGTGGTCTGTCTTGCAGATATGACCATCTCACACGTGTGGGCCCGTTTCCCCGGTTCTGCACACGATGCCTACGTGATGAGGAGTAGTCGCATCCCGAGGATGATGTCACAGATGCGGAACCAGCGTGCCTGGCTTGTTGGTGTGTACTGACTTTGTATCATTGTGTGTGTTCTGCAATGTAGTGTTCCACCCTCTTTCCCAACTCAGCTAATGTGCAATTGTCTGTATGTAGGTGACTCCGGATATCCCAACATGCCGTGGTTGCTGACGCCCCTCAGGAACCCTGTGACACCAGCCCAGATGCGCTACAATGAGGCACATGGTCGGACGAGGAGAGTGATTGAGCGGACATTTGGTCTCCTGAAGAGCCGCTTCCGCTGCCTGGACAAGACAGGAGGGTCCCTCCCATATGCCCCGGCAAAGGTGTGCAAGATTGTCATCATCTGCTGCATGCTACACAACCTGGCAGTGCGGAAGGAGTTGCCTCTCATCCTGGATGACGATGACCAACGTCCGCCACCTGTGGAGGATCCTGGCCTGGACCACGATGCCAGTGATGATGATGATGATGGTGATGTCCGCACACAGCTCATCACCAACTTCTTCAGCTGAATGTAAGTATCCAGAGATGTCATGTAACTGATGTGAGTTTGCATGATATGTGTTGGTGGTGCTCTGGTGCTGTTTCAGTGTGTCCATGTGCTACATGACTGTATGCGTGTAGCGATGTGTCCTTACAGGTAGTCTGTACTCCCCAACAGTGTTGACATGCTTACTTGGTTCTGGGTGGGTATCTTGTGACATGTATTGGGCATGAGTATTGCAGTTCTGTCCTGTTCTTCAGTGCTTTTGACTGTGTGTCATTTCTGTCCTTCACAGGGTACTTTCAGAGTTGTTTGGTCAACTGTGATCCCCGACACCGTGATTCGACTTCCAGGGTGGTAGCTGTTGTGTCCCTACAGGTGATGTGCGCCACACCCATGGACTTCCTTCCTTCTACACTTGTTGACTGTGTGCCCGCTGCCAGGTGGGATTACCTTGCATCTGTAGTGGTTACAACATGTTGCAAATGTGTAATAAACCTGTGCTTCACTTTGTGATGTGCGTTGTCTGTGGTCACACATTTGACTGACATTTGCTTACTGCACCAGTGGGCTAGTTGACTAAGGCTGGGAATAGGTGTTGTGTCTGTGCTTTGCACCGTATTTTCTGGCAACATCAGTGTAGGCAATGAGTCAGATGGCCTAGGTGTGTATTTGTTGTGTAGCCGTGGTGGTGAGTCTCCCTCATATGTGTCACGTTGCCATGACTCACATGCCTGTGTTGTACTTGCTGTAGCAGTTAGCATGCACAGTGTAATTTCGCTGGTCATCATCTCCATGACAGTAACCACGTTGGAATCACGACAGAGGCAGGTATGGTGTATTAGTGTGTTTATTGTAATACAAGTGTGCGAATAGTGCACAGGATGGTGAGTGCTGTACATTTTGATTGCAATCCTAAGTTCCTAGATGAATTAGAAGTCCTGGTAGCAGAAATGTCCTGTATCAAGTCCACAGTCATCTGAGACATTGGTCCAACTTGTACTCCCCATGTCATGTGGGGGGTTGTGTTGCAGTCAACAGGGTGAACAGTTTGCGCACAAAGGTGATTATCCAGAACAGGTGTTGGCTTCCTGGGGGTTGCACATGGCCATCGGCCTCTCAGTTGCCCCTCCTCGGACGACCCCTCTTCTTTGGGGGGACCCTCAAGTGCAGGCTGCTGCGGTGCAGGGGACTCTCCGCCAGAGTCATCCTGCCTCCCTGTGGCAGTTGCAGTTGTTACAGCAGCAGATGTTGTGGGCACACAGGGAGGTGTTGACTGGTTGCTGCTCATCTGGCGGAGGCATTGTAATATGTCCCTATGCACCGCCGTCATCTCTTGCAGTGTGTCCCACTTGGACTCCACGCGGGACATGTGTGAGTCCAAGCGGGCATGATGGGCAGCCTGCTGCTGATTAATGTCCCTGAGGAGCCCCATTACCTGGCTGAGCTCTCCGGTGCTGGACTGGTATGCATCGGCTATGCGTGCCAGTTGTGGGTCATCATGCAGTCCAGACCCCTCTGCAAGCAGCGACCTATGTCTCCCACCCCTCCCACCACCCCTGGCGACACGTGCAGTACCTGAGGTGGCACGCACAGGTGACCCTGGGCCCCCTTGGGGGTTGTTGGTGGTGTTGGTGTCCATGGCCCCACGTTGGTCCAGGGTCCCTGTGCTGGTTGTGGTGGTGCTCCTTGGTCTTTCCATGTCGGCAGGGGTGGTATGTGTGTTGACAGTCGTTGGAGGGGTGGGTGCAGGGGTGCAGCTGGTGGTCCTGCTGGTGCTGCATGATGACTTGCTCCGGAGGTGCCAGGTGGGTCTTCTTCATCCGAGGAGGGCAGAGGCTGTTCCACACCAGTGAGCTCCGTATCCTCTTGAGCCTGGGACGGGGACTCCTCAGCGTCTGCTGCTGTGTCCCCATCATCACCTGTTTTTGGGAGACACACACAATGTATGTTATGTTTCTGCAGGCATCAATGGTTGACACACCTGACAGTTGTGACTGTGCCTCTGGATGCGGGCCTGTACATTGCATTGTCCTAAGTTGTCACAGTCAGGGGTTGATATTGGTGTAGCACATTGTCCTGCATTATTTGGGCATTTCTATGTGAATGTTGGGGTGTGTACATGGTCTGCATTGGTTGTATTTGGTTGACATCCGGCCCTCCTTCCCACCCAGCCAGATATTCCACCATGGAACGTGCTTCCATTGCAGGGAGTGCAAGTTGTCTTTCAGGATGTCAGTCAGTGGTGTCCTGCTGTTGGTTGGTGCACAGTTGCCAGCAGGGCCTTGTGCTCCCCACAGCAGTAGCCAGTGTCAGCCATCTTGTGAGTTGTTTTCCACTCCCTGTGATGTGTGCATGGTTCAGGGTGGTGTTGATGGGACAGTTGTGGGGGTGACCAATATCTGTGACTACCACTCCCATCATGCTATTGCCTCCACCCCCTTCCCAGCATGCCCATGCTTCCTTCCCTTTGACTCTGCTTCCCTGTGGGGTTGTGTGCCTGTGCTGACAAGATGGCTGACAGTGTTATCCTGGGGTTAGTTTTGCTACAAGTCCCATGTGTGTCCCTGTGCTTCACTCAGCATGACCCAGGGTTGTGGTTCTTTGTGGGATATTTGATTGGAGTGTGAGGCAATGCATTCTCCCAGGTGAGTTTTGTGGAGTTTGTGTTAGGGGTGTGTGTGAGAAACGCTGCTGGTAACTATGGTCAGGGCTGTGAGTCCTCCTTCCCACCCAGCCAGATATCCCACCATGGAACGTGCTTCCATTGCAGGGAGTGGAAGTTGTCTTTCAGGATGTCAGTCAGTGGTGTCCTGCTGTTGGTTGGTGCACAGTTGCCAGCAGGGCCTTGTGCTCCCCACAGCAGTAGCCAGTGTCAGCCATCTTGTGAGTTGTTTTCCACTCCCTGTGATGTGTGCATGGTTCAGGGTGGTGTTGATGGGACAGTTGTGGGGGTGACCAATATCTGTGACTACCACTCCCATCATGCTATTGCCTCCACCCCCCTTCCCAGCATGCCCATGCTTCCTTCCCTTTGACTCTGCTTCCCTGTGGGGTTGTGTGCCTGTGCTGACAAGATGGCTGACAGTGTTATCCTGGGGTTAGTTTTGCTACAAGTCCCATGTGTGTCCCTGTGCTTCACTCAGCATGACCCAGGGTTGTGGTTCTTTGTGGGATATTTGATTGGAGTGTGAGGCAATGCATTCTCCCAGGTGAGTTTTGTGGAGTATGTGTTAGGGGTGTGTGTGAGAAACGCTGCTGGTAACTATGGTCAGGGCTGTGAGTCCTCCTTCCCACCCAGCCAGATATCCCACCATGGAACGTGCTTCCATTGCAGGGAGTGCAAGTTGTCTTTCAGGATGTCAGTCAGTGGTGTCCTGCTGTTGGTTGGTGCACAGTTGCCAGCAGGGCCTTGTGCTCCCCACAGCAGTAGCCAGTGTCAGCCATCTTGTCACTTGTTTTCCACTCCCTGTGATGTGCGCATGGTTCAGGGTGGTGTTGATGGGACAGTTGTGGGGGTGACCAATATCTGTGACTACCACTCCCATCATGCTATTGCCTCCACCCCACTTCCCAGCATGCCCATACTTACTTGCTTTTGGGTGGACTTCACTGTGTGTGAGTGTGACAGGAATGGCAAGATGTCAGTCAATGGTGTCCTGCTGTTGGTTGGTGCACAGTTGCCAGCAGGGCCTTGTGCTCCCCCCAGCAGTAGCCAGTGTCAGCCATCTTGTCACTTGTTTTCCACTCCCTGTGATGTGCGCATGGTTCAGGGTGGTGTTGATGGGACAGTTGTGGGGGTGACCAATATCTGTGACTACCACTCCCATCATGCTATTGCCTCCACCCCACTTCCCAGCATGCCCATACTTACTTGCTTTTGGGTGGACTTCACTGTGTGTGAGTGTGACAGCAATGGCAAGATGTCAGTCAGTGGTGTCCTGCTGTTGGTTGGTGCACAGTTCCCAGCAGGGCCTTGTGCTCCCCACAGCAGTAGCCAGTGTCAGCCATCTTGTCAGTTGTTTTCCACTCCCTGTGATGTGGGAATGGTTCAGAGTGGTGTTGATGGGCCAATTGTGAGGGTGAGCAATATCTGTGACTACCACTCCGATCATGCTATTGCCTCCACCCCCCTTCCCAGCATGCCCATACTTCCTTCCTTTTGAGTGTACTTCACTGTGTGTGGGTGTGACAGCAATGGCAAGATGGCTGACAGTGGTGTCCTGCTGTTGGTTGTTGGCCAGTTCCCAGCATGGCCTTGTGCTCCCCACAACAGAGCACCAGTGTCAGACATGTTTGAAGTGGCTTTTGACTCCCTGTGAGGTGTGCATGCTTGGGTGTGTTCTTGCTGGGCCATGTGGGTGGGGGATGTTGGGCTGTGACTACCACTCCCATCATGCTTTTGCCTCCACCCCCTTCCCAGCATGCCCATGCTTCCTTCCTTTTGACTCTGCTTCCCTGTGGGGTTGTGTGCCTGTGCTGACAAGATGGCTGACAGTGTTATCCTGGGGTTTGTTTTGCTACAAGTCCCATGTGTGTCCCTGTGCTTCACACTGCATGACCCAGGGTTGTGGTTCTTTGTGGGATATTTGATTGGTGTGTGAGGCAATGCTTTCTCCCAGGTGAGTTGTGTGTAGTTTGTGTTAGGGGGGTGTGTGGGTGGAGCTGCTGGTGACTATGGTCAGTGCTGTGAGTCCTCCTTCCCACCCAGCCAGATATCCCACCATGGAAGGTGCTTCCATTGCAGGGAGTGCAAGTTGTCTTTCAGGATGTCAGTCAGTGGTGTCCTGCTGTTGGTTGGTGCACAGTTGCCAGCAGGGCCTTGTGCTCCCCGCAGCAGTAGCCAGTGTCAGCCATCTTGTCAGTTGTTTTCCACTCCCTGTGATGTGGGCATGGTTCATGGTGGTGTTGATGTGCGCATTGTGAGGGTGGGCAATTTCTGTGACTACGACTCCCATGATGCTATTGGCTACACTGACTTGACCAGCATACACAGTATTCCTTCCTTTCAGTGAGCTTCCCTGTGAGGTGGTGTTGTGGTGGTGGCTACATGTCTGACTGTGTTTGTTGGTTAGATTTGTGCCACTGCCTAGCTCTATTTGTTGTTAGGTTTGTACATGTCATGACACAGTTACATTTCACTATGAGCTGGCATGTATTGTGTTTATCTGGCTGACATACACATTTTGGGATGATCTGTTTTGGTTGGTGTGTATTTGCTAAGGGTGCATGGTTTGACTCTCCCCTTGACAGTGATGTGTGTGTATTGTGGCACAATATTGTGTACATTTGTTGTGTACTCACCAGGCTCTGGGATGTTTTCTGGTCCATAGACGCTCACTGGTGGTAGGATGGCCCGCACCTTCTCCTCCCAGGGCCTGAGGTATACTGGTTTAGCAGGAGGGCCACTGCCGGTGTGTTGGCTCACAATGTAGTCCTTCTTCAACAGCTCCTTGACCCTCCTGCGCACGTCATACCACCTGTTCTGGATGTCTACCTTTGTGCGCAAACATGGTGATTGTGCGTTCACCCTGTCGACGATCCTCTCCCACATCTTGGTTTTCTGCGACATGGGTGTCTGTTGGACCAATGTACCAAACAGCTGTGGCTCTACCCTGAGGATCTCATCTACCAGGACTTCCAATTCACTATCTAGGAACTTGTGATTCTTCTTTGGGGGCATGGTGTTGGGTGGTGCTGGTGTGTGATGTGTGTGTTGGTGTGCAAGTGAGGGTGTGTGAGTGTGTGTTTTGCTGGGTGTATGTGAGGGTGCTATTTGTTGTGGTGCTGCTGGTGTGTGGCTTGTGTGATGGATGAGCTGTGAGTGTGTGTGTGGTTGCTGTCTGTTGGTGTTGAGTGCTGGCAGGTAATTTGAATTTGCAAAGGATCATGGTAGGGATTTGTGTCCTTTATATGGGTGGAGTTGTGGGTGTGTCTTTGTTCCCTGTTTCCCCACCCAGTATTTATTTGCTTTGTAATTGCTTGTTTGGCCTCTTTTTGTGTTTTTTTTTCCTTGGTTCTTTTTGTGCATGTAGGAGACGTTCTTCTGACCGAGTCGGACCCTCCAGTTGTTTCGTGCTTGCCTCTCAGATTCGTTCACGCTGTGTTTGTGCTGTTTTCTGTGCTGCGTACGCGTCTGTCGTGGGGTTTTGGGTTGCTTCGGCTCGCTGTTTTGTATGCGTGTCGGTCGTGCGGCTTGGGCCCCGTGCGACTCGGTCGTGTTTTCCACGTGTTGCATCGTACTTGGCGGGTAGGAGTTCGCGGGTACGTTTCGTTCGGGATTATTTCTGGTGCGTGTCGGTCGGTTTGTTTCACGTGGTTTTCCGGCCGGATGGCTGTTTTCCGCGCGGTTCGGTCGTTCGGCTTGTGTTCCGTACGCGTCGGTCGTATTTTGCACGCTTCTCATCGTACTTTGCGGGTCGGGCTGCACCGGTACGTGTCGGTCGGTATTTATTCCGGCTCCAAGTCGGTCGGTACGTTTTCCGGCCCGAATCGGAATTGGACCCTTAGTCTGGAACATTGCTGATTAAACCATCGTGGGCAATAATCCCTATTTTTCTTATTTTTAACTTTCAAATCTTTAGAGATTTCAGCGGAAATGTTTTGAAAGTCCATTACAGTATCGATATTACTAGAGAGTTTGTCCAGGCATGTTTTTATATGATGATTATTTTTTAAGACTACATTCTCCATAAAAACTATAGGGTTAACACCTGTCCACTTGATAGAGATCCCATTTTCGCCTTGTGTTTTAATATCGGCAGCGGAGACACGTGCCTTCGCTCTATAATATAAACTAGAGTTCAACATTAACAAGAGGGGGTGATGATCACCAAGCAGGCTAGGCTGTATAAAACATTTATCAACGAGGAACCTGCATTTCCTTGATATTAAAAAGTGATCAATACATGAAGACGACCTAGCCCCCTCATATGTATGATTAACATGAATTCCCTCATGAACACCCGGCTCCATGATTTCTAGATTATATTTATGCATGACGTAGTTAATTGTTTCCCCATAGGAATTATGAGGGAAATGAGAAGTATGATCACCTAGTTCGTCTTCATAACCACATTGGTCCCCTGTAAAAGGATTACATAATTCACTATTAAAATCACCAGCCCAAATTAGTATATACTCGCCCCCAATCCCTTCAAAAAATTATCCAGCTCTTCCTCCATTGTTATAATTATCCCGTGTCTCGTGTTATCAAAAATATTATTGTAAAAATTAATAACTACGATATTCTGCTTTCCTTTGACACAGAAGAGTAGGAACTGGTAGTACTGTGAATTTGTAAGGGTTTTCTTTAAGGTCAGGGGAGAGGACACCGATATTAATACTGCTAAACCTCCACTTGCTCTCCCAGCCTTGGACGGAATTGCTTTGGTAAAAATAGTTTTAACACCATTAATAAAAAAAGCTTCTGTGAGCCATGTTTCTTGCATTAAAATCAAAGTACAATACTGTATGCTTTTAAGCCATACTATGTCGTGCAATTTATTTTTAACCCCTGCAACATTCCATGACATAATTTGCAATGATCCAACCCGTGAACAACTAGTTGGATCTATGCCAGTCGAACTGATAGGAGGGGTGGGATTGCTGCAAACGTTTATTTGCGCCACATCTATGGGTGCTACTTCTGTGCTAATAGGGGAGATAATATGTTACCTTCATTCAATTGCGCTGCTTCTACACGCACTTCTTCTATCGGTGTACTCAAAGACTTGATAGTATAAATACTATCATCCGATTGTACAGCTTTTAAGCCCAGTCAATCGACCTCGCTACAGCTTCTTAAAGGGGCAAACCTATTTGGCATAGATGGTATCATGTGATTAACAGAGCTATGTTGGGCTCTACCAGTTAGGTGGGGCTGCTCGGTTCCAGATCTATAAAAATATCCAAGAGGTACTGCAATGATGGTATCATTTGGGCGATCGCATGGCCAAATATATTTTGCTGATGCTTCTTCCAATAAGCAGCCCACCACTTCAGGGTGGCGAAAGTTTACTTCAACGCAGTCCCCTTCACATGACTTTTCCCTTTTACCCACCCAACTAACTCTTCTTAACATAATTATTTCTTGAGATAAGAGCCTAGTGCTACAATGAGTATTAATGGAGAACCAGTGTACAACCCGGTTCTTCAACGATTCCCAGGGTTCTGTGGAATTGTCAGGTAGTTTAGGGACATTTTTTAAAACAATAACATAGGGAGTAGCCTGAGGGGGCAAGCTAAGAGAGACCCCCTGATACCTCTTAGATTGTTGGTAACCTTCGGTTGCTAGATTATATTTAGAGTTATTTTGTAAATTACCATTCTTCGTTTTAACAACAGAATGTAGTCTAGAAGATCAGGGTACTTCCTCTGTTTGTTTTACAGATGATTGGTGAATATTAACCATCTCTATTTCACTTACATGACTTTGATCAATTTGTAATCTCTTATCAAGGTTTCTACTGGACATAAACTTCTGACATGTATTGGATAAGTTAGGTGTCCGTAGAGCTGCAACCAGTTCCATCAATTGGGTAATATCTTTTTGCACTAGTTTTATTTCAGCCATAACACGCCTTTCAATGGTGTCAATTTTCCCATGTAATTTTTTGAAGAGTGTATCAATGCCTTGCATATATCGTACTCTTCAAGTCCTGTCCCCATTTCCTTTCCGTCCGGTTTTGTGATCTTCCCCATTTTTTTGGTTCTTTGTGAGCTGTTCTTTGCTGGTGCTGTGTACTGTTTACACCTCTTCGCGGGTAGAGAAATCAGATCAGGTGTATCCGATGCCATGGAAATTTCAAGGGGGGTTGTTAACACACAAGGGCCCGACTTAGTGGGATGATCTGACTTAGGAATTTTAGAACTATTATCCTTCAGGCTGTTACTCCTGCCATTACAGTTACTCAAGTCCTGTACTTCAGGCTCAAAGCCAGCACTATTTCCACTATCGTGGTCTTCCAAGATTGACTTAGCCTCCTTTTGGGCAACGTTCAAGGCCGTCTTGGTAGCTGCCAGTTGCTCCTCTACTTGTACAATCTCGCTGTTAATAATGCCCATTGCGCTTTTCAAATATTTTGTAATTGGTACAGTTTTATCAACGGCCTTCCCCTTAGTTGTTACCAATTTTCTCTTCCCCATTTTATTTCAATGCGCTCCAATGCGGGAAAAAGAGGTTAAAGCTCCTTACCGGTACACTTTACTTCAAAACGCAGGGGCAAGGGATATGGCCCAGCCCAGCCTCGTCCGGTCTCAGACGGGCGCAGACGGGCCCGCCCTTGGCCTGGGCTTCTCCCGGGCGCGGCGCGGGCACACCTGCGCGCGTCCCGCGCTGCGGGAGCCCTGTCCGCAATTTGAGCACCTCCTGGCGCTCTCTGTGACGTTGGCGGCGAGCGCGCCGCTTAGACTGCTGGGAATAGTAGTTTGGTCCCCTCGTGGACCGGCGCCTCAAGGAATCCGGTGGCAATAGGAGGTGGTAGCTGTGGCGAGTTGCGGGCACAAGCAGTGAGTGAAGAGAGCTCCCGCGCTGCGGGAGCCCTGTCCGCAATTTCAGCACCTCCTGGCGCTCTCTGTGACGTTGGCAGCGAGTGCGCCGCTTAGACTGCTGGGAATAGTAGTTTGGTCCCCTCGTGGACCGGCGCCTCAAGGAATCCGGTGGCAACAGGAGGCGGTAGCTGTGGCGAGTTGCGGGCACAAGCAGTGAGTGAAGAGAGCTCCCCAAAGTCAAAACAAGTCAAAACAAAACCCTTTCAGGCATAGAGTGACACATAAATTATGCAAAAAAAGAAGCAGAGAACTCTGGGTAGTACTCAAGTTTAGGTGGAAAGCAGCTCCAATATAGGGCACTCTCAACACCAGCAACACTCTAAATTTGCTCACCTCAAATGTCTGCTTTTCTATCAAAGTCTTTAAGCGTAGGATTAGCACAGTGCCATCCACAGCGAGATAGAAAGGGACAAAGTCTTTTGCCATTTCTACAGCAAAGTCTTTAAGCATAGGATTAGCACAGTGCTATCCATGCTGAGCTGTAAAATGCCCTCAGCCGTTTACCACTCCAGGCACAGTATTACAGCTTTGGATAGATAAAATACCATCCAAGCCAACCTGAAATGAATAAAAACAAACCCTGACATGTGTTTCGCTCTCATTAGAGCTCTTCAGAGAGGTATAGCTTTGTCCAGACACAAGGGAGCACCCAGTATAAGTCAAAACAACATTTCAGGTTGGCTTGGATGGTATTTTACCAATACAGAGCTGTAATACTGTGCCTGGAGTGGTAAAAGGTTTTGGCCATTTTAGAGCTCAGCACTGTGCTAATCCTATGCTTAAAGACTTTGCTGTAGAAATGGCAAAAGACTTTGTATCACAATATTTTGGGTACTAGGGTGGCTCTGACAAGAACTGTTGTGTTGGTTGTGTGTATATGGCTGCTACACATGAGACCAGATGCAGAGTTTCAGGTTACTTAGAAACACCCTGTTGCCTTCATCTGTAAAGTGCACTCCATCATTTCTATAAATTCCATGCATGTCAACTTATAACACAGATTGTTGTTATAGATACAGCCCATGCGATGGTCTCTGAGGAATGGAGAAATAGTTTTATTAGCATGTTTCCTGGCTTTGTCAATCTGTGGTCAGCATTGATTTGACCACTTCCCTTTCTGTCTTTGGCCTATATTAGAGTACACCAAGACAGTGTGTGAGAAAAGCAACATCAGTACTGCAAAGTTTTCTTTCATTAGGATTTCTAGCCCTACCCCAGTCAATGTGCCCAGGTCGTTGCCACCACAGTGCACAATCATGAGGTGAGGGGCTTAGGAAACCACAATGGGTTTAACCAAAGCCAGCAACTGATGAAACTTTAACCCTTTCTGGCCAAACTAAGTAATCTGCATATTTGGGAAAACCCAAGTCCCTGTCAATACCTCTCTTTTTTGCAGCCTCTTTAGCCCAATAGATATAGCTGTGGCCCACAACCCATACTCTAAGCATTTTGAAGTGAAGGAGCAAGTTAAAATAGTGGTTTTACAAAAATAAATGTAAAAAAAGATATATTTTATTGGATGTTGTCAGCATGAAAGTGAATAAAATTAGGTAGTGTGTTGGATGCCTTAGGAAGCATTCTTATTTTTGGCTGTTTTTTAAGACAAGAAATGTAATACAGATGGATATGCTTTTAAATCTGTGGAGTAAAGCACACCTGCTGTATCTTATTTGGAAGTAGCATGTTCTTTCTAGAATGTGCTGTGAACTTGTGGCCTACTGGTTCCACTGGGTTGCTAGGTACACTGAGCTAAGAGTGTATTGGGGGAAGGGTGTTAAAGAGACAGAATTTATTTTTTTTAAGTTGAGGACACAATTTAAATAATGGCAAGCTTTAATTTCTAAATCATTACTATGTAATAAAATATTGTGTAGTATTTAATTTTTAGGTCGAGCCTAGGTAGCCCGCATGCACTGTCGGCAAGACCTGTAGTATTCAGTAGACGAGGTAGCTCCCGCCTGCTGCTTACCATTTGTACAGCAAAGTGTTGGTCTTCTTTGCTGCCGCGTAATTGGTTTAGGCAGGGAACGTCACTTCCGGTTTTTTTGCAGTGCTGCACCGACCAAGTACAGTTTTGTTACGCTTAGACAGTGTGACTGTTATTTGGAGAACTCTTTTTTTTTTATTGCATTGCTCAATGCACGTCTGTTTCATCCCTCCACCGTCATCACCCCTACCGCCACCCACCCTCGGTGTTGCCCACCGCCACCCGCCCCTCCGCCCTTGTTTTTAATTGATGCTTCCTGCCTTGACCATTGATTGTGTTACTTTAATGTTCTCCTGCACTTAGAATTACCCCACAGTCCATGCAGTACATGGTGACATGAGAGACCTCTGGAGCCATTTCTCCCCTTTGATTTTCCACCTCCACAGGAATCTTCTGGCGTGGTGTAGATGTTCTGGGCACTGCTTTTGATGGCCCTGCATGTCCTCTTTGTTGCATCACCCTCTTAAGTTGGTTACTGTGATAGGTTTTCAGGTGGTAAGGAATTGATGTTGTGCCATAGCTATATATTTTATTGGAGCCTCTAGATAAAACTTTTTCACACAGAGAACATTTTACCAATTTTGGGACAGTTTGAGACTCCACAGAATGGATTGTAAAAAAGTCCTAGGCAATGATGGTCTTCTTTTCAGGAGGTACTTCATCAACTGAATCTTCTCCATGTATTTCTCGCACGTCCTCTTGTGCCTCCTGAACCACCTGCTCCTCTTTTGTACCTTCTGTAGCCATGTACAACTTCAAAAATTCTGAAACTGCAACTTTTCTCTCTCACCAATTTCAGCCACCTGCTCTCAATGCTGCTGCAAAGAAAAGAAGGTTCCAGAAAAAAGATATGGGTGGAGTCTACCTGTTACAATAGATGAAAAGTGTGTTATCCAAAGAGATTACTGTATGTTCTGATCACATGATGTTCGCGACGACCAACGTAATTAGGGTTATCAGAAATGGGAATAAAAATTAATTTACAGTAAAATAAATATAGAAACATTATTTTTATAATTTCTAAATATGTACCTATGCTCAAATATCCCATATAATATGTGCATTTGTGCATTTTTTACTTTTAAAAAAACACGCAGTCTTCGCAAGTACTGACATCATTGCGATGTCCGGCTTCACCGTGAACTCGGAAAATAGTCTTTGAAGACGATTTTCGGGAAACTCACTACAAAAATATGACTATATATGTTGTACACTATGTGCACAAAACACGCACTCTTCGCGACTACCGGCACCACCGCGACGACATTGATAGTTGCAAATATAAACATTTTTGTGTAAAGATGGTTTTCTCCACAAATTGTCCACAAAAAGAAAAGTTAAAACAATATCTTACTTAGGTGCCGATTTTGATGTTGTACGGTAGGGCATCCAAGGGCCTGTCGGAGGCGGATTGTCCGACCGACTCGTCTTCCAACCAACGCATTATGATGCTCAAAACCCACTGCTTACTGACCGACTCAGTTACTCCAATTCTGAATGGAAAATCTGACCGCGAAGCCATTGGAAACGCAGAATGGAGCCGTTCAGTGTGACTTTCGAGCCTGGAACCGCCCACCCTATTACGATGCGTCTTTCCTACGCGTCGAATCTGTCGGGCCAACCACCTCATCAGAGCAGTTGGAAGGGGAGTATTTCAACTCCAAATCTTGTCACAACACGCTTCCTTCGACCGATGCTGTGCAGCTATAAAGTCAACCGCACATGTCATCCCTCTACTATACATCTACGATCAATATTACAACCCCAAACAACGTGGTTGTTGCTGCCGGTAAGTAAGACATCTACCCCTACAGATTAACGTAACTACTCAGCGAAAGTCAATAGAGTAAAAATTGTTCCGTAGTATGTTGTGCATGACAAATGAGGAAATGTTATCATCAGGCATTTACAGTCAGACCGCCAAATACTAGGAGAAACACAAATTTTACATTGGAACAGGAATGCCCATAGATACATATATGTATGTATAACGAAATTAATGCATGAGTACACCACAGCACACAACGAAACATCACAGGGCAACAGAACTTCAATGCACTCACAAAAGTATGTCCACAGAGACACATGCACTGGCACCATGCCCGCACCTACATGCATCATTTCCACGGACAGAACCCAAATATCTGAAACGCATATAAAGACCACAACATCTCATGTCATAGGAAGTGACATTGCAGGAAGTGACATCATTTATCCTAATTAGCTCGCCATTTCCCAAACACCATAGCAAGAAGCACATTATCTACTCTGTATAGCTTGAAATTAAACAACAACATGTGTAAACCACACAGGAAAATTAAGTCAAAATATATGGCTGATCTACCAAGTAGCAATACAATACATCCACTCAATCAGATGATAAAACCTTGGCCTAGCTTGTTTACTATCTCACACCTCACATTACCTGATGCACCAATTATTGACAGATCAATAGATGACTATAACAACAATTTGACTACTATAGTCCAACCTAGCCTGCCACTCCCCAATCAGCCCAATCACACAGTCCCATATCCTGTGTCCTGAGGAGTACAGCAGTGTCCGAGCAGGTATCCACCAAAGCCTACGTTCAGCATTATCTCAGCCTCACCACAGGGCATGTAGCCAGGTCATCATAGGGAGTCACAACCAGAATGGGATGTTGGATGTGTCAATAATGACAACGTGTGAAGGATCTAGCACAGATCCAGAGCAGAACTCAGACAGATGAATCCCCTTACATGCAATCCCTAGCATGCACACAGGTCTGATAGCACACACACTCCACTCAAATACATTGAGCCACAACTATCTTGGGGCCCAGTATGCTTTGCCAGGTCAGGTTTACAAGCCCCTGGTAGTCCCGTGCCATTCCTGCACCACTGTTCACTGAGGACAGCCAGCAGGGCATGAGATAGGATACCTACCTGTACAGTCAGGACATGGTATCAAAATGTCCCACTTGGAGTTACAGCACTCCAAAAGGTACAAAGTGATAACAAGCCACTCGGAGCAGGCATCAGATCTGCAGTTACATAAAGGATGGTTCATCATCCAAAACCTTGGCGAAGGAAGACACACATCTCAAAACTAAGACAATTTCTTAAATACAAAAGAAAAAGACATGGAATTGCGTTTGCTGGCATATGGCTCATTGCATGTATCTGCACACAAGTCACACGACATTATAACATTCAAACAAATCCCTTACTATCAGCTCATTATCATGTCTTGGGGACAAATTAGGATGGATGTAAATCATCTTACGTTAAGTAGGCAATGCAGATCCAGTCAGCTGGGCAAATACAAACATTCATCATTGAGTCAAGCATACCACAACAGGAGCATATGGTACAAAATTGAACAACATGATAACCATAACATGATAGAGGAACACAGAGGGATCATGGGCATTTAGAAGGTCAGCAACTCACATACCTCACACGCTACACATGGGGGTTGAGACCGGGGCTCAGTTGACATTGTAGCATATGTTAACTCCAAAAGACACCCCTATACGTGAACAAAGAAGGAAATGACATGCAGCCAGTCTCCCTCACATGACAGAGCAGCTGCCTCATCTAGCCATGTCTGGACCACCTCTGGTAGGTCCATGACCACGTGTCTGTGACCCTCACCCTACAAAATCCTACACCCATTCAGTGGCTCTTCATGTAACAAATTGTCCCACCGCTTAGCTATTGCAATCCTGTGGAGGCACACAACTCACTCCCTGTGCTGCGCAGTAGCCTCAGCCGGACATCATTAGCGAGTTGCTGTGTCCAAGTGTTGCAGTTTTGGGATTGCAGTGGCCTAACAATGCATGCAAATGGCGTGGCATGTGATGAACATTTACAAATCCATCCTTTCATTGGATACCTAGTTTAAATGCATCATCTGCAGGAATATCCCTCTCTGAATCCCCTCCAATGAAAGGAGGTGGAACCAACCCCTCACTGGGCCAAGTATATCTGTAACTCTGGAACACAAGTTTGCAGCACACAGCCTTTCCCAGAACATATGTATCAAATACAAAATAGTTGCATTACATTGTGTGTACAGAAGGCAGGACACAAACTTTCTGGGTCAGACATCTGAGGTGAGACATGCTCTGTGCCAGATGTCAAATTGACTGGAGTTAGGCATCACAAGATACTGTAGATCAGTACTGCCTAGTGTATTCCCACTCCTCGCCCGTGGAGGGCTCATAATATATCAGTTTCCCATAGCTAGCGAGCAGGTGACAGTGGGTCATTCTTTATGTGTTCAAACACATCAACAAATAAGATCACCAGTCTCCGAACTCCACCCATGATGTGCAGGGCATGGTTAGGGGGCGATGCGCCAAATGAGTGTCTGTGACTTTCCACATGTGTCCCATCTCAGCTATCAGTGTGCCATGTTCCAATAAATGGACCCCTGGAATGTCAGGATCTTCCTGCAACTGGCCAAAGGTAATGTGCTCCCGGACCCTGAATAGGTCCCCCACTAAGCTCCATCCTGTGTCTCTCAATGCTGTCAGTCCTTCCCAACAATGCTTCTATGAAAAAGTGACAGGACGTGCAGAATAGGAGACGGAGAGTACGGGATCATGTCCTTCAGTAGCCATAGGCCCTACTAGCCCAAAAACACACAGGGGAGCTGTGCTTCAGGGAGCAACATTGATCCCGCATTCTCATGTGCCCTGCATTTTGGTAACATGCCCACTTTGTACAACTGCCTTCGAAACAAACTTAACACTGGCCATTGCAGTGGTCCTGCCACATAACATTCCTTTTAAAATGCACAGCCTGGACAGCCTTCACTCTGGCAGATGCAGCCTCCACAGAGCCACACTTTTCATGCCACTATTGCAGATCAACCCTCGCAGCATGGTGCCAAACTCCCTGGAGGTGGCACCAGGTTCAGGCACCACTAGGTGATGGGAAAATTACAAGATGCAGGGGAGCATTACCATCTTGGAAAGTGAAATACATCCTTGGCCTGTAACTGGGAGAGTGCTACAAAAAGCCATCTGTGGATGTAAGGAGGATATAGCCCATCTCATATTTACACAATGAGATAGTTTGCATCATGATAGTTATGGATCCCTGAGTACCAAAACACACAACTCTCACACATCACCTTCTGCTCACCTGCATTCACTTCTTGTGGAGGATACTCCACACAGAGGGCAAAAACACAATATTTGGCCTAGTTAACGCACAAACTCGACACAACCTGCAAATCTGATTGTCTCACAGAAATATCTGGAATGTCCATGCAGATAGACTGAATATAGAGCAGCATGTTGTCTGCATCAATGGATACTGCATGTACAACATCACCCAGTGGAACTCATCATGATTAACACCACTGACAAATTTGCTGGGCTAATGGCTACAATGTCAGGGCAAAGAAAAGTGTTGAAAGGGGACAGCCCTGACGAGTTCCCCTGCACAATCTAAAAGAGGGTGACACTTGACTTGGACAGTTGGCTTGGTATGAAAAAGACATATGTGTTGTTGGAGGTGCCTTGCAATGTCCATTTTGGACTCAGTGCTAAACATGTATACACAATCAACAGTATGAATGCTTTCACCAATTCCAGCACTAAGCAGGAAACATAGGGACACCTCCCCTGGACCAGCTAAAGCACCCTATTTTGCATATGAATGTTAAACGTCGTGGATCTATCAGGGATAGAACCCTTTTGGACACCATGCACTAGATGCTGTTGGTGTACCAGCAGGCAATGCACCACTACTGTACTAAGGATTAACAATTCCTTGTAAGCATGGACACATTACTTTTGTGGCCATCAGTTCAACTAGGTCACTGTTGTGTTTCAACAATGTACCCAAAAAAGATTGCCACATGGATTGTGGCTGAGAGAGAGATACAGTCACCTGTGGGCAAGTACAAGCTCATAGGCATTATCGAGACTGGGCAGGAGGCTGTCCAACGCATGAGTGATCAATGTGGCATTGCGCAGAATCACTCTGAGTATGTCTTGCACCAGCCAATGGGTTGTTGATCACTGCACGCGCTGCCTGATCAAGTACAGGTAGATTCAATCCAGTCAGGAATTATGAAATGTCTACCTTGCGTTCAGACTAGGGGGGAATGTATAAGCCACAACAATACACTGTGAAGGATTCTTGGATGCCTGCCTGACTAGTGTGCATCTGGGGCAGGTGATCCCTAATCATCAACATCTGCTGGGTTGTTGTTACGCAACAGAGGAGTCAGGGCAGGAGTTGCCCTGACTTATCTCCCTCCGTGGGCATTCCAACTTGTCATGTTGTAAAGTAAAAGCAGCGCAGTTGCTCAATCAGATGGGTGTGGTGTGTTTGAGCATCTGTCAGCATGGGTAATATCCCAGCCTACAACTGGACCGCAGTCTACTGATGATCTAGTGATGCCTCTGTTTACACCCAAGCCCTGTGGATATTGGCCCTAATACCACCCAATCCCCAAGCACCAGCCACTCAGTACTGTTTTCAGTGCTTCCCACTCCAACAACCTAGAAGTGGTTGTGTCCCAGTTGTCAGTGAAATATTTGGAGACTGAATCACTCAGGAATGAGCAAAATGCATGGTCCAACAACAAAGTAGGATGCAGTCATCATGCATGGCTTGGGGGGGGGCGCTGCACACCACACCCAATGTGTATGTGTATTGGGTCATCTTCTGAAAATATCATTTACAGCAATTCGGCATTTAGCTCCTCAGGCTGTAGTGCGAGCTGCTAACAAAGAATCCATCCCGAAAGTGCCGATTGTGTACTGCAGAGTAGTTGGAGTACTCATGAGTTTCAGAACGTAAGATCCACCGACAGTGTTGGAAGGACCAGTGCGTAGCCCATTGTGTAAGATAAGCTGCCACCACTGAAGAGGATGCCAGGGGGGGGCACTTAATCTGTGGCTCTCGAATACAATTGACATTGCCATCCTCAAGCCAGGGGATATGGGTACACCTTGTGATGATGATGGATATGTGCAGAATGAAGTCTGCTTTGTCCACATTTGTCAATGAAACACTGCCACCTAATCTTTGAAAACATCAAGGAGGCCCTCTACAAAGACATATTGCCCTCATGCAGTGCCTAATGGGCTAAATTGGATCCCGTATGAACACACACAAGGGCTACCCTTGCCAAACCAGACTAGAGGATGCAAAAATATTGGCAATGCAAACCCTTATGGAACTGTGTAGAATGTTCCGGTGTCACATGTGTCTCTTGTAACAGTGCAATGTTTTTTCTGTGCACATCCTGAGATATCACAATGCGTCTAGTTCCCTTGGTGTCCCCATACCTCTGACTTTCAAAGTCAGAATGCCATGAGTACCCATGTGTGTGTAGTGTACTGGGAAGTGTGGGAGGCGTTTCAGGAGTAGTATGTACACAGGTGGGCCACCAACACAAATCTTGGAGATTTCACTTGGCGGGGCTATAGCCCTCTAATCAATGGACTGCATTCAATGTTTCTGCATCATGACAGTAAAATATGAACCTTCTACTCCTCCATCCCAGGGCAGTATCCAAGGGGAAGAATGAGCAATCAGTGACATCTACCTCCAAAGGGTAACTTGGCAGTTAGGCCCACACACAACTCAGCCAAGGCAAGGCTAGGTGGAGGAAACGTGTCCTGTGATGCCAATAGGTTTTGCATATGCTAGTGTTCTCCTAGCGGTCATGTCAACAATCTGTCATGAACAATCAGTGGCAGACAGAAAGCTGCAGCTAACACATACTACATCCTCAACTTTCATCCGGCAACTGTTTTTGCATACTTACATCCACATAATCTACTCATATATACAATTCAACATTACCTCTTGGCCTGCATAATCTCTACTCATGCTGGTCTGACCCCTCTCACATCCACCTCCAAGTACATGCTCATCTCTCAACCTATCCAACATACATAAGCTCTTCATAATCACCCTCTGGTGCAGCTATCCTGAAAACCATTTCTGCGCTCCAAGATCCACCCTTGTACTATAACTCTTCCACCCACACTCTCACAAGCTCATGCTGGTGCTGCCCTTCTTACATCCACACCTACATTCACAGCACCACTCTTCATCAGTATGTACACAACACCTCTCCCATTCATGATATGTACACAATGTACTGTATTCATCACCTTCTCAGCAGACGTTAAATGTATCATGTCAAATGTATACCTCCCATCCCCATTTGGACCTTCACTAATGACTTGGACCGCACTTTTTTCACAAGGTGCAGCCTCACATCCAACTCTGACATTCACACCTAACACCTCACCACATCTCTTACCCAGACACTTACATTGCTCAATGAATCTGTCCTCATTCATTCGCCTCTCACCATTCACTCATGCTACTCTGCTTAAGGACTAATGATACAAAAAAGCTACAATTGGTTCTGTCGGGTATGGAAATTGCTTACGTGATCAAGGATGAATCATAAACATTGTTTCAAATAGTGTTATTAGAGTGGGTGCGCTGGAACAAGAAAGGCACAATTTATACAGAGTTGTAAATGTTTACTATTTCTCTGAATATTTACTTTTTCGCGCGGCTGTCAACATCTCAATAAGAACAGGGTGATATTAAATAAAGTGAAGAAAGTGCTCAAGTGACATGGGTGAATAGGTGGCATTTACATATTGGTGATAAACAGACATATATTCTATATACAATTTATACAAGGGAGTGATCAAATGACAGATAAGCGGATGCAGTGATGAATCTGCAAGCATGGACGGAACTCTCTTTGTTATTTTGAGGATGCCGTCTCCCGGGGTATATTCCTGGTCAGAATCCCTGGATATTGACAGCGCGTCGGTCTGTCCGGAAGCAGTCTTGCTTATCTGTCATTTGATCCTTAATCTGATTTCACCAGCAACTGTCTAGGCATCACTAAGTGCCTCACAGCTCTCCATGACTTGACCCATCCACCGTGAGAATTAGATGCTCATTGGTGTTCCGGCACACGTTCGGTGCTACGTTTCACCTCCCCTTTTGATTGCTCCAAGTACAGACTGAAGTGGCTGTCCTCTTGTCCTCCTGTCCTGAAGAAGATCCGCCATGACGCTCTTTCAAGTTACGCATACGTCAGGGTCGAAACGTCGACGTTCCACACCGGTCCAGTGCAACCGGGTCCCCTGTGTTCTTTAACTGCATAGCAATTTTGCAAATTGCCAGAGACACCTGACTCATTTTCATACTTTGCCGCAATGAAGAATCACTCCCTTGTATAAATTGTATATAGAATATATGTCTGTTTATCATCAATATGTAAATGCCACCTATTCACCCATGTCACTTGAGCACTTTCTTCACTTTATTTAATATCACCTTGTTCTTATTGAGATGTTGACAGCCATACAAAAAAGTTAATATTCAGAGAAACAGTAAACATTTACAACTTTCTTGTTCCAGCGCACCCATTCTAATAACACTATTTGAAAGAATGTTTATGATTCATCCTTGATCACGTAAGCAATTCCCATACCCGACAGAACCAATTGTAGCTTTTTTGTATCATACCCAGTTTCTGAGGGACACAGGGTTACCCCATTGTAATTATACATAAGGACTACTGATAGTCATTTGACAAACTAGTGCATCCATAGATTCAAACACAACATACATCAACTGGGAAACACCTAACATCTCCCCATACAGCACCCTAACTTATACAACTGGTGCATACCCTTGACATACACTTATTCACTTTGTTACAAATAACAAGTTTAGCCTTGTCTCACTTTGGCCTTGTCACATCCACATCTCAGTTCCATGCTCCATACCTCCATTGACGTCTGCACATTAACAATTACCTTTATCAATGTCACTGCCCTGTCACAGTCATACCTCACCGTGGTGCCACAGACTACAGCTCTCATCTCCTGCCAGCCTCCAACCCTGTTAAGCTGGTTCTACCTCAATCGCATCTACCTAAACCTAGTATACCTTGCCCTGGCTTTAAGCAGTTTTACAAGGTCCCACACTCTGATTCCCACGCCCCAGCATTTAAAAAAATTCACATTGAAAGAATGAGGATACTTCATGTATCCTATATAAGAACTGCCTTTGAGCTTAACTCCTACCTTCCACTCTCATAACAATCCTAACTTGGTCTGCCCCCATTACTTCTGAGTCTCCACTCCATTTCCAAAATGGAAACATAAGTTTCTCTCACCTCTACCCTTGTTAAGCTAGCTCAGCACATGCAACAGTAACATTGCTAAACACATCTCCAGCTAGGCCTCTCATTCGAAGCTCCACATTCTCCCTGTCTGTCATCTTAGTGCATGGGTGTAACACAGACTCCTGTAGCATATGCACAGCAGATGGGCCCACAACACTTCTGTGCACTCACAGTTCACTCGGCTTACTACATGAAGCACAGGGCTATCCACTAGACATAACAGCACTCCAAGTTCATCTCTGTGTAATCTTGGCCAGCATCAAACATAGTTCAAAAGTACTCCATTGTCATCTATACACAAATAACAACATACACACAAATTATATGCTCAACTACAAATGATGTGTGGTTAAATTTGAAAAGTCCTAGCTTGTACAAACAAAACAATTGTCAGTGGAAAAGTGATTAAAAATCCAAAATCTCAACCATTCTCAACTCTCCTCACTCTGCACACATCCCTGTTGAGCAGTGCCCAAAGTGCTACCATGCCATTATGGCTGTCAGACTTCAGTTGCGGGGCGTACCATGGGATTCCCCAATGTTCATCCAGGCAGGGGCAGGTTGCAGACACATCCATAGCACTCACAAGTGATGTGGCCACATGCCATAATGATGACAATGCATTGTGTACACTGAGTGAGGGGTGACAGCAAGTCAAGTGTGGCATGAAAAGAAACACAGATTAAACATTCTCATTCCAGTCTGTAAACTGAAGGGCTGTTTGTGCCAAACACATTGACATCTCAGCCCATTCCTAAGTGTCCCATGAGAGGGGTGTTGTGTGTTGATTGTGCATCACCCTGATGCACCATGGATGCAAACCCAAGGGAGGGGTTTGTCCACCTGTAGCTTCAAACAGTGACAGAACACTAAAGGCAGTGCTCTGTTGCTGGGCTCTGTAGTCATTAGCATTTGTGAGGCCATGGGCAGCTGTCCACGGGCAGCGTTAGCCTGAACTGGCACACAACATCCACCCTTAACTAAATCCACTCCACACCACTCCTGTTACCAACAACTGAGGTTCAGACTACTTGCATGAACTGAGCAAAGAAGGAGATTGTTGCAGTGCATTGTCATGCTGAAAAGCTACACCTTCAGCTGAGTCACATGAGGGGGCGAGAAGGGACATTGGATTACCAAGCACACACAAATGTAGTTCGCTCAGAATATACTAACAGGACTTGACATAGCCTAGCCTTCCCAAACGGACAATTCGATGGACACAAAAAATACCCTTTGAAATGAATAGAGTTTGTCTAAATGTCTGAAACATAAATGACACACAAAGACCATGCATCACCCAGCATTGTCCCTGAACAAGTAGATGAAATATCTTGGACACAACAAGCACAATCCACTCCTGACAGTATCGTGCCAACTCCTGATCCATATGTTGCTAGGACACATGTGTGTCACCTAACTGAGATGACTATTACAGCCTTTGAAAAATACAAACTGTCTGCCATCTTAGGCACAATGTTAGGCGTGCCATATCCCATCTCTGATTCATATGCCTGAAACAACAACATTTAGAACTTGTGCCCATATGTGAAATGCACAAGCAACTTGCTCAGTTGGGTGGAAAAGGTAGACACATACTCATGATACATATCCCCATGATGACACACAAACAAACTCTTGGCAAACCAGAATACACAGTAGGTTTCATTGAAGGAACAACATAAAGCTTATCACAATGCAAAAAAAAATTGAAGAAACAACAAAAGCACAAGCCTGAAGTACCACGCATTGTGTCTTGGTCACAGTTAGCTTGTCACACATCCACTCTGGCCATGTAGACACACCCAAAGTCACTTATTGCACAAATAATCATTGCAAAGCTTGGAAAACATATTGCAATTAACATCAGCCTGGGATAGACCATACATCTCCATACCACTGCCTACCATACCCTGGTCTGGTGCATCATATATCTGGATGTAGGAGCAAACGCACAGGTATGTGTCCCCCAATCCAGAATCCAAAGGAACATCACATGAGAAGGATGGTGCCAAAGTCCATTTCCCAGAATTGGGAAATGGCCAGACTCACACTCTAACTGAGGCATAAGGCCACAATGGGATGCCCAGTACAATGCTAGGTACTGTACAATTCTACAATCACAGCATGTCATCACTACCATTTTAATTGTGTGACAACCATTCATGCACCATACGATGTGTACACATTCAACTAACACCTACAACAATTGTGTGTCTGTAAGGACTGTAAAACACTGTAGCTCACTGAGACATGTGCTGGACACACACCATCCACATGATGTCCCCAAACAAAATCAAGATGGAATGACAAATGAACAATGCAGACCACAGACACCTTGACTAACAAGAACATCTGCCGAAAGTGGAGTCCTGGGAGGCAACAGTTTAAGGACACTGTCAGAATAATGCCTACCTTAAAATCATCATGGGCACAGGAAATGTATCATAAGGGTCCACAGCCTTGAAAGGTATTGCCTACAGTGGCATGCCAGTGTGGCAAGGCTGTCATTGCCACTAGTCTACCAGATCTAAAAAAGACACAGACATGGGTCCACCACTATCAAGTCACATACAACAATTCTACCATTGCTTTGTGTACATTGGTGTGTCCAAAGTCACTACCATGTAGTCAAAGTCCATATGTATCCAGGTGTATTGATGACACAGTTGTCTTTCTGCACATTACAAACATATGCAGCCTGCTTCTCCTAAACTGTTGCAATTTGCGACACTTGCACTATGTTGACATCTGGAAGCATGAACTATGTGGAAGTGTGATTTCAAAACAAAAGGTTTGTAACTTCATGTTACACTCACAGCCAAAACTAATGTTGACATTGACCACCAGCCAATGTAGGCACCAAAAGTTTGACTACATACTGACCAAGTGCTCATACTCCATGGACCATATGCAATCCATGCCATTCTAACATCATTGTATACTTACACTTCTAATTACACATGATTTACAATTAACTGTAAATCAATTTTGTGGGACACAGAAATCTGTAAATGAAAATTGGAACATGCTTTATTCAGCATAAAATGTATCCTTTATGAATAGAAAATGGCCAATGGCCAGTCCAAATGAGTCCTGCACAAGGCCCACAAAGTCTTGGGCCAGCATCGCTTGCCTGTACTTCTCCTACAAAGGGACACCTCCCACAGGAAGGACATCTAGGGGGCAGGACAGGCACCAAGGGGACAAGAGTAAGGAGGAGCAGATTGGGTTTTGGGAGGGATGGAATCAGGAGGGGGGTGGGTCAACTTCAGTGCTGGGGGAAGATGGAAGGGGTTGTGGGTCAATTGCAGTGGGAGGGTCAGATGGAGGGGGTGTGGGTCAACTGCAGTGGGAGAGTCAAATGGAGGGGTATGTGGGTCAAATGCAGTGGGAGGGTCAGATGGAGGGGGTGGGCTGAGCTTGATGAGTTTGGGGATCTTGTAATGGGTAAGTGTCTGCACGGGAATAGGTAGGGTAGGTGATTTCTTGGGGCGGTATTTCTTGGGTGTGGAGGTACTGGGCTGGGATGCTGAACTATGGGTTTCTGGAGGGGGTTGGGACTTCGGAGACCCAGGTGATTTTCTTTTTGTGGGAGATTTGGGGCTACTTTTTTTAACAGTGGGCGGGGGAGTCCAATTCAAATGGCAGGGGCGGGAGGGTGGATTTCTTCTTCTTGGGAGGGGGTTGGTTGGTTTGGGTAGGGAAGAGGTCAAGGGTAAAGAGGTGGAGTTTCTGGGCAGAGTGGGTATGAGGAGAGGCAAGGGTAGGGGTTGTGGAGGCAGAGGGTTGTGAGGTCTGCGGCATGTCTGTGGATGCTGGTATAGTGTCTGGTGGTATGTCTGTGGTGGTGAGTGTGAAGTCTGTCTTGTGAGTGTGCTTGCATGTGTGTTTGTCCATGTGTCTGTGTGTTTGTGTGCTGCGTGTGGCTGTTGAGGTTGATGCATGCTCATGTTTGCGTGTGCTTGGGTCAGGGAGGGTAGTTGGGACTGTGGATGGGGAAGAGACAGGAGCGGGCGGGACAGCTGGACTTGGGATAATGCTGCCATCAGTGTGGAGGTCAGAGCCTGATTGGATCTCTGTAGGGCTGACATGTCCTAGTTAATGCCCTCCAGGAATGATACAATTTGTGTAAGATTATTGGTATGCACCTGGAAGACATTCAGCACTGCTGTCTGCCCACAGAGATCTGCCTCAGGATATCAATGGCCTCCACAATCTGGGCAGCAGGGGAGACAGGGGCAGGAGATGAGGTGCCTGGCATGAAGGAGACGCCTCCCCTTCTAGGGGAGCGGCCACGGACAATGGGCTGAGGAGCAGCTGGGAGGGTGGAGATGGTAAGGGAGTCCTCACTGGAGCTTGAGCTCGTTGTGGAGCAGACAGATGTTCCATCCGACGTGCCCTCAGTGAGTCTCCCCTCACCCTCCGTCCCACTGGTTCCCTCTTGCTCGGACTCAGCACTGGAGCCAGTCTGGGGAGCTGCATCCCCTTGTTCCGTGGTGCTGTCTCCTCCGCTGGCCGGTTCTGATGCTGGGAATAAGAAGTAAAATGAATCACATGAGTCGTCCTTATGTACTTGCCACATAGGTTTCATCACAACTCTTCCAAGATTACCCAACTACATCAATTGCACTTGTGCAATAAATTTTTTATACTGTTCCGTAAATGCCACATGTTAGTATGCGTTAAACCTATGCACCCTCACACATGATGTTGCCAGCAACATTGGGTGTAGCAATATCAAAATCAACAACCACAATGTCAATCACTTCACTATGTACTAGCTGATGTATTGTTTTCCCTTCTGACGGCCTTGTGTCCTGACATACCTGTGTCATCTAATGCAAGTGAGTTTAGACCTCACAATGGGAATAGGAGTCGCACAATTGAATTGAGACATGATATCCATTCTGCAATCCCTAGTCATCAACTTGGGAACCATTGTGTATAATGTTACAGGTCATTTACCTTTATTGTCATACATCTAGCTGGTGTAGTCATTGCATGAGTCATATCACACAGATAACAGTGATTGTGCTCATCTGTCCTGTAGCTTAAGTTGTTTTCTGTCAGGTCACACATCTAACTCTTATTGTGGAGACACCAAGGTAGTAGCATAGCTAGGGTGAGAGGTACGTGGCCCACAGTCTTGTGTCATTTATGCAGAGTGTTAGGAAGATGAGTCAGAATGTTGTGCACATTGGAAACATTTCACCAGTTTCACATGTGAACAATGGTCAAAACACTGCCAAGTCCAATGACTGCATCTTAACAATGCTTCATGTGGATCACTATGCCACTGGCCCATCTGGGTGCATCGTCTGTACAGACTATTAGTCATGAACATCTTGATTGTACAATCTTAGTCAACACTTTGTACCATTTTGTCCAGACTGCAGAAGTACACATTTGTAAAGGCCGAGTCTGAATGTCCATCACTTCTTTTTGCCACCGTGCACACTTGTACAGCTTAAATGCTCTTGCTTACCACCTCATTTTGTTAATTTACTTCAAAATGATGCACATGTGACATCTCTGAATCTAACAGTGATGCATCGAACACATGGTTCAAAAAGGCATGTATGACCAGTGAAGAGCATTTACACACATGGGAACCATTGTGAATGTGTATCTAGCATCATCCCTTACAATCCAAGCCCTGTTTCCACCAGTGACCAATTTTGTTAGCCACAGAATGGCATGTGTTGTCACTATTACAGAGTCAGACACATGGACTCACTCTTTGGATTAGAGAGAATGTAATCTTACACCCAATCATGTTAAAGGCTAGTGTGACAGGTGACATGAGTTAGCAAACTCGTAATGAGCCCATGGGATACATTGAAATGTACTGAGCACCAGGGCTGGGACCTAACATTGGCGCACTGACCAATCAATACTCACCAAGGCCTCAACATAGACATCACCTGCTACCTGGATGCATAGCATGGGCTTTTACACTTGGGTGCTCCAACAACAACATACTTCACTGAGTTGGTGTGACCACACAGAGAACAGTTCAGACATTAGTCAATGTGCTGACACATGTTGAACAATCACAATATTCCTGAAGTTTATCTCCATGCACATGTTGTTGCAAAGCGTTCAGATCACATGAGCATGGCACAACTGTCACTACCCAGAACATATTATCCTCACATGTCCCAGATGAAAGGGGCATAACCATGCATCTACTTACCTTGAGCATATGCAACTTTTAACACTGAACAGTGGTTTTGTGTATCTTACAACCTGAAAAAGTGACAGCAGGCTAAGATACTTAAATGTGCATGGGTTAAAATGTTGTGCAAAATAGCAAATACTCCCCCTCCTTGCTGCTGTCTGCCTCTCAACATCCCATCCAGGTCAGGGAAGACCACTGTAAGGATGCAGAGCATGTGGGGGGTCAGGGTGCGGCATGCGCCCCTCTTGCCTGGAGCTGACAGGCCCAGCTGGACTCTCGCGATCTTCTTGGTCCAGCCTCTCAAGTCCTGCCACCGTTTCCTGCAGTGGGCAGTGCACCAACATTCGACCCCCCCACGGAGCACACCTTCCGGGTGATGGTCCTCCACAGCTTGCTCTTCTGATGGGAGTTGACCTGTAAGGATGACATGGTTACAGGCCCTTAGTTCACATGCAACATGTACAAAGACAAATACTGGTACACATATGTTATGAGCAGCTTGCCCACACTGTCTAAAAGTGAGCAAACTGGCATTCTGTGCACTTTACCGGTGTTCAATGAAGACTCTCTCCCATGAGAACAGTAACATGATGTTTACAGCAGTACATACACTTCTACAGTAGTGTACTTGCCAAGAACAGTTATATACACACACTTTGAAAGCATTTATGACAACAACTTACATTCTTGTCTATAAGATTCCTAATACCAGTAGTGCACGATTATTGCACATGTCAAATGACAATGCTGTGTGATCATCACTCACCTGCTCCTCTGGTTTGCCATAGAGCTGCCTGTAAAGAGGCAGGAGCGTGTCCAGCAGCATTTGGTTTTCCTCAGCTGTGAATGTTGGTGCCCTGCGCTCTGTACAGCGTGCCATAGTAGCTCCCAGAGGATGTGGACAGCAGCAGAGAGATGGGGAGGTCCAGGAATCATGCAGTCAGTGAAGGCAAGTGCACTCTCTAGGGAACAGACAGACATATCTAAACTGCAGAGGCGGTCTTTATTGCATGCGGCCAAAGCAAAAGGTCCGCATCGGTCGCATTTTCCGAAATGATCCAATGCATTACATTGCTTACAGATGACACGTCTACCGCGCGGTTTCAAAAATATAATCGGACCGCAAGTGACTTTGATACATTACCAATAGGGGTTTACCGAGTCGGTTTCCACGCGATGCGGACACAATCTGAAACCAGCGTCTGTCACCATAACAACTAACAGCCAATGGCAGTGTTCGAATCGGTTATGATGCGCCTACCGCGTCCTTTGAAAAATCGGTCGGCTGGCAAACACTTTTGTAAATGTTATGAGTTTGTAATATTCCATGGCTGGATGTAGCATTTTTCTGGTGAAAGGGACATCTAACTGAAGCGCTCACACTCCCATGATGACCTAACCTTGAGGGGCACATGACACACTGATTGGGAGGCTAATACCAACAGGAAAGGAAACTACTCCTTTTTGCCTCTTAGGGTTGATCACATTCAAAATGCGTTTTTGGGGCATACCAAGAACTCTCTTTGCCTAGTCACAGGATTACAAGACAGTGTGACTCAGTGTGCAATCTGTGTGATGTGAGACTTGAAAGGTGGTGTGTGTTTCAAGTCCTGGATACTGCATTTTCTGATGAATTACTAAACCGTGACATTAAGCAGCCACATACACTTAGCTTTGATATGTGATTTTCTAGTGTATCTTTGTGTGCTACACTTAAGTGGACAACTGCATTTGATGGAACTTTTACATAGTAAATGGTTTGTGTATGAAATGGTTTGTGTAATGCAGACATGACAACATGACAGTGTCCACCCTGTGACAGCAGTGTGCATAATTTACATTGTGATACGTGGTGTGTATGTAATGTCCCACATATCATACAGTGAATGATCCTATTGAGTACATATGAACCATATGATTGTTCTCACAAACCTAAATCTAGGCTTATTGTTTGTGAGTTGTGGAGTATGTTCGCTTGCTTTACATGAACAATCACACTCACATACCAAGAACTCTCTTTGCCTAGTCACAGGATTACAGGACATTGTGACTCAGTGTGCAATCTGTGTGATGTGAGACTTGAAAGGTGGTGTGTGTTTCAAGTCCTGGATACTGCATTTTCTGATGAATGACTAAACCGTGACATTAAGCAGCCACATACGCTTAGCTTTGACATGTGATTTTCTAGTGTATCTTTGTGTGCTATACTTAAGTGACAACTGCATTTGATGGAACTTTTACATAGTAAATGGTTTGTGTATGAAATGGTTTGTGTAATGCAGACATGACAACATGACAGTGTCCACCCTGTGACAGCAGTGTGCATAATTTACATTGTGATACGTGGTGTGTATGTAATGTCCCACATATCATGCAGTGCATGATCCTATTGAGTACATATGAACCATATGATTGTTCTCACAAACCTAAATCTAGGCTTATTGTTTGTGAGTTGTGGAGTATGTCCGCTTGCTTTACATGAACAGTCACAGGCACTAGTGAAGTTTACATTACTGCACTCAAATTGCTGTGTCACCAAACCTTTAAAGCATGTCTAGCAAGGATCAGGATGCTGTGATATGTATCTAAGGTCAACCTTATTCATTGAAATGTGTATTTTCAGTGACATCTAGTTTTAGGTGTGGTAGTTTTTTAATGGCTGTTTGTCGAAGTGCATGTTGCTTGGTACATTGTGCACTAACACCAACTATGTTTACACTCTACACATAGGTATCGCAGACAGCCTCCAGTGTACAGGCTCTTTCCAGACCTACAAACATTGGAAGAACAGGACATCATCAAGAAATGCCCTTTCACAAGGGCAACAATTTATGAGCTGTGCCAGCAGTTGTCACCTCATATACGGCCTGGTCGCACTTATCCAACAGCACTAACCCCCAAGGTGAAGGGATGGCAGCATTGCATTTCTTTGCCACAGGAACTTTCCAGTACACAGTGGCAACATCAGGTGGAATGTCCCAGCCCATGTTCATCAATGTCCTTCGGGATGTGTTGCAGGCATTGATCCGTTACCTGGACCACTACATAAAGGTTCCTAAACCGGGATAGTTGTCTGACATTAAGGGTGAATTCTATGCCTTAGGACGGATACCCCATGTAATTAGATCTATTGATGGCACCCATGTTGCGTTGATCCCACCACAGGCCAATGAACAGGTCTATCACAACTGCAAACATTACCACTCCATCAATGTCCAGGTGGTGTGTTTAGCTGATGTGCATCTCACATGTCTATGCCCATTTTCCTGGCTCTGCACATGATGCATATATCCTGCGTAACAGCATTATCCACGACTCAACTGCATGACTCAAATGCAACCTGACCGGGCCTGGCTTGTTGGTAGGTGATGTTGTTTGTGGATGTTGCAGTGTGTGTTTGTTGCATGTCAGATAGTGATATGTTGTTAGACAACTGAAGTATTTTCTGTGTTCAATGTAGGATACTCTGGATACCCCAACCAGCCATGGTTACTGACACCACTGCGCAACCCAGTCACCCCAGCAGAAGTGCGCTTTAATGAGGCCCAAAGCCGGACCAGGCAGATAGTGGAGCGCACTTATGGCCTCCTGAAGTACAGATTCCAGTGTTTGGATAAGACGGGAGGAGTCCTCCAATATGCCCCAGGAAAGGTGTGCCAGATAAATGCGGCTTGCTACATGCTACACAACGTGGCAATACGTAAGGGCATACCTCTGATAGTGAAAGATAGAGACCAGCAGGTGCCACCGATGAAGGATCCAGGACTGGGCCATGATGACAGTGGTGATGATGATGGAGTTGATTTGAGACAACAGCTTATCCACAGCTTTTTCACATGACTGTAAGTATGCAATGAGAGGAGGTGACCAACCACAATTGTTGTTGTGATGCTGGTGGACAATGTGCGTGTATGCTTGTGAGTGTATGATAAGTGTCCAGAAGTTTTTTCTAAGAGTTGTCATTGAAATGGTCAGGTCAACATGTACAGTGTTACCAGGAAGCCTAGCTAGTGTTCACACTGACATTTTTGTGCTTTAGAGAACATACTTTGTTGAATTGTGCTATCTTATTCCTGATTTCCTGACTCTGTTCTTTGTGTTTTTTTTATCAGGGTACCTTGTCATGTCATCTACAGAGTGGACTTGCAAGTTGTGACCTCATCAGACACATGATGCTGTGACAGACACTGACATGGAAATGTTGCAGAACTCCCTGGCACACACTTCTTTCAGACCTGTTAGTCTGTTGTTTTTGTTTTTAGTGCCTTTCAGTACTGTGTGATGTGATTAGACTTTGTGTTCAGTCACCGGGTTGCATTTGGAGAATAAACATGTGTTCCACATTGAGGTGTGCCTTTTCTGATATCACACATCCAAAAAAGTTCTAATCTAAGTTTGACCATGATGAACTAGTTGGCTAACAATGATTGTTGATTGGGCTGGAAAATACTGAAAGTTGTGTATACAACTGACTTCCTGTGAATATGTACAGTGGACTACAGTTTGTCTGATACTCTGTGTATATCTATCATGCTGTGCCAAAGTTCATTTACTCACGGGCACTTAGTTTGCTACTTACAAATAATTGTTTACCTATGTTGTTAACACTTTTGTCATTGTGATTAGAGGGTGATTACGATATGTACATTTTGGATTCAAAGTCACGACATGAGCAAGTATTATGGTGTAAAGTGGCTTATTTTAGTACATACAGTGATAAAATGAAGCCACACAATGGTGGTGTGCTCACAACAACAACAAAAAGGCGTGCAGATTGGAGTTGATAGTGTTTGTAGATGAAAATCACTGAAGACAAGCCACAGTTATCTGAGTCCAAAGTCCAACTTTGACCCTCCATCAGATGTGGGAAAGTTATTTATGACAGTCAACAAAGTGAACGCTTGGCACACAATGCATGATGTCAAGGGCACGTTTTAATTTCCTGGGGGTGGTGCATTGCCATCCGACTCTCACTGATGTTTCCTCGGACGCCCGTTCCCGTGTTTGGGTGGGGGACACACAGCTGCAAACTCCTGGGGTGCTGGGGACTCTCCACCAGAATCCACGTCCCTCCCTGTGGCTTGCACAGATGTTGAGGCAACAGATGTTGTGGGCACACAGGGAGGTGTGGTCAGGTGATTGGCAATCTTGCGAAGGCTTGTATCAATATCCCGCTGCACCCCAGTCATGTCATCAATTTTGTTGTTGAATGTGTCCAGCCTTTGGTTTTGGGCTGCCTGCAGCTGCTCGATGTTCCGGAGGATTCCTATTACCTGGCCCATTTCTCCCTGGTAACCCTCATGGGCATCGATCACCCGGGAGAGGTTTGGGTGATCATCATCGGCAGCACCAGCTGCTTGAAGGCATGGATCCACATGGCCCCACCCCACCACCCCTACCCACATAAGCATTCACAGTTGGTGGTGGCACAGTCAACGCTGAGCCTCCTTCCTCATTAGGGGGTGTTGTCGGTCAACTCCAGAGTGCTCTGTGTTTCTGTGCCATTGGTATTGTCCCCGGCTGCTATGTCCATCAGGGTAGGGGTCAGCTGGGTGTTGTAAGCTGAGGTGGGAGTTGTCGCAGTGGATCCTGTTGAAGCTGCTGGTGCTGTGTGCCGTCCCAAACCTGATGGGCCAGGTTGATCCTCTTCGTCCGAGAATGTGTGAGAGTCTTCCAGGCCGGAGAGCTCCTGGAGGCTGGAGTCTGGGACTGGCTTCATCAATTTGGCCAGTGGTGTTCCCAGCTCGCCTGAGGGTACAGAAATGCCAGTCATTAATGTGAATGTCCACTGCACTGCAAATGATACCCATTAGGTAAATGACTTGACCTAAAAATGAGTTTATAGACACAGTTTGGCCACCTTCATCCATGTTGGTTGCCTATGTTTTTAAGAAACAATGAAAGTTTGAAAAGATGTTGATTGGTGTAAGAAACTGGCTCTATAGATACTACACCAAAATGAGGTATAGTGTGTACAGGGTCCATGTGACTCCAGAGGTAGGCAGAGGTTAAAGTTAGATAGAACCTTACTCTCTAATAGTGGTAGCTTGGTCGAGCAGTAAGGCAGTATCAGAGGACAGTGTTAAGCATTTGATATACACACTCAGTCAGCAAATGAATTCACACACTCAAGAACTGAACTCTAGGCCAATTGTTTTTGTATAAAAAATATACTGTTGTTTATTTTAGAACCAAGCAAGCCTGGCACAGGTAAGCATAAAATACTTTGTAGTAATAAGTTACTGAATGTCGAAGTTTGAAAATGCAATGGAAATTGTACTTTGTTTGATTTACAGGGGAGCAGTAGTATGCAACACTTAGCAAATGCAGTATATTGGAATGAATAGGCTTTTTCAGTAAATTGCAGGTAAGTTACTTTTACGTTACTTTTTCAACTCAGTGCTGGATGTCTGGATTCAGCACTGGGACATTTCCTGGAAACAGGTGAGTAAATGCGTTTTTGTTATTCGTGCGATTTTTAAAGAATATTTTCACATTTCAAAACTCCACACACAGAAACTTTTTGGAGAAGTACATTGAAATGAATGGGCTGTTTTAACAAATTGCAGGTAAGTTACTTTTACGTTACTTTTTCTAACTCAGTGCTGGATGCCTAGATTCAGCACTGGGACATGTCCTGCAAACAGGTAAGAAAACACGTTTTGGTTAATTGTACGATTTTGAAAGAATATCTTTAGTTTTCAAAACTCCACACTAAGTCGTTTTTTCGAAGAAAAATTGTCAATGTTATCCTATGGAGGAAAAACAGGTTATCGGTTTGCAGGTAAGTAAACGACTGTGGGAGTTAAGGTTCTGGGGTTAGAACAAGGGTTCCCCCAGGGTCAGTGATGCACTGTTGTTGCACCCTCAGCAGCACTAGGGCGGCCGGGTGCAGAGTGTTGAGGCCCAATGTTATCCTATGGAGGATAGGGGGTCTCCGGTTGGTGGCTGCTGGCAAGCAGGCCACTGGGTTGTGGGAGCAAAGCTCCTAGAGTTTAGGTCAGGGCAAATGGGGAAACAAGTAGGCACAAAAGGTGCACCCTCAGCGGCACTGGGGCGGCCGGCTGCAGAGTGCTGTTTCGACGTCGGACGCCCTGTTGTTTTCTATGGAGAGCCTCCGGTTTGAAGAAGCACTGCAGGCTCGGGGACGAGGACCTTCTGGGTGCGACCACCACTTCGAGGGGTAAGTTGGGATGTCTTGGGTTGGTTAGGTACCGTTGGTTTGGGCACACAAGGCCGTGGGGCGTCGGGTGTAGGGGTGCCTTTTAGGGTCGGATTTTCTTACCCGCTCTGGTCGCGGTAGAGGGAGCCTCTGGATTGAGGCTGCAGGCGTTGTCTGGAGGCTTGAGGCAGGTCAGGAGTCACCGGATCTCGGGTCAGGATCGCCGGGTGACCTCCTCGTGGTGTTTTCCACTCGAGCTCGGGCCAGGTTCGGCGGGTGCAGAGTGGGCTGGATTTGGGGTGTCCGGCCGGAGCCAGAAGCTGCAGTTTAAACACGACCGGTATTCACGGGAGAAACAGTCTTGGAAGTGAAGGCAGGCAGGTCCTCCGGGGTTTGTGAGGTTGCTGGCTGCTGGACACGCCGGGATTTCGCAGAAGCAGGTTCGAGGGGAGACAGGCCTGTAGGGCTGGGGCCAAGTCAGTGGGCGTCGTCCTCTTGTTAGCTCTGCACGGCTCTTCGTCCTTCTTCTTCTTTTCTTCTTGTTGGTAGGCTGGATCTGAGTTCTTGGTTCAGGGCTGCCCCCTAAATACTGTATTTAGGGGGCGTTTTAGGGGTCTTGAGGTCAGTAGCCAATGGGCTTAAGACCTTAGGGTGACTACACCCTTGGTGTGCTCACCCCACGTGGGGAGTGAGCACAATCCCTAGTCCTGATTGGGGAGTGCCTGCCATCTGCAAGATGGCGAGCACTGGAGAGTGGGCTTCACCTCGCCTCCCCCACCTGAGGGGTGGAGTTGGCAGAGGTGGGCACACCTCCTGGGCTGGTTAGTTTTTCCCGCCTGTCTTCCCGCCGAAAGGGAGGGTAGACAGGAAGGGGGCCTGCTCCTGATAGCAGGAGAGGCTGGGGGTTGCATTACAAAGGCTGCCAGGCCTTTGAAGCTCCCCTGCCACAGATGGCTCTTCCTGGCCTGGGGGAGGTGTGAACACCTCCGCCCAGGAAAGGCTTTGTTTCTGGGCTCAGGGAGGGTAGGCTCCCACCCTAGGGGTCCAGAAACATGTATCATGGTGGCAGGCTGGTGTGTACCAGTCAGGGAACCCACCAGAGGCTGGTCGTTTTTCAGGGGGCATCTCAAAGATGCCCTCTGTGTGCATTTTCCATTAAATCCCACACTGGCATCAGTGTGGGTTTAATGTGCTGAGAAGTTTGATACCAAACTTCTTAGTTTTCAGGCTAGCCATTATGGTGCTGTGGAGTTCGTAATGACAAGCTCCCAGCACCATATACTCTTAATGGTAGCACTGCACTTACAATGTCTAAGAATGGACTTAGACACTGTAGGGGTACAGGGCTCATGCACCTGTACCCTCATGCACCTGTACCCTCACCACTGGCATAGGGCACCCAGCTAGAGGGGTGACTGATCTATGCCAGGGCAGTGGGTTGTAGGCATGGCACACAGGGATGTGTGCCATGTCGACTCTTCACTTTGTTCTGCACCAAAACACGCAGCCTGCAAAGGCAGTGTGTGTGTGAAAAAGTACAGGGCCTCTAAGGGTGGCACAATAAGTGCTGCAGCCCTTAGAGGTCTTCCCTGGTCACAGTGCCCTGGGTACCTGTGGTACCATTTACCAGGGGCTGACCTGTGGCTAGAGATGCCAATTGGGTTAGTTTTGGGGAAAGAACACAGGCCCGGGTAACCTGATTGGCAGGGACCCAGGGCACATCAAGTCAAAGTGCATCAGTGGTCTGGTAAAGAGTGGGGGGGTTACTGCAACAGAAACCCACTTCCTTACACAAGCCCCCCCCCCCCCAAGCCCAAAGGCCAGGAGACTCAGCCAAAGCTGGGAGAGTCTTCCTAGTCTTTCAGGCGAGGAAGAGCAGAGGAAGTGGTGTGGGAGTTGCAGGGCCTACTCTGCCTTACATCCTTCTGTCCAGGTCAGCCCCTTTAGGGAGCTGGCCTACCTCAACAGTTTCAGGATCTAATTCCCAATGCTCCTTTCCTATCTCTTTAGTGCCTTCACCCCATCTTTTTAGTTTGGGTTCAGAGGTGCCTACCTCTGCAATTTCTAACTTAGCTAGGGCAAAGCCCAGCTTACCCACAGAGGTTACCCGCAGCTTGAGCAACCCCACCATGACCAATAAGGTCAGGGGGCCTAACTTGCTATTTGGCAGGGGGCTAGGCCACCATGCCAAGGACAGTGCTGCCATGAAGGCTAACACCCAGCAGAGGCTACTGACAGCTGTCAGTGCCCAGAACCACACCTTTAGCTCCTCACTGGTAGGTGAAGGGGCTACCTTACAGGCTTCTTTGGGTTCTGGTTGCCTGTCTGCTGTTTTAGGGTGAGGGGTTACTACACTTGGTAGGGAACACCCTTCTTCCACCCTCTGTACTGCCAGCTGAGGAGCCACCAACTCAGGCTGGACAGTTGTTTGACTAGTCAGTGCTTTTTGTTGGCTAGGGGGGACTTCACCAGTGCCAAGTTTGGAGTTCTCAATAACTGGGATAGAATCTCTCTGGCCCACTGGAACTGTGGCTAACAGTTGCCCACCTTTCCTACACTGTTTCTTCTTTTTCTTTTGGGGCTTAGCTGCACTAACTGCAAGGTTGAGCCCCCCCAGGTTTCTGGGGTGAGGTCTGGCATTGGACCAGTACCTCTCTTTGGCTCAGACCAACCTCTGGGTGGTCGTTCCCAAGGAGACAATCAAGGGGGAGGTCTTTACTGACTCCCACCTTTCTCCATCTAAGTGACCCAGCTACTTCTAGGGGCACTATAGCCACAGGCCTAACAGTGACACTCCCTGGGACAGTCCTTACTCTTTTTGTTTCCCCTGGGACATACTGGTTTGAGAGAACCAACCTGTCATGCACCACAGTGTGACTGGCACAGGTATCTCTCAGGGCAAAGGCTGGGATTCCATTCACCAGTAGGTGGTGGAAGCGTCTACTCCCCTCTGGAATCTCCAGCTTACCTTGTGGCCCCATTTTCCAGTTGAAGGCTATGAGGGCTTCCTCATCTGAGGACCCTTCCTCCAAAGCTACACTGGCAACCCCTGGAGCTACACTAGTCACCCCTGGAGCTGGGCTAGGGACTTTGTTTTTAGGACAGCTAGGGTCCTTGGTGTGGTGTCCTGCCTTTTGGCAGGTGTGACACCATACTCTGTTGGGATCCCAATTCTTACCTTGGTACCCTGTCTTAGTTTGTGAGGTGTCTTTGGGCCCACCCTCCTGGACAGGTTTTTGGGGGCTACCTGGAACTCCTTACTTTTATCTTTAAGGGGTTCACTGTCTTTCTTCTGGGGAGGCTTTGTAACCCCTTTCTTTTGGTCACCCCCAGTGGACGTCCTAGTGACCCTTGTTTTGACCCAGTGGTCTGCCTTCTTTCCCAATTCTTGGGGAGAAAGTGGACCTAGGTCTACCAGGTACTGATGCAACTTTTCATCAATGCAATTACTTAATATGTGTTCCTTCATAAACAGGTTGTAAATTCCATTAAAGTCATGCACATTGTTTCCAGTTAACCAGCCACCTAGTGTTTTTACTGAGTAGTCTACAAAATCAATCCAGGACTGGTTTTGGGTTTTGTGAGCCCCCCTGAATCTAATTCTGTACTCCTCAGTTGTGTGTCCAAATCCCTCAATCAGAGTTCTCTTCATGAGGTCATAAGACCCAGCATCTGCCCCAGAAAGGGTCAGGAGTCTGTCTCTGCAGTTACCAGAGAACATTTCCCAAAGGAGTGCCCCCCAGAAAGTCTTCTTCACCCTTCTGGCTTCACAAGCCCTCTCAAAGGCTGTGAACCACTTGGTGGTATCATCACCCTCCTCATATTTAGGGACAATCCCTTTGGGGATTTTAGGATCATAAGATTGCTCTTCATCCTTATTATTTTGATTGGTGCCACCATTGATGGGTGCTAATCCCATCTCCGTTCTTTCTTTCTCTAGAGCCAGGAGTCTGGTCTCTAGGTCCAGTCTTTTGGCCAGCCTTGCTAAAAGGCTGTTCTCCTCATTGAGGCTGTCCTCAATGTCCTCACCAGAACCTGAGCCACCTGTGTGGCCTCTAGGTCCCCAGAGGTTAACTCTTGGAAGTAAGGGTACAGGGACCCTTTCTTCCCTAGGAAGTGGTGGAGGTGGGCACCTATCTCCATCCTTCTCACTCCTTTCCTCCTCTGACTGGTCATCAGCATTTTCAGAGGGGTGGGCCTTTGAATACTCAGCAAATAGCTCCTGGAGCTTTTGTTTGGTTGGATGAGGGCCCATTGGTATATTTATAAGTTTACATAAGGACCTTACTTCCTTGAAAGACAAGTGAAGGTAAGGGGTGAGGTCAAGCTCCTCAACCATGTCCTGCATGTCATTGTTATCTTCACTAATAGTTGGGTTCTTTTCTTGAGACATTCAAACAAAAAAAAGTTCTAACCCCTCTACCCTTGACTATAGTGACTTTTTATTTTCTAAAATTCTAAAGGGACTTAAGCAAGGCCCTAACAAGACTTTTAGTAGTTTGGTAAAAATGCCAATTTGAAAAAAATCAGAATTCTAAAGGCAATTTAAGAGTTCTGTCGTGTGATCAGGTGGTAACCAAGTAGTCCAACAAATGCAAGTTGTATATCCCACCGCTGATCCACCAATGTAAGAAACTGGCTCTATATATACTACACCAAAATGAGGTATAGTGTGTATAGGGTCCAGGTGACTCCAGAGATAAGCAGAGGTTAAAGTTAGATAGAACCTTACTCTCTAATAGTGGTAGCTTGGTCGAGCAGTAAGGCAGTATCAGAGGACAGTGTTAAGCATTAGATGTACACACTCAGTCAGCAAATGAATTCACACACTCAAGAACTGAACTCTAGGCCAATTGTTTTTGTATAAAAAATATACTGTTGTTTATTTTAGAACCAAGCAAGCCTGGCACAGGTAAGCATAAAATACTTTGTAGTAATAAGTTACTGAATGTCGAACAGTTTGAAAATGCAATGGAAATTGTACTTTGTTTGATTTACAGGGGAGCAGTAGTATGCAACACTTAGCAAATGCAGTATATTGGAATGAATAGGCTTTTTCAGTAAATTGCAGGTAAGTTACTTTTACGTTACTTTTTCTAACTCAGACCTGGATGCCTAGATTCAGCACTGGGACATGTCCTGCAAACAGGTAAGAAAACACGTTTTGGTTAATTGTGCGATTTTTAAAGAATATCTTTAGTTTTCAAAACTCCACACTAAGGGGCCGATTATGATGGCGGTCGGAAAACCATTCCGCCCGCCGTGGCAATGGGAAAAGACCGCCGGCATGGCCTGCGGCACCACCGCCGATCACATTACGATGCACCGCCGGAAAAATCCGACCGCCGCGGTCGTAACCCAAGAACCACCGGCGGCGCACGTGCAGAAAAGGCGAAATACCCTCCACGGCGGTCAGATTCACTGCGGAAAGCTCACAAACCACCGATACACAAGTGGAATTTCCACGAGTGCAATTATGATCTTACCGCGGTGCCTGCGGTACGACCGCTTGTTTCCGACCGCCGCGAATTACAGAAATGATGAATGGGAGAGCTGAAGGAATGACCATTGCAGTCCGACCGCGGTGTCCGCGCGGAAATAGTAATGGCGGTCGAAAGCAACTACACCACAAAACCACCAAATGTGGCTGTGTATCTGGCTCAGCCAATAAAAACAGCTAACACACCCCATTGACACATGACCCTGGCAAATAAGAACTACAAATCCCAGCTCAACACAGACAACACACCTGACATGAATACTCAGCTTGGACCCACCCACATAGCAGACCATAAAACCAGCCCCTGCATGACCACCCAACAATATCACACAAAGGATAGGCAACCCTGCACACATCACACCATCACAAACACACACACACCACACACATCACCACCAACACCACCACCACCACCACCTTCACACCTGCACTCTTAACCACACAGCACATCACACACCATGGCACATAGGATGCCCAAATACACTGATGGTGAGTTGTCAGTCATGGTGGATGAGATAATAAGAGTTGAGCCATATATTTTAGGAAGCAGGGTCCAACAGACCCCAGCAGCCAGGCAAAATCAAATGGGGCAAAGGATAGTTGACAGGGTCAATGCTGTAGGGAAAGTTCCACGCAACAGGAAGGAGATCAGGAAGAGGTGGACTGACCTCAAGAGCAAGGTCAAGAAGAAGAACAGCAAGAACCGTGAGCTGGCAAACCGGACTGGCAGTGGCCCTCCCATTCCACCAAGAACATTCAACGCATGGGAGGAGAAGGTGCTTGGCATACTGCACCCAGAGAGTTGCACTGGAATTGAGGGGGGAATGGAGGCTGGTAAGTACCAACAAAAGTCTGCCATAATACTGCTATGTAGTAGCTTGCACAACTAAAAAGCAACACCTCCTAGGCCCAAATGTACTCATGTCCACCACACTCCCCCCAAACAGGTCTCACAGATCCCACAATAACTCCCTCTCATTCACCACAAAGATACATAACAATATTTACATGGGGGCACATGTACAGGCAGCCAGCACTACAACTCCCAACAGGCCCCCTTGTCCCACAGCTGAGCAGGATGGAGCATTCCCCACACCCCCAAGCATGGGGCAGCCATTTCCCTCCAATGTGTAACCTTACAGGTAGGTAGCCATCTCAACAGGGAGGGGTCTTTGTGGCTGTGAAGTCTGCACTACAACTCCCAACAGGCCCCCTTGTCCCACAGCTCAGCAGGATGGAGCATTCCCCACACCCCCAAGCATGGGGCAGCCATTTCCCTCCAATGTGTAACCTTACAGGTAGGTAGCCATCTCAACAGGGAGGGGTCTTTGTGGCTGTGAAGTCTGCACTACAACTCCCAACAGGCCCCCTTGTCCCACAGCTGAGCAGGATGGAGCCTTCCCCACACCCCCAAGCATGGGGCAGCCTTTTCCCTCCAATGTGTAACCTTACAGGTAGGTAGCCATCTCAACAGGGAGGGGTCTTTGTGGCTGTGAAGTCTGCACTACAACTCCCAACAGGCCCCCTTGTCCCACAGCTCAGCAGGATGGAGCATTCCCCACACCCCCAAGCATGGGGCAGCCATTTCCCTCCAATGTGTAACCTTACAGGTAGGTAGCCATCTCAACAGGGAGGGGTCTTTGTGGCTGTGAAGTCTGCACTACAACTCCCAACAGGCCACCTTGTCCCATAGCTGAGCAGGATGGAGCATTCCCCACACCCCCAAGCATGGGGCAGCCATTTCCCTCCAATGTGTAACCTTACAGGTAGGTAGGCATCTCAACAGGGAGGGGTCTTTGTGGCTGGGAAGTCTGCACCACAACTCCCAACAGGCCCCCTTGTCCCACAGATCAGCAGGATGGAGCATTCCCCACACCCACAAGCATGGGGCAGCTATCGCATTGCTCTCCCAAAACTTACACGTAGGTAGTGACTGCATGTACACCGCCATCCTCATCTAAATGCATGTAGCCACATAACCACATCAGCACTAACATGTCAGCCAACTTGGCATAGTTTTAAATGCCACATCCAGTGTGCAGACATCTAAGTGCACGTAACTGTCACATATTTTGAACTCATACTCACCAAGTCACAAGTGAAACAAATGCATCCCACAATTGTGCACAGCAGAGAGTGCAATGTGGAAGTGCCATGGTGTCTGAGCATGAAGGCCCATCTCAACACCAAACATGCATGGTCTACATGGAAAAAAAGGAAAGTACATGTGATTCCAAAGCTATGTATAACATGACAATGGTTCCTTCTAGCTCTGTTGAAATAGATTACATGAACAGCTAAATAAAAAGACGCACAACAGAAATTTGATGTCACGCAATTAGGTAGATGAGGACATGTCCGTGTAGTTACACTATCTGTACACTGCACCAAGTTTCAATTCACAACGGACACCATGGACTAATAAGGTATGTACCTCAACGTCATGTCATGGTGCACAGCATATAGCAGGCATACAAAGTCATTGCATTGTAAAGTGTGTGTTGTATCAAATGTCTCAAACAATTGTCTAACATCAAGCTTGTTGCGTGCAACTCAATTACCATATCACCTCTGTTCAACAGGAGATCAACAACTAACTGCAGAGGATGACACCAACATGCAGAGCCAGTCTCCCCCCCCAGGAACGTGGACTCTCGGATGCAGATTCCCCAACAGTCTCGGACGAGGATTCTCAAGCTGGCCCCTCTGGTGTGGCAGGGACTAACATGTCTCAAGCCCTCATTGTCCCCACCACCACCACCACGGCAAGAACAACTGTGCTGCCCCCATCCACTACAAGCTGTGTGGCCTCCACCACCATGGAAAGAACAACCGTGCAGCCCCCTGCCACTACGACCTGTGTGGCCTCCACCACCACCACCACCACGACCACGGCAAGAACAACTGTGCTGCCCCCTGCCACTATGACCTGTGTGGACTCCACCATCACCACTGCTGTCTGCAACACACGCCCTGCCACGGTGGTTACCGACACCACCACACAATCACAGCATGCCAGGGAGAGTGTGCCAGTGCGTCGGGGGACTATGCCACAGGTCCGTGTCAGGAGGGCAGGTGGGAGTACAACTGGTGCAGAGACACTGGAGGACAATGACCCTGAATCCCTGGCCACCATTGCAAGAGTCCTTGGTGCCTACCAAGAGAACCATGGAGTAATGGGCCAGCTTGCTGAAGACATGCATGAGATCCGCCTGCTGCAGCAGTCCATGGACACACGGATGGACCAACTTGTCGACCTTGTTGGCCAGCTAGTGGGTGTTCTGAGGGGCAGACTCCCAGCCCCAAGTGCAGCTCAACCCCCCTCCAGTGGATTGCCTGCTGTGCAGCCCAACATTCCAGCTGCAGCCACAGAGAGGGGTGTGCAGGAGGAGAGTAAGTTCTCAGACACCACTGACCCTGCAACAGATGCCCCCCTCCCAAACGCACCAGGGGCCGTCCGAGAATCCACAGGGGAGGATTTGGTGGCAGGCCACCATACCAACGCCACTCACAGAGCCAGCCATGATGGTATCTTGTTGTTCCCCTTTGCATTGACTGTTGACTATCCTTGCCCACATTGCCATGTCGATGGCCTGAGTCTGTTGGACTGTGTGACTTCAGCTTTGTGGTGACTACACTATTTGTCTCAACTACCATGTCTGACAACTCATTTATTCACTGTTCACATTTATGTACATATCCCCATCACTTGCACAAAAACTAAATTCAAATAAACACTCTTCACATACCTATGTCTGTGTGAGCTACATGTTTATTCCAGTATGTACAGTGACAAATCAGATTTCAATGTTCCAACAGCTGTGAAGCAGAGGAGGCATTCAGAGGGTGAATGAACCTAGAAAGACACAAGAAAATGACATTTACTTATCAGGTGACGCCTTTACAGCAGAAACACAACACTAGGCAACAAGGTACAAAAACAAGCACCCATAGCAATGGTCAACAACCTCAACATACACATGATGTACCTGGATACAAATACCCTGTGCCACACACATCATCCCTTATCACACACACAACAACAGCCAGCAGTTAAATTTCTCTATTCCTTGATACTATCATCCAAGCAAACACACAATGTCACTGTTCTACAAAGTCACTTACATTCAAGGGAAGTAGTTGGCAATGAGCTGTTGACGCAGGTCAACACCTTCCTCTTCACCACTATCGTCCGCACTGGAAGTGTGTGGGTGTGCAGGAGGGGGCATCTGTTGCTCATCGTCATCTAGGATCAGCGGAACGGCTTTGCGCAAGGCAAGGTTGTGTAGCATGCAGCATGCTACAACTATCCGGCACACCTTTCGTGGGGAATACAACAGTGCACCTCCACTCTTGTCCAGGCACCGGAATCTGGACTTCAGTAGGCCAAAGGTGCGGTCCACCACACGTCGTGTCCTACCATGTGCCTCGTTGTAGCTGACTTCACCCGGGGTACTTGGATTCCGCAGTGGGCTCAGCAACCACGGCCTGTTGGGATACGCTGAGTCACCTAGGTGTGACATACACAGAGAAATGTTGTGATACAAACAGTTGACGAGAACAGCATGTCACACACAGCACACTACTTGACTCAGTGTACTCACCTACAAGCCATGCACGCTCTGGATGTAGATTTTCCATCAGCCGGGGTACAATGCTGTTCCGCAGGATGTAGGAGTCATGGGCGGAGCCAGCAAATCGCGCACAAACATGGCTGATGATCATATCAGCTTGGCATACCACCTGCACATTTATGGAATGGTAGTGCTTCCTGTTCCTATACACCTGCTCACGTGCCTGTGGTGGGACAAGGGCAATGTGTGTGCCGTCAATGGAACCAACTACATGAGGAATGTGGCCAAGGGCATAAAAACCAGCCTTCACAGCAGGCAAATCTGCTGTATTTGGGAATCGTATGTATTGGTCCTTGTATAGCATCATTGCGGACACCACATCCCAGAGCACCATGCTGAATGTGGCTTGCGACATCCCACCAGCGCTGGCCACCGTGTATTGGAAAGAGCCCGTAGCGAAAAAATGCAGCGCTGCCATGATCTTCACTGTTGGGGATAGGGCAGTTGGATATGTTCGTTGAGGCCTTGTGAGAGGGACGGGCGGAAGAATAGGCGAGGAGGCCGGAGTATGGGCTCAATGTTGTAGTGCTTTATTAATTAGCATACAGGAAAGTCTTAGTTGGTGGGGCAGGGTGTAGGGCGCAACTGTGATCTTCTTTCCAGGCGATAGCGGGACCTCTGCTCCTCTGTCCTCCGGGGCGTGCGTTCCTTCTCGTCTGGGATGGATAACCCGGGAGGCTCATGTGGGGAACAAATAACACAAGAGAGGGGCGGTTACTACACCTTGCCGCTGCAATAGAAGGGCAAGACAGAACCCTTCACCAGGTATCTAATCCACCGGTCGGTGTGACACTAGCAGAGGAGTGGACTACGGTAGCCTAGTGGTGCACAGCATAGAGTATATATATATACATGTATACACGGTCATTCAACGGACCTCTTCGTGAGAATCCCGCGGGGCACCTGATGCACTCTGTCCACGCCAAACGATCGTTCCGACGATCAGTGAGATAAAGGGGAGGGGGTGTTTGGAAGCCGAAGCAACCGTGAAAGGTCGGGGCGTTGTGCAGGTAGTGGTAGTGAAGGGGTAAACACACACACACTCAGTGAACACTCCGTGAGTCCCTTAGGCGGCCCAGCCTTTGCTGCAGTCCTCCCCTACAATTCCTTCCCCGCTCCCCTTCCCAGGCCACGTACCGTGTCAGCCGCAACTCTCCAGAGCTGCGGCGGCTCATCAGCATCCTCCGGGGGTGTCCACCACTCCTCTGTCCAGGAGTCAACTCCATCGTCCTCGTCCGAGTCCGGAGGGTCGGGGCTTCTTACGGTCTCCTTCTCTCGATCCGTCTCCGTCGGCGCAGCGTCTCTCTCCACGTCCTCTTGCTTTCTCCCTGACGGCGACGCTTCCCTTCCGGTGACTTCCGCCTTTAAGGTCCGCGACTCCGCCCCTCGGTGGCTGGATTGGTGGACAGGTTCCAGCTGTCCGTGACGTCCCTGGAGGCGAGAGGCAGCCGGCGTGATTAACCCACGCTGTTCCGGTCCATACAAGTCTCTAGGTGCGGGAAGGGGGTAAGAGAAGCATGGAGACAGGGGGGAAAACATCCCGTCCTCACTGACCCCCTCACATCTCTCCCCCCTTACTTTCTTGCCGGCAAGAAATGGGCCAAGGGGATGGCGTGAGAGATAGTCTGCGTTGGTTTGCTCTCTGCCCTTCCGATGTAAAGTGGTGAAATGGAAGGGCTGAAGCGCCAAAAACCACCTCATGACCCGGTCATTGTGTCCTTTGTTGCGCGACAGCCACTCTAAAGGGGCGTGTTCGGTGTACAGAGTAAACTCCCTACCTTCGAGGTAGTACCTGAGAGTCTCAATCGCCCATTTGATGGCTAGGGCCTCCTTTTCTATGACGGAGTATCGTGTTTCGCGGGGGAACAATTTCCTGCTTATGTACAGTATGGGACGTTCTTGTCCCTGGGGGTCGGTTTGAGACAGTACTGCGCCCAGTCCCTGCTCTGATGCATCTGTTTGAAGGATGAATGGTTTGTCATACTCGGGACTCAGGAGCACAGGGTCGGAAGTAAGGGCTCGTTTCAAGGCGTGGAAGGCTCGCTGAAGACAGGGGGAAGGTTGCCGTAACTCCTTTTCTGTGTTCTTGTGTTTCTGTAGCAGGTCGGTTAAAGGTGCAGCTGTCTGCGAGAAGTCCGGTATGAAGCGTCTATAATAGACGAGAATGCCTAGGAAGGCCCTCAGCTCTCTTTTGGTGTGGGGAAACGGGATATCGGCTATGGCGGCTACCTTTTCCTTCTGTGGTTTGATTAACCCCTCTCCAAGCAGATACCCCAAGTACTTCACCGACCGAGCAGCTAGCCGGCTTTTGGTGGGATTAATGGTGAGACCGGCTGCCCCTAAGGTCTGAACGACCTTTGCCAGGTGGCATAGATGTTCTTCCCAGGTGGGGCTGTGAATGACTATGTCGTCGATGTATGCCGCAGCATATGCGGCACAGGGTCTAAGAAGGTTGTTCATCAGCCTTTGGAAAGTAGCCGGGGCCCCGTGTAACCCGAAGGGCAATACCGTGAACTGATATAACCCCCCCGGGGTGGAGAATGCTGTTTTATCCTTGTCGGTTTTCGTTAAGGGGACCTGCCAGTACCCTTTACAGAGGTCTAAGGTACTGATGTATTGGGCTTTTCCTAGCCTTTCCACCAGTTCGTCCACCCGGGGTAGAGGATAGGTGTCGAACTGGGAGATCTTATTGACCTCACGGAAGTCGATACAAAATCGAATAGAACCGTCCGGCTTCGGTACTAAGACAATGGGCGAATTCCATTCGCTCTTGGACGGTTCTATGACACCCATGTGGAGCATTTGTTGTATCTCGCGCTCCACCGCCTGTCTGCGGGATTCAGGAAGGCGATACGGTCGTAGCTTTACCCGCTTCCCTGGCAGAGTGGTAATTGAGTGTTCTGTGAGGGTGGTTCGACCTGGGGTGGAGGAAAAGACGGCCCTGAAGGGCCACAGGTAGGTGTCTAGGGACTTCTGCTGTTCCACAGACAGCTCAGGATCCCTGCTCGGATGGTATGCTACCGGGTGGTCTTGGGCCAGAGAGACAGGAACGGGGGGGGGGTTCCCCGTACCATCTTTTCAACAGATTAACGTGGAATATCTGGGTGTTGCTTCTCTTCAGGGGGTCCATCTCAAGACGATAAGTGACGGGGGTGACTACTTCCATGACCCGGAAGGGGCCCTGCCACTGACCTAAGAGTTTGTGGTCCGAGGTGGGCATCATGAGGAGGATGTAGTCATCTACCTTCATTGTACGTGGTTTAGTGGTTTTATCGTACTGTCGCTTCTGGCCCTCTTGTGCATTTTCCAGGTGTGTTCTACATATGGTATGTATTTCTTGGAGATGGGTTTTCAGGTTCATAACATATTCGGGGAGGGGTTTGGTCCCTTCTGGTCTTTCTTCCCATTCTTCCTTGGCCATGTCAAGCAAGGTACGGGGCTGTCGCCCGTATAGGAGTTCAAAAGGCGAATAACCAGTACTCCTCTGGGGTTTACACCTTATAGCGAACAGGGCTAGGGGTAGCATTTCCTCCCATCGGCGGGTTTCAAGATCTAACATTTTTTTCAGGGTGGTCTTCAGGGTGGCATTATATCGTTCTACCAGCCCGTCCGTCTGGGGGTGGTAGGCCGCCGTACGGATCTGCTTTATCTTCAACTGAGCACATACTTGCTTCATAAGGCGGGACACAAAGGGCGTTCCTTGATCGGAAATTACCTCCCGGGGAAATCCAACCCTGGAAAATATGTTCACCATGGCCTTAGCTATTTGTTGGGCGTTTGGTTGTCTCAGGGCCACTGCCTCGGGGAACCGGGTGGCATAGTCTACCATCACCAACACATACCTACACCCGCTTCGGGAGGGAAGCAAGGGGCCGATTATATCCATCCCCACACGAGAGAAGGGCTCCTCAATAATGGGTAGGGGACACAAGGGCACCTTTGGGGGTCGATACCGACTGTTCTTCTGACAGATGGGGCACCGTCTACAATACTGACGGATCTGCTGATAAATGCCTGGCCAAAAGAATTTCCCTAGGATGTCCTGTTCAGTCTTTTCCTCCCCAAAGTGCCCCCCCAACAAATGACTATGGGCGAGGAACATCACTTTCTCTCTATAGGACTGGGGTACCAGTAGTTGGAGTGGTTGGTTCTTCCCCCCTTTTCTGTATACCATTCCCTTCTTTATGACAAACTGAGGACCTACTTTGTCGGGGTTCTCGGTGTCGGTGGCCTGGTTCCATGCCTCTCTTAGGGTTGGGTCTTCCCGTTGGGCTGCAAAGAAACCCCTATCGTATTGCCACAGGGGTTATTCGTTAGTCTGGGTTAGGGCTATGTGCGTCCAGTGTCTCTTCTCTCTCCTCTTCTGGTTCCGGCTTTTGAGGTCTTTCACGGAGGGATATGCCAAGATGGATTCGTTGGCAAAGGGGGTTGACTGGCACCAGTCGTCCTGATCGACGCTTTGTTCCGGTATCACTGTGGACATGTAAGGATAATCGGACCCTAGAACCAATGTCTCTGGCAGACGTGGCACCAGCCCTACCCGCAGGGACACGGGTTGTTCAGAGGGTCCGTGCTGGACCTGCACGTTGGTAGTGGGATACCTTTTATTGTCTCCGTGGACACATTGTATGTTGACCTCCCCTGTGGTCCGGATGACCCCTCCAGGTATAGCCGAAGGCCGAATCACGCTCTGCAGACAACCCGTATCCATCAAGGCCCGTCGGTTTTCTCCGTTTACCCGTACTGTCCTATGATATGGGGGATTTCTTCCCATAGGGTTACATTAGTACGAGCGGGTGAGGCCCACCTCCATCGGTTCCTCCCTTTTTGGGGGCATACTCGGGCAATGTGGCCGTAGGCGCCACAGGAAAAACATTGTGGGCCAATATGGGTTGGGGCCGACCGAGGAGAAGGGAACAAGGGTGCAGGCACCACAGCCAGGGCCTCTGGTCGACGAGAAGGAAGAAGCGGTCTGTTCGCTCGAGGATGTCCTCCCCCTGTGGGTCTCCAGTGTTGTTCCTCTTTGCCCCGCTGTGTCTCCTGTGCCCTATGAAAGGCACCCGCGATTTCGACGGCTCTCTCAAAGGTCAGTTGGGAGTGTTGCCGAACCCATTTTTGGGCAGGGGGATGCAAGGAAGAAAGGAACTGTTCCAGATAGACTTTCTCCATAATGTCCTCTTTGGACGATGTTAGGGGTTTCAACCACCGGTCGGCCAGGTCTCGGACGCGGTAGGAGAGGGCTCGTGGTGTCTCCTGAAGCCCCTCCTTAACCTGACGTAGCCGGATCGGTAGGTGTCTTCGTCTAACCCTAGCCTTTCTAGGATGTCCCTCTTCACATCTGCATACGGGGTGAGACCAAGGGGGTTTGCCGCCTGGTAGGCTGCTTGCATGTCGCCTGTCAACAGGGGTCCTAGATATTGACCCCATTTGTCTGCGGTCCAACCGGCAACCCTGGCCATGCGCTCGAAGTTGGAAAAGAAGAAGTCGGGGTCCTCTCCGTTGACGTACTTCTGTAGTACTACTGACGGGAGCGTGGTAAACCCTCTCTGTTGCCCCAGGGTGTCCGCCAGCCTGCCAAACGTGGCCTCATGTGTCTGGGTATGTTCTGTTAGGGTCTTGTGTAATTGCCCTCTGTCCTCTTCCGCGGCGGTCAGGAACCGCTCCAGAACCTGGCCCAGTTTGTCCTGCCCTTCCGCCATCTTCTTCATCGCGGCCTCCATCTTCCCGGATCCCACTTCTGATACCAGGTGTGAGAGGGACGGGCGGAAGAATAGGCGAGGAGGCCGGAGTATGGGCTCAATGTTGTAGTGCTTTATTAATTAGCATACAGGAAAGTCTTAGTTGGTGGGGCAGGGTGTAGGGCGCAACTGTGATCTTCTTTCCAGGCGATAGCGGGACCTCTGCTCCTCTGTCCTCCGGGGCGTGCGTTCCTTCTCGTCTGGGATGGATAACCCGGGAGGCTCATGTGGGGAACAAATAACACAAGAGAGGGGCGGTTACTACACCTTGCCGCTGCAATAGAAGGGCAAGACAGAACCCTTCACCAGGTATCTAATCCACCGGTCGGTGTGACACTAGCAGAGGAGTGGACTACGGTAGCCTAGTGGTGCACAGCATAGAGTATATATATATACATGTATACACGGTCATTCAACGGACCTCTTCGTGAGAATCCCGCGGGGCACCTGATGCACTCTGTCCACACCAAACGATCGTTCCGACGATCAGTGAGATAAAGGGGAGGGGGTGTTTGGAAGCCGAAGCAACTGTGAAAGGTCGGGGCGTTGTGCAGGTAGTGGTAGTGAAGGGGTAAACACACACACACTCAGTGAACACTCTGTGAGTCCCTTAGGCGGCCCAGCCTTTGCTGCAGTCCTCCCCTACAATTCCTTCCCCGCTCCCCTTCCCAGGCCACGTACCGTGTCAGCCGCAACTCTCCAGAGCTGCGGCGGCTCTTCAGCATCCTCCAGGGGTGTCCACCACTCCTCTGTCCAGGAGTCAACTCCGTCGTCCTCGTCCGAGTCCGGAGGGTCGGGGCTTCTTACGGTCTCCTTCTCTCGATCCGTCTCCGTCGGCGCAGCGTCTCTCTCCACGTCCTCTTGCTTTCTCCCTGACGGCGACGCTTCCCTTCCGGTGACTTCCGCCTTTAAGGTCCGCGACTCCGCCCCTCGGTGGCTGGATTGGTGGACAGGTTCCAGCTGTCCGTGACGTCCCTGGAGGCGAGAGGCAGCCGGCGTGATTAACCCACGCTGTTCCGGTCCATACAAGTCTCTAGGTGCGGGAAGGGGGTAAGAGAAGCATGGAGACAGGGGGGAAAACATCCCGTCCTCACTGACCCCCTCACAGGCCTCAGATGGGGCTCCAACTGAGCACATAGCTCTTGCAGTGTAACGCGATCCAGACGAAATTTCCGGATGATGTCCACATCCTCCATGTCCGCCAGGACTGTGAAAGGCTGGTGCACATTTGGTCGTCGCCTACATGAAATGGGAGAGGACTAATGTTATTCAAATTATACAATGAGATGTGTCCGACTTCTCACATCTTGATTCACGCAGCAGAAACAATGAACGTACTCCAACAATTGCTGAATCCACAACTCAGATGCAGGGACACCTTCACCACATGTGTTTTTACAAGTGGACATGTTGTACATACTGAGTACCCCAAAAACATATTCAGAGGTTGTGAATGGTATACCAATACATCTGGTGTCCCCAGGCCTAGGAGTAGGTGACACAGCAGAGGTATGAGACAGCAACACTGCTGACTCATATGTAGCTGCTTTACCTGCCACACCTTCTTGCTTAAGTTGCACAGACCACTAGTTATCATGACAATGTTCACAGTGTGTGTAAGCTTATCACATATCCTACTTAAATCAGCTATGGGCACAGTAAAATACCACCATTATGTGTTCAGGCAATCATTACTGTTGTTTGATTACCCATCTCACACATTAAGTCGATTTCAAAGATGAGACAACATCATACAACCAATAGATGTACATCCACACACATATCATAGGTGACGTGAGTAAGTACATGTCAATGCATGTCACATTTTCCACAGACATGGCATGTGTAGGCATCAGTGAGTTGAATGTCACACCAGCATTCATTGTACAAAACAAGTGCAGTAAGACACTATGGAGGCATAGTGTTCAATTGTTAAATTTGTCCATTGTCATTGCTAGTGCATAATGTGTCCATAACCGCGGTAGGCGTGCACCGCCACCGCGAGGCCGCTCATTGGCCACAATTGAAAGATGCAGCATAGCGGTAACGACCGCCTGTCCTCCGCGGTGTGACACCACCAATGCCATTGCAGCCAATGGTACCCGCGATCGCGGTAGTGGAATGCTACTTTGGAAACCGCGGTAGGCGTGCACCGCCACCGCGGGGTCGCTCATTGGCCACAATTGAAAGATGCAGCATAGCGGTAACGACCGCCTGTCCTCCGCGGTGTGACACCACCAATGCCATTGCAGCCAATGGGAACCGCGATCGCGGTAGTGGAATGCTACTTTGGAAACCGCGGTAGGCGTGCACCGCCACTGCGGGGCCGCTCATTGGCCACAATTGAAAGATGCAGCATAGCGGTAACGACCGCCTGTCCTCCGCGGTGTGACACCACCAATGCCATTGCAGCCAATGGGAACCGCAATCGCGGTAATGAAATGCTACTTTGGAAACCGCGGTAGGCATGCACCGCCACCGCGGGGCCGCTCATTGGCCACAATTGAAAGATGCAGCATAGCGGTAATGACCGCCTGTCCTCCGCGGTGTGACACCACCAATGCCATTGCAGCCAATGGGAACCGCGATCGCGGTAGTGAAATGCTACTTTGGAAACCGCGGTAGGCATGCACCGCCACCGCGGGGCCGCTCATTGGCCACAATTGAAAGATGCCAGCCAGGTGGACCAATTGCAGCAGCTGCCTGCCACTGATACCAACACAGGGGCCTATAAATCTCTGTGGGAGAGCCACACATTTCACATGCATTCAGACACTGCTGACTGCCATTCCTCTCCAACTGCATATCTTGCTGTATCCTGGACCCAGTGATGGCGAGAACAGAGAATGTCAGGGCCCGTCCCTTCACTACAGAGGAGCTGGAGCTTCTGGTGGACGAGGTCCTTGCACAGTATGGGAGGCTTTTTGGTGCGCCAGATGTACTGGTAAGTGTTCCTGATTCCAAGTGTGAGAGTGATCGAAATGATACCATGATGTTGCTGTGCCTGTGAGTGCAAGTCGATGTACAGGCATCCTAATAGTTAACATGGCATGCTCCATACATGTTCTGTGTGAATTGAATTTGATTATGTGTAGAAAATGGACACTCCTACAGCCATTCTTGCACAAACTTAAAATACTCACTGAGCCATCATAGTCCTGAGAATTGCACAATCGAGGACTTAACATTGTGAGAAGGGCGTGATAATTCAGATTATGTCCCAAAATGTTTCCTGAAAAATGCATTGAGCCATTCACAGGCCAAGGGCATCGAGGGGTGTGTAGTGGTGGACATAGTGAGTCTGCCACTACACTTCATTAGCACTGTATTGCATTTCATGCTCACTCACATACTGCATCACAGTTGAGGGCCTTCTGCACATAGCTGTCTGTGCTGCCATTGTGCATGTGTATGAGATGGCCATGTACTGTGTGCCGCGTCATACATGCATTCATTTCTATGTGGTATTGTAATGAACATGTATTATGTGTCATGCTGTATGGCCTCTGATGAAGATGTAGCGATTCGTGTGCCATGCATTTATGTTCTCCTGTGCTGACACACAGTGTGAATGACACAGGGTCACTGATACTTCCTTTTCTTGTCTCCTATGCCTGCAGCTGAAGGTCCACCAGCGTAAGGCCGCATGGAAGAACATTGCACGGAAGGTGCGGACTCTGGGTGTATCCAACAGACGGCACACACACTGCCACAAGAGGTGGGACGACATCTCCCGTCTGAGCAGGACCGTGGCAGAGATGACGGTGGGGCTCGCCCCTCGCAGTGGCAGGTTGGCGCGCCGAACCATGACTCCACTAATGTCCCGCATCTTGTCTGTGACACAGCCAGAGCTGTATGAAGGTTTGAGGGACCATCAGCAGGGAGTTAGTGGTGAGTATTCTGCGTAGGCTGACTTTGGGTGTGAGTGACTGCATGAATGGTGACTGGGAGCCCTTGCTGATCTTGCTGCTGTGTAAATTTGTAGGAACTACTTCTCAGTGGCCTATGTGTTCAGTGAAGGTGTCATGTATTTTCCCATAGATGGACTTGATCATGTGTTTCATACAATGGCCCTTGACATTGCATGATGAGATGTGGCCTTATGACATCTTCTGCATTCTGGGTGTCATGGACATCACCAGGCAGTGTACAGCAGTGTGCATCATGTCAGTGTGCATTTAACGATGTGTGCACTGCAGGACTTGTAAATGGTGTGAAGTACACATCTGACACCAACGTGCAACAGTTTGCATGATGAATTGCTCAACTTGTTAGACATCAGTAGCTCATGGACATTCTTAAGTACAAATTTGAATCTGTATCTGTGTTGTCCTTTTACAGTGACTCCATATGTGACAGAGGCAACATGCTGAGATGTATGCCTCTCTCACATACAGATTAATGCAAATGTACACAAAATTAATATTCAACAAATGAAACTGAAAAACACAATTAAAAAACACAATTGGAAAACAATTAGAAAACACGGGTATATCTTTCTTTCATAAATACACAATTTTAATGTGAAACAAAAAATGTGAGGGGTACATTCAAAAACAATAAAACACTATGATGGAGGATACAAGAATGAACCTACAAATCATAAGTGTGATCATCTATTCCAAGGAAATACACATAGAGGAAAAAGAAACTGAGTTAGAAAACAATTCCTCAGACGCCTTAGTTGTTAGGGAAATAGATGCAAGAGTCGACGTTTCGGTCTGTCGTGGCAATAACGTCCATCAGACCATCTTCAGGACATATAAAGGTCTCTCATTTCTGCCAACCAATAAAAATGTCCTTTTTCAAACAAAGTTGGAGTTATATAAATTCTTCCGCTCCATAAGACTAAAAAATGTTTTGCTCACAATACTGTTATCCCACAATTGGATACCACTGGTCTACATAACCGCTCAACGTTCTTTCCCACCAACATGATGGTTTCAAAAGAAGTAATTACTTTTGAGAATGCCATAATTACGGAGATTTAAAATCTTTTTTTTAAAACGCTACCAGTGAAGTATAATCTCACAAGAGAAGAGCAAAACTCTCTCCGTAATTTACAAACTCTATCGGGGACCCCAATAAAACCAGCAGACAAGGGAGGAGGTATTGTCCTTTGGGATAAGGAAGCATACCGGATAGAGCTTCTCAAACAACTGTCGGTTGAAACACATTATAAGAAGTTGCCAGGGAATCCATCAATTCATCTTGCTAAAATCATTTCAGCTTTGAGCCGCCAAGGACTAGAAGGTGGTTGGCTCAGTGAAAAGAGTCATCTTTCCTGATTAATAAGACACCAACTGTACCGGCAATATACATTTTGCCGAAAGTACATAAAAATGCCACAACACCGCCAGGTAGACCGATTGTCTCGGGCTGTAATTCCATTCTCAAGCCATTAGCCCAATATGCTGACTTTTTTTTCCGGCCTTTTGCCATAGAGTCAGTTACCTACATCAGAGACACCACAGCAGTGATTAATGTGGTCGAGAGACAGTCCTTCGATCCAACTTGTGAATTATTGGTATCCATGGACATTGAAAGCCTGTATACCAATATTCCACAGACAGAAGTGATTAACATCATTCAGGAACTTTTAGAAAGTCGACCCAGACCACATAATGTTCCAACAGATTTTATTATTGAGTGTGTTAGAATTTCATTGTGTGAAAACTTCTTCTTGTTTGAAAAAACATTCTATCAACAACTCAAAGGAGTTGCGATCGGGGCCGTTTATGCCCCCGATATAGCCAACATTTATGTCTCTGACTTTGAGAATAAGTTTGTCTATGAAGCCTTGAACCCGTTTATGTCAAATATCTCCTGTTGGCTCAGGTATATAGACGACGTGTTTCTCATTTGGAGAGGTAACAAAGATCTTTTGCTTCAATTCCATGACTGGATTAATTCCAGAAACCCACACCTCAAATTCACACTAGAATGTGACAACAACTCTATGAATTTGTTAGACATTTCTATCAAAGTGGATAGTAACAACTCTCTATATACCACTCTTTATACTAAACCTACAGCAAGAAACACGCTATTGAAATACAATAGTCATCATCCACAAGCACTCAAGGATGGCCTCCCCTTTGGGCAGTTTCTGCGCTTACGCAGGAACTGCTCAAGGAGGGATGATTATTTCTTGGAAGCTAAAAAACTGAAAGAGAAATTGAGACTGCGCGGCTATCCTAATAAACTCCTTAAAAAAACGTGCATGGTACAACAACCGTGACGCTTTATTAGAAACAAAGAATAAATCAACACAACAACCACAATTAGTATGTGTAACAACGTTTGGAACAGCCACGAATTGTATCAAAAGGATAATAAATAAACATTGTTCTTTATTATCAGGACTTCCAGAGTTGTTTCAAAAACCTTTGTTTTCTTTCAAAAGGGGTCCCAATCTGAAGGATCGACTAGTGCATGCTTACGAGACATCAGACTCACACATTGTTGACAATATGAGACAACTAATTCCAGTTGTAGGACACTTTAAATGTAATTCCTGTGTAGCATGTAGTACCACTAAGACTGTCAAATGCTTTGAGCTAAATGGATGTAAATACTCCATTAAACATTTCTCCAATTGCAACACCAGTAACGTGGTCTACTGTGTTCAATGCCCCTGTGGTCTCTACTGTATAGGTAAAACGACCCAGACAGTAAAGAAACGAATCCTCCAACACCAATCAAGGATTCGTTGCAAAGTGGAGAATGCACCATTAGTTGATCATTATACTCAGGCTAAACACACAGAAAAGGACATGATGTGGTGGGTCATAGAGACAGTGAAACCATCAATTAGACAATCGAATGTAGACAGAAGTCTCACTTTAAAAGGAAACCAATGGATATGCCGCACTGACAGCATCTCTAAAGGTTTGAATTCAGCCAATGAATGGCACACCCTGGCTTGTATCTGTTAATTATCAAAAAATTCTACATTTCTAGATACTGTTCTGTATTCTTGTTATCATCTTCTCTGTGAATACTCAAAAGTTTTGCTTAATGTGAAACTAATATGAAATGGTCAGAATTTTGGAATCAAAGAACTGTAATTAACATTTATGTATATGTATGTTTTATGACTATATAACAGAATGTATTTGGAGACTACGCTTTCAACTGTAGATACAACTTTTTGTATCAGACATTGTTTTAATCCATCCTTGACCCGTTTTTAAGATAAACACTCAGGCAAATATTGAAGAAAAGAATTAGCAAGTTATGCTGTTATTCTTTCCTATATAAAAAAGTCAATATAGTATTTTGAACCAACATCATGAAGTGTTAGCTAATACGAATGTTCCCATAATAAAAATTAAGTGACAGTATGTTTGCTATCGATATATATGTTTATAGGATGTGTTCAAATTTGTTTTGTTCTTTCACATTTCGGCTGTCTTTTGTTGGAATAAAGCCTTTTCAGATAAGTGTAAAACCCATCTGAATTAAATTCGTTAAATTCACCTTGACAGTTAACAAACAAACATCAACTGTTAAATTCAGAAAATTTGGCCAATTCAAAATGGCCACCATCGTTTTCTCTAACTATACGTCACTATACAAGTCCTCTATCTATATCAGTGCCCATTTTACTTCCGGACTGTTATAAAAACTGCACTCGTCTTAGTGCCCTGTATACCGTGAACTTTGTATGCAGCAGCCTCTTGAGGTGACGAGTCATTGCTAAATCGGTAAGTGGCAGCTACCCGTCTCGAGTTTAGATTAGACACGCTTTAATAGTAATACTGCAGTTTTTTATATATATGGGGTTGTTTTTCCTCTTAGCGCCCTGTGTACCGTGAATTTTGTAAGCGGCGGCCTCTTGAAGTGACGAGTCATTGCTAACTCGGTAAGTGGCAGCTACCGGTTTTGAGTTTAGATTAGACACGCTTTAATAGTAATACTGCAGTTTTTTATATATATGGGGTTGTCTTTCCTTTTTAGTTAGTGTGGAGTCTCATTGTAACTCGCTTGAACTCTGGGAAGACATCTCTAAAAGTCTGTTGCCTCCCCTGACAAATTCGTAAGACTATACCTGACTTTCCCCTGAATTTAAATTTGCAAAGAGGTTTCTCCATTTGACTAAGAGAGGTAAGCCAGTTCTCTACGCATCTAAAATGATTTTTTATTGTGCAATCTCTATTATAGCAGATTAGGTTACATAGTAGATTGATACTCCTCAATATATTTTTGAGGTTCCATAGCTGTTGAGCTTTATAGAGGATTGCACAATTAACCGATTTCAGACAATATTAAAGAATAATTAACTTCTTTTTTTGCGCTTCGTTATTTGATTTTTAAAACTTTCTGCAAACGTAGAATTTCCTTCTGCATATAGCGATAGATATAATGCAGTTAATTTCAACCCGATACCGCTATTGCACACATGAAAGTAAATAGAACATGATGGTTCGTCTGCTATAAATTTGGGGTAGTTTATTTTAACCACTACTTCCTCTTGTGTTTTTTCTGCAATTAATCAGAGTCATCTTTGAGATGTATTAATAGACATTTTCTGTCTCAATATCTTTAGGTGCCTATTCATAAGGCCCTTTCTTCAGCTTTATCACTCAATCAATATTGGGTTGATACAACTACCGAATATTATTTGAGTGAGTAGTATGTTTATATCACGACTTTCTAGGTGATTGTCTCTACTTTCACTGAATTTACTTTCATGAACATAGATGATTCTTCATCGATTTCACTACACTATTGGGTCTAATTCTTAATTTATTCACTATCAGTCAATCTCCTTTGTTTCTTCTTTTTTCACACGGGTTATCTTCTCTTATCTTTTAATTTTTGTATATAATAGATCATTGTAAATAATTGTATATATTGTATTTATACAGGGGACTTGTTTTATAAACCTTTATATGTCCTGAAGATGGTCTGATGGACGTTATTGCCACGACAGACCGAAACGTCGACTCTTGCATCTATTTCCCTAACAACTAAGGCGTCTGAGGAATTGTTTTCTAACTCAGTTTCTTTTTCCTCTATGTGTATTTCCTTGGAATAGATGATCACACTTACGATTTGTAGGTTCATTCTTGTATCCTCCATCATAGTGTTTTATTGTTTTTGAATGTACCCCTCACATTTTTTGTTTCACATTAAAATTGTGTATTCATGAAAGAAAGATATACCCGTGTTTTCTAATTGTTTTCCAATTGTGTTTTTTAATTGTGTTTTTCAGTTTCATTTGTTGAATATTAATTTTGTGTACATTTGCATTAATGTGTAGACTTTTGCAAAGTTAAGCCACCAATTGGGACTTGACCAATAGATAATAAGTCTATAAGTAACTGTTTGCAAACAAAATCCCTTGTAGGTATCTTTACATAAAAAATTGTTTATTTGCCCAAACCTCCAAGGGTATATTGGGTTTCCCACTATTCTATTACAATCTCTCACATACAGGCACATGGGTATGCTTGCAGAGATGTTTATGTTGGATGACAAGGAGGCAGGGACCTGCTATTTGCCGGTGTGCACCTCACATGGCTCATTGATGTAAACAATGCATATTTCCATGCATCTTCTGTGTTCAGCATGATTGTTGCACATGCAGACTGCACAGGGTGTTGTGCAACTTGGGGTTGTCATTATCTAGTCTAGTTCTGTGCTTGCATTTGATGTTTGTGTGTATGGCACTGTACTGAACTTATGTCTCTGTCCATTGCAGCATCTACCGAGTGCACGGAAGGCCATGATATGGACACCAGTGCTGAAGCATGTGGCACGCATGATAGCCATGAGATCACTGACACTGAGGTGACCAGCGCCTCGGAGGGGGACAGGAGTGTCCTTGAGGACTCACGCGCAGAAAGCACAACCTCAACATCATCGGACTCCAGTGGGGAGTCAGCGACAATGGTGGTCACAGGGAGCGACAATGCTGCCTCTTCCTCCACCACACATCGGCCAGTGCCCACCATCCCCGCTACTACCACTAGTGCTGTCCGTGCCCGCAGGGCTGTTAAGGGTAGAGTCGCCTTCACCCCAGGCACCGCTGCCCCTGCCCCTGTCTCCCCTGCTGCCCTCAGTGTTGAGGCGATAGAACTCTTGCGTCAGCTGTGTGTGGGTCAGACAGGTCTCCTAAATGCTTTCCATGATCAGGACAAGAAGTTGGGACAGGTTCTGGCATTTATGGAGTGCATTCATTCGGATGTGGGTGGGCTACACAGGACTGTCCAGGGTTTGTCCTCCACCGTGACGGCAGCCATTCAGCTATCACAGCATCCAAGTCCAGCCCCAATGCCTTCACCAACCTCCCTGCCAGTGGCAACCCCTGAGGAGAGTGACCACACAACTGAGCCCTCAGGCCCCGAGTCGTCGACACACAGTACACGACAGCAGCGCTCCAAGCATGCCAGACCACAGACACCATCCCCAAAAAGTGACACAGGCACACAGGGACGCAAAGAAAAAAGCCCTTCACATGACACTCAGGGGCATCAGGCAAAGAAGCAGGCCTCTAGCTCACGGTCCACAAGATTGCACCCATCACAAGAGACTCCCATCCACACAACTGCTCCAAGTGACAGACAAACAGTTGGCATGCCTGCTGTGGTGCTGGTGCCGCAGAAGGGAAAGCCCACAAAGCAACCTAAGACTGCTTCACCCAGGATCTCTACTCCCACCCACACCCCTGTGAAGCGTGGTCAGGAGAGCAATGTGAGTGGTTCACCAGGACCACAGGGGATGGAGGGCAAAAGGCAAGCAAAAAGCAAGGCTAAGTCCATATCCAGCAAATCCCCACAAGGAGGGCCACCTGCACCTGTCACACCTTTGGTGGCGAGGGACTCTGTTGTGCCAGCCACACTTCCCACTACTCCCAAGACACTTCTGCAATATCGGATACCCAAGAAGTGTAGAGGCAGCCCTCAACATTCACCCTTACCCACTGTGTCTCACGGCAGCGTCTCTCCGCCTCCACGTGCCACCATGCCACCCGGTCCAAGCAGGCCTACACCTGCCACAGCCACTACTGCCTCTGTGTCTCTCGGCAGCAGCTCTCTGCCTCCACGTGCCACCATGCCACCCGGTCCAAGCAGGCCTACACCTGCCACAGCCACTACTGCCTCTGTGTCTCACAGCAGCATCTCTCCGCCTCCACGTGCCACCATGCCACCCGGTCCAAGCAGGCCTACACCTGCCACAGACACTACTGCCTCTGTGTCTCACGGCAGCAGCTCTCCGCCTCCACGTGCCACCATGCCACCCGGTCCAAGCAGGCCCACACCTGCCACAGCCACTACTGCCTCTGTGTCTCACGGCAGCATCTCTCCGCCTCCACGTGCCACCATGCCACCCGGTCCAAGTAGGCCTATACCTGCCACAGCCACTACTGCCTCTGTGTCTCACGGCAGCATCTCTCCACCTCCATGTGCCACCATGCCACCCGGTCCAAGCAGCCCTACGCCTGCCACAGCCACTGCTGACTCTGACGATCCTCTCTCTCTCCCAGGTCCAGTTCCGCCAGTGGCCACGACAATCAGCCACCTCCCACTCCAACTGACAGGCAAGTCTGAGGCACAGACCCCCTCTCATACCCATCTCTCCCACAGCGGTGCCTGGACTGAGCTTTGATAGCCCCGGTGCTTTTGTCATTCACATGGCAGTGTATGGTGTTACACATTCACTGTAAACATTTTCATGCACACATGTGCATTGTTTGGACTGTGGACTGGCCAATGGCCTTTTATTTGTTTGAAATTTTGTGACTATCACGATATTTTGCAATAAACACTGTTACTCCTGTCGTATCGTTTGTTACTGCCCTTGCTTAATTAAACATTTTGATGTGTGGGTATGGATAAATGTGCCACATGCTCTGCATGGCACTACCACATTGCCATTTACTTCATTCACTTTGTCATTGTTTGGCAAACGTAACACACACTTTTGGTCTGCTTGTCTCTGAGTTTGGGGGTGCAATGATGTTTGTGGGTGTTGATCTACTCTTGCAATCATCATTCGCTGTTGATTTCAGTATGATTGTGCACATGTAATGTTAGGGGGCTATACCACAACAGAGGTGAATTCTACACACAGTCTAACTTGCGGGGTGTCCAAGGTTGCTGATGTCTGTGTGATGTGTTTGGATGTGTGAACAGCAGTGTGTGTGTGGTAATCTTGTGAAGGCCTGTCTTCGTACTCACATGGGTATATTTGGATGTGTGCAGTTGAGTGGTCACACAGTGTGCTTGGCCTGTCCTTGTCAGTGGTGTTGAGGTTTATGTGGCCCTGTACATGCCAACTACAAACGTGTATGTTCCAGGTGGGGTTTGCCCCCTCATACTCATCTTGGCAGTGGCAAGAAGGGGGTTTCACACCACAGGCACCTTTTTGGCATTACTTGGCATGTGGGGTTTGCCCCCTAATACTCATCTTGGCAGTGGCAGGAAGGGGGTTTCACACCACAAGCACCGTATTTGGCATTACTTTGCAGGTGGGGTTTGCCCCCTCATACTCATCTTGGCAGTGGCAGGGAGGGGGTTTGACACCACAAGCACCTTTTTGGCATTACTTTGCAGGTGGGGTTTGCCCCCTAATACTCATCTTGGCAGTGGCAGGAAGGGGGTTTCACACCACAAGCACCGTATTTGGCATTACTTTGCATGTGGGGTTTGCCCCCTCATACTCATCTTGGCAGTGGCAGGGAGGGGTTTGACACCACAAGCACCTTTTGGCATTACTTTGCAGGTGGGGTTTGCCCCTAATACTCATCTTGGCAGTGGCAGGAAGGGGTTTGACAACACAAGCACCTTTTGGCATTACTTTGCAGGTGGGGTTTGCCCCCTAATACTCATCTTGGCAGTGGCAGGAAGGGGTTTGACACCACAAGCACCTTTTTGGCATTACTTTGCAGGTGGGGTTTGCCCCCTCATACTCATCTTGGCAGTGGCAGGAAGGGGGTTTAACACCACAGGCAGTTTTTGGGCATTACCTTGCAGGTGTTGTTTTGCCACCTAATACTCATCTTGGCAGTGGCAGGAAGGGGGTTTAACACCACAGGCAGCTTTTTGGCATTACCTTGCAGGTGTTGTTTTGCCATCTAATACTCAATCAATCAATCAATCAATCAGGGGTTTGTTAAAGCGCGACTACTCACCCGTAAGGGTCTCAAGGCGCTAGGGGTGGGGGGAGGGGTGCATGTTCCATTCATCAAGGAGGGGGTCTGTCGAAGAGCCAGGTTTTGAGGTTTCTTGCGAAGATGGGGAGCGATGTTGTCTGTCTGAGGTGGAGCTGAAGGGCGTTCCATGCTTTGGCCGCGAGGAAGGAGAAGGAGCGGCCTCCCGATCTGGTCTTTCTGGTGCGGGGGACCACGGCGTAGGAGAGCTGGGCTGATCGTAGGGTCCTTTGGGGTGCGTGGAATTTGAGTCGGCTGTTCAGGTATGCTGGTCCGGTGCCGTGGAGGGCCTTGTGTGAGTGGGTGAGCATCTTGATGGTGATTCTCGCCTCGACAGGGAGCCAGTGGAGGGTGCGCAGGTGCTGGGAGATGTAGCAGTGTTTTGGCAGGTTGAGGACCAGTCTTGCGGCGGTGTTCTGGTTGTTCTGAAGCTTGCGGGTGAGGTTTTTGTTTATTCCGACGTAGAGTGCATTGCCGTAGTCGAGTCTGCTGGTGACCAGGGCGTGAGTGATGGTCTTTTGGTGTTCGAGGGGGATCCATTTGAAGGTCTTACGAAGGAGGCGGAGGGTGTGGAAGCAGGAAGACGAGACAGAGTTGATCTGGCGGTCCATTTTGAGCTCGGAGTCCAGGATGATTCCCAGGTTGCGTGCGTGGTCCGTGGGGGTTGGTGGGTTTCCGAGGGCGGGGGGCCACCAGGTGTCGCTCCAGGCATCGGGGTTTGGGCCCATGATGAGTACTTCTGTTTTGTTGGTGTTTAGTTGTAGGCAGCTGTTTTTCATCCATTTGGCGACGGCTTCCATGCCTTCTCGAAAGTTGCGTCTGGCGGTGTTGGGCTCGTTGGATAGGGAGAGGATGAGCTGGGTGTCGTCTGCGTATGACACGATGTTGAGTCCGTAGGTTCTGGCGATGGGGGCGAGTGGAGCCATGTAGACGTTGAAGAGCGTCGGGCTGAGGGAGGAGCCCTGGGGGACTCCGCAGGTGGTAGGTGTGGGGTCCGAGAGGAAAGGGGGAGTCTGACCCGCTGCGTCCTGCCGGAGAGGAAGGAGCGGATCCAGTCGAGGGCCTTGTCCTGGATTCCTGCATCGTAGAGTCTGCGTATTAGGGTGCGGTGGGAGACTGTGTCGAACGCCGCTGATAGGTCGAGGAGGATGAGGGCTATTGTTTCTCCTTTGTCCAGTAGGGTGCGGATGTCGTCTGTTGCGGCGAGGAGGGCGGTTTCCGTACTGTGGTTTTTCTGAAGCCGGATTGGGAGGAGTCGAGGATGTTGTGTTCTTCAATGAATGTGGCGAGTTGGCTGTTGATGGCTATCTCAATGACTTTCGCTGGGAACGGGAGCAGGGAGATGGGTCTGTAGTTTTTGAGGTCGGTGGGGTCCGCTGAGGGTTTCTTTAGGAGGGGGTTGACCTCGGCGTGTTTCCAGTCGTCGGGGAACGAGGCGGTCGCCAGGGAGCGGTTGATGGTGTGGCGGAGCATGGGTGCGATGGTGTCGGCGGCTCTGTTGAAGATGTGGTGGGGGCAGGGGTCCGTGGGGGCCCCAGAGTGGATTGACTTCATTGTCTTCAGTGTGTCTTCGGTGGTGAGGGCTGTCCAGTCGTCAATCGCTGGTTTCTGGGTGTCGGGGGTGGTTGGTGAGGGTTCAGTGTGTTGGTTGTCTTCTTCGAAGTTGTCGTAGATGCTCTTGATTTTGTGGTGGAAAAAGGTGCTGAGTTTGTCGCAGAGGTCTTGTGAGGGAGGGATGTCGGTAGACTCGCTAGTGGGTTGGGCGAACTCCTTGATGATGCTGAAGAGTTCCTTGCTGTTGTGCGCGTGGGTGGAGATTCTGTCTTCAATCGCTTTTCTCCTCGTTTCTCTGATGAGTTGATAGTGGGCGTTGGTGGTGGCTCTGAAGTTGTCTTGGGCTTCTGTGGATTTGGTGTTCCTCCAGGCCTTTTCGAGGCGGCGGCATGTGCTTCTGGACTCTCGAAGTTCGGTGGTAAACCATCTGGCTTTCTTGGCGCGGGTATTGTTGTTTTTCTTGAGGGGGGCTATGGTGTTGGTGCTGTCCGAGATCCATCTATGCAGGGTTCGGGCTGCGGTGTTGGGGTCGTCGTTTTCCGCGATGGTTGGGGTGGAGTTGTTGAGTGAGGAGGTGAGCTGGTCGTCGGTGATTTTGGTCCAGTTTCTTCGTGGAAGCAGGTGCTGGTGTCTGTGGATGGTGGGTGTTCTGAAGGTGAAGTGGACGCAACGATGGTCGGTCCATGGGAGTTCGGTGGTGTGGCTGAAGGTGATGGAGTTTCCTGTAGTGAAGAGGGGGTCGAGGGTGTGTCCTGCTGAGTGCGTGGGCTCGGTCACGATCTGGCGCAGTCCAATGTTGTAGAGGTTGTCCAGGAGGGATGTGGTGTTGGGGTCCAGTTGGTTGTCGAGGTGGAAGTTGAGGTCTCCCAGCAGGGTGTAGTTGGTGGATGCGATGGCCTGCGGGGAGATAATGTCCGTGATGGAGTTGGCGAAGGGTCCGCGGGGTCCAGGGGTCGGTAGATGAGGGATCCTCGGAGGGTGGCGGTGGGGCTGGCCAGTATCTTGAAGTGAAGGTGTTCCATCAGTTCTGTGGGCTCGTCAGGGAGTGTGCTCAGGCGGAGGCTGGATTTGTGGACGATGGCGATTCCTCCTCCTGGGCGGGTGGGGCGGTCCTTCCTGGAGATCTTGTATCCTTGGGGGATGGCGATGTCCGGTCCCGAGGTGGTGTTGGTCCAGGTTTCGGTGAAGAACGCTACGTCCGGGGTGGTGCTGTCGAGGAGGTCCCAGATTTCTGTGGCGTGTTTGTGAAGGGATCGGACGTTGAGGAGGATGCATTGCAGGGTCTTCGGTTCGGTTGTGTTCTTGTGGGCGGGTTGTGCTGGATCCGTGTTCTTGGCGGTGCTGCAGGTGTGCCGGCAGCGGTGACAGCTGAAGGGTCCGTGGGAGTCGGCTGGTGATGCTAGCTTGCAGTTGTTGTTGCGGCCTGGGTTGAGTGCGTGGAGTGCTGCTGGGTCGTAGCGTTGGCAGGGCGGAGGTCCAGGGTTCCTGGCGCTGGTCGCGGTTGGGTCGCGGACGGGAGCAGACGGGCTTGCCTTTGACGCGCCCGCGGCCCGCGGGCGGCCGGTTGCAGAGTGCTGTTTTGACGTCGGACGCCCTGTTGTTTTCTATGGAGAGCCTCCGGTTTGAAGAAGCACTGCAGGCTCGGGGACGAGGACCTTCTGGGTGCGACCACCACTTCGAGGGGTAAGTTGGGATGTCTTGGGTTGGTTAGGCACCATTGGTTTGGGCACACAAGGCCGTGGGGCGTCGGGTGCAGGGGTGCCTTTTAGGGTCGGATTTTCTTAACCGCTCTGTTCGCGGTAGAGGAGAGCCTCTGGATTGAGGCTGCAGGCGTCGTCTGGAGGCTTGAGGCAGGTCAGAAGTCACCGGATCTCGGGTCAGGATCGCCGGGGTGACCTCCTAGTGGTGTTTTTCCACTCGAGCTCGGGCCGGATTCGGCGGGTGCAGAGTGGGCTGGATTCGCGGTGTCCGGCCGGAGCCAGAAGCTGCAGTTTAAACACGACCGGTGTTCACGGGAGAAACAGTCTTGGAAGTGAAGGCAGGCAGGTCCTCCGGGGTTTGTGAGGTAGCTGGCTGCTGGACACGCCAGGATTTCGGAGAAGCAGGTTCGAGGGGAAACAGGCCTGTAGGGCTGGGGCCAAGTCAGTGGGCGTCGTCCTCTTGTTAGCTCTGCACGGCTCTTCGTCCTTCTTCTTCTTTTCTTCTTGTTGGTAGGCTGGATCTGAGTTCTTGGTTCAGGGCTGCCCCCTAAATACTGTATTTAGGGGGTGTTTTAGGGGTCTTGAGGTCAGTAGCCAATGGGCTACAGACCTTAGGGTGACTACACCCTTGGTGTGCTCACCCCACGTGGGGGAGTGAGCACAATCCCTAGTCCTGATTGGGGAGTGCCTGCCATCTGCAAGATGGCGAGCACTGGAGAGTGGGCTTCACCTCGCCTCCCCCACCTGAGGGGTGGAGTTGGCAGAGGTGGGCACACCTCCTGGGCTGGCTAGTTTTTCATGCCTGTCTTCACGCTGAAAGGGAGGGGAGACAGGAAGGGGGCCTGCTCCTGATAGCAGGAGAGGCTGGGGGTCGCATTACAAAGGCTGCCAGGCCTTTGAAGCCCCCCCTGCCACAGATGGCTCTTCCTGGCCTGGGGGAGGTGTGAACACCTCCGCCCAGGAAAGGCTTTGTTTCTGGGCTCAGGGAGCGTAGGCTCCCACCCTAGGGGTCCAGAAACATGTCTCTTGGTGGCAGGCTGGTGTGTTCCAGTCAGGGAACCCACCAGAGGCTGGTCGTTTTTCAGGGGGCATCTCAAAGATGCCCTCCGTGTGCATTTTTCATTAAATCCCACACTTGCATCAGTGTGGGTTTTATGTGCTGAGAAGTTTGATACCAAACTTCTCAGTTTTCAGGCTAGCCATTATGGTGCTGTGGAGTTCGTAATGACAAGCTCCCAGCACCATATACTCTTAATGGCAGCACTGCACTTACAATGTCTAAGAATGGACTTAGACACTGTAGGGGTACAGGGCTCATGCACCTGTACCCTCACCACTGGCATAGGGCACCCAGCTAGAGGGCTGACTGATCTATGCCAGGGCAGTGGGTTGTAGGCATGGCACACAGGGATGTGTGCCATGTCGACTCTTCACTTTGTTCTGTACCAAAACACGCAGCCTGCAAAGGCAGTGTGTGTGAAAAGGTACAGGGCCTCTAAGGGTGGCACAATAAGTGCTGCAGCCCTTAGAGGTCTTCCCTGGTCACAGTGTCCTGGGTACCTGTGGTACCATTTACCAGGGGCTGACCTGTGGCTAAAGATGCCAATTGGGTTAGTTTTGGGGAAAGAACACAGGCCCTGGGAACCAGATTGGCAGGGACCCAGGGCACATCAAGTCAAAGTGCATCAGTGGTCTGGCAAAAAGTGGGGGGGTTACTGCAACAGAAACCCACTTCCTTACAATTGGTGATCATGTCCACCTATGTGCATAAATGGGCATGCTGTGTTTAGTTCTCATGGCATGTCCAAAGACATTGACTGGTACTGACACTCTGTAGATGACACTGGTAGCTTAGTGTGCTCCACATCTGTAGGATGACAGTGACATACATACTCTGTAGATCCTAATGTTGGAGTTTGTCAGGCCTGTGTACTGGGCTTAGTCCATGTTTCAGCAGTCACATAGGTGTGGCTGCCTACACACTCATGGTCTGTTGCTTTTCCTGGACTTTTGTGGTCATGGTGTGAGTGAGGTGCTTATTATTCCCATCTCACGGCACTCAAATGAAAGTCTGTAGGGAGCCAAAAGTGTGACTGCTTAGCTTTGTGCCTACACGGATCACGTATTTTGTAAATTGACTCCATAGTTAGATGAGATCTCAGACTCTTCTCTTTGCTAATTTGTGGCTAACTAATTTCATGAACTGGGGTTTGAGTGCTGATGGTCTATTTGGGAAACTTAAACTACTCCTCCCACACAGCCCAAACAGCTCATCTGGAACTATGATTACCTGACAGTGAGTGGGAATGCACTAGCAAGATGTTTGTCACTGGTGCCTGGTGCTTGGAGCCCAAGGGCCAAGTTGGTAGTTGTGATAGTGTCAGACAGTAGTCACCAGTGTCAGCCATCATGCTAGTACACCTCCACTCACTTTCAGGTAGCCATAGGCCCAGATGATCTTGTTGGGCTGTATGGGAGGAGGAATGTTTGCTATTACTTCAACTCCCATCAGACTCTTTATAACACACACTCTTCCCACCCAGCCCAAATAGCCCACCAGGTACTATGCTTATCTGACAGTGAGTGGGAATGTACTGCCAAGATGGCTGACACTGGGCACTGGTGTTTTGAGCACAAGGCCTGGATGGGAGTTGGGGACAGGTGAACCACCAGTCACCATTACCAGCCATCCTGCTATTAGATTTCGATTCACTGTGAGGGAGGCATGGTTCCTGATGGGTTTTTTGGGCTGGGTGGGAAGAGTGTGTGTAGGTCACGGCCTGCTGAGAGTTGTGGCCAAACCAAACACCAGCCCCCAGTGTTAGCCATTTTGCCAGTCCATTTACACTCACTGTCAGGTAAGCATAGTACAAGGGGTGCTATTTGGGCTGGTTGGGAGGAGGAGTGATTGCCCTGACTACATCTCCCATCAGGCTCTGTCCTCCACACACCTTTGCACCCATCCCAACTAGCCTACCTGGGACTCTGCTTTCCTGACAGTGAGTAACAATGTCTTGGCAAGATGGCTGACACTGGGGACAGGTGTTTGTAGTACAGGGCCATGATAGGAGTTGTGGTCAGGTCAGACACCAGGCCCCAGTGTCAGCCATCCTTGCAGTACATTTCCACTCACTGTCAGGAAAGTATAGTTTCAGGTGTGCGTAGGACAGGGCCTGATGGGAGATGGAGTCAGTGCAAAGACTCCTCCTCCCACCCAGCACAAACAGCTCATCTTGGCCTATGGGTACCTGACAGTGAATGGAAGTGTACTAGCAAGATGGCTGACACTGGTGCATGGTGTGTGGAGCACAGGGCCTTGATTGGAGTTGGCTTTAAGTTCAACACCATGCACCAGAGTTAGCCATCTTGCTAGTCCACTTCCCCTCACCGTCAGGTAGGCATAGGCCCAGAGGAGTTAGCTGGGCTGGGTGGGAGGAGGAGTATTTGCTATGGCTACAACTCCCATCAGGCCCTGTCTTACATACACCTTCCCACCCAGCCCTAACAGCCCATCATGACCTTTGCTTTCCTCACAGTGTTTCACAATGTACTAGCAGGATGGCTGACACTGGTGACTGGTGTTTGACTTGACCACTACTACCAACAGGGCATTGTGCTCTAAACACCAGTCCACACTGTCAGCCATTTTGGCAGAACATTTCCACTCACTGTCAGGTAGCCATGGGCCCAGATGAACTGGTTGTGCTGTGTGGGAGGATTGTCTGCTGTCACTACAACTCCCATCAGGCCTGGGCCCAAACACACCTTCCCAACCCGCCCACCAGGAAGAGTGTTGTCCTGACAATGAGGGATAGTGAACTGATAAGATGTCTGACACTGGTGCCTTTTGTCTGAGTTAACCACAAGTCCCTTCATTGTCTTGTGCTTTCAATAGCAGTCCCCAGTATCAGCCATCTTGCCAGTACATTTCCACTAACTCTCAGGAAAGCAGACGTCCAGGTGGGCTTGTTGTGCTTGTAGGAAAGTAGTATCTGCTTCTTATGGTTACCCCCACTTATGGCTGATGTCTCACTGTTTTTGGACTAGTCTGACTGGGATCCTGCTATCCAGGACCCCAGTCTATCTGCTTTCTCCCTTAAATTGCTATGTAGGTACTTTAGGTACACTCCAGATTGGATACTGGGGTATCCTTATCAGTCCCTAGAATATGGTACACCACATGTACCCAGGGCATAGGTACCCCAGAGGCCTCCCATGGGCTGAAGCATGTATTATGCTACCCATAAGAGGCCATTCAAAATGACACAACAGGTCTGCTACAGCAGCCTGTGTAAGATGGTGCTTGCACCACTTACTTAGATATAGGTTCACTATATCTATCTATATCACTACACTTAAAAACCTATAAGTCACCCCTATGGCAGGCCTTATCAATCCTGAAGGCAGGGTGCTGGGTTTTACGTGAGAGGGTGCCCCTGCATGAGCAGAGCCCCTCTGCAGCCTTCGGAGACCATTCTCCGGGGTTGTCTGTGATGCAGCCAGACATATAGGTTAAGTTGCATTATAACCTCGCGGTAAATGCTAACTTTAAAACGGCTGCTTAGAAACATGTCGTGTTTGGTGTCAAACACCTTGGAATAATACCTCCACACCAGTAACTGGTGTGGGAGGTATGATTCTACCCTTCTGAAACCACTACTGTGGGTCACCGGTCTACCCGGTACCAGCTTTCTCGACCCGGGCAGCACAAAATGGACGCTGCCAGCCACAGACATGATTCTGCTCTCCTGCTGCTGAGCCAAGCTCGAGCAGAGGAAGGCATGACAATAGGCATCCTGTCACAGGGAGGTGTGACTACCTCCCAGACAGGGTTTAGTGTATTGGGGCTGGGTGGGTGTACTCTGAGAGTGCCAGAAATTCTGCACTGGGGGCACATTTGGTGTCCCTGTGCATAGTCCAGCTCAAACCAGTTCTGGGAGCCATTGGCTCCTGCTCTGGGGCGGAACTGGACAAAGGACATGGGTGTAGCCACCCCTCTGTCCTGCCCCTCCCCTAGGAGGGTCCCCTTAATCTGTCCAACCCTTTCCCGTGGGTATAAAGTGGGTTACCTGGCTACAGGACTTTAGATTTTACCTGGACAAGATTCTACTAAGAAGAAATCAAGTACTTTGACTGTCTTCACAATGCTGGACGACTGAAGAATCTCCCTTGGAGCAAAGGAGTTACTCCCCTGCACTAGCAGGCACCTAAGCGCATCTGAAGAACTTGCATCTCCCAAGCTCCTGAGGACTCCGAAGATTTCAGCAACACAGGAGGTGGGTTTCCGAAGGTCCCTGAGGTTGATCTGACCTCTCAACAATTCTGAGACCAGTATCCCTCGTGGGGGCTGTGTAACCTGAACCCCTGTGCACTGCGTACATTTGCAAATGCATATCCTTGTTGGCAATTCCTGAGCTTGTGCATTGGACTCCAAGTAGTGCTGACTCCGAGTAGTATTTGCACCGAAGAAATCCGGCCTCCTCACACTGAATGCTCCGTGGGCTGGTGCTTTGCACACTTGCTCAAGGTCTCCTCGCGATCCCTGGTCCGTTGGCCTGTGGGTCCTGGCGAGGGTCACCTTGTTTGTTCTTTGGCTTCCCTGGTTGCTCCAGACATGCCCTGATTCCCCATTGCTTGGAGAGTCCCCTGGACCTTGCTGGTCCACACCGTAACCTGTTTGTCCTTCCTGCGTGGGTTGCATTTGCCAAGGCTTGTTGGTGCTCCAGCTGGACATCGACCCCTCAGCACTCAACATCCTTCCTGGGACAGCTCACCTCTGGATCCTGGTCATCCTCGACGTCTCATGGTCCCCGTGGCTGCAGAGTCAAGCATCCCTTCTTCGCACCTGAAGCACCCAACATCGGTGGGCATTAGACTACCGAGCCCCTGGTCACCTGTGATCCAGCGGGTTACTAGCAACAAACATTCATACACCAAATACTCACCTGGGCCCATTCATTCACGCTAACTAATAATCACCGCTGGTGGGAATCAGTTGTACTCTTTATCAAAATCCCTGCTACCGATTACTTTTCCTGATTGAAGAGTAATGACTTACCAATGGACCTTTGACAATTGGGGATAAAATGAGATCATACAAATATAATATCATAAACACCTGAAATAATCACTGACTCAGGAAGTTTTTAAAATGTTTATCTAAATTCTTTAGCAGAGTAATTTACAAGCCACATGGCACTTAATCGCATATCAAGGAGGAAGTATACTATAATATCACCTATTAACTACGACGGTCCCTCAGAAAGGAGACGACACAGACAGCAGTACAAACTAAAAGATTTCGCATTTATAGTTACCTAAAGTGTGAGAAACCAAACCCCTTGGCCAAGGAGTTGGAAAGAAGGGTCCCAAGAAGGATGAAGACCAAAGACCTCCAGACCAGGTTCAAGACAGGACAGGTGACCTCTCTACCAACGACGCCTGCGTCGTTCCCTTCTCTGACACTTCGTTCCTCCTCGATTCTTCCGTGTCTTCTTTCTAATAGAATCCGCCCCCCCACCTCAGGATTTCTTCGGATAGCGGTTCAGTCTGCAATCGATCAGCTCGTTCTGTGTCAGCATCTGAGCCAAAATGCCTAGCCTCTCTAATTAGCTAATTCTATATCTATTATACCCTTCTACACCCAAGTACCTCCCATTAATGTTTCAAAATTATGGGCCCACTACTTCTGATTGGACAGGGACAGGGGGTGTATCATCACACCATGACAATTTAGTTTCAATTTCTTTAAGCCCATTGTTTTAAAATACCGCCCCTCACAATTAATACATTTGCTTTATTTCCCACCCGTCTCACGACAAATTTTAATATAAAGTGTATACAAAATGTTTCAATTGGTAGGACATTTCAGATGTACAGTGAAGGTGATCAGCGGGTCATTTCCTTGGACATCTTCCAAGTTGACTTCATCGCTTTGTCTTGTTAGTTTCAGTCTGAGCGCATGCGCAGGTTCCATGGCTCTTGAGCTGCTGTTCAGTTAACCCAGGCCCAATTTACGAACTAATAGAAATCAAAGAAGAAACGTATTAAAATCAAAAATAAATGTTTTCACTGTATACCCCCTACTTCTACTCTATTCCCATTTAATTACAAAATCTATCCCGCATTAATAGCGTTAAAATACCACATTATTAATTGTAGCAACGCGAAGGCTTTAGCATGTGAGAACATAAAACAGCCATTTTAGCATACACTGCGCAGAAGCAAAAGATTCCCTCCAAGCAAAGAAAGAAGTCATACCATGTGACATGGTTGACACATGCGCAGTAAAATTCCCGCACTTTAGCAGCCATTTTGGATTAGACAAGGATTACTTATTCATTTTAAACACATAGGCAAGCGTCTCTCGGATAAGATGTAGTGTTTGCACATTGTTAATAATGACATTACAAAGTTTAATACAATTAATTAATACTGTGAGAAGATTGCTTACGAGCAAGTCTCATTGTGAGTCCTTGCTCCATCAATCCCCTCTCTGATGGCGTTTCTGAGCCATCAAAATTACCCACAACCAGATGCCAACTTCTAGCATATTTCTGTCACAGTCTCATTTTTACATTTTCTATTTTTATCTTCTCCTTTCAGTTTCTTGTATATTTCACTTTTCAGATCTTCTAATTCAATTTCATCAAATTTCCGTTTCTTGCCTTTTCCTGTCACTCTATATTTTTCATTCTTTTTACAACATTTGCACCATATCATTATTGACAGTACTATTATTGCTATCCCTACTAAGGGAACTAATATTTGACCTATACGTCCTTTTCCTACATTAGTAAACCAGCTACCAATTGACGCAATGCTATTTGTCAATCTTTCCCATACACTATCAACTTCCAGTGGTTTCAGTTCATTCTCAAGTTTTGTTATATTCTTTATATATGTTCCGATTTCTGCACTTTTGTCAGGAATATACGTGCAACAATGTTTCGTTTTCAACAATTTACAGACTCCGCCCTCTTTTGCTAATATTATATCAAGACCAAGTCGATTTTGCATAACCATAGATCTAATCGCAACCATCTCCGCATTAATCATTAGAAATCCTCCAGCAGTGTCCGTTGATAAACGATCAACCACTGTAGACAATTTACATATTCTCCTTGAGTTCAGAATTACTCCCACTGAAGGTATCAATGCGCCAAATATATCCCCTACAATTTCTGAAAAACTAGCTCTTTTACTACGTGTTAATTCACTATTATTTTCATTGTTCCCAGTGTTTCTTTTTACGTGGTATATTTTTGGAAAAACTATTCCAAAATAACAATTTCCATACCACCGTGCAGGACTCCTAAAGTAAGCCTTATTCCCACACACGTAATAAATTCCAGGAAAAACTGAATCTGTTCCTCCTTTTAGTCCCCAACCTCCAAGAACTAAGAAATTATGTTCACATTCACTGGTACCGATGAAAATATTGTTATAATCAGTCTTTAACCTATGTAGACAAATTTTCCCTGTCTTTACAAAATCCAGAGCCATAGCAGCTTGAGTTTTGCCAGGTGTGTAAATACCCTCTTTCTCAGCCCAAGGTGGAAGATGAGCTTTATGCTCTGATGCTTTCTTTTGGAAATGTTGTCTTCTATTCTCAACTAAGTTCAAAAATATCTTTTCTTCTTCATGCAATGAACATGTTAGATTGCTTCTATGTGCATGTGTTATGTCTATTGACTTCATTGTTAAGAAAAATTCTCCCATAAATTGTGCATCTTGACTACTAAGCACTGGGTTCAGATTCTTTCGAATAGAACCTCTGAAAATATCACATCTATATTTGAATAATAATACTGAAGTTTCCCTGTCCTATAAAATAAACTAGTTAGTACACTACATGATATGCCATAAGTTAAAGGCAAATGATGATATGTTAACCCTTCTGCTACTGATTCAGGTAACTTCATACAGACATAACAATCCCTTACTTCCATTGTATCTACGTACTGAAACAATAATTTAGTGAAAACATTTAAACTAGTATCTTTATCTGTTACTATGTGATGAAACTCTGGTTCATCTTCTGCTTCTATTTTTACTCTATCACCTTTCAAGTTATCTATCCTTCCCTTTGTTTCATTGTTAATCTTTTTATCCATTATCATAAGGTAAGGAATTGCTACAATCATGACTAACCACACTATAAGCACCACTACCAGACTACATATGCATATAGCACAGCATCTTTTACAACATTTTCGTTTCGGTCTCCCAGAAACTCTGTCATCAGCCATTTTGACAAAAGAAGATTTTTCTTCTTCTTCTTTTTCTTTCAAGACTTTAATTTATCAAGGTGGCTTCACTTCTTTTTCATAAGTCAGTTCTGCACTTGTTCTTTCGTCACCACTTTCACTTGACTCTGAACTCTCGTAGCCTTCAAGGATTATATAAGTCCAATCAGGACCCTTAAATTTATTGTTCACAAGTTTCAATCTTTTGCTTTTTTCGTTTTTCAGTCCCACTTGTTTGTCCAGATAAGCTTGTTACTTCATTTACTTGTTCTGGATCTTCACTTCGTGTCTCTATATGGTATTTTACTCTTTTAATGACACTAGGCCAATGATCAACTTTTCTGACTTTCTTTGTGTGCACTGTGTCTTCACCTTCTGAGTCTTTTCCAAAAGCTCTTTTATTTTCAAGGTGTGGCACAAATTGATTTTCCTCGTTTTCAGTTTCCTCTTCTATCTGCTCTTGTTCAGGTCTTGTTGTTGTTGTTGTTTCTTCATTTGCCTGAGGGTGACTTTCTACTAACTGATCCTGTTCAGGATTTACGTCTTCGTGCTTGGTGCTTTCTTGCTCGATGTTTTCTTGGTTTTCTTCTCCCTGAACGTGTTTTTCTTGTTCTAACTGGTTTTGATCAGGGCTTATTGCACTTTGTACTTCTGCAGCCTGACCGCGTTCTTCTGAACCTGTCTGTCCCTGCTCAAATTTTGTTGTTTCGTTGTCAATTTGAGCCCAATTTCCTTTCCCTATCTGGGCCTGCTCAGGTTCTCTTATAGTTTCATTCTCCTTATCCTGAGCTGCTTCTTCTTCACCTATCTGGTCCTCACTAATTTCCTCTAATCTAGCTCTGCTTCTTGTTTTGTTGTAAACTTCTGGTATCTCAACCACTGGTATCCAGTCCTGACTTGTGCTCGGTTGTTCTTCTTCACCTTCTCCCGAATCTATCACATGAGATTCTTCAGCTGGCCAACCTTCAGCTTCCTCAGCTATTGATGCTGACTGAGGATCTTTTCCTTCAGGAGCTGGCACCCTTTTGGTGTGGCTTACATGAATCCAATTAGGCAATCCTGCACATTTCACTGTTGTGTTTGTAACCAATATAACCTGGCAAGGTTCGCCCCACCTGGGTGATAAACACGTTTCTCTGGTCTGATGCTTCACTACCACCCAGTCTCCGGGGTTCAGATCATGCTCTTGTTCAGGCTGCCTGGATACTGCGTCTTCTCCAACCTGGTGAGAGACAGAATGCACGAGGTCAGCCAATGCTTTGCAATAATCTAGAACCATATCATCAGTTATGTTCAGTAGTTTATTTCTTGGTACATGGGCTTGTCTCATTGCTCTTCCCATGATGATTTCATGTGGACTCAATCCTGTATTTCTATCAGGAATGCTTCTGAGTCCCATTAAAACAAGCAGCAATGCATCTGGCCAATCTAACGATGTAGATGCACACATCTTTGATAATCTTGATTTTATTGTGCCATTCATTTGTTCAACCACTCCAGAAGCCTCTGGGCGGTACGCACAGTGCAATTTTTGTTCAATTTTAAATGCTTCACAGATTATTCGAATTACATCGTTATTGAAGTGACTCCCTCTATCTGATTCCAACGTTACTGAGAAACCGAACCTAGGAATGAGTTCTCGTAACAACAGTTTTGCGACTGTAATGCTGTCATTCCTTCTAGTAGGGTAAGCCTCCACCCACTTTGAAAACAGACACACTTATGACAAGTACATATTTCAGTCCTTTACATGTTGGTAACTGAATGAAATCTAACTGCAATCTCACAAAGGGACCCTCCGGCTTTCCAATTTTTCCCAAACCAATTACTGTTCTCCTTCCTGGATTATTCATTTGGCAAGTTAAACACCTCTGGCAAAGACTCTCTGCTGCAGCTCTAAACCTTGGATTGTACCAACTTTGTCTGAAAAGTCTAATCATGGCATCTCTCCCTACATGTGTGTCTCCAGTGATACATTCTGGCCATTTGTGAAATCAAGCAGTCGGGCATGACTGGTCTGCCATCTGAATATACCCATACATCATCATCTGTTCTTCGGGTACACCCTATTTTTATCCAAACATCTCTTTCACTCTCCTCAGCATCATCTTGCAATCTTTTCACATCATTCCATGTTTCAGGTGTTGAACATAGCATAAGTTGGCAGCTGATTCCCATCCTTTCAACTTTTCTGTTTACTGCCAATCTGTTTCTGGCACAGTGTTGAACAACTAGGTCTGCATATCGGTTACCGGCTACCACCCAGTCATATCCTGACTGGTGTGCGGCACATTTCACCACTGCCAATTCTTTTGGTGATTGTATTGCCTCCAATAATTCTTTTACAAACTGCCCATTTTTGATTGGGGATACTGAAGAAGTCATGAAATCCCTTTGCATCCACAGTTGGCCAAAATCATGCACAACCCCGTACCCATATTGACTGTCCGTAAATATGGTTACTTTCAGATTTTTCCCAATTGTGGAGGCTTTAATCAAAGCAATTAATTCAGCTACTTGTGCAGATTTGACTCCTGGTAAATAGGATGCTTCGACTATTCCAGAAAGTTCACATACAGCATAGGCTGCACTAAATTTGCCATCCTCATGTCTTAGGCATGAGCCGTCCACAAACAGCTCCCTGTCTGGGTCTTTTAGGGACATTTCCTGTATGTCAGGACGCGGTTTTGTACACAATTCTGTGACCTGTAAACAGTCATGTTCTGAATCGTCCTTAACTTCTTCACAATATGGATCTGGGAATAATGTAGCAGGATTTACAACTGTGCACCTAGCTATGGTTACATTTTCAGCTCCTAGGATTATTCGCTCATATCTTGTCATCCGACTGGGTGTGAGATGCTGAGTTCTGGTTCTTGTCAACAGGATCACAACTGCATGTGGGACAAACACTTTAACAGGATATCCCATTACTATTGACTCACTTTGTTCAATGCTCATACAGGTAGCAGCAACTGCTTTTAAACAGCCTGGCAATGCTGCAGCCACTGGGTCCAATGTAGCAGAAAAATATGCTATAGGACGCCTGTCTAGTCCATGTCTTTGGGTTAACACTGAAAGTGCACAATTTTCTCTTTCACAGCAAAACAGTGTGAATTCTTTTGTATAGTCAGGCATGCCCAAGGCAGGTGCCTCACACAAAGCATTTCTTAATTTTACAAATGCACCAGCACTTTCATCATCCCATTCAACTGGATCTTTTGCTTTCTTTTTGGTTAACTGAATTAAAGGTTTTGCTAGTAGTGAAAACCCTATAATCCATTGTCGACAGTATCCTACTATTCCAAGAAATATTCTCACTTCTCTTTGTGTTACTGGCATTTTCATTTGCTTGATTATTTTTATTCTATCTGACGTAGTCTTCTTTTCCCCTTTCAATTTGGTGTCCCAAATATTTAACTTTACTAAACAAAGAGAGAGTAAGGGTAATTCGTTGGGAACAAACTCCCAGTCCCCTAGGGTCAATATATCGAAAAAACAAGAGGGAGTATCCCCAGGACTCAGCGTCCTAGTTATTTTGAAGAATAGAGAGCAACAGTAAAAAAATTCTTTCTTTATTTTTGAAACCCCTCACTCACCCACCTAGTTGGTGACATGCTTCATCATCGGGGTCCACCCAAGTAGCCGAATGCCACTTAGGTGTGCTTCAACGCCTGAAATACAGCGGAGCTGGGTTTTTGAATAATGTGAAGAACAATGTGTAAGTGAATTAAAATTGTCTTTGTTTAATTCCCTAAGATTTTTATTTGGAGCAACAAGACAAAATATAAAACCAAGTGAGATACTTAAAATGGCTCTATTGACCAAAAAGTACCAGTGTGTAAGTGAAAAAAATTGTCGGTCAACATGTTTCAACCACTTAATGTTAATATTGGGTTTTCGTCAGGACCAAAAGTGTAAACCGGGAGGTCTACGCACGCTAAGGCGCACCCATCTCTGGTTACACAAATCGCCAGACCGTGTACTTACGGTTAGGCAACGTTACAACCTTCGATGAAGGGGGAGGAAAATATTCTGGAAAAGATAGAGCAAAACACACAAATACAGTTATATACATTTTTACTGTGAGTATGCTACTCCATCCTTTTTAAATATACTCTCCATTCTTCAAGAAAGAGTGATCTTGAACCACACAAATGTGTATGTCATATTCATCATGACATAATTCCAATGCACTATCCCAGTGATGCGCTTTAGAGTAAGAGTCTAAGATGTATTCTTATCGTCCATACCCTCATTCATTCAAAAAATTGTAAGTGGGTGTCATACTGCTCTCTATGTCTTAGGAGCGTTTAAGTATAATCACTGACTCTATTTCTAGTCATGCATCACCTCTGCAGCTAAGTTATAAGCTCATTAGTGCCAATGGATAAAAAACGACAGATAGACAATACGAAGAACCAAGGCTTAGAAATAAACTCAAGGGAAACTAATTGTAGTTTCGCCCCATGGACACCGTGGGGGGGCAGGTCATAGATGCATTCTGTGGGTTTAAATTTGTGAAAATCAGAGAGGGTGGACCCCGATGATGAAGCATGTCACCAACTAGGTGGGTGAGTGAGGGGTTTCCAAATATTTAACTGCCATTGTACAGAACTGTAACTTCTCAGGTGACACTTTGTGTTCTTCCTCAGCCAAATGGTTGAGCAATGCAATTGAATCTGCGACACAATCGTCATGAGTTCTTGACGCTACCAATAAGTCATCTATGTACTGCACCAGGACTGAGCTTCTGGGCAGTACTAATTTTTCTAGACACTTTTTCAGTATTTGATTAAAAATGGAGGGACTTTCTGTGTACCCCTGAGGAACACGATTCCACACATAGACATTGTTTTCGAATTTAAACGAAAACAGATATTGGCTATCTGGATGCAATGGTATTGAGAAAAATGCTTGGCATAGATCAATTACAGTAAACCATTCTGCATCCCATGGTATCTGGTATAGGATCACTGCAGGATTTGGTACTATAGGACAACAAGGTACCACTATTTTATTATTTTCCGCAAATCCTGAACGATCCTATATTTTCCACTAGGTGTTTTCAAGCCCATGATTGGTGAACTACAAGGACTACTCAGAACTTCTTTTAATATGCCTTGTTTCACCATTCTGTCAATTTCTTCAGTAACTCCTGCTTTTACTTCTGCACTCATTTTGTACTGTCTGATATTTGGGAAAATTGCGCCTTCTTTTACAGTGATCTTCACTGGGTCTATTTTTGCCATAAGTCCTACTTCTTTCCCAATGAAATCCCATACCTTAGAGCTTACTGTAGTTCTTAATTCTTCTGGTAATTCGTCTTTTGTTATTAAGGAAAACATCTCATCTACTTCCGTACCTTGCTTGGCTATCATGAACTTATAAACATGATCTTCATCCGGGGTCTGAATTGCAACACCAACCGGTGTGCAAAAAATAGTGCAATTCATTTTGCACAGTAAATCTCTACCCAGTAAATTCACTGGACTGGAATCACACACCACAAATTGGTGCATTTCTCGGAAATTTCCTATCCTTACTTCCATAGGCTCAGTAAGGGGTGTTCTGATCTTTTGATTTGCTACACCTACAACTTGGATAGCTTCTCCAGAGAGAGGGAGGTCTGGGATGTCTGCTGTTCTCACAGTAGAACGGGTAGCACCAGTGTCCAAAAGAAAAGTGATATCATTACCTTTTACTTTCCCTTCAACATATGGACCTGACTGATCTACCGGCAAGGATGCGCCAAGTACGCACTCTTTCTCCCCCTCTCCTAGGCACCGTCATTGATAATTACATGAATTAAATTCATCCTGTAAAAGAAACTGTGAAGTTACATATTCATTCTTACCACTTCCTCCTTGATATCCGACGTCTGTACCGTGCTTTGCTCTGCTTACATTACCCTGTATAGGGGCAGGTGGCAACTGACTCTGAGGGTTTACACCCTGCTGTGAGTCATTCTGCGTCTGTGGATTTAAATTATGATTTGGGCCATTATTATTTTGAATCTTTTTACATTCGTTCTTCCAATATCCCAACTTTCCGCACCCATGACAAGGAAATTTCTTTTTAGCCTCTTCTCTACTCATTCGTCCTCTCACTTTTCCACCATTTCCTGTGTCACTATTCATTCCAGATTCTTTTCCCTGACTTTCTGTTGGATTATCCAAATTAATTCCCTGTCGTTCAGCCATCTTTACTTGAGCCCACATCACTTTCTCTTGTAGTTTCTTGTGTCTATCCTCAATGTCGTCTCCACAATATTTAGCATACTTCAAAATTTCGTCAATAGGTTTCCCTTGCCAACATAACATATGTTGCTTGATCATTTGACAAATCTCTGGTTTTAGACCATAAACAAATCGATAGACAAACTGACTCATATTTTTGTCTCCAATATCTTCAAAACCGCTGTACTGTTTGAACACCTGTAATAGACGTTCGTAGTAGGCATGTACCGATTCATTTGCCTCTTGGGTAGTCCTGTCTATTTTCACCCAATCTGTTTCTTTTGGGGGGTATTTTCCCTTTCAAATAAGTTATTACCTGGTGATACTTTTTCATCACATCATTTGATGGGGCACCTGTCTTTGAATCTCTAGGATACTCTTCACTAGGCCAGTCGATTGTAATTTTACAATCTGTCCATAAATCAGCAGGTACCACTATGTCAAACAAACCATCCAAATCCTTTAACAATACCTTTGAAACTTTCACAAACCTCTCAACCTGCTTGTACCATTCAATTGGTTTTTCTCTCAACTTTGGAAAATCATTCGTAAATGACAAAATATCTTGCTTGCTCCAAGGGACATGAACATAACCTCCTCCTGGAACTTCCCGCATCGGGTACATCTGTTCTACTTTTCCTGTTTCCTTCAATAAATACTCAGAAGTCGTTCTACTGTAACGTGCCTCTTCCTTTTTCTTTGTCCATCTAGTTTTCCATTTATCCAGTTCTCCCCATTTCTGTAATACTGACATTAATTCTTTCACTTGTAATTTCCTACCAGATGTATTCATATTTTCTAAATCTTTGTCAGTAAAATCTGCACTATATGGTTTCTGTAGTACTTTTGACTTTCTTATTTCAATTCCCATTTCTGAGGCCAAATCCGTCAACTTTTCATGGAATATTTTTACATTTCTTGTTATGCTCCTACATACGAACAATAGTTCTTCTTCACTATAGGTATTTAAACGATCTACTCCTACATTTCCTGCTATCATTTCTTCTAACTCGACTTTTAATTTATAAATGTCCAAAATCTTTGGGGGTGAACTTTGTCTGTCTATTCCTTGTGCCCATCTTTCTAAGTCTTCTGGGGTTACTACTGTTGCACTCTTAGTTCCTGAAGATGTTATTATATTTACATCCTTTGAGCAACCAGGTGTGACTCTTCTGGGGGTGCTATTTGCGGAGTCTCGAATAGGTAAATCCATTAGTGAAATCATAGATTCACAATCGCTAATATGGTCATCAATTATTACAGCTTCATGTTTAGGAATATCCACAGGTGTAGGCATAACTAGAGGTTTCGGACAATTTACTTTGTCACCATATAAAGGGACCACGGGACCAATGGTTACAGGTATGGTCAGGGAATCAGGATGTACATTCAACTGTGTTATTTTCTGTATCAATTCTGCTCTGTTTCTGTCTACAGCCTCTCTTTCCTTATCCTGAAGTACCCTATTTACTGGTGGATTATGCATTACTTGAGGTACCAATGGTGTTCTCAAAATTGGTGCACTTGGGGAACATCCACCCAGCCCTTCTTGGTATGGTGGAGGATTCTTTAATATTTCTTCCATAAATTCATCTTCGGAATCTCCAAACCCTGTCATGTGTTTTGTCTTTTCTTTGCATTTGCTCCCTAATGGCTCATCTGCCATGAATACTGGATACAAACCCTCGGTAAGCAAGCTCGTCTCCACTTTTTCATCTGACTTTCTCGTCTCTCATTTTGGTGTCTAGGGAAAAATCCCCTATAACCCCTATTGCTTCTAGGTCTATCACGTTCAAATGCCTCTGTTTCCCATTCTTCTAGGGCTTCGTATTGCGTTAATCTTGGTCGGGATTCTAATTCATTCATTCTTATTCTTAAATTTTGAAGAATTCTCCCATTGAAAGTACCATTCTCTGGGAAAGCTAATATTCCATCATCTTTTGTATATTCTATCCAATTTTCTAACCATACACAAGTATGATAACCCCTCTCCATCATCATGAATGAGGCGGGCGTTTTTGCTGGTGGAATGATAATTCCTTCCCTAGTTTTGATTGGCTTATCCTTCTTAAAATAGTTCTTAATCTTTTGTAAGAATGACATTTTTCTCTTTTCTCCGTACATTTTGGGTAAATATCTGTTTATTGAATTATATTCTGCAAAACCTAGGAATCTCCTGTCTGGACGAGTTCCTATTAAAGTCGGATCACGTTTCCACATATAATCTACACTGTCCACTAAGATTTTGACTTCTATGCTGACAACCAATCAAATTCCAACTAACATTTGTCTCGGGCCAACCCTAACGCGGCTTTTCTGTGACGTCTGTCTGACGACCCCTCCTTTACAATCTGCGCTTCTCTGTCCCTCGCTGTTTCAACCAATCCCAGCGCGGCACCTGTGACGTCAGTATTACTCCTGACTACTGACCCCTCCTTTACAAGGCTCGCTCTACGCCCATTGTCTCAACCAATCCCAGCGCGGCGTTTGTGACGTCAGCTTCTATCTGGCAGCTGACCCTCCCTTTACAAAATCGTACGCAAAACTTTATTTTCTCTATGCTTCTTATTAAAATTCAGTAACAACATAAAACATTCGCCTTCGTGCCAGTTTCTCTAAATTGGAAAAGATAGTTTTTCTCACACTTAGTAAAACCTTTCTGTTTACTAAAACATACACTACGAGTAAAACCCTTCCGTTTACTCTTCACATAAGCTTCGGAAATACCTGCTACTTCTTCAATGTTACCCTTTCTAGGTGATATAACATCAAATTTTCACCAGCGTATTCCTTTGCTGTCACCCACACGCACAGAGTCCCTAACAAGTACTGATATCCCTGCTTAACTTTTCAGTACTATTTCTGCCTGACAGATAACCTCAGTGCTGTATGGCTTCCACTTACCATCCGCTATTCAAACTCCCCGGGGATTCTAGACAACATAAAACAAAACTTTTAAACAAACGGATGTTAGTTCATAAAAATAAAATTCTCATTACCCAATTAACAAAGTAAAACCATCCTCTGCTACCAGAAAACTGATCCAGCGGGTTACTAGCAATAAACATTCATACACCAAATACTCACCTGGGCCCATTCATTCACGCTAACTAATAATCACCGCTGGTGGGAATCAGTTGTACTCTTTATCAAAATCCCTGCTACCGATTACTTTTCCTGATTGAAGAGTAATGACTTACCAATGGACCTTTGACAATTGGGGATAAAATGAGATCATACAAATATAATATCACCTGAAATAATCACTGACTCAGGAAGTTTTTAAAATGTTTATCTAAATTCTTTAGCAGAGTAATTTACAAGCCACATGGCACTTAATCGCATATCAAGGAGGAAGTATACTATAATATCACCTATTAACTACAATGATGGTCCCTCAGAAAGGAGAAGACAGAGACAGCAGTACAAACTAAAAGATTTCGCATTTATAGTTACCTAAAGTGTGAGAAACCAAACCCCTTGGCCAAGGAGTTGGAAAGAAGGGTCCCAAGAAGGATGAAGACCAAAGACCTCCAGACCAGGCTCAAGACAATCAATCAATCAATCAATCAATCAGGGAATTGTAAGCACGCTACTCACCCGTGAGGGTCTCAAGGCGCTGAGGGGGGGGTCCGCAGATCTGTTTAGCCAAAGAGCCAGGTCTTGAGGGTCTTACTGAAGGTGTTCAGGGAGGGGGCGCGTCTGATGTCTGCTGGTCAAAGGTCCATTGGTAAGTCATTACTCTTCAAGACAGGACAGGTGACCTCTCTACCAACGACGCCTGCGTCATTCCCCTCTCTGACACTTCGTTCCTCTTCGATTCTTCCGTGTCTTCTTTCTAATAGAATCCGCCCCCCCACCTCAGGATTTCTTCGGATAGCGGTTCAGTCTGCAATCGATCAGCTCGTTCTGTGTCAGCATCTGAGCCTAAATGCCTAGCCTCTCTAATTAGCTAATTCTATATCTATTATACCCTTCTACACCCAAGTACCTCCCATTAATGTTTCAAAATTATGGGCCCACTACTTCTGATTCGACAGGGACAGGGGGTTGAACCTCACACCATGACAATTTAGTTCAATTTCTTTAAGCCCATTGTTTTAAAATACCGCCCCTCACAATTAATACATTTGCTTTATTTCCCACCCGTCTCACGACAAATTTTAATATAAAGTGTATACAAAATGTTTCAATTGGTAGGACATTTCAGATGTACAGTGAAGGTGATCAGCGGGTCATGTCCTTGGACATCTTCCAAGTTGACTTCATCGCTTTGTCTTGTTAGTTTCAGAGCGCATGCGCAGGTTCCATGGCTCTTGAGCTGCTGTTCAGTTAACCCAGGCCCAATTTACGAACTAATAGAAATCAAAGAAGAAACGTATTAAAATCAAAAATAAATGTTTTCACTGTATACCCCCTACTTCTACTCTATTCCCATTTCATTATAAAATCTATCCCGCATTAATAGCGATAAAATACCACATTATTAATTGTAGCAACGCGAAGGCTTTAGCATGTGAGAACATAAAACAGCCATTTTAGCATACACTGCGCAGAAGCAAAAGATTCCCTCCAAGCAAAGAAAGACGTCATACCACGTGACATGGTTGACACATGCGCAGTAAAGTTCCCGCGCTTTAGCAGCCATTTTGGATTAGACAAGGATTACTTATTAGTTTTAAACACATAGGCAAGTGTCTCTCGGATAAGATGTAGTGTTTGCACATTATTAATAATGACATTACAAAGTTTAATACAATTAATTAATACTGTGAGAAGATTGCTTACGAGCAAGTCTCATTGTGAGTCCTTGCTCCATCACCTGAAGTGACCCAGACTCTGTCTCCTCTGCTTTCAGATTCCTCTCACCTAGAATCCAGGCTTGGATTCCACCGGACACTCTTTGCCTTCCCGGTAGCAGTACTTCTTTGCAGCACTCCATTGAAAACATCGAAGGTTTCTGACACCACTTGACCCCTATGCACCCGGCTCCTCTGGGATAGGTAACACCAGTACCTTGGTACTCACTGGTGGGTTGGCTCTAGAACCTCTTATGTTCCAAAGGGTTTGCTCGAAATCCTCGTAGAAGTGTCCTTAAACTATAACTTTGTAACCGCGACTTTCCCATAGAGTTGTACGGAGCACGCGGTCGTGTTTCCTCACTGCACCCGTCCTCCGTGGGCTCCCTGTGTCACTGCCTTGGGTGGTTCCTTAGGGTCCCAGCGATTTTACATGCTCTAGGCACTGTGTCTAGTCAAGTCGTGATTGTTATACCATTTTTTTAGTATATGGCTTGGTCTCCCCCTGGAGCCCGCTGTGTATTGTGCTACTTACGAGTGTTCTATTGATTCAGTATTATGTGCTTTGTGTTCTAATTTCGTGTAGAGATTAGTAGAGAGTGAATAATTAATAAATACATATTTTTATATAACTACTGTGTGGTTCTCCTTTGATTTGGTCATTCAGGAGGTGATATTCTGGTAAAACAAGCTGCTTTACATTCCTTCAAGATTAAGCCTGAAGGCTGCTCTCCACAGCTACCACTAGAATAGCTTTCTAAAGGTTATCTTTGACCTCATACATCATAAGGGTCGTGTGAACTGGTACAAGGTGCCCACTTTAATTAGCGGACAGCATATACCAGGCCACCTTCTAACATTGGTGTGCAGCGGTTGGGATTCAAGCTTGCTATTGTTTTACCAGATAAATTTCATTGAGTGATTAACTGAAAACCACTAAGTAATAGGCACATATAATACATCAAGATTTGAATAAGTAAGTTCTACTGGACTTGGAGTTGTGTAAGTCAAGGGTCTAGCACACCCTTTCTCCAACTCAAGAGAGTTTAGTCTCCACTAGGTTAGGTAGGTGCCTACACCACATAACACTAGTATGTCTTCTAGAGGAGAAGCCAGTGGCTCTCTACCAACTAGGTACAATGGCCTCTCATTTAAAAAAATTGAAAACCATGTGTGTGTCTAGGAAGTTGAGGACAGGGAGAAGTTCAAACACCCAACGTCTCATTGAGATTTTGCTCTTGGATGACCTTAGAAAGACCCCAGGGCCTGATGAGGTAGAAAGCGTGGGTGGGGCAGGGAATGAGGAAAGGCCAGGCAGTGAAACCTTCTTTGAACTGGACTCAAACCCTGACCAGGAGAATCAAGATGATTCTAACCTGGACAACATAGATCTTCCTTTAGGTGGGGGAGAAGGCCCCAGTGGCCCTCTCTTTACTCCACCAGGAAGAGTACAGAGTTTGCCTAGGAGATCCAGGTCTCCCTTTGTAGAATCTCGACACTCAGGAACTTCTGTAGGGACTTCCATATCAAATAAGAGGGAATCCTCTTATGATAGACAGTGCCAACTTCTGGAGCTTGAGAAAATCAAGCTTAGGCTCAAGAAGGAGCAGTTGACCCTAGACAGGGAATCCCTAGAGCTCCAGAGAGCTACAAAGAGATTGGGACTAGAGTCCCATGGTGGCAGCAACAGTGTCCCTAGGGTTAAGGAGTATACTCATGATCATAAGAACCTGAACAAGATAGTCCCTCTCTACCAGAGTGGGGATGACATCCACAAATGGATAACTGCACTAGAGAGGGCCTGTAAGGAACAGAGGGTCCCTCAGGAGCAGTGGGCAGCTATCTTGTGGCTCTCCTTTGCTGACAAAGGTAGAGATAAGCTCCTCACTGTTAGAGAAGAGGATGCTGACAATTATTCAGTCCTGAAGAGTGCTCTCATTGACGGGTTTGGCTTAACCACTGAACAGTACAGGATTAAGTTCAGAGACACCCAGAAGACACAGACTCAGGACTGGGTAGACTTTGTAGATTGTGCTACTAAGGCTCTGGAAGGCTGGTTACTTGGCAGTAAAGTGAATGATTTTAAGGGATTGCACAATTTAATTATGAGGGAGCAGATCCTTAATAATTGCCAAAAACAGTTGTTGCATCAGTACTTGGTTGATTCTGATCTGACTTCTCCCCAAGAATTGGGAAAGAAGGCAGACAAATGGGTCAGAACCAGGGTGAAGCAGAACACTCAGAATCAAGGTGGTGACCAAAAGAAGCAAGATGCTAAAACCTCAGACAAGGGTGGGGAAAAGGGTAAATACCAGAAGTTTTCACAAGGGCCCTAAAAACCTGCATCTGGAGGGGAGTCACAATCTAACAAGGGAAAAGGCAAAAAGAAACCTTGGTGTCATATCTGGAAAGAGAAGACCCATTGGACAAAGGATGCCAATTGTCCAAGGGCCAAGGATTCTACTCCTACCACCACTGCCCCTAAGGCAACTGTCCCCCCTAGCACAGTCTCAAGTGGTGGTACACAGACCAAGGGAATAGTAGGGTTAACCTTGGGATCTGAGATGGATTCAGGCCTAGTCAGAATTCCAACTCAGGCTGTTTTGGTCTGTGATGGAGGCATGGACATTGCCTCCTTATTTGTCAGTCCCAATAATCTGGGCAAGTACAGAAAACAGCCTTTACTTAATGATAAGGAGGCCATGGCATACAGGTACAAGTGTCACAATGGTGACAAAAGATCTTGTGGACCCTGAACAGATCATACTTGGTGAGATGTACCAAGTGACCAATGCAAGCAATGTTAGGACAGACCATTCCTTGGCAGTTGTGAATTTCACCTGGGGAGGGATAACTGGCCCTAAGAAGGTTGTGGTTAGCTCAGACCTCCCTGTAGAATGCTTGTTGGGCAATGATTTATAGACTTCAGCCCGGGCTGAAGTGGAACTCAGGACATATTCAGAAATGTTGGGCATCCCTGCAGATGTGTTTGCCATGACTAGGTCACAGGCAAAAATGTCTTCCACTGAACAGGCCCTGGATCCTGATATGATGGACCAAGTGCCTTCCAAGAGAAGGAGCAGTAGGGGTAAGGCAGTGTCCCCCCCCCTGCCTCAGAGTGAGGATCAGTCTCCTAAGGGATATGATCTCAGTCCCTGTGAAGGAACTGTCTCAGAGGAACTTGAACCTGACCAGGTTGGGTTCTTGGGGACAGGGGGCCCTTCCAGGGCAGATCTGAGCCAGGAGCAGCTGAACGGCCCCTCTCTTGAACCCCTCAGACAGCAAGCTGCTGCTGAGGCTGCTGAGGCTGCTGGCAGTGCCAGTGGGTCCCACAGGATCTACTGGGATGATGGACTTCTATATTCAGAGGGTAGAGACCCCAAGCCTGGTGCTACCAGGAGGTTGGTTATACCTCTGAAGTTTAGAGGCTTCCTATTAACACTGGCACATGACATCCCATTAGCAGGACACTTAGGCCAATGCAAGACCTGGGACAGGCTTGTCCCTCACTTTCACTGGCCTCACATGTCAGAAGACACAAAGGAGTTTTGACGCTCCTGTATCGCTTGCCAAGCCAGTGGTAAGGCAGGTGGTACTACAAAGGCCCCCCTGATAACATTACCTGTGGTAGGGGTTCCCTTTGAGAGGGTTGGGATTGACATTGTTGGTCCCATGGATCCTCCAACTGCATCTGGGCACAGATTCATACTAGTGGTGGTGGACCATGCCACTAGGTATCCAGAGGCAACACCCCTTAGGACCACCACAGCTCCTGCTGTGGCCAGAGCCCTCCTGGGAATCTTTTCCAGAGTGAGTTTCCCTAAGGAGGTGGTATCAGACCGAGGTGCAAACTTTATGTCTAGTTATCTTACTGCTATGTGGAAGGAGTGTGGAGTGAATTACAAATTCACCACACCCTATCACCCACAGTGCAATGGCTTAGTTGAGAGATTCAACAAAACCCTCAAGGGCATGATAAAAGGTCTCCCTGACAAGCTCAGGCATAGATAGGATATCCTTTTGCCCTGCCTTCTCTTTGCCTACAGGGAGGTTCCTCAGAAGGGGGTTGGCTACAGCCCTTTGGAACTTCTGTTTGGACATCCAGTTAGGGGTCCCTTATGTTTGGTTAAGGAGGGATGGGAGTTACTTCTCAAACCACCTAAACAGGACATAGTGGACTATGTACTTGGTCTCTGCTCCAGGATGGCTGATTATATGAAGAAGGCATCCAAAAACCTTGAGGCTAGCCAGGAATCACAGAAATCCTGGCATGACCAAAAGGCTATTTTGACTGTGTATCAGCCAGGACAGAAGGTGTGGGTGTTGGAGCCTGTGGCCCCAGCAGCTCTCCAAGACAAGTGGAGTGGGCCACATACCATTCTTGAGCAGAAGGGAAAGGTTACCTACCTGGTGGACCTTGGAACTCCCAGGTGCCCCCACAGGGTGCTCCATGTGAACAGGCTCAAGCCATATGTGGACAGGGCAGACATGGGCTTGCTCATGGCTACTGATGAGGGACAGGAGGAAGAGAGTGACCAACTCCATGACCTCCTCTCACAGAACCCTGATGATGGTTCAGTTGATTGTGTAGCCTTGGCAGGCAGCCTCACTGAACAGCAACAGACTGATTGTAGGAAGGTCCTCAATCAGTACAGACACATGTTTTCACTGACGCCAAGTCAGACTACCTGGTGTACACATGAGGTGGACACAGGTGACAGTCTGCCTGTTAAAAATAAGATTTACAGGCAACCTGACCATGTCAGGGACTGTATCAGGACTGAAGATCAGAAAATGTTGGACTGGGAGTGATTATTCCCTCAGATAGCCCTTGGGCTAGTCCAGTAGTCTTGGTACCAAAACCTCACACCCAGGGTGGTAAGGGAGAGATGAGGTTCTGTGTTGACTACAGGGGACTCAATGCAGTCTCTAGGACTTATACTTATCCAATTCCAAGGGCAGATGAACTTATTGACACTTTGGCCTCTGCCAAATTCTTTAGTACATTTGACCTGACAGCTGGTTACTGGCAAATAAGATTAGCTGAGGATGCTAAACCAAAAACAGCATTCTCAACCCCTAGTGGGCACTACCAATTTGTGGTGATGCCTTTTGGCTTGAAGAATGCACCTGCCACATTTCAAAGGCTGGTGAATAAAGTTCTCACAGGTCTGGAAGCCTATATTGCAGCTTATCTTGATGATATTGCTGTCTTTAGCTCCACCTGGGAGGATCACCTGGTCCACCTGAGAAATGTTCTGGAGGCCCTGCAAAAGGCAGGCCTCACTTTCAAGGCCACCAAGTGCCAGATAGGGCAGAGTAAGGTTGTGTACCTGGGCCACCTTGTAGGTGGAGGCCAGGTTCAACCATTGCAGAGCAAAATTCAAACCATCATGGATTGGGTTGCTCCAACTACCCAGACTCAGGTCAGAGCTTTCTTGGGCCAGATTGGGTACTAGAGGAGGTTTGTCAAAGGATATGGCTCCATAGTGACCCCTTTGAATGACTTAACTTCCAAAAGAATGCCTAAGAAAGTTCAGTGGACAGTTAGCTGTCAAAAGGCATTTGATGACCTGAAGCAGGCCATGTGCACTGCTCCCATTCTGCAAAGTCCTGATTATTCCAAACAATTCATTGTTCAAACAGATGCATCTGAATTGGGGGTGGGGGCTGTGTTATCACAATTGAATGAGGAGGGTCAGGATCAGCCAGTAGCTTTCATAAGCAGAAGGCTGACCGCCAGAGAGAAACGTTGGTCAGCTATTGAGAGGGGGGCCTTTGCTGTGGTTTGGGCTCTGAAGAAGTTGAGGCCATACCTGTTTGGCACTCACTTCATTGTTCAGACAGACCATAAGCACCTCTCATGGCTAAAACAGATGAAGGGTGAAAACTCCAAACTCTTGAGGTGGTCCATTTCCCTACAGGGGATGGACTATACAGTGGAACATAGGCCTGGGAGTAACCATGCCAATGCAGATCGACTCTCCAGATATTTCCACTTAGAACATGAAGACTCAACTGGTCAAGGTTAGTTTAATGTCCTTGTGTTGGGGGGGTTGTGTAGGAAAGTAGTATCTGCTTCTTATGGTTACCCCAACTTTTTGCTGATGTCTCACTGTTTTTTGATTAGTCTGACTGGGATCCTGCTATCCAGCACCCCAGTCTATCTGCTTTCTCCCTTAAATTGCTATGTGGGTACTTTAGGTACACTCCAGATTGGATACTGGGGTATCCTTATCAGTCCCTAGTACATGGTACACCATGTACACAGGGCATAGGTATCCCAGAGGCCTCCCATGGGCTGAAGCATGTATTATGCCACCCATGAGAGGCCATTCAAAATGACACAACAGGTCTGCTACAGCAGCCTGTGTAAGATTGTGCTTGCACCACTTACTTAGATATAGGTTCACTATATCTATCTAAATCACTACACTTAAAAACCTATCAGTCACCCCTATGGCAGGCCTTATCAATCCTGAAGGCAGGGTGCTGGGTTTTACATGAGAGGGGGCCCCTGATTGAGCAGAGCCCCTCTGCAGCCTTCGGAGACCATTCTCCGGGGTTGTCTGTGATGCAGCCAGACATATAAGTTAAGTTGCATTATAACCTCGCGGTGAATGCTAACTTTAAAATGGATGCTTAGAAACATGTCGTGTTTGGTGTCAAACACCTTGGAATCATACCTCCACACCAGTAACTGGTGTGGAGGTATGATTCCACCCTTCTGAAACCACTACTGTGGGTCACCGGTCTACCCGATGCCAGCTTTCTTGACCCGGGCAGCACAAAATGGACGCTGCCAGCCACAGACACGATTCTGCTCTCCTGCTGCTGAGCCAAGCTCGAGCAGAGGAAGGCATGACAATAGGCATCCTGTCACAGGGAGGTGTGACCACCTCCCAGACAGGGTTTAGTGTATTGGGGCTGGGTGGGTACACTCTGAGAGTGCCAGAAAGTCTGCACTGGGGGCACATTTGGTGTCCCTGTGCATAGTCTAGCTCAAACCAGTTCTGGGAGCCATTGGCTCCTGCTCTGGTGCGAAACGGGACAAAGGACATGGGTGTAGCCACCCCTCTGTCCTGCCCCTCCCCTAGGAGGGTCCCCTGAATCTGTCCAACCCTTTCCCGTGGGTATAAAGTGGGTTACCTGGCTACAGGACTTTAGATTTTACCTGGACAAGATTCTACTAAGAAGAAACCAAGTACTTCGACTGTCTGCACAATGCTGGACGACTGAAGAATCTCCCTTGGAGTAAAGGAGTTACTCCCCTGCACTAGCAGGCACCTAAGCGCATCTGACCGGCTTGCATCTCCCAAGCTCCTGAGGACTCCGAAGATTTCAGCAACACAGGAGGTGGGTTTCTGAAGGTGCCTGAGGTTGATCTGACCTCCCAGCAATTCTGAGACCAGTATCCCTCGTGGGGGCCCGTTTAACCCGAACACCTGTGCACCGTGTACATTTGCAAATGCATATGCTTGTTGGCAATTCCTGAGCTTGTGCATTGGACTCAAAGTAGTCCTGACCCCGAGTAGTATTTGCACCAAAGAAATCCGGCCTCCTCACACTGAGTGGTCCGTGGGCTGGTGCTTTGCAAACTTGCTTGAGGTCTCCTCGCGATCCCTGGTCCGTTGGCCTTTGGGTCCTGGCTAGGGTCACCTTGTTTGTTCTTGGGCTTCCCTGGTTGCTCTAGATGTGCCCTGACTCCCCATTGCTTGGAGAGTCCCCTGGACCTTGCTGGTCCACACTGTAACCTGTTTGTCCTTCCTGCGTTGGTTGCATTTGCAAAGGCTTGTTGGTGCTCCAGCTGGACATCGACCTCTCAGCACTCGACATCCTTCCTGGGACAGATCACCTCCGGGTCCTGGTCATCTTCGATGTCTCCTGGTCCCCGTGGCTGCAGAGTCAAGCATCCCTTCTTCGCACCTGAAGCACCCGACATCGGTGGGCATTCGACTACCAAGCCCCTGGTCACCTGAAGTGGCCCAGACTCTGTCCCCTCTGCTTTCAGGTTCCTCTCACCTAGAATCCAGGCTTGGATTCCACCGGACACTCTTCGCCTTCCCGGCAGCAGTACTTCTTTGCAGCACTCCATTGAAAACGACGAAGGTTTCCGACACCACTTGACCTCTATGCACCCGGCTCCTCTGGGATAGGTATCACGGGTACCTTGGTACTCACTGGTGGGTTGGCTCTAGAACCTCCTATGTTCCAAAGGGTTTGCTCGAAGTCCTCGTAGAAGTGTCCTTAAACTATAACTTTGTAACCGCGACTTTCCCATAGAGTTGTACGGAGCACGCGGTCGTGTTTCCTCACTGCACCCGTCCTCCGTGGGCTCCCTGTGTCACTGCCTTGGGTGGTTCCTTAGGGTCCCAGTGATTCTAGGTGCTCTAGGCACTGTGTCTAGTCAAGTCGTGATTGTTATACCATTTTTTTAGTATATGGCTTGGTCTCCCCCTGGAGCCCGCTGTGTATTGTGCTACTTACAAGTGTTCTATTGATTCAGTATTATGTGCTTTGTGTTCTAATCTCGTGTAGAGATTAGTAGAGAGTGTTATATTAATAAATACATATTTTTATATAACTACTGTGTGGTTCGTCTTTCATTTGGTCATTCAGGAGGTGATATTCTGGTAAAACAAGCTGCTTTACATTCCTTCAAGATTAAGCCTGAAGGCTGCTCTCCACAGCTACCACTAGGATAGCTTTCTAAAGGTTATCTTTGACCTCATACATCAAAAGGGTCGTGTGGACTGGTACAAGGTGCCCACTTTAATTAGTGGACAGCATATACCAGGCCACCTTCTCACAGTGCTGTGTGAGAAGAGGAGTCTTTTCTGTCACTACATCGTCCATCAGGACTGGGCCCACACACACCTTCCCACCAATCCCAACCAGCCTACCTGGGACTCTGCTTTCCTGAGAGTGGGTGGAAATGTACTGGCAAGATGTGTGACACTGGGGACTGGTGTTTTGAGCACAAAGCCTTGCTGTGAGTTTGGAAGAAGTGTGTACGTGGCAATAGTTTTCAGCCTTTTCATTTTCATTGCAGGCATGTGGTTTATCTGTATTACATACACAACACATTGTGAGAAGTTGGCCTGGTATATGCTGTCCACTAAATAAAGTGGGCACCTTGCACCAATCCAAACAGCCCTTATGGTGATTAGGTTAAAGATAACCTTTATAGCAAGCTATCCTAGTGGTAGCTATGGAGAGCAGCCTTCAGGCTAAGTCGTGAAGGAATGTTAAGCAGCTTGTTTTACCAGAATGCAACCTTATAGTATTGGTTAAATGAAAGGGAAACCACACAGTAGTTATAAAAATATGTATTTATTATATATAACACTCTAGTATCCTCTACACGAGGATTGAACACAAATCAAATAATACAGTTGCAGAGAATCAAACGTAAGTAGCGGATCACTGACAGAATATCGACAGTCAGAATATCGAGCTACAAAAATATCGACGCAAGAATATCGATGTCCAGAATATCGAAGTCCTATCTACATAATGGTAAGTACAAAAATATCAATAAAAAAATATCGTTGTTAAACATATCGTTGTTAAAAATATCGTTTTTTTAATGTATAAAAAATAATGTAAAATAAAGTAAATACATATAATTTAAAAAAACATAGTTAAAATTATTAAAAAATGTTTAAAATTATAAGTAATACATATAATGTAAAAATCAATTAAACATATATATGTATAAAATATAATATATATACTTGCTTAATAATATTTATAAATAATTATTTTAATAACTTATAAATTGTTAAAAAACATTAAAAATTATAAATTCATATATATACACATACACCAATATTAAAAATAAAAAATAAAAAATATATATAACAAATTAAAATATTACAATATTTTTAATCTTTGTAAAATACATTTTACACTACATTAACTAAAACAGTAGAGAAAATATTGGTTAGCGGAGGGGATAAAATTACTATTCCCACTCCAGAGAGTGCAACAGTAGGGAAAGTGTTGGATAGCGTAAGGGTAAAAATTACTATTCCCACTCCAGAGAGTGCAACAGATAGGAAAGTGTTGGATAGCGAAGGGGTAAAAATTACTATTCCCACTCCAGTGAGTGCAACAGTAGGGAAAGTGTTGGATAGCGTAGGGCTAAAAATTACTATTCCCACTCCAGAGAGTGCAACTAAAAGGGAAAGTGTTGGAGAGCGTAGGGGTAAAAATTAATATTCCCACTCCACAGAGTGCAACAGTAGGGAAAGTTTTGGATAGCGGAGGGGTAAAAATTACTATTCCCACTCCAGTGAGTGCAACAGTAGGGAAAGTGTTGGATAGCGGAGGGGTAAAAATTACTATTCCCACTCTAGAGAGTGCAACAGCTAGGAAAGTGTTGGATAGCGAAGGGGTAAAAATTACAATTCCCACTCCAATGAGTGCAACAGTAGGGAAAGTGTTGGATAGTGTAGGGGTAAAAATTACTATTCCCACTCCAGAGAGTGCAACAGTAGGGAAAGTGTTGGATAGCGTAGGGGTAAAAATTACTATTCCCACTCCAGTGAGTGCAACAGTAGGGACAGTTTGGGATAGCGGAGGGGTAAAAATTACTATTCCCACTCCAGTGAGTGCAAAAGTAGGGAAAGTATTGGATAGCGGAGATGTACAAATTACTAATCCCACTCCAGAGAGTGTAAGAGCAGGGAAAGAGTTGGATAGCGTAGGGGTAAAAATTACTATTCCCACTCCAGTGAGTGCAACAGCAGGGAAAGTGTTGGATAGCATAGGGGTACAAATTACTATTCCCACTCCAGTGAGTGCAACAGTAGGGAAGGTGTTGGATAGCGTAGGGGTAAAAATTACTATTCCCACTCCAGAGAGTGCAACAGTAGGGAAAGTGTTGGATAGCAGAGGGTTAAAATTAACATACTTAGCAAATTATTAAATCATATTATTAAATTATAATTATTCAAATTAAATAACCAATTAATAATTAATTAATAATAAATTAACTATAAATACTAATAAATAAATATGAATAATTACTTAATTATAATTAAATTACTTCCCACCCTATTCCCCTATAAACCCACAACCCGCTCCTAAAAAAACACAATTAATATAATTATCAATTAATAAAAATTAATAACCAATTTTTAAATTAACTAATAATAAATTAATTATAAATACTAATAAATTAATATACTAATTACTTTATTATAAGTAAATTACTTCCCACCCTATTACTCTATAAACCCACAACCCGCTCCTAAAAAAATAACACCATTAATACAATTATCTATTAATTAATTAATATTTATTACCAATTAATAACTAATTAATAATAAATTAATTATAAATACTAATAAATAAATATTAATAATTTCTTTAATATAATTAAATTACATCCCACCCTATTCCCCTATAAACCCACAACCCGCTCCTAAAAAAATAACATAATTTATATAATTATCTATTCATTAATATTAATTAATAAACAATTAATAATTAATTAATAATAAATTAATTATAAATAATAATGAATAAAAATTTATAATTACTTTTTTATAATTAAATTACTTCCCACCCTATTCCCCTATAAACCCACAACCTGCTACAGAACTTAAACTACGCAAAAATTAATTTACATAAAAGTATTTACTGCTAAAAATGTAACACATACATTAAAAAAAAACTACACTTATACCAAAAAATTACATCACATACTTTTAACACACATACTAAAATACAGAACACTAATATAAACATCGATATTATTAACAACGATATTTTTACAAATGATATTACTGTCTTCGATATTTAAAAAAACGATATTTCTTACCTTACTGTCGATATTCTGTACCACGATATTCTTGCAGTCGATATTCTTGACCTATGATATTTAAAACTCGATATTATGGTAGGTCGAAATTAAAAACTCGATATTCTGTCTGTGCACCGTAAGTAGCACAATACACAGAGGGCTCCAGGGGGAGACCAAACCATATACTAAGTAAGTGGTATAAGAACCACAACTCGGGACTAGACCTAGTCTAGAAGGTGTAGAATCGCTGGGACCCCAAGGAACCACCCAAGGTGAGTGAGTAGGGACCCCACGGAGTGCGGGTGTAGAGTGAGAACACGACCGCGTGCTCTGTACAATTCAATGGGAAAGTCGCGGTTGGAAAATCAGAGATTAAGGACACTTCCCAGCAGATGACGAAGACGACCCTTGGAACTTAAGAGTTTGGAGAGCCACCCCACCTGCGGATACCCTTTTACCAGAGTTACCTATCCCAGAGGAGCCAGGTGCATAGGTACGAAGTGGCGTCGGAAACCCTCGTCGTTCTCTATGGATGTCGACAAAGAAATGCTGCTGCTGGAAGTAAGAAAAGTGTCCGGTGGAATCCAAACATGGATTCTAGATGAGAAGAACCTGAAAGCAGAGGGGAAAGAGTCTGGGTCACTTTGGAGTGACCAGGGGCTCGGTAGAGGAATGCCCACCGATGTTGGGTGCTTCAGGTGTGTTGATGGTGTCTTGACTCTTCAGCTGTGCAGACCAGGAGACATCTTGGACAACCAGGAGCCGGAAATGAGCTGTCCCATAAAGGATGTCGAGTGCTGAGGGGTGGGTGTCCGGCGGGAGCACCAATAAGCCTTGGCAGCGGCAAACAACATAGATGGTCAAATTCAGTGTCGATCTGGCCCAGCAAGGACCAGGAGACTCACCACAGCAAGGGGAGTCAGGGCAGGCCTGGAGCAACCAGAGGAGCCCAAATAAAGCAAAGTTGACCTTCAAGTGGACCCACAGGCCGAAGGCACAGGAGTCACAAGGGGACCTCAGGCGGTTTCACAGGATACCAGCTAGCAGGGCACAGAGTGCGAGGATGCCAGAGTCCTTCTCAGAAAAGATGCACTTGGGTCAGGGCTACAAATGGCCCAATACATGGAATTGTTGCACGACAACAAGCCTGTGCAGCTGCAAATGGACACGGTGCACAGGGGTACAGGTTATGCGGTCCCCACAAGGGATATTCGCCTCAAACTTGGTAAGAGGGCAGCTTGACCTTGGAGACCTTTAGAAACCCACCTCCTGTGCTGCTGAACCCTTTGGAGTCTGCAGGAGCTCAGGATCAGCAGACTGGTCAGATGCATTACAGTGCCTGCGTTTGCAGGGGAGTGACTCCTTCACCCCAAGGGAGATTCTTCTGTTGTCTTGGAGGTCCACAGGGTCCTGCACGGAGCCTGTATGGATCACGGACACTGGCAAGACTGGGGACAGCAAGGGAAGACGAAGTCGAGCCCAAGGGAGGTCCAGCGAAGTACAGCGTGTCCACACAGTTGAAGTGTAGTGGTATCTTCTTGCAGAATCTTGTCCACGTAAAATCTAATGTCCTGTAGCCAGGTAACCCATTTTATACCCACGGGAGAGGGTTGGACAGACTCTAGGGACCCTCCTAGGGGAGGGACAGGACAGGGGGGAGGCTACTCCCATGTCCTTTGTCCAGTTTCATGCCAGAGCAGGAGCAAATGGCTCCAGAACTGGTTTGAGCTGGACTATTCACAGGGACACCAAGTGTGCTCCTCGTGCAGACTTTCTGGCACTGAGACAGTGCCCCCACCCAGTTCCAATACACTAAATCCTGTCTGGAAGGTGGTAACACCTCCCTGTGACAGGATGCCTATTGTACTGCCTTCCCCTGCTTGGGCTTGCCTCAGCAGCAGGAGGGTAGACTCGTGTCTGTGGCTGGTAGCATCCATTTTGTGCTGTAAGGCTCGAGAAAGTTGGTACCGGTAGACTTAGCCAAGTCCCCCAGAACCTTGGTTCTGAGGGGAGGAATCATACCTCCCACACCAGTTACTGCTGTGGAGGTATGATTCCAAGGTGTTTGACACAAACACGACATTCTTCGTTGCAGTCATTTTCGAGATAGCATTTACGGCGAGGTTATAATGCACCTCTACCTATATGTCTGGTAGTTTCACGTACAGCCCGGGAGAATGGTCTCCGAGGACTGCAGAGGGGTCCTGCTCATGCAGGAGCACCCTCTCACTCAAAACCCAGCACCCTGCCTTCAGGATTGTTAAGGCCTGCTATAGGGGTGTCTTACAAAGTTTTAAGTGTAGTGATATATTTAGATATAGTGAACCTATATCTAAAGTAAGTGGTGCAATCACCAGCTTACACAGGCTGCAGTAGCAGTCCTGGGGTTCCATTTTGCATGGCCTCTCATGGGTGGCATAATACATGTTTCAGCCCATGGGGGGCCTCTGGGGTACCTATGCCCTGGGTACATGTGTACCATATACTACGGACTGATAAGGGTATCCCAGATCCAATCTGGAGTTGTACCAAAGTACATGCATTGCAATTTAAGGGAGAAAGCAGATAGGCTGGGGTCCTGAATAGCAGGATCCCAGCCAGACTAGTCAAAACAGTGGGTGCAAGAAGCAAAAAGTGGGGGTAACCATAAGAAGCAGATCTTACTTTCCTACACACATGCTCATTGACTATTGGTTTGTTTGAATCTAAAAATGGTCATTTAGTTAACTGGGTCAATTACAGAGATGTCTGCAGAGGTGAAATTGCTAGCTGTAGTTAAATGTGGAGTATCTACTTACCAGACTCCGTTCCTTCTGTGAGTCCATACACGCTCTCCGGCGGAAGGATGGCACACACCTTCTCCTCCCAGGAAGTAAAGTGCACAGGTGGTACAGGAGGGCCACCACTAGTCCGTTGTGCATTCTGATGTTCTTCTGCACACTGTTTTTTGACCCTCCTTTTCACTCCGTACCACCTTCTCCTGATATCATCCAGTGAGCGCAGGACAGGTGCTTCAGCGTTCCCCTTGTTGACTATACTGTCCCTCATCCTATTTTTCTCGGTGATGGGGGTCTATTGGACTAGGTTCCCAAATAATTGTGGCTCTACTTTGGTGATTTAATCTACAAGCACTATCAACTCCTTACCTTTAAAACGTGGCTGCTTCCTCTGGGGCATGGTGAGGGTGAGGGTGAATGAGAAATAGAGGGTGTGTTTGAAAAAAGGGATTTGAAAAAAAAGAGATATGTGCAAGTTGTGGGGTGGATGAAGTGCGTGAGTGTGTGCAAGGCTGAAAGCAAGACATTGGCAGGGACTCCTCTCTTGGACTACCAACAGTATTTTGTGAGCAAAGGATCATGGTCATTTCTTTGGTCTTTATATAGGTGGATTGGTGGGCGTGCCCATTGACATTTTTTTGTAAATTATTTGGCACTGCCTATGCTTGTTGTTGTGACTGATTTTTGTAGTTTACACTTGACATGTGGAACACAAACCGACACTGTTCCGAAACCAAGTCGGATGCATCGTAATCTGTTCAGTGGGACAACCGATGCTTGTTCATAACCGGATGGTATTTCCGACCGACTCGGTCGGTTCGGACTTCTTTCTGACCGACACGTTCGGGCGGAATGGTTTCTGACTGACTCGGTCAGAGTTTTACCTGCTACGCATCATACTACGGCGGGCAGAGAGCTCGCGGTCGAGTCGGTCGGAATTATTCCGAGGACGGTCGGTCGGACGGTCTTTCCGACCGACATTGTAATGAGGCCCTTAATATCTAGACTTAAACTTTATTTAAAAAAGTCTTTGAGTGTATTTTTAGTATGTGAAACACATTTGCTGATCACAGATTCTCCACAGTAAATGCAACAATGTTGTGCCGGCTCAGAAAATTCTTAAGATTAAAAACAGTTATTATTGCACTTTCTGAAAAACATATACCAAATTAAAAAAAAGAGTGATATATAATATATTTCTAATGTACAATATCCAATTATAGAAAGAAAATACGAAAATCTTAGCAGCTCACTTAAAAAAATGGATGTTACAATTAAGAAATAGAATAGAAAAATAGCCTTAGAAATTCACTAAAAAAACTAAAGGTTACAGGGACGTTATAGGTAGGATTTAGCATTTAAAAAAAACTTAGGAAATCACAGAAAAAAGCCAAAGGTTACAGGGATGTTATAGTTAGGAAATATAATTTTAAAAAACTTAGAAATTCACAGAAAAAAAACAAAGATTACAGGGGGGCCAATTCACAGAACTAATCTGAGATAAAATCCTAAACTTACTACTTTTGGTATTCACAGAAGGCATTTAGTAGTAGTAGAGTTAGGACTCCTAACTTTACTACTACTAAATGCCTTTGGGAATACCGAAAGTCGTAAGTTAGGATTTTGACTCAGTTTAGTAGTGGTAAAGTTAGGAGTCCTAACTTTACTACTACTAAATGCCTTCTGTGAATACCAAAAGTAGTAAGTTTTGGATTTTATCTCAGATTAGTTCTGTGAATCGGCCTCAGGGATGTTATAGTTAGGCTGATATTTCACTCATACAAAATCAGAGAAATTCAGCAATTATAGTTAGCTGAGCTAACTATAAGTTGTGCCCCCACAGCGCACTGCTTATGACCTCACATATTACATCACTCTGACATGGTCAGTGATATCAGTGATGACATCTCAAATGACATCACTGATATATATCTTCACAGAAAAAAGCAAAGGTTACAGGGACATTATAGTTAGGTTGACATTTCACTCGCACAAAACCGAGAAATTCAACTGTTATAGTTATCTGAGCTAACTATAACTCGCGCCCCTGCAATGCACTGCTGATGACGTCACATATTACATCACTCATGACATGGTCAGTGGCATCACTGATGACATCACTGATGAAATCTCAAATGACATCACTGATGACATCACTAATTGCATCATCCAGTGACTGAGTGTTTCTAAAAAGTTTAAGAATGTTATATATATATATTCACTGAAAAAACCATAGGTTTCAGGAACGTTATAGTTAGTTGGACATTTCACTCGTACAAAACCATAGAAATTCCCCCGTTATAGTTAGTTCAGCTAACTATAAGTCACGCCCCCGCAATGCACTGCTGATGACGTCACATATTACATCATTCATGACATGGTCAGTGACATCACTGATGACATCCCTGATGACATCTTAAATGACATCACTGATGACATCATCCAGTGACTTTGTGTTTCTGTAAAGTTTAAATATGTTTTATATATATATATATGCTAAGGTGTATTGAAGAATGAGTGGGTGTATAAGTGTCTGAATGGATGATTTAGTAGGTGCGTGACTGACTGTATAAGTGAGTGATTAAATATGTGTTATTGAATGCATGTGTTTGTGACTAAACCGTGTGAATGTCTGTATCAGTCTATCAGTTGGTGTGTAAGCGGCTGCATGGGTTGGTGAGTAGCCACATGAGTGTCTATATGGGTTATTGATTGGTTGTCTGAGTATCTGTATGGGTGCCTGAGTGTTCTTGTGGGTGGGTGGGGGGTGTGACTCTTTGCATAGATGTGTGAGTGGGTGATTCACTGGGTGTATGGGTTCAAGAGTGCATCTGTGAATGGCTGTATGGGTGGGTGAGTGTGTGTATGGGTGTGTTGGTGAGTGAATGGATGTCTCAGTGGTATATGTGTGAGTAACTACATATGTGAAAGGCAGTATAAGTGAGTGTTGGAGTATATAAATGACTATATGTGAGAGTGAGTGATTGTAAGAGTGGCTGTATGGATGAGTGTGTGCTTATATCAGTGATTGTATAAAAGAGTAAGTATGTGTTAGTATCTGTCAGAATAAGTGAGGTGGTGTGTGTATAACTGTATAGGTGAGTAAATGGGAGTGTGATTGATTCTTTGCATGACTGAATAGGAGTGTGAGTAACTCAATGGGTGAGTGGTGGTGTGTGAGTGTCTATATAGGTGTATGAGTGCATATGATAGTGCTGTATTGATGAGTGACTGCATGTATGAGTAACTGTATGGATGAATGAGTGGACATGTGTGTATACCTAGGAATCAGTAAGTGTGTATGTAGTAACTGGTATTGGTGTGTCTATGGTTTCGAAAATGGTAGCCTGCATTTTAGAGTGGGTGTATCAAAGGTTATATTAGAGTGTGAGGAGGTGTATCAGACTATTACGTGGATGATGTCATCAGTGATGTCATCAGTGATGTCACTGACCATGTCATGAATTATGTAATATGTGACGTCATCAGCAGTGCATTGCGGGGGCGCGAGTTATAGTTAGCTGAACTAACTATAACAGGGGAATTTCTATGGTTTTGTATGAGTGAAATGTCCAACTAACTATAACGTTCCTGAAACCTATGGTTTTTTCAGTGAATTTCTAAGGTTTTTTAAATGCGAATTTCTAACTATAACGTGCCTGAAACCTATGGTTTTTTCAGTGAATTTCAATGGTTTTTTAAATGCTAATTTCTAACTATAACGTGCCTGAAACTTATGGTTTTTTCAGTGAATTTCAATGGTTTTTTAAATGCTAATTTCTAACTATGCCTACAAAGGTAGGACATGCGAAGAAAGAGGAAGAAAAGCGCAGAAAGAAGCACCAGAAATGCAGAAAGAGGCAACAAAAGTCCAGAAAGATGAAGAAAAGTACAGGAAGAAGCAAGAGATGTGCAGAAAGAACCAATAGAGGAGCAGAAAGTCCTCCTGTGCCCCCAACTTTTTGCTGACGGGTACTGGTGGTAACTTACTCTGACTAACCAGGCCTAGAGCCAGTGGTATGCTAAAAGACACTTAGAATACAGTGAAAACACCTACATACACTAGGGTACACTAGGGTACCCTGTGATTAGCATGACCTCCTCTGTATTTGCCATGAGTTAGTGCCTGGGTCATTGCATGAGTACATGGGTACTGACTGGATGATTAGAGTACTGCAAGGAGAGTGCATGGTGAATTTATAAGTGCTTGGGTTTTGGCGGAGTGATTGGATAAGTACATGGTGCTCGCTGGGTGATTGCAGGAGTGCATAGGTAGTGACAGGGTGATGGCTGGACTGCTTGGGTACTGCTCAGGGTATTGTAGCAGTGCATGAGTTAGTGCATGGGTCATTGCATGAGTGCATGGGTAGTGACTGGAGGATTAGAGTGCTGCAAGGAGAGTGCATGGTGAATTTATAAGTGCTTGGGTTTTGGCGGAGTGATTGCATAAGTACACACATGTCACATCAGGCCCCGCCCCCTCCCTTCACCATTGTGCAAACGCGCCCCCTGGGGGGTTTAATTTGGGGGATTAATTCCCCTTGAATCCTGATGGTCCCTGGGGGCCAACTAGCCCACCAGGTACCTCCAGTAAGTGCCAGGGAGCTGCGTTGCAGAGAGGTGGTCCGAGGCCACGCCCCTTTTTACACCTTTCTGCAACACAACTCTGTTGCGCTTACTGGACATACCTAGTGGGCTAGTTGGCCCCCAGGGACCCTCAGGATTCAAGGGGACTTAATTCCCCAACTTAAAACACACCACAGGGCGCGTTTGCACACTTGTCACATCAGGCCACGCCCCCTCCCTGCACCACTGTGCAAACGCACCCCCTGGTGCATTGTAAATTGGGGGATTAAGTCCCTTAAGTCCTGAGGGTCCTGAGGCCAACCAGCCCACCAGCTACTTCCAGTAAGCGCCACAGAGCTGCGTTGCAGAGTGGTGTAAAAGGGGGCATGGCCTTGGACCACCTCTCTGCAACGCAGCTCCCTGGCGCTTACTGGAGGTACCTGGTGGGCTAGTTGGCCCCCAGGGACCCTCAGGATTCAAGGGGACTTAATCCCCCAACTTAAAATGCGCCACAGGGCGCGTTTGCATACTTGTCACATCAGGCCATGCCCCCTCCCTGCACCACTGTGCAAACGCGCCCCCTGGCGCGTTGTAAATTGGGGGATTAATTAATAAACAAGCATTGGAGGCGCTAACCGCCGCTGGAGGAACAACAACTATAATATAGCGCCAGGCCACCTTTTTTATAGCGCTGGTAACTTTGCCTGCATCTTTGGTCGTTTAGCTGAGATGTCCCCCCTACCCTCCTGCAGCATTTACGCCACGCCCTTATTAAATTCTTATATTATAACTAGATGGAAATGGCAGGCAGGTGAACACAAGGCTTTGCTGCAGCTCAGTGGGTTGTGCGGCAGTACAGAGCTAAGCTTTCAGAGGTGAAATGCCTCCCTGTTTGCCCCCATCTATTTCTCGCCGATATTTGTATTTTGCAGAACATCTTGTGTGCCTGTGTCTCGGTGAGCACATTTCAACAACAATTTTTAAAGAAAGGTTGCCACAATCGAGTTATTTAAATAATATAATAACCCAGATTCGTGAGGTGTACTCTAAACCATGCTGATTCAAACGATAGTGCCCCTGTTAATTTTATCGGTGCCACGGGGCAGCGCTATACATAGAGCACCAGGTGCAGTGGCACCGGGCCCAGGGGGTATGAGGGGCCAATATACCTAAATTATGGCTGTCTTTTATTGCCGAACCAAGGTGTGGGGGGGGGCATTTCCATTGCTTGCATTTAGTTTCACTGAACCCGTGCTGCGTCACTGGTGCCACTTTCGGGCTGTGCAACGTGCCTTTTTCCCATATGTGCACTACTCTTATTCTCCCAGGCTGTGCCAGCCTGGAGCTGCTATTGTGGGGGTCTGCCCCTGTACCCTTTTCTTGTGCTCAGTGCACTATGGTCAAATGTCTTTCCTTCCCAAGTGCACCCCGGAGCCTATTCCCAGAGTCTCGTCTCTCAGCCAGGGTCAGACTGGTCCAGGACCACCTGGCAGTGCAAGATAGGCTGGTGTTATTTGTCAGTGTGTGGGCCGCTTTTTTTAGCTGCGTATTGCCTGTTTGAAGGCTGAAGGGCCGGTTTATACTGTTGGTGGCCCGCCTGAAGCAAGCATAAATAAGTACAGTCTCCCATACTTCGCATAATATCTGTACAGTGCGACTTTAGAAGTTCAAAACGCCCCCAATTGGCAAATGTGGAACACTTGTTGTTAGCTATTTGATTTATTCATGAGGCACTTTAATTTTGGTGCTGGGGCCTATTTTGTGCCCTATCCGACCTTGTTGTGAGCTACGCCTACCCTAGGTCCTACTTCAATAATATGCCCCTCCCCCGCTCCGTCCAGAATTGCCCACTGTCGCCTGTGCTCAGTGGACCCGTCCGAGTGGTGCCTCAGTCTTGTGTAGCGCTGTTTTTTAAAAAACAGTGCCCACTGCCCACCAGGGTATAATGGTGTTACTCCCAAGAGCGATACCCCTCCACATCTGTACATGTATCTAATATCCCAAGACTATGATGCCTCCTAGGAGTTCGTTGTGCTGTGCCCCAATAGTTATACCTCCTCAATTATCTCCGTAGCTGTGCCATATGGTTTTACAGATACACAGAGATGTATTTACACGGCTGCGCCTTTGCCCCAGTGTGCCATTTTTTTGTTGTTGCAGGTTTATATCGCGCGAACTCGACCCGATGGTACTGGAACGCTTTACACGAGAACCAGTTACGTTATACAAGGACACGTTCATTTTTTGGTAGGCACGGGGAGATAAATTGATTTGCCCAGAATCACAGGATGCTGAGTAGACGCCGAGACTTGAACCACCTGGTTCCCCAGCTCCAAAGTTGGCAGCTCTAGCGGTGAGGCCACATCTGCTCCTGATGCCCTACTTGAAGAAATGTGTCTGACCCCTGCCCCCAGTACCAAATACCACCTGTGCCCCCTCTAACAGCGTGCCCAGTAATGCACTTCAGGGTTGTGTGCTGTATCTTCCCCCCTTCTGTGACCCTCCAGGAGGCCCCTGCTGGCTCCAAGTGTGCTTTTGTTTACTGTGCTGTGCCTCCGTCTTCTTCCTCTCTCTCTGTACCTATCGCTTTTTGCCCCCTGCCCTCTGCGTCCCCCCATAAGATAGTCCAGCATTGCTTACCTGCTGGCAGAGCGTTGGGAGGGGAAGTTTTGGCGGGTCCTCCCCAGCGCACGGGCCCCAGCTGGGGGTGCGGGCCCCTGGGGGGCAGCAGGCTGTCCTGTCTCCTTTTTAGGTCAACTGCTTATGCCCGATGCTCTTCCAGCACTGCGTGCCAGTGTGGGAGGTACTGGTGCTGGCTGCCTCCTCCTGCCTCGATGCCGCCTGTGCTCTAATCCCTGTTGGCCAATTCGCTCCTACATGCACTTTACTGTCTGTGCCCCCTTGCTTCTCGCTTTGCCAACCTGACCTGCTAAGTCTGCCCCCTCACCTTACTGCCCTCCCTTTCCCCCTCCCCTTTTTAGGCTGCAGGCTTTGTGTGTGCTGCCCTCTGACATCCCGCACACCTGGCTTTCTCTCCTCCAGATCCTTTTGTTAACCCTTGTTTGGTTGGCCCCTCCCTCGAGAAACAACCTGAGATTGGCCCCCCACACACCTTCTGTGCTCCCTTATCTCGCGCCAGAGCACGTGTCCTCTCAGCTCGTCGCCTTTGATGCAATAAATAAATGAACATATTACACCCAGACAGGCCAGAGCACTGGAGTTTTTAGCCCCTGTTTGCTAAACAGAGGTCCCCACCCCTGACGCCCGGAGCGGGCTCTCCTAGTGCCCATGTGTACAGAGCCTTGAACTGGTCCGCACTCTGAAAGGCGCCTCCTGTTTATACAGTACCCCCTATTCAGATGCTGCAAGTGAAGGGGGCGAGGAAAGATGCGTCTCGCGTCTCACCTCCATATTAAGTAAACCTTACTGAGGAGAATTTATTCATCCATCCATCCGTGTGTCTGAATAACCTGTATCGGAAAGGACTGTGCATATGACGTGCTGCGGTGTGAAGGGTGGTGAGAGTGTTGCCCGCCCCCCCCTCCACTGGCATGGATGGTGAGCACAGAGCCGCACCACGCTAGGATGGAGTGTACCCCGGCAGTCGGGGCAGTGAGTGCATTAGCTGTTCCTGTGCTGCCCAAAGTTATCCACTGTGGCCTTTGTTGGGTTAGAACCGGCCTGTGGTTCCCAAACTGTGTGCTTGCTTTGTGGCGTCCCTGGCTAGTTTCAACGGCGCACCAGCATTACGTGGCGCACAGATTGGGAACCGCTGCCCTAAATGAAAGTTGCTGCCACATCGGTAGTAATAACGTGCAGTGGATCTGGAAGCGCACTGCGTAGACTGCAGGAGACACAAGAGATACCAGTGCGTGGAGGGGGCACATGGGCACCGTTAATCGGAGCATACGGGCCCCTAATACTTATTACACAATGTCCCAGCTCAATAGAAAGCTTGCCAGAAGGGTTGCGCTATACAACATAAATCAATTTAGCCATAGAATAACACTGTACAGATAGTCCTACCGCACTCTTCATCGCAAGTAGACGGGCTTAATCCTCATGTCTTAATGTGCATACCCTGAGCGGCAGCGCTCATCGCAGACGCTTTATATTTTTATTATAGCTCCGGATCTGAGAGTTTCATGAAATGCTTCTTTTAACACGATCGCCTCAGCGCCACACCAAGTCGGCAAAAACGGCAGGCAGAGCGCCGCAACGAAAGTCCGCGCTTTACATTTATAAACCGGCACATTGATTTTTACCTTAGCGCCACACCAAGTCTGCAAAAATGGCAGAGCGCCGCATCGAAAGTCCTTGCCAGGCTACCTCTACCTTCACAAACCGGCACATTGATTTTTACTTGATGCGAGGCACAAGATGGCTGCCAACACTTCCTGGTTTGAAGTGTTGGCAGCCAATTAGAGCCAAGCTCGTGCTGGGGGGGTTAGGCTCCGCCCACATATATATATTTTTTTCTTAATATCTCAAAAACTACTGAACGGATTTACACCATTTAAAAAAAGGTTGCTTTCTGAACCAAGCACTACCTTTTGCCAAATTTGGTGTAATTCCGTTCAGCAGTTCGGGCTGTAGCCTTGCCTAAAGTTTCCTATGGGAAATTAATTTTTTGACTCTTATTTTTGAATTTCTCAGCAACTACTGAACGGATTTACACCATTTAAAAAAGGTAGCTTTGTGAACCAAGAGCTACCTTTCTGCCAAACTTGGTGTAATTCCGTTCAGCAGTTCGGGCTGTAGCCTGTCTCAAACTTTCCTATGGAAATTAACACACGAAAAACACTTTTTGGGACCCCCCTTTTTTCTCCGCCCCCACTTGACCAATCACCCCCAAACTTTCAGGATAGGAGCTGACCCGGATAGACCTTTTTTTTTAGAGAATTTCAGAAAGATTCGTTAAACGACGCCAAAGATATTAGCAAATCAAAAAACGCTTTTTCAATAGAAACGAGGTCCTAACTATAACTACCTACTGGCGACCGCCAGTAGGTAATCTATATATATATCTATATATATATGTATATATATATATATACATTATCTACTGGCGGTCGCCAGTAGATAGTTATAGTTAGGACCTATTTTCCATAGGAAATTCACAACATTCTATTTCCAATAACTTTGGCGCCGGTTGACGAATCTTCGCGAAATTTTCAAAACTTATGGCCCGCTCCGGTCCGCTCCTATCCTGAAAGTTTTGGGGTGATTCGGCAAGTGGGGGCCGAGAAAAAAGGGGGGTCCCAAAACGTGTTTTCCCCATGCAATTTTCCATAGGAAACTTTAGACACGGCTACAGCCCGAACTGCTGAACGGAATTACACCAAATTTGGCAAAGAGGTAGTTCTTGGTTCAGAAAGAACCCTTTTTGTTAAATGGTGTAAATCCGTTCAGTAGTTGCTGAGAAAATCAAAAGTAAAATCACATATATATCTGGGCGGAGCCTAACCACACATGTCATCGTGAGATCTGATTGGCTGTCAGCACTTCATCCTAGAATTGCTGGCAGCCATCTTGGGACCAATATAAATGATAGTACCCCATTGAAATGCATTGTAGTGAATCAAAGATTTTGATTTTGAGGGTTACCAAAAGGAGAACTATAAAGGGTGACTTTAGTTACATTAGAATTCATTTGTTGATGGTACCATACTAATTTCAGGAATTGTGGTGTGTTCTAAGGTGATTTTACCCTGTGAAAAACCTTCTGCTGGGATATCATGAATAATGTTTGAGAGAAAACTATTTTCACATGCTTGTCCCATAGAGTTTTGGAAGGTGCTCCAAAAGCTAAAATGAGAGCATATTTTCTGTAAATTCACATTATCTTTCTCAGTCATGTGAGAAGGAAGTCTGACATTCTCAGTAAAACATGTACATCCAACAAGGGCAGAGACTGTCAGTTGATTCCTTTGTGTTCTACTGCAGCTTCCCAGAGTGTTCTAAAGAACAACTAGAGTGCTAACAGCCTTACTTGTGACAAAAGTATGGCACACCTGAAGCCATCTTGATTGGAATAAACTGGTAACACTTAAAACATTTAATTTAAAAAGGAACAAAATTATGGGGTTCATTTTGTCATAGAAATTATGGTTAGTGCTATAGAAAGAAAAATTAGGACATGTTTCAAGTGAGATCTCAAATATCTTCCTGTTATATTTCAACAGGAGCAGCCTGTCAGTTGATGCCTTTGTGTTCTACTGCAGCTTCCCAGAGTGTTCTAAAGAACAACTAGAGTGCTAACAGCCTTACTTATGACAAAAGTATGGCCCACCTGAAGCCATCTTGATTGGAATAAACTGGTAACACTTAAAACATTTAATTTAAAAAGGAACAAAATGATGGGGTTCATTTTGTCATAGAAATGATGGGTAGTGCTGTAGAAAGAAAAATGAGGGCATGTTTTAAGTGAGATCTCAAATCCTCTTCTATTTCATTAGAAAATTCTGACATGCAGACTGAAACAATCACTTTCAATACCAGCAGCATACTTCCAGTTAACTCCCTGGTGAGCAGTAGCTTTACTACAGTGATCTAATGAGCAACTAGAGTGCTAACATTCTGAATTTATGGCAAATGTGAGACACATCTGAATGCCTTCTTGATGGAATCAAAGTAAAAAACTGAAAGCATTTCCTACTGAGGAGACTGCAGTAAATGAGGAAATTAGGAAACTTCATAACAAAGAAGTCTTCCAAGATGGCCACCAGAGAAAAAAGAGCCCAAATGTAGCACAAATATTACCCAGATGTAGCCCACATATAGCCCAATGACAAAAGTGTGCAAAACACTTTTTATTTTTAGTTTTTTTGCAGTTTTATGTAGTGCAGACTGGTCAGGTATTGGAGCGTTGCATCTTAAAACATGACCCCCTACACTACACAAACACCACTGCACTACCCTAAACCCTAAAACACTACCCCCAGCACGACCCCCTACACTACCCAAACACCACTGCACTAACCTAAATCCTAAAACACTACCCCCAGCACGACCCCCTACACTACCCAAACACCACTGCACTACCCTAAAACATGACCCCCTACACTACACAAACACCACTGCACTACCCTAAACCCTAAAACACTACCCCCAGCACGACCCCCTATACTACACAAGCACCACTGTACTACCCTAAACCCTAAAACACTACCCCCAGCACGACCCCCTACACTACACAAACACCACTGCACTACCCTAAAACACTACCCCCAGCACGATCCCCTACACTACCCAAACACCACTGCACTAACCTAAATCCTAAAACAATACCCCCAGCACGACCCCCTACACTACCCAAACACCACTGCACTACCCTAAAACATGACCCCCTACACTACACAAACACCACTGCACTACCCTAAACCCTAAAACACTACCCCCAGCACGACCCCCTACACTACACAAGCACCACTGCACTACCCTAAACCCTAAAACACCACCCCCAGCACGACCCCCTACACTGCCCGAACACCACTGCTCTGCCCAAACCCCTGAAACACCAGCCCCAGCACGACCCCCTACACTGCCCGAACACCACTGCATTGCCCTAAACCCTGAAACACCAGCCCCAGCATGACCCCCTACACTGCCCGAACACCACTGCACTACCCTAAACCCAGAAACACCACCCCCAGCACGACCCCCTACACTGCCCGAGCACCACTGCACTGCCTAAACCCTGAAACACCAGCCCCAGCATAACCCCCTACACTGCCCGAACACCACTGCACTGCCCTAAACCCTGAAACACCAGCCCCAGCATGACCAGCTACACTGCACGAACACCACTGCACTGCCCTAAACCCTGAAACACCAGCCCCAGCATGACCCCCTACACTGCCCGAACACCACTGCACTGCCCTAAACCGTGAAACACCAGCCCCAGCACGACCCCCTACACTGCCCGAACACCACTGCCCTAAACCCTGAAACACCAGCCCCAGCACGACCCCCTACACTGCCCGAACACCACTGCACTGCCCTAAACCCTGAAACACCACCCCGTGCACGACCCCCTACACTGCCCGAACACCACTGCACTAAACCCTGAAACACCACCACCAGCACGACACCCTACACTGCCCGAACACCACTGCACTGCCCTAAACCCTGAAACACCACCCCCTGCACGACCCCCTACACTGCCCGAACACTACTGCACTGCCCTAAACCCTGAAACACCATCCCCAGCATGACCCCCTACACTGCACAAACACCACTGCACTGCCCTAAACCCTGAAACACTACCCGCAACAAGACCCCCTACACTGCCCGAACACCACTGCACTGCCCTAAACCCTGAAACATCACCCCCAGCAAGACCCCCAACACTGCCCGAACACCACTGCCCTAAACCCTGAAACACCACCCCCAGCAAGACCCCCTACACTGCCCGAACACCACTGCACTGCCCTGTACCCTGAAACACCAGCCCCAGCACGACCCCCTATATTGCCTGAACACCACTGCACTGCCCTAAACCCTGAAACACCACCCCCTGCACGGCCCCCTACACTGCCCGAACACCACTGCACTGCCCTAAACCCTGAAACACCAGCCCCAGCATGACCCCCTACATTGCCCGAACACCACTGCACTGCCCTAAACCCTGAAACATCACCCCCAACAAGACCCCCTACACTGCCCGAACACCACTGCCCTAAACCCTGAAACACCACCCCCAGCAAGACCCCCTACACTGCATGAACACCACTGCACTGCCCTAAACCCTGAAACACCAGCCCCAGCACGACCCCCTACATTGCCCGAACACCACTGCACTGCCCTAAACCCTGAAACACCACCCCCTGCACGACCCCCTACACTGCCCGAACACTACTGCACTGCCCTAAACCCTGAAACACCACCCCCAGCAAGACCCCCTACACTGCCCGAACAACACTGCACTGCCCTAAACCCTGAAACACCACCCCCAGCACGACCCCCTACACTGCCCGAACACCACTGCTCTGCCCAAAACCCTGAAACACCAGCCCCAGCACGACCCCTACACTGCCCGAACACCACTGCACTGCCCTAAACCCTGAAACACCACCCCCAGCACGACCCCCTACACTGCCCAAACACCACTGCACTAAACCCAGAAACACCACCCCCAGCAAGACCACCAACACTGCCCGAAACACCACTGCACTGCCCTAAACCCTGAAACACCAACCCAGCATGACACCCTACACTGCCCGAACACCACTGCACTGCCCTAAACCCTGAAACACCACCCCAAGCATGACCCCTACACTGCCCGAACACTACTGCACTGCCCTAAACCCTGAAACACCACCTCCAGCACAACCCCCTACACTGCCTGAACACCATTGCTCTGCCCTAAACCCTGAAACACTGCCCCCAGCAAGACCCCCTGCACTGCCCGAACACCACTGCACTACCCTAAACCCTGAAACACCAGCCCCAGCAAGACCCCCTACACTACCTGAACACCACTGCACTGCCCTAAACCCTGAAACACCAGCCCCAGCAAGACCCCCTACACTGCGTGAACACCATTGCACTGCCCTAAACCCTGAAACACCACCCCCAGCAAGACCCCCTACACTGCCCGAACACCACTGCACTAAACCCTGAATCACCACCCCCAGCAAGACCACCTACACTGCCCGAACACCACTGCACTGCCCTAAACCCTGAAACACCACCCCCAGCACGACACCCTACACTGCCCGAACACCACTGCACTGCCCTAAACCCTGAAACACCACCCCCAGCACGACCCCTACACTGCCCGAACACCACTGCACTGCCCTAAACCCTGAAACACCACCTCCCTGCACGACCCCCTACACTGCCCGAACACCACTGCACTGCCCTAAACCCTAAAACACTACCCCCAGCATGACCCCTACACTGCCCAAACACCACTGCACTGCCCGAAACCCTGACTCACCACCCCCCTGCACGACCCCCTACACTGCCCGAACACCACTGCACTGCCCTAAACCCTGAAACACCACCCCCAGCACGACCCCCTATACTGCCCGAACACCATTGCTCTGCCCTAAACCCTGAAACATCACCCCCAGCAAGACCCCCTACACTGCCCGAACACCACTGCACTGCTCTAAACCCTGAAACACCACCCCCAGCAAGACCCCCTACACTGCCCGAACACCACTGCTCTGCCCAAAACACTGAAACACCAGCCCCAGCATGACCCCCTACACTGCCCGAACACCACTGCACTGCCCTAAACCCTGAAACACCAGCCCCAGCACGACCCCCTACACTGCCCGAACACCACTGCACTACCCTAAACCCAGAAACACCACCCCAGCACGACCCCCTACACTGCCCGAGCACCACTGCACTGCCCTAAACCCTGAAACACCAGCCCCAGCACGACCCCCTACACTGCCTGAACACTACTGCACTGCCCTAAACCATGAAACACCATCCCCAGCACGACCCCCTACACTGCACAAACAGCACTGCACCGCCCTAAACCCTGAAAAACAACCCCCAGCAAGACCCCCTACACTGCCCGAACACCACTGCACTGCCCTAAACCCTGAAACATCACCCCCAGCAATACCCCCTACACTGCCCAAACACCACTGCCCTAAACCCTGAAACACCACCCCCAGCAAGACCCCCTACACTGCCCGAACACCACTGCACTGCCCTAAACCCTGAAACACCAGCCCCAGCATGACCCCCTACACTGCCCGAACACCACTGCACTGCCCTAAACCCTGAAACACCACCCCCAGCACGACCCCCTACACTGCCCGAACCCCACTGCACTGCCCTAAACCCTGAAACACCAGCCCCAGCACGACCGCCTACACTGCCCGAAAACCACTGCACTGCCCTAAACCCTGAAACACCAGCCCCAGCACGACCCCCTACACTGCCTGAAAACCACGGCACTGCCCTAAACCCTGAAACACCACCCCCAGCACGACCCCCTACACTGCCCGAACACCACTGCACTGCCCCTAAACCCTGAAACACCAGCCCCTGCACGACCCCCTATACTGCCCGAACACCACTGCACTGCCCTAAACCCTGAAACACCACCCCCAGCATGACCCCCTACACGGCCTGAACACCACTGCCCTAAACCCTGAAACACCACCCCCAGCAAGACCCCCTACACTGCCCGAACACCACTGCACTGCCCTAAACCCTGAAACACCACCTCCAGCACAACCCCCTACACTGCCTGAACACCATTGCTCTGCCCTAAACCCTGAAACACTGCCCCCAGCAAGACCCCCTACACTGCCCGAACATCACTGCACTGCCCTAAACCCTGAAACATCACCCCCAGCAAGACCCCCTACACTGCCCGAACACCACTGCCCTAAACCCTGAAACACCACCCCCAGCACGACCCCCTACACTGCCCGAACACCACTGCACTGCCCTAAACCCTGAAACACCAGCCCCAGCACGACCCCCTACACTGCCCGAACACCACTGTACTACCCTAAACCCAGAAACACCACCCCCAGCACGACCCCCTACACTGCCCGAGCACCACTGCACTGCCCTAAACCGTGAAACACCAGCCCCAGCACGTCCCCCTACACTGCCCGAACACCACTGCACTGCCCTAAACCCTGAAACACCAGCCCCAGCACGACCCCCTACACTGCCCGAACACCACTGCACTGCCCTAAACCCTGAAACACCACCCCGTGCACGACCCGCTACACTGCCCGAACACCACTGCACTAAACCCTGAAACACCACCCCCAGCACGACACCCTACACTGCCCGAACACCACTGCCCTGCCCTAAACCCTGAAACACCACCCCCTGCACGACCCCCTACACTGCCCGAACAATACACCTCTGCCCTAAACCCTGAAACACTACCCCCAGCAAGACCCCCTACACTGCCCGAACACCACTGCACTGCCCTAAACCCTGAAACATCACCCCCAGCAAGACCCCCAACACTGCCCGAACACCACTGCCCTAAACCCTGAAACACCACCCCCAGCAAGACCCCCTACACTGCCCGAACACCACTGCACTGCCCTAAACCCTGAAACACCAGCCCCAGCACGACCCCCTATATTGCCTGAACACCACTGCACTGCCCTAAACCCTGAAACACCACCCCCTGCACGACCCACTACACTGCCCGAACACCACCGCACGACCCCCTACACTGCCCGAACACCACTGCACTGCCCTAAACCACTGCACTGCCCGAAACCCTGAAACACCAGCCCCAGCACGACCCCTACATTGCCCGAACACCACTGCACTGCCCTAAACCGTGAAACATCACCCCCAACAAGACCCCCTACACTGCCCGAACACCACTGCCCTAAACCCTGAAACACCACACCCAGCAAGACCCCCGAAACTGCACGAACACCACTGCACTGCCCTAAACCCTAAAACACCAGCCCCAGCACGACCCCCTACATTGCCCGAACACCACTGCACTGCCCTAAACCCTGAAACACCACCCCCTGCACGACCCCCTACACTGCCCGAACACTACTGCACTGCCCTAAACCCTGAAACACCACCCCCAGCAAGACCCCCTACACTGCCCGAACAACACTGCACTGCCCTAAACCCTGAAACACCACCCCCAGCACGACCCCCTACACTGCCCGAACACCACTGCTCTGCCCAAAACCCTGAAACACCAGCCCCAGCACGACCCCCTACACTGCCCGAACACCACTGCACTGCCCTAAACCCTGAAACACCACCCCCAGCATGACCCCCTACACTGCCCGAACACCACTGCACTAAACCCTGAAACACCACCCCCAGCAAGACCACCTACACTGCCCGAACCCCACTGCACTGCCCTAAACCCTGAAACACCATCCCAGCACGACACCCTACACTGCCCGAACACCACTGCACTGCCCTAAACCCTGAAACACCACCCCCAGCACGACCCCTACACTGCCCGAACACCACTGCACTGCCCTAAACCCTGAAACACCACCTCCAGCACAACCCCCTACACTGCCTGAACACCATTGCTCTGCCCTAAACCCTGAAACACTGCCCCCAGCAAGACCAACTACACTGCCCGAACACCACTGCACTACCCTAAACCCTGAAACACCAGCCCCAGCAAGACCCCCTACACTACCTGAACACCACAGCACTGCCCTAAACCCTGAAACACCAGCCCCAGCAAGACCCCCTACACTGCGCGAACACCATTGCACTGCCCTAAACCCTGAAACACCACCCCCAGCAAGACCCCCTACACTGCCCGAACACCACTGCACTAAACCCTGAATCACCACCCCCAGCAAGACCACCTACACTGCCCGAACACCACTGCACTGCCCTAAACCCTGAAACACCACCCCCAGCACGACACCCTACACTGCCCGAACACCACTGCACTGCCCTAAACCCTGAAACACCACCCCCAGCACGACCCCTACACTGCCCGAACACCACTGCACTGCCCTAAACCCTGAAACACCACCCCCAGCACGACCCCTACACTGCCCGAACACCACTGCACTGCCCTAAACCCTAAAACACTACCCCCAGCATGACCCCCTACACTGCCCAAACACCACTGCACTGCCCGAAACCCTGACTCACCACCCCCTGCAAGACCCCCTACACTGCCCGAACACCACTACACTGCCCTAAACCCTGAAAGACCACCCCCAGCACGACCCCCTACACTGCCCGAACACCACTGCACTGCCCTAAACCCTGAAACACCAGCCCCTGCACGACCCCCTACACTGCCCGAACACCACTGCACTGCCCTAAACGCTGAAACACCACCCCCAGCATGACCCCCTACACTGCCTGAACACCACTGCCCTAAACCCTGAAACACCACCCCAGCAAGACCCCCTACACTTCCCGAACACCACTGCACTGCCCTAAACCCTGAAACACCACCTCCAGCACAACCCCCTACACTGCCTGAACACCATTGCTCTGCCCTAAACCCTGAAACATCAACCCCAGCAAGACCCCCTACACTGCCCGAACACCACTGCCCTAAACCCTGAAACACCACCCCCAGCACGACCCCCTACACTGCCCGAACACCACTGCACTGCTCTAAACCCTGAAACACCACCCCCAGCACGACCCCTACACTGCCCGAACACCACTGCTCTGCCCAAAACTCTGAAACACCAGCCCCAGCATGACCCCCTACACTGCCCGAACACCACTGCACTGCCCTAAACCCTGAAACACCAGCCCCAGCACGACCCCCTACACTGCCCGAACACCACTGCACTACCCTAAACCCAGAAACACCACCCCCAGCATGACCCCCTACACTGCCCGAGCACCACTGTACTGCCCTAAACCCTGAAACACCAGCCCCAGCACGACCCCCTACACTGCACGAACAGCACTGCACTGCCCTAAACCCTGAAAAACTACCCCCAGCAAGACCCCCTACACTGCCCGAACACCACTGCACTGCCCTAAACCCTGAAACATCACCCCCAGCATACCCCCAACACTGCCCAAACACCACTGCCCTAAACCCTGAAACACCACCCCCAGCAAGACCCCCTACACTGCCCGAACACCACTGCACTGCCCTAAACCCTGAAACACCAGCCCCAGCACGACCCCCTACACTGCCCGAACACCACTGCACTGCCCTAAACCCTGCAACACCAGCCCCAGCACGACCGCCTACACTGCCCGAAAACCACTGCACTGCCCTAAACCCTGAAACACCAGCCCCAGCACGACCCCCTACACTGCCTGAAAACCACTGCACTGCCCTAAACCCTGAAACACCACCCCCAGCACGACCCCCTACACTGCCCGAACACCACTGCACTGCCCTAAACCCTGAAACACCACCCCCAGCATGACCCCCTACACTGCCTGAACACCACTGCCCTAAACCCTGAAACACCACCCCCAGCAAGACCCCCTACACTGCCCGAACACCACTGCACTGCCCTAAACCCTGAAACACCACCTCCAGCACAACCACCTACACTGCCTGAACACCATTGCTCTGCCCTAAACCCTGAAACACTGCCCCCAGCAAGACCCCCTACACTGCCCGAACACCACTGCACTGCCCTAAACCCTGAAACATCACCCCCAGCAAGACCCCCTACACTGCCCGAACACCACTGCCCTAAACCCTGAAACACCACCCCCAGCACGACCCCCTACACTGCCCGAACACCACTGCACTGCCCTAAACCCTGAAACACCAGCCCCAGCATGACCCCCTACACTGCCCGAACACCACTGCACTGCCCTAAACCCTGAAACACCAGCCCCAGCACGACCCCCTACACTGCCCGAACACCACTGCACTGCCCCAAACCCTGAAACACCACCTCCAGCACAACCCCCTACACTGCCTGAACACCATTGCTCTGCCCTAAACCCTGAAACATCACCCCCAGCAAGACCCCCTACACTGCCCGAACACCACTGCCCTAAACCCTGAAACACCACCCCCAGCACGACCCCCTACACTGCCCGAACACCACTGCACTGCTCTAAACCCTGAAACACCACCCCCAGCACAACCCCCTACACTGCCCGAACACCACTGCTCTGCCCAAAACACAGAAACACCAGCCCCAGCATGACCCCCTACACTGCCCGAACACCACTGCACTGCCCTAAACCCTGAAACACCAGCCCCAGCACGACCCCCTACACTGCCCGAACACCACTGCACTACCCTAAACCCAGAAACACCACCCCCAGCACGACCCCCTACACTGCCCGAGCACCACTGCACTGCCCTAAACCCTGAAACACCAGCCCCAGCACGACCCCTACACTGCCTGAATACTACTGCACTGCCCTAAACCATGAAAAACCATCCCCAGCATGACCCCCTACACTGCACGAACAGCACTGCACTGCCCTAAACCCTGAAAAACTACCCCCAGCAAGACCCCCTACACTGCCCGAACACCACTGCACTGCCCTAAACCCTGAAACATCACCCCCAGCAATACCCCCTACACCGCCCAAACACCACTGCCCTAAACCCTGAAACACCACCCCCAGCAAGACCCCCTACACTGCCCGAACACCACTGCACTGCCCTAAACCCTGAAACACCAGCCCCAGCACAACCCCCTACACTGCCCGAACACCACTGCACTGCCCGAAACCCTGAAACACCACACCAGCACGACCCACAACACTGCCCGAACACCACTGCACTGCCCTAAACCCTGAAACACCAGCCCCAGCACGACCGCCTACACTGCTCGAAAACCACTGCACTGCCCTAAACCCTGAAACACCAGCCCCAGCACGACCCCCTACACTGCCTGAAAACCACTGCACTGCCCTAAACCCTGAAACACCACCCCCAGCACGACCCCCTACACTGCCCGAACACCACTGCACTGCCCCTAAACCCTGAAACACCAGCCCCTGCACGACCCCCTACACTGCCCGAACACCACTGCACTGCCCTAAACCCTGAAACACCACCCCCAGCATGACCCCCTACACTGCCTGAACACCACTGCCCTAAACCCTGAAACACCACCCCCAGCAAGACCCCCTACACTGCCCGAACACCACTGCACTGCCCTAAACCCTGAAACACCACCTCCAGCACAACCCCCTACACTGCCTGAACACCATTGCTCTGCCCTAAACCCTGAAACACTGCCCCCAGCAAGACCCCCTACACTGCCCGAACACCACTGCACTGCCCTAAACCCTGAAACATCACCCCCAGCAAGACCCCCTACACTGCCCGAACACCACTGCCCTAAACCCTGAAACACCACCCCCAGCATGACCCCCTACACTGCCCGAACACCACTGCTCTGCCCTAAACCCTGAAACACCAGCCACAGCATGACCCCCTACACTGCCCGAACACCACTGCACTGCCCTAAACCCTGAAACACCAGCCCCAGCACGACCCCCTACACTGCCCGAGCACCACTGCACTGCCCTAAACCCTGAAACACCAGCCCCAGCACGACCCCCTACACTGCCTGAACACTACTGCACTGCCCTAAACCATGAAACACCATCCCCAGCACGACCCCCTACACTGCATGAACAGCACTGCACTGCCCTAAACCCTGAAAAACTACCCCCAGCAAGACCCCCTACACTGCCCGAACACCACTGCACTGCCCTAAACCCTGAAACATCACCCCCAGCAATACCCCCTACACTGCCCAAACACCACTGCCCTAAATCCTGAAACACCACCCCCAGCAAGACCCCCTACACTGCCCGAACACCACTGCACTGCCCTAAACCCTGAAACACCAGCCCCCGCACGACCCCCTACACTGCCCGAACACCACTGCACTGCCCTAAACCCTGAAACACTACCCCAGCAAGACCCCCTACACTGCCCGAACACCACTGCACTGCCCTAAACCCTGAAACACCACCTCCAGCACAACCCCCTACACTGCCTGAACACCATTGCTCTGCCCTAAACCCTGAAACACTGCCCCCAGCAAGACCCCCTACACTGCCCAAACACCACTTCACTGCCCTAAACCCTGAAACATCACCCCCAGCAAGACCCCCTACACTGCCCGAACACCACTGCCCTAAACCCTGAAACACCACCCCCAGCACGACCCCCTACACTGCCCGAACACCACTGCACTGCCCTAAACCCTGAAACACCACCCCCAGCACGACCTCCTACACTGCCCGAACACCACTGCTCTGCCCAAAACACTGAAACACCAGCCCCAGCATGACCCCCTACACTGCCCGAACACCACTGCACTGCCCTAAACCCTGAAACACCAGCTCCAGCACGACCCCCTACACTGCCCGAACACCACTGCACTACCCTAAACCCAGAAACAGCACCCCCAGCACGACCCCCTACACTGCCCGAGCACCATTGCACTGCCCTAAACCCTGAAACACCAGCCCCAGCACGACCCCCTACACTGCCTGAACACTACTGCACTGCCCTAAACCATGAAACACCATCCCCAGCACGACCCCTACACTGCACGAACAGCACTACACTGCCCTAAACCCTGAAACACCACCCCCAGCAAGACCCCCTACACTGCCCGAACACCACTGCACTGCCCTAAACCCTGAAACACCAGCCCCAGCAGGACCCCTACACTGCCCGAACACCACTGCACTGCCCTAAACCCTGAAACACCACCCCCAGCACGACCCCCTACACTGCCCGAACACCACTGCACTGCCCTAAACCCTGAAACACCAGCCCCAGCACGACCGCCTACACTGCCCGAAAACCACTGCACTGCCCTAAACCCTGAAACACCAGCCCCAGCACGACCCCTACACTGCCCGAACACCACTGCACTGCCCTAAACCCTAAAACACCACCCCCAGCACGACCCCCCTACACTGCCCGAACACCACTGCACTGCCCCTAAACCCTGAAACACCAGCCCCTGCACGACCCCCTACACTGCCCGAACACCACTGCACTGCCCTAAACCCTGAAACACCACCCCCAGCATGACCCCCTACACTGCCTGAACACCACTGCCCTAAACCCTGAAACACCACCCCCAGCAAGACCCCCTACACTGCCCGAACACCACTGCACTGCCCTAAACCCTGAAACACCACCTCCACCACAACCGCCTACACTGCCTGAACACCATTGCTCTGCCCTAAACCCTGAAACACTGCCCCCAGCAAGACCCCCTACACTGCCCGAACACCACTGCACTGTCCTAAACCCTGAAACATCACCCCCAGCAAGACCCCCTACACTGCCCGAACACCACTGCCCTAAACCCTGAAACACCACCCCCAGCACGACCCCCTACACTGCCCGAACACCACTGCACTGCCCTAAACCCTGAAACACCAGCCCCAGCATGACCCCCTACACTGCCCGAACACCACTGCACTGCCCTAAACCCTGAAACACCAGCCCCAGCACGACCCCCTACACTGCCCGAACACCACTGCATTACCCTAAACCCAGAAACACCACCCCCAGCACGACCCCTACACTGCCCGAGCACCACTGCACTGCCCTAAACCCTGAAACACCAGCCCCAGCACGAACCCCTACACTGCCTGAACACTACTGCACTGCCCTAAACCATGAAACACCATCCCCAGCACGACCCCCTACACTGCACGAACAGCACTGCACTGCCCTAAACCCTGAAAAACTACCCCCAGCAAGACCCCCTACACTGCCCGAATACCACTGCACTGCCCTAAACCCTGAAACATCACCCCCAGCAATACCCCCTACACTGCCCAAACACCACTGCCCTAAACCCTGAAACACCACCCCCAGCAAGACCCCCTACACTGCCCGAACACCACTGCACTGCCCTAAACCCTGAAACACCACCCCCAGCAAGACCCCCTACACTGCCCGAACACCACTGCACTGCCCTAAACCCTGAAACATCACCCCCAGCAAGACCCCTACACTGCCCGAACACCACTGCACTGCCCTAAACCCTGAAACACCAGCCCCAGCAAGACCCCTACACTGCCCGAACACCACTGCACTGCCCTAAACCCTGAAACACCAGCCCCAGCACGACCCCCTACACTGCCCGAACACCACTGCACTGCCCTAAACCCTGAAACACAACCCCCAGCACGACCCCCTACACTACCCGAACACCACTGCACTACCCTAAACCCTAAAATACTCCCCCAGCACGACCCCCTACACTACCCGAACACAACTGCACTGCCCTAAACCCTCAAACACTCCCCCAGCACGACCCACTACACTACCCGAACACCACTGCACTGCCCTAAACCCTAAAACACTCCCCCAGCACGACCCCCTACACTACCCGAACACCACTGCACTGCCCTAAACCCTAAAACACTCCCCCCAGCATGACCCCCTACACTACCCAAACACCACTGCACTGCCCTAAACCCTGAAACACTACCCCCCGCATGACCCCCTACACTACCCGAACACCACTGCCCTAAACCTTGTAACACCACCCCCAGCAAGACCCCCTACACTGCCCGAACACCACTGCACTGCCCTAAACCCTGAAACACCACCCCAGCACGACCCCCAACACTGCCCGAACACCACTGCACTACCCTAAACCACGACCTCCTACACTACACAAACACCACTGCACTACCCTAAAACACTACCCCCTACACTACACAAATACCACTGCACTACCCTAAACCCTAAAAAACTACCCCCAGCACGAACCCCTACACTACCCAAACACCACTGCACTACCCTAAACCCTAAAACAATACCCCCAGCAGTACCCCTACACGACCCAAACACCACTGCACTACCCTAAACCCTAAAACACTACCCCCAACAGTACCCCCTACACTACCCAAACACCATTGCACTGCCTTAAACCCTAAAACACTACCCCCAGCAGTACCCCCTACACTACCCAAACACCACTGCACTACCCTAAACCCTAAACCACTACCCCCAGCACGACCCAAACACCACTGCACTACCCTAAACCCTAAAACACTACCCCAGCACAACCCCTACACTACCCAAACACCACTGCACTACCCTAAACCCTAAATCTACCCCCAGCATGACCCCCTACACTACACAAACACCACTGCACTACCCTAAACCCTAAAACACTACCCCCAGCACGACCCCCTTCACTACCTAAACACAACTGCACAATTTGTTACAGGCGTTGCAACGCAGGCCTGTGGTGCTTACTGGAAGTACCTGGTGGGCTAGTTGGGCCCCAGGGACCCTCAGGATTCAAGGTGACCTAATCCCCCAGCTTAAAACGCGCCACGGGGCACGTTTGCACAGTGGTGAAGGGAGGGGGCAGGGCCTCAGGTGACATGTGCGCAAACACGCCCTGTGGTGCGTTTTAAGTTAGGGAATTAATTCCCCTTGAATCCTGAGGGACCCTGGGGGCCAACTAGCCCACCAGGGACCTTCAGTAAGCACAACAGAGTTGCGTTGCAGAGAGGTGAAAAAAGGTGCGTGGCCTCGGAACGCCTCTCTGCAACTCAGCTCTGTGGTCCTAACTGTAGGTACCTGGGGGGCTAGTTGGGCCCCAGGGACCCTCAGGATTCAAGGGGACTTAATCCCGCAACTTAAAACGCGCCACGGGCGCGTTGCACACATGTCACCTCAGGCCCCTCCCTTCACCACTGTGCAAACGCACCCTGTAGCGCGTTTTAGAGAGGTAGTTTTAATCCCCCTGCCCTATTGTGTACTAGGGACTTGCAGAGGAGGTCATGCTAATCACAGGGGTACCCCAACGCATAGTGTTCCCTAGTGTATGTAGGTGTTTTCACTGTATTCTAAGTGTCTTTTAGCATAGCACTGACTCTGGTTAGTCAGAGTCAGTTACCACCAGTACCCGTCTGAAAAAGTTGTGGGCACAGGATGATTTTGCAACAAGGCCTCTTTCTGCTCCTCTGTTGGTTCTTTCTGCACATCTTTTGCTTTTTCCTGCACTTTTCTTCGTCTTTGTGGACTTCTGTTGCTTCTTTCCGCATTTCTTTTGCTTCTTTCTGTGCATTTTTTCTTCTTTCTTCACATGTCCTACCTCTGTAGGCATAGTTAGAAACTAGCATTTAAAAAACCTTTAAAATTCACTTAAAAAATCATAGGTTTCAGGCACGTTATAGTTAGAAATTAGCATTTAAAAAACCTTTGAAATTCACTGAAAAAACCATAGGTTTTAGGGACAGTTATAGTTAGTTGGACATTTCACTCGTACAAAACCATAGAAATTCCCCCGTTATAGTTAGTTCAGCTAACTATAACTCGCGCCCCCGCAATGCACTGCTGATGACGTCACATATTACATTACTCATGACATGGTCAGTGACATTACTGATGACATCATCCATGTGATAATTTCATGCATCTTCTCACACCCTAATATAACTTTTGATACACCCACTCTAAATTACAGACTGCCATTCTCAAAACCATACACACTCCAATACCAATAACTACATACCCACTCACTGATTCTTAGGTCTACACACACACATCTACTCACTCACCCGTACAGTCACTCATACTTACAGTCACTCAGTACAGGACTATCATATGCACTCATACACCTATATAAACACTCACACACCGCCACTCATCCATAGAGGTATTCACACACCTATTCAGTCATGCAAAAAATTAATCACACACCCATTTACTCACCTATACAGTTATACACACACCAGCTCACTTACTCATACAAATACTAGCACATTCTTACGCTCTTATACAATAACTGATACAAGCACACACGCATCCATACAGCCACTCTCACAATCACACACTCTCACTTTAGCCATTTAAATACTCTAACACACATATATACTGCCTTTTACATATGTAGTTACTCGCACATGTACCACTGAGATATACATTCACTCACTAACACACCCATACACACACTCACCCACCCAAGCAGTCCATCACAGATGCACTCTTGAAATCATGCACCCAGTGAATCACCCACTCACACATCTATGTACAGAGTCACACACACCCCACCCACACAAACACTCAGGCAGCCATACAGATACTTTGAGAACCAATCAATAACCCATATAGACACTCATGTAGCTATTCGCAAATCCATGCATCCACTTACACACCAACAAACAGACGGATACAGACATTCACACAGTTTAGTCACTAACCCATGCATTCAGTAAGATACGTTTAATCACTCACTTGTAGAGTCAGTCACGCACGTACTAAATCATCCATTCAGACACTTATACACCCACTCATTCTTCAATACGCCTTTCCCTATATATATTAAACATATTTAAACTTTACAGAAACACACAGTCACTGGATGATGTCATCAGTGATGTCATTTGAGATGTCATCAGTGATGTCATCATTGATGTCACTGACCATGTCATGAGTGATGTAATATGTGACGTCATCAGCAGTGCATTGCGGGGGCGAGTTATAGTTAGCTGAACTAACTATAACGGGGGAATTTCTATGGTTTTGTACGAGTGAAATGTCCAACTAACTATAACTGTCCCTAAAACCTATGGTTTTTTCAGTGCATTTCAAAGGTTTTTTAAATGCTAATTTCTAACTATAACGTGTCTGAAACCTATGGTTTTTTCAGTGAATATATATATATATATATATATATATCCAAATTTGCAAATTCCTTCGATTCAAGGAAAAGACCTGCACCCAGTAAGTTTCATCCACTCGAATTTTATTCCAGCAGTGATGGCATATCTACGCGTTTCGGCTGCCGCCTGCAGCCTTGGTCACGATAAAGAGCCATGTTTTTCCTGTTTTTTAAATACATATCGCTTTACTCGACAAGTGGCGGGCAAAGGACAAAAAGGTTACATAGAAAGAGGACAATGTGAACTGAGAGATATTTGGGTCAACACTTTCAGACGCCATCTTGGAACATGTTAATTTCGCAAGTAACAGCATTTACACATCTCTGCATTGGTAATTACCGTTATACATAAGAACTTGTTATCAAACATTACTTATGTTTAAATAACCATTAAAATGCAATAATACAATTTAAATATGACATCATAAAAAACTATTTTAAAATTCTTTAAAATCTTACATTTGATAAATAGAAATGGGAAAGTTCCCCCTCACTCCAAATTAAAGTGCCTTGGTGCCTCAATTTGAAAAGCTTTCGCACATAATGGATGAATTTGTTCTATTTGATTTTACATTATTCATGATACGACGTATATTCTCTAAATTTAATATACTCGGCAAATACCGTAGTGTAAACTAATTTGCAAATAAGACGGGAGGAGACAAACGTCAAGTACCGTGCTTAATAAAGTGCATAACGATTCATGTTCCACGTGCTTCCTTGATTTATACAACCGTTGTTTTAAATGGATTGCCCTCATCTTCATACCTCTCAAATATAAAGTGCTAGTGACTAATTAATGTATTATCTTAATACATAGAAATCATAAAAGTGCTAGTGCTGTGCAAAACTTATGTCAAAATGGCGGACTGAGTAAATAGATAACATTGAGCATAATGCAGTCCGTTTTTTCTTACAGCACTTTTTCCTGTCCAATGAAGAAGAGACAGGAGTGTTTTACAAGTGGTGAAATGGTTAATGCGAACACTATGGCATTGAGAAAGGCATAATTGCTGAAACCCGTCTGCCAAATTAAAGTGAAGACTGTGAACCACAGACTGCTCCATGATTTCCTGTAATGGAAATTTGGTGGTATATATATATATATATATATATATATATATATTTTTTTTTTTTTTTTTTTTTTTTTGAAGTATTCTCGCGCTGCCAGAGCGTAAGAAAAGGTCGCACTCAGGGTTTCAAAATTGGAGTAAAGTATTTATTGACTTGACGCGTTTCGACAGCACGGTCTTTGTCAAAAAGTCATACAAAGACCCGGAAGTGGCAGTGACCTTTTAAGCATTTCCTGTGTTATACAATAGACATAAACATACTGTGCAAAGTGGAAAACAGACTTAAAAACTTTATCGATTCGTTATAAAATAACAATACGTAGATAAAGAAAACAAGGATTATTGAAAATATTGCCTTGTGCAAAAATAACAATTCATATAGTCAAAAATTAATTAAGACTAATCCTCTATTTTAAACAAAGCAGCCATGGTTACAGAGCTGGTAAGCCTTGTGGCAAATACCACTGATATTACACTTGCATGTGCTTGAAGAAATAAACGGGCGAGTGCCCTTTATTTTGGTATCCATACTTTCTTAAAAATATATGTCAGGATCTGCTTAAATCATAGGACACTGGGTTAAGCCCACTACGGGTCCAATCTCAAAAAGACAAAATTTTAAGGTACTATTGAAAAAGGCAATAAGGTGGAAAAAGCAAAATAGAAAAATAATAATGTGACCTAAACAGGAAGGGGGCAGATCTATACAGATCTACAGAGCAGCCGCTCTAATAACATGGTCAGAAAATGCGCTAAGAGGTGTAATGAACTGACATTGGGAAGTGACGCTAGGATATATTGAGAAACTAAATAGTGTACGATTGGCAATTCTAACAAAGCAAAGATGATGTGTAGTCTTATTACACTAGCCTAAATGCACATGGAGGTCCTCCTCATGGTTGAGGCCTCCCGGGGTCTTGCTTTGTAGTCTCACTATATATTCAGATTCCAGGCGTCGCAGATGACGTTCCCGATCTCCTCCTCTCGCTGATGCAGGGACCCTGTCAATGCCAAAATAAGAGATTTTAGAGCTGATGTCGCTGACATCTGAATGCACTAATGCACAGTGTTTTGCTATGGCATATGACATATCACCATTCCTGAGGGCGCGCAAATGCTCTAAAATGCGTTTCTTCACCGGGAAAATTGTGCTACCAACATAACACAAGCCACAAATACAGGTTAAAACATAAACAACATAGTCAGAATTGAAATTGATAAAATTGTAAATCTTCCCACTTTTTCCATTAGGCTGTTTAAAAACTTTCACATTCGTACTGTTACTACACGCTTTCCACCTCCCGCACTTGTGGAAACCCGGAGATCCTCAACCAGGTGCCCCTTGACTTGTTTTTGGCGGGTAGGTGACTGTGCACTAGCATGTCCTTCAAAGACTGACATTTCCTATAGGTGATATGTGGTGATGGACTAACCAGATTGCCAATTACAGCATCGTTCTTAACTATGTGCCAATGTTTGCGCACTATCTTATGAACTTGCTGTGAGGCATGATTGAAAGTGGTGATCAGTCTCACTTCGTGTTTCCCACTATCTTTCTCTTTTGGAATCAGTAACATGTTTCTGTTCTTGATGGCCACCTTTTCAGTTGCATTTTTAATATGCCTCACAGTATAGCCCCTATTCCTAAAACGACCCCTCATGATTTTGGCTTCTTTCTCATAGGCATCCGGGGAACTACAGTTGCACTTCGCTCTAAGAAGCTCCCATAGGGAATACTCCTCTTCAAAGCCATTGGATGATGGCTGTCCGCATGTAGGATACTATTGCTAGATGTCGGCTTCCTAAAAAGGCTTGTATGTAATGTCCCATGTTTCACCTCAACCAAAATATCTAGAAATTCAATGGTGGAAGGGTCAGTTTTACTGGTGAATTTTAGGTTCAGGATGTTATCTGAAAGGCCCTGAATAAAAATGTCAAGGGCTTCCTGTGGACCATCCCATATCAGAAAAATATCGTCAATGTAGCGGGTCCACAGGATGACATTATTCATATAAGTGTTGTTACCATCATGCCACAAATGCTCCGCCTCCCACCACCCCATGAACAAACAGGCGTAGCTTGGAGCGAGCAACTTCCCATGGCCGTACCAGTGTACTGTTCATACCACTCATCCTCAAATAGAAAACAGTTGTTATATAGGCAAAATTGCAACATCCGTATTAAAAGCATGGTGTGGTCATACATATTCAAAGGTCTATCTCTCAGATAATATTTACATGCTTCCAAACCCAAATCATGGTCTATGCATGTGTACAGAGCAACAACATCTATTGTTGCCAGGATGTAAGTCTCATTCCATGGAATCTCCTGGATTTTAGACAAAGTCCATGGTATCTCTACAGTAAGAGGGTAGGTTTAGAACATATGGACAGAGGAAGTAGTCCAAGTACATAGAAGTATTTTCAAGAAGACTGTTATTGGCCGAGATGATTGGTCTGCCAGGTGGATCTGTGGGGTGTTTATGCACTTTTGGCAACATATAAAAGACAGGAGTCACTGGTTTCTGCACCAGCAAAAACAGGAACTCATTTTGACTCAACATGTCATTTTCACGCCAATCATGCAATAGGCTATGATATTCCTGTATGGCTTTATTGTACCTTGCCAAACCGGACCTCAAATAGCTTCCTGAAAATTCAAGCTGACGCTTCGCCTCAATTCGATATTTGTTGATGTCCCATAAGACCACATTGCCCCCTTATCGGAGGGTTTGATCACAAATGTGGTTACTTGTTTTAAAGAGTGCAATCCTGCTCTTTGTGATGTTGTAGGTTTTTGGCAAAATTGTTCCCCTGTTTTTCCATAACACCAACAAATCCCATAAGATGGTCTCGTGAAAAGTATCGAGACCATCATGTAATGTTATCGGGTTGAATTTCGATTTGGGTTTGAAGTCATTTCTAGAGCTCTTACTGACTTCCATGTTCATACTGATCAATAACTCACGATCAGTTTCCCAATCTCTTGTTCCTAGTTGGAGTTCCCTTAAGGTCGCAATTGTCTCAATATCCTCACGGATAGTGTTACATCCGTGGGATCAGACACATTTGCAGTTTGTGTGGCCTCAGGCAGGCCTCTACTGTGCTTCAAAGTGTGCATTTTCAGTAGTTTCAATTTGCGCATGAAGAGGAATAGGTCAATGCGAGTCTTAACAAAATCAAAATCAAAATTAGCTGTAGGACAAAACGAAAGGCCTAACTCCAAGACCGATCTTTCATCTGGAGTAATAATATGTGGGGAAAGGTTAATGATAGCAAGATTAGATTGCTCACCTATCATTTGTTCCTCTTGGACCGCCTTGTGCCTCTCCCATGTGGCGTCACGTTGTCGCTGACCTTCACCCCCTCTCCTGGTCCTTCTTTGTCTCGTTCTTTGCCTCCTCCTTTTCCTCTTCCTGCAGGAATACCATTTTGTGCAACTGAGCCTCAGCGCAAAGAAAAAACCATCGCGGGGAAGAGGAAAAGGAGGAGGCAAAGAACGAGACAAAGAAGGACCAGGAGAGGGGTGAAGGTCAGCGACAACGTGACGCCACATGGGAGAGGCACAAGGCGGTCCAAGAGGAACAAATGATAGGTGAGCAATCTAATCTTGCTATCATTAACCTTTCCCCACATATTATTACTCCAGATGAAAGATCGGTCTTGGAGTTAGGCCTTTCGTTTTGTCCTACAGCTAATTTTGATTTTGTTAAGACTCGCATTGACCTATTCCTCTTCATGCGCAAATTGAAACTACTGAAAATGCACACTTTGAAGCACAGTAGAGGCCTGCCTGAGGCCACACAAACTGCAAATGTGTCTGATCCCACGGATGTAACACTATCCGTGAGGGATATTGAGACAATTGCGACCTTAAGGGAACTCCAACTAGGAACAAGAGATTGGGAAACTGATCGTGAGTTATTGATCAGTATGAACATGGAAGTCAGTAAGAGCTCTAGAAATGACTTCAAACCCAAATCGAAATTCAACCCGATAACATTACATGATGGTCTCGATACTTTTCACGAGACCATCTTACGGGATTTGTTGGTGTTATGGAAAAACAGGGGAACAATTTTGCCAAAAACCTTACAACATCACAAAGAGCAGGATTGCACTCTTTAAAACAAGTAACCACATTTGTGATCAAACCCTCCGATAAGGGGGCAATGTGGTCTTATGGGACATCAACAAATATCGAATTGAGGCGAAGCGTCAGCTTGAATTTTCAGGAAGCTATTTGAGGTCCGGTTTGGCAAGGTACAATAAAGCCATACAGGAATATCATAGCCTATTGCATGATTGGCGTGAAAATGACATGTTGAGTCAAAATGAGTTCCTGTTTTTGCTGGTGCAGAAACCAGTGACTCCTGTCTTTATATGTTGCCAAAAGTGCATAAACACCCCACAGATCCACCTGGCAGACCAATCATCTCGGCCAATAACAGTCTTCTTGAAAATACTTCTATGTACTTGGACTACTTCCTCTGTCCATATGTTCTAAACCTACCCTCTTACTGTAGAGATACCATGGACTTTCTGTCTAAAATCCAGGAGATTCCATGGAATGAGACTTACATCCTGGCAACAATAGATGTTGTTGCTCTGTACACATGCATAGACCATGATTTGGGTTTGGAAGCATGTAAATATCTGAGAGATAGACCTTTGAATATGTATGACCACACCATGCTTTTAATACGGATGTTGCAATTTTGCCTATATAACAACTGTTTTCTATTTGAGGATGAGTGGTATGAACAGTACACTGGTACGGCCATGGGAAGTTGCTTCGCCCAAGCTACGCCTGTTTGTTCATGGGGTGGTGGGAGGCGGAGCATTTGTGGCATGATGGTAACAACACTTATATGAATAATGTCATCCTGTGGACCCGCTACATTGACGATATTTTTCTGATATGGGATGGTCCACAGGAAGCCCTTGACATTTTTATTCAGGGCCTTTCAGATAACATCCTGAACCTAAAATTCACCAGTAAAACTGACCCTTCCACCATTGAATTTCTAGATATTTTGGTTGAGGTGAAACATGGGACATTACATACAAGCCGACATCTAGCAATAGTATCCTACATGCGGACAGCCATCATCCAATGGCTTTGAAGAGGAGTATTCCCTATGGGGAGCTTCTTAGAGCGAAGCGCAACTGTAGTTCCCCGGATGTCTATGAGAAAGAAGCCAAAGTCATGAGGGGTCGCTTTAGGAATAGGGGCTATACTGTGAGGCATATTAAAAATGCAACTGAAAAGGTGGCCATCAAGAACAGAAACATGTTACTGATTCCAAAGAGAAAGATAGTGGGAAACACGAAGTGAGACTGATCACCACTTTCAATCATGCCTCACAGCAAGTTCATAAGATAGTGCGCAAACATTGGCACATAGTTAAGAACGATGCTGTAATTGGCAATCTGGTTAGTCCATCACCACATATCACCTATAGGAAATGTCAGTCTTTGAAGGACATGCTAGTGCACAGTCACCTATCCGCCAAAAACAAGTCAAGGGGCACCTGGTTGAGGGATCTCCCGGGTTTCCACAAGTGCGGGAGGTGTAAAGCGTGTAGTAACAGTACGAATGTGAAAGTTTTTAAACAGCCTAATGGAAAAGTGGGAAGATTTACAATTTTATCAATTGCAATTCTGACTATGTTGTTTATGTTTTAACCTGTATTTGTGGCTTGTGTTATGTTGGTAGCACAATTTTCCCGGTGAAGAAACGCATTTTAGAGCATTTGCGCGCCCTCAGGAATGGTGATATGTCATATGCCATAGCAAAACACTGTGCATTAGTGCATTCAGATGTCAGCGACATCAGCTCTAAAATCTCTTATTTTGGCATTGACAGGGTCCCTGCATCAGCGAGAGGAGGAGATCGGGAACGTCATCTGCAACGCCTGGAATCTGAATATATAGTGAGACTACAAAGCAAGACCCCGGGAGGCCTCAACCATGAGGAGGACCTCCATGTGCATTTAGGCTAGTGTAATAAGACTACACATCATCTTTGCTTTGTTAGAATTGCCAATCGTACACTATTTAGTTTCTCAATATATCCTAGCGTCACTTCCCAATGTCAGTTCATTACACCTCTTAGCGCATTTTCTGACCATGTTATTAGAGCGGCTGCTCTGTAGATCTGTATAGATCTGCCCCCTTCCTGTTTAGGTCACATTATTATTTTTCTATTTTGCTTTTTCCACCTTATTGCCTTTTTCAATAGTACCTTAAAATTTTGTCTTTTTGAGATTGGACCCGTAGTGGGCTTAACCCAGTGTCCTATGATTTAAGCAGATCCTGACATATATTTTTAAGAAAGTATGGATACCAAAATAAAGGGCACTCGCCCGTTTATTTCTTCAAGCACATGCAAGTGTAATATCAGTGGTATTTGCCACAAGGCTTACCAGCTCTGTAACCATGGCTGCTTTGTTTAAAATAGAGGATTAGTCTTAATTAATTTTTTGACTATATGAATTGTTATTTTTGCACAAGGCAATATTTTCAATAATCCTTGTTTTCTTTATCTACGTATTGTTATTTTATAACGAATCGATAAAGTTTTTAAGTCTGTTTTCCACTTTGCACAGTATGTTTATGTCTATTGTATAACACAGGAAATGCTTAAAAGGTCACTGCCACTTCCGGGTCTTTGTATGACTTTTTGACAAAGACCGTGCTGTCGAAACGCGTCAAGTCAATAAATACTTTACTCCAATTTTGAAACCCTGAGTGCGACCTTTTCTTACGCTCTGGCAGCGAGAATACTTCAAAAATTACAGCGGGTCCAGCGCCCGCCGGTCAGCACCAACCCCATCAGGTGGAAGCAATCGGAAGTAAGGCTGGACTATTCTTGCAATATATATATATATATATATATATATATATATATATATATATATATATATATATATATATATATATATACGCCAAGGTGTATTCGAACAATGAGTGGGTGTATGAGATTCTGTATGGATGATTTAGTGGGTGTGTGACTGACTGTATAAGTGAGTGATTAAATGTGTCTTAGTGAGTGTAGGAAAGTTGTATCTGCTTCTTATGGTTACCCCCACTTTTTGCTGATGTCACACTGTTTTTGGACAAGTCTGACTGGGATCCTGCTATCCAGGACCCCAGTCTATCTGCTTTCTCCCTTAAATTGTTAAGTATGTACTTTAGGTACGCTCCAGATTGGATACTGGGGTACCCTTATCAGTCCCTTGTATATGGTACACCATGTACCCAGGGCATAGGTACCCCAGAGGCCTCCCATGGGCTGAAGCATGTATTATGCTACCCATGAGAGGCCATTAAAAATGACACCACAGGTCTGCTACAGCAACCTGTGTAAGCTGGTGCTTGCACCACTTACTTAGATATAGGTTCACTATATCTATCTAAATAACTACACTTAAAAATCAGTCACCCCTATGGCAGGCCTTATCAATCCTGAAGGCAGGGTGCTGGGTTTTACATGAGAGGGTGCCCCTGCATGAGTAGGGCCCCTCTGCAGCCTTCGGAGACCATTCTCCGGGGTTGTCTGTGATGCAGCCAGACATATAGGTCCGAGTGCATTATAACCTTGCGGTAAATGCTAACTTTAAAACGGCTGCTTAGAAACATGTCGTGTTTGGTGTCAAACACCTTGGAATCATAGCTCCACACCAGTAACTGGTGTGGGAGGTATGATTCCACCCTTCTGAAACCACTACTGTGGGTCACCAGTCTACCCAGTACCAGCTTTCTCGACCCGGGCAGCACAAAATGGACGCTGCCAGCCACAGACACGATTCTGCTCTCCTGCTGGTGAGCCAAGCTCGAGCAGAGGAAGGCATGACAATAGGCATCCTGTCACAGGGAGTTGTGACCACCTCCCAGACAGGGTTTAGTGTATTGGGGCTGGGTGGGTGCACTCTGAGAGTGCCAGAAAGTCTGCACTGGGGGCACATTTGGTGTCCCTGTGCATAGTCCAGCTCAAACCAGTTCTGAGAGTCATTGGCTCCTGCTCTGGCACAAAACTGGACAAAGGACATGGGTGTAGCCACCCCTCTGTCCTGCCCCTCCCCTAGGAGGGTCCCCTGAATCTGTCCAACCCTTTCCCATGGGTATAAAGTGGGATACCTGGCTACAGGACTTTAGATTTTACCTGGACAAGATTCTGCTAAGAAGAAGCCAAGTACTTTGACTGTCTGCACGATGCTGGACGACTGAAGAATCTCCCTTGGAGGAAAGGAGTTACTCCCCTGCAGAAGCAGGCACTTAAGCACATCTGACCGGTTTGCTTCTCCTGAGCTCCTGAGGACTCTGAAGATTTCAGCAACACAGGAGGTGGGTTCCCGAAAGTCCCTGAGGTAGATCTGACCTCTCAGTGATTCTGAGACCAGTATCCCTCGTGGGGACCATGCAACCTGAACCCCTGTGCACCGCATACATTTGCAAGTGCATATGCTTGTTGGCAATTCTCGAGCTTGTGCATTGGACTCCGTGTAGTCCTGACCCCGAGCAGCATTTACACCGAAGATGTCCGGCCTCCATTCACCGAGTGCTCTGTGGGCTGGTGCTATGTCATTTCGCTCGAGGTCTCCTCGCGATGAAATGAAATTAAATGAAAAAATATTTATAAAGCGCATGGCTACCCGGGAGCGGCCCAGCGCTAAGAACCGACACGGGGAAACAGAAAGGTCTTCAGTTGTTTACGGAAAGCCAGATGATTGGGAACTATGCGAAGATGTAGTGGCAGAGAATTCCAGAGTTTATCGGCGTTATAAGAGAAGAGCCGTCCACCACTTCTGGCCTTCTTGATCCTAGGGACCTCGGCCAGATGCAATTCATCTGACCGAAGTTTCCTATTCGATTTGTAAGGACGGATCATGGCTGAGTTGATAGGAGGCCCGTTCCCCTGCATGGATTTCTGTACTAGGCACAGGGCCTTGAATCTAATACATTCCTGCACTGGGAACCAGTGAAGGGAGCTGAGTGCTGGTTTCACCGATTGTCTGTTGGTGGCTCCAGTCAGAAGTCTGGCGGCGCTGTTTTGAACAGACTGTAGTTTGGAAACTACTGTTGTGGGGGCACCCAGATATAGTGCATTACCATAGTCCAGTCTGGAAAGTATAAGTGATTGGACCAGTACTTTTTTAGCTTGAAAGGGGAGGAGGGGGAGGACTTTGCGGGCCATTCTAAGCAGGCCATAGCAGATAGCTGCCGTCTTCCTGGCCTGTACCCTAAAGTTCAAATCCTGGTCCAACCAGATGCCCAAGCTCTTGATTTCTGACTTAGGGACCGGGGGAGGACCCATGCCGGCTGGCCACATGGAACTGGATTTAAAACTAAGGGGGTTGCCCAATATCATGAGCTCAGTTTTTCCGCCATTAAGCTTGAGCTGAGACGCATCCATCCAGTTCGAAACGTCCTCTAGACAAGAATAGAGGCCATTGGTTTTTTGATCTGCTTGGTTTAACGCTACCATCAATTGCGTATCATCGGCATAGGTCACCGTGCGGATTCCAGAGGGGGCTACAATGGCTGCCAGAGGAGCCATATACCCATTGAAAAGGGTCGGGCTAAGCGACGAGCCCTGAGGGACTCCGCTCGGCAGGGAGGTAGGTTTAGATGCGATGTTCTCCTCAAATACCTGAAAGGTTCTTCCCTCCAGAAAGGAACACAGCCATTGAAGCACCGTGCCTGTTACTCCTATACTACTGAGACGGTGAGCCAGGATCCTATGGCTCGCCGTGTCGAACGCTGCGCTCAGGTCAAGGAGTATAATGGCTGACGAATCTCCTGAGTCTAAGATTTTCCTACTTTCCTCCACCACTGCTAACAGGGCCGTTTCGGTGCTCTGACGCGGTCGGAATCCTGTTTGAGAGGAGTGAAGCAGGTTGTGGGTTTCGAGGAATCCGGAGAGGGTTTGATTAACGTATTTCTCTGCCATCTTACCTATTCCTGGCAGAAGGGAGATAGGGCGGTAGTTGCCCAAATCTGCCGGATCCAAATTAGGTTTTTTAAGTAGGGCTTTCACCATGGCCCCTTTCCAGTTGGTAGGAACTATTCCTGTGGACAGTGAGGCGTTAATCAGGTCCGTCATGTTAGGGGCTATTATCAAAGCTACCTGTTTCAGAATGTTAAGCGGTGCGGGATCCTTGGGTGATCCGCTCTTTACCGAGGACAGCAAGGTAAGGAGTGATTCCTGAGACAGGGGGGGAAGACCTCTAGTGTGTGTTCAGAGGGACGTGGGTCGGAATCCGTCTGCTTGTACGGGGTCTCGCCATTGTCATCCTTATGCGGCAGAGATTCAAGAATATTCTGAACCTTTGTGGTGAAATATTCTGCCAGTTTATTGCAACGTAGACCAGAGGTATCCGGTGCTATTCGTGGGACGGGGGCTTTAAGTAGTTTTTTAATAATAATGAAAGTTTCTCTATGAGAGTTGGCGGCTCATAAAATCTTACCCTCGTAATAGGAGGCCTGGGCTTTTTTTATTTCTGCTTTATAGACACAAATAGCTGCCCTATATTCGAACTTTTTGATGGGTAGGAAGTCTTTCCTCCACTGTCTTTCCTTAACCTTACAACGCTGTTTTAAAGTCTGCAGTTTGGAGGAGAACCAAGGGGAGTTATGAGGCCCGACAGTCTTTTTTATCCTAGTCTTCGGAAGGACAGAATCAAGTGACTCCTCTATCCAGCTAGAAAAGTCCTCATTGGCTTTGACTGGACATGGGTCAGGTATGGGTCTGGTCCTTTCCAGTTCCTGGGTCCATTTCTCCAGGGGGAGCTTGGCCCAGGAGCGACCTTGGGTCCATATCGATTGAGTAAGAGGTTTGGTGACCTGTGGAGACCAGGAAAGGGAGACAAGGAGGTGGTCAGACCACGGAAGAGGGGTGAGATCTGTCCCTTTAAGGTCCTCTAGACTAGAGAACAACGGGTCAAGGAGGTGTCCTTTAACATGAGTAGCATGCAGGATTTTTTGGGACAATTGGAGAGCCGTAAGGTCTCTGGCCAACTCAACTGCATTTACAGCTCGTGGGTCGTCAAAGTGAAGATTGAAATCTCCAAGGAGAGTGAAATTAGCCACCAAGCTGGCCAGGTTAACCGCTGCCTCCAACAGTGATTTGTTGAAGGATCCTACCGCTCCAGGGGGGCGATAGATGAGAATGCCTGTAAACGAAAGGAGTGGCATGAGTTCTATGGTAAAGTGGGCGTTCTCACAATCTGAAAGAGGGTTCCCAAGCAGGCGACAAGTGAATTGTTCCTTATGGATAATAGCAATCCCACCACCTATGCCTGTTGTTCTGTCTACCCTCTGCATCACAAAACCATATGGGAGTGCTTGCACAATGTCTGGCTCAGAACTGGAGTTGAGCCAGGTTTCCGTAAGAAACAGCACATCCGGATCAGAGTCTTTAAGGAGCATCCAGATCTCTGCTGTATGTTTGGGCAGGGATCTGCAGTTCAATAAAAAGATTTTAAACTGGTCTTTAGATGAGGTGGGTACTAAGCTATTGAAAGAGAAATTACACCTGCAGTGTGGGCATCTTTCGGGAACATTTTCGTGCGAGATAGAGTTGGCACAGGTAGTCCTCAAGGAGCCGTTTAACTGCTTGAGCTGAGTACTGGAGTAATAGTACTGAGTTGGGGGAAAAGATGCAGGGGTTCTGGCCCCTGGGCCCGGTCGGGCACGGACGGGCACAGACGGGCTTGCCTTTGGCGCGCCTTCGTCACGCCGGCGGCGCGCCCACTGCACGCGTCCGCTGCGCGGTCGCGTCATCACGCGCCTTTATACGAGTAAGACTGCCCCGGGAACAGCAACTAGACTGCTGACCCGGCGTTCGGCGTGAGAAAAGCAGAAGTAAGTGTGCCCCTTCACCCCCAGAGCATTGAACACAGCTCTGCCCCCACACAACACGTTAATGGATTAAAAAGGGTAAAATAGAAATTTAAAAATAGCAGCAATAGAGAGCTTTTTTTAAAACAAACTGACCTGCAGACTCACTCTGTGTGCGTGAGTGATCTGCCTCCGGTCCGTGTCAGCCCAAGAGCGGTCGCGTCATCACACGCCTTTATACGAGTAAGACTGCACCGGGCACAGCAACTAGACTGCTGACCCGGCGTTCGGCATGAGAAAAGCGGAAGTAAGTGTGCCCCTTCACCCCCAGAGCATTGAACACAGCTCTGCCCCCACCAACACGTTAATGGATTAAAAAGGGTAAAATAGCAATTTAAAAATAGCAGCAATAGAGAGCTTTTTTAAAACAAACTGACCTGCAGACTCACTCTGTGTGCGTGAGTGATCTGCCTCCGGTCCGTGCCAGCCCCGTGTCAGCGATCCCTGGTCCATTTGCCTGTGGTTCCTGGCGAGGGTCACCTTGTTTGTTCTTGGGCTTCCTTGGTTGCTCCAGACTTGCCCTGACTCCCCATTGCTTGGAGAGTCTCCTGGACCTTGCTGGTCTACACCGTAACCTGTTTGCTCTGCCCGCGTGGGTTGCATTTGCCAAGGCTTGTTGATGCTCCAGCCGAACATCGACCCCTCAGCACCTGACATCCTTTGTGGGACAGCTCACCTCCAGATCCTGGTCATCCTCAACATCTCCTGGTCCCCGTGGCTGCAGAGTCAAGCAACCCTTCTTCGCACCTGAAGCACCCGACATCGGTGGGTATTCGACTACCGAGCCCCTGGTCACCTGAAGTGACCCAGACTCTGTCCCCTCTGCTTTCAGGTTCCTCTCACCTCGAATCCAGGCTTGGATTCCACCGGACACTCTTCGCCTTCCCGGCAGCAGTACTTCTTTGCAACTCTCCATTGAAAACGACAAAGGTTTCCGACACCACTTGACCCCTATGCACCCGGCTCCTCTGGGATAGGTAACACGGGTACCTCAGTACTCACTGGTGGGTTGGCCTTAGAACCTCCTATGTTCCAAAGGGTTTGCTCAAAGTGCTCGTAGAAGTGTTCTTAAACTGTAACTTTCCAACCGCGACTTTCCCATAGAGTTGTACGGAGCACACAGTCATGTTTCCTCACTGCACCCGTCCTCCGTGGGTGCCCTGTGTCACTGCTTGGATGGTTCCTTGGGGTCCCAGCGATTCTACGTGCTCTCGGCACTGTGTCTAGTCAAGTCGTGATTGTTATACCATTTTTTTAGTATATGGTTCGGTCTCCCCCTGGAGCCCGCTGTGTATTTTGCTACTTACGAATGTTCTATTGATTCAGTATCGTGTGCTTTGTGCCCTAATCTCGTGTAGAGATTAGTAGAGAGTGTTATATTAATAAATACAGATTTTTATATAACTACTGTGTGGTTCTCCTTTCATTTAGTCATTCAGGGGGTGATACTCTGGTAAAACAAGCTGCTTTACATTCCTTCAAGATTAAGCCTGAAGGCTGCTCTCCACAGCTACCACTAGGATAGCTTTCTAAAGGTTATCTTTGACCTCATACATCATAAGGGTCGTGTGGACGGGTACAGGGTGCCCACTTTAATTAGTGGACAGCATATACCAAGCCACCTTCTCACAGTGAGTGTATGGGTGAGTGACTAGTCTGTGTGAATGTATCAGTCTGTCAGTTGGTGTGTAAGTGGCTGCATGGGTTGTTGAGTAGGTACATGAGTGTGTATATGAGTTATTGATTAGTTGTCTGAGTACCTGTATGGGTGCCTCGGTGTCTGTGGGGGGTAGGTGAGGGGTTGTGTGACTCCCTGCATGGATGTATGAATCCCTGGGTGTGGGTTAATGAGTGCGTCTGTGAGGGACTGTATGTGTGAGTAAGTATGTGTATGGCTGTGTCGGTGAGTGAATGGATGTCTCAGTGGTATATGGGTGAGTAACTGCATATGTGAAAGGCAGTATATGTGAGTGTTGGAGCATATAAGTGGCTGTATGTGTGAGTGAGTGATTGTGAGAGTGGCTGTATGGGTGAGTGTGTGCTTGTGCCAGCTACTGTAAGGAGAGTAAGTATTTGTTAGTATCTGTAAGAGTAGTGAGTGTGTGTGTTTCTGTATGGGTGAGTAAGTGGCTGTGTGATTGAGTGAGTAGGTGTGTGAGTAGCTCTATGGGTGACTGACGGTATATGAGTGGATGTATGGGTGTATGAGTGGATATATCAGCAGCTCTATTGGTGAGTGACTGGCTGTATGAGTGCCTGTATGGGTGAGTGAGTAGGAGTGATGTGGATGTAGACCTATGAATCAGTGAGTGGGTATGTACGTACTGGTATTGGTGTGTCAATGGTTGCAAAAATGGTAGTCTGAAATTTGGAGTGGGTGTATGAAAGGTTATATTGTGGTGTGAGTAGGTGCATCAGATGTTATGTGGATGATGTGATCAGTGATGTCATCAGTGATGTCATTTGAGATGTCATCAGTGATGCCACTGACCATGTCATGAGTGATGTAATATGTGATGTCATCAGCAGTGCATTGCTGGGGCGAGAGTTATAACGGTTGAATTTCTCTGGTTTTGTGCGAGTGAAATGTCAGCCTAACTATAACGTCCCTGTAGCCTTTGTTTTTTCTGTTAATTTCTAAGGTTTTTGAAAATGGGAATTCATAACTATAACTTACCTGAAACCTGTGGTTCTTTCAGTGAATTCCTAAGTTTTTTTTAAATGCTAATTCCTAGCTATTATGTCCCTGAAACCTGTGGTTTTTCTCAGTGAATTTCTAAGGTTTTTTGAACGCTAATTTCTAACTATAACGTCCCTAAAACAACAGTTTTTTTCAGTGAATTTCTAAGGTTTTTTTAAATGCTAATTTCTAACTACACCTACATAGGTAGTAAATTGAAATATTGGTCTATTGTTCATAATTTTGTAGAGTATGATATTATATGACAGAATTATGAATAGAAAAAGAAAATGTGTATTTAATATTTTGGGGATTTTTTTTTACTGTTCTTTTGCTAAATTAAGCTTTGTATGTTTACTTTTAAAAGTATAAAAGATGTATTGTTGTGTCATGATAAATATCTTATATATATATATATATATATATATATATATATATATACATACATATATATATATATCCACACAAATCGGCACCTCCTTGCGTCGCACCGAATAGAGACACGATGACACCAGCAGAATTGAGTCCACAATATTTATTCCATTATTTTTATCGGGCTATGACGTGTTTCGGCAGGATCCCCTGTTCTTTTGCTAAATTAAGCTTTGTATGTTTACTTTTAAAAGTATAAAAGATGTATTGTTGTGTCATGATAAATATCTTATATATATATATATATACATACATACATATATGTATATATATATATATAATTTTATTTTTTTCGATAAAGGGTCATGCACCAATTGCGAACCTACGCGGTCGGTGCTTGAATCCTTTATACGAATGTAAGTATAAAATACATATTTACAACTGAATAATATATATTTTTCATAAAGAGGTTTATTACTGAGTGTAAAAAATGAGTATTACAGAAGTTATAAATTTGTTTTGAAATGTTTTAAACAGATTTTTATGGACATGACAGTATCGCACACCAGTCGTGGATCTACGCTTCCTGTGCGAAAATTTGTTATATGAATGTAAGTGTAAAATACGTATTTACACTGAAATAATGTATTTTTTCAACAAAGAGGTTTATTACTGAATATAAAAAATGAGTATTAGTGTAGTTGTAAAATATTTTTAAGACATTTGAAACACATTTTTATGAATGCGGCACCATCGCGCACCGGTCGCGTAGGAATCGCGAACCGAGCCGGCACGTATTTCCGGGATCACGACTCCTGTGTAATTTTAAAAAGTATGAAATATCAATGTGCCAAGTTTAAATATCTGTTTTGCTTGAAGACTTTCCACTAAAATAGTTTAGACACAATTTACAAATAGCAATTTATACTTTTTAATTACATTTAGCACATTTTACAGATGCACAACATATACGCGATGGGTATGCGACTCCTACGTGACTTCATGTGACATGGAAAAAGTTAAAAAGGTTTTCATTCTCTTAGAGGGAGGATCCAACACCTGTTCTTTTCCTCTTATTTTGGGTGTGTCTGCATGTGTACGCAGCTTTTTTGTAGGCTCTAGTCAATTTTGTAAATATTTTTGCTGTTTTGACCAACAAATATCTTAAAATGGCATCTTCACATCCAGAAGAAGAGCAGCTGGAGGACATTGAAGATATTGAAGAGCCTATCAAAAAGCACAAGGAGAGCATTGTTTGGGCCTTTTTCACTGTGCCTGAGGGTGAAAAAAAACTGAATGCTCGCAAAGTCACCTGCTCCATATACCAGAAAGTTCTCTCCAGAGGATCGGATAAAAAATATTCTTGTGTCACATCGTCTATGAAGAAACATCTTGAGACGATGCACGCAACTCGTCTTGCGCGAGAAGTGATGGCTCGGGAGAAGAGGGAGCAAGCTGCAGAAGGTGACCCAAATCAACCATCAACATCGGCTGGAGCTGTTCTCACCACTCCTCAACCCCAGATCTTCCCCGAACTGGCAGATGCAGGAATACGCTGCAGGAAGTGCCTGACTACTCTCTGTGATAGAGAACTTCTCAAAACACACAAGTGTTAATTTCTTTTTTGGTTTTGGAACCTTGTGTTTCTTTGTTCTTTAGTATAACTAAAGTTGGACTTAATAAGTTTTTTCTCTCTTTAAAAATGTCACAAACACCCAAAAAAATAGAAAATTGTTAGAAAGTACAAAAAAACTCAAAATAGTTTTAAAAGAAAAGGTTCTTACGGAACCACCTATACTGGCTAAAAATAGAAAAAGTGTGCCTGGATGATTGAATGAGTGCATAGGTAGTACCTCAGTGAATGCATGAGTGTAAGGATACTGTCTGAGTGAATGGTTGAGTGCAGGCTTACTGCCTGAGTGATTGCATGAGTGCAAGGGTAGTGCCTGTGTCATTGGATGAGTGTATGGGTAGTGTCTAGGTAATTGGATGAGTGCATGGGTAGTGCCTGACTGAATGCATGAGTACAGGAGTAGTGCCTGGGTTATTGGATGAGTGCATGGGTAGTGTCTGGCTCATTAGATGAGTACACGGGTAGTGTCTGAGTGATTGGTTGAGCATATGAGTACTGTCTGAGTGAATGCATGAGTGCATGTATACTGCATGAGTGAATGGTTGAGTTGAAGGATAGTGCCTCAGTGATTGGATGAGTGCATGAGTAGCGCCTGAGTAAATGGATTACTGCAAGGGTAGTGCATGGCTTATTGGATGAGTTCATCGATAGTGTCTGGGTGATTGGATGAATGCATGGGTAGTGTAGTAGTGATTGGATAACTTCATGTTGAGTGCCGGGTAGATTGAATGAGTGCAAGGGTACTGCGTGAGTGAATGGTTGAGTTGAAGGACACTGCCTGAGTGATTATATAAGTGCATGGGTAATGCTTGAGTGAATAGTTGAGTACAAGGATAGTGCCTGAGTGACTGAATGAGTGCATGGGTAGTACGTGAGAGAATGGATGTGTGCATGGGTAGTGTCTGAGTGAATGGATGACTACAAAGGTAGTGCGTGCATCCTTGCATGAATACAAGGGTAGTTCCTGAGAGAATGGATGAGTGTATGCATAGTGCCTGAGTGAAGGGTTGAGTGCAAGGGTAGTGCCTGAGTGATTGGATGAGTGCATGGTTAGTGCCCGAGGGAATGGATGAGTGCAAGGGTAGTGTCTAGGTGATTGGATAAGTGTATGTGTAGTGCCTGGGTGATTGGATGAGTGCAGAGGAAGTACTAGAGAGAATGCATGAGTTTATGGGTAGTGCCCAAGTGATTGGATGACTGCATGGGTAGTGGTTTAGTGATTCGATGAGTGCATGGGTAGTGCCTGGGTGACTGGATGAGTGCAAAGAGAGTACCTGGGTGATCGCAGAAGTGCATGGTGTTTGGGTGATTGGATGAATGAATAGGTAGTGTCTGAGAGAATGCATGAGTTCATAGGTAGTGCCTGAGACAATGGATGAGTGAAAGGGTAGTACCTTGGTCATTGGATGAGTGCAAGCATAGTGCCTGAGAGAATGCATACGTTCGTAGGTAGTGCCTGACTGCATTCTTGAGTGCAAGAATACTGTCTGAATGATTGGATGAGTGCATGAGTAGTGTCTCGGTGACTGGATGAGTGCAAGAGTAGTGCCTGCGTTATTGTATAAGTGTATGATTAGTACCTGAGAGAATGCAGGAGTGTATGGGTAGTGCGTGAGTGAATGGTTGAGTGCAAGACTACTGCCTGAATGGATGAGTGCATAGGTATTGCCTGAATGATTGGATGAATGCATGGATAGTGCCTGAGTGAATGGATGAGTGCAACAGTAGTGCTTGGGTCATTTGATAAGTGCCTGAATAGTGCGTGAGAGAAAAGATGACTGCATAAGTAGTGCCTGAGTGATTGGATGAGTGCAGGGTAGTGTCTCGGTGATAGGATGAGTGCATGGGTAGTGCCTGAGAGAATGGATGAGTGCAAGCGTAGTACCTAGCTCATTCAATGAGTTCATCAGTGCTGTCTGTTTGATTGGATGAGTGCATGGGTAGGGTCCAGATGATTGGATACTGCATGGGTAGTGCCTGAGTGGATGGATAAGTGCATAGGTTGTGCCTGATTGAATGGATGAATGCATGGGTAGTGCCTGAGTGATTGCATGAGTGCATACATAGTGCTTGGGTGACTGGATGAGTGCAAGGGTACTGCCTGAGTAATTGCATGAGTGCATAAGTAGTCCCTGGGTGGTTGGATGAGTACATAGCTAGTACATGAGTGTATGGATGAGTGCAGCAGTACTGGGTAGATCATTGGATGTGTGGATGTGTAGTGTATGAGTGATTGCAGGAGTGTATGGCTAGTACCTGAGTGAGTGGATGATTGCAAGGCTGGTGCCTGGATGATTGTATCAGTGCATTGCTAGTGCCTGCATCAATGGTTGAGTGTTAAAGTAGTGCCTTAAGGATTTGAAAACTGCACAACTAGTGCGTATGTGATTGCATAAGTGCATGCATACTGCATGGGTGATTGCATAAGTGCATGGGTATTACCCTCAAATGCGAACATATATCAAACTTCAAAACTGTTAAATTTTCAAATATAATAAAAAACTCTTTCAAAACTCACCTGTTCCATATAATAAACAAAATGTAATACATAAACTTTCTTGTACACAAATTTAGACAGCTTATAGTATAAAACAGAGGTATTCTGGTATTTGTAGTCTTCTTTTGATGTACCATGTCACCATAAAGACAGACAGATACACACATTGACATTTTCAAAAAGATTGTAACACTTACAACAGAGACATTAGATGAGTTGCTGTTTGGCTAGGAGTAACATTGTAAGTAGCAAAACCAAAGGAGATGATGGACGGAGTGTTGAACATTGCAAGCACTCACCCCCAGTCAACTGATCTGGGTTTAATCCATCATCATTCTTTAGCTCACTCCGCCACCCCAGTTCAGACATGGCCATATGCAAATCAGTCTGACCCTGTGCCACTGCCAAGCCATGTCTTCCCTGGACCGGAAACAAGCATCCTGGGACCGGTTTCTGGCTTACAGCCGTCATCAGCCAGGCTATCTTGAATCCAGTGGCAAAGTGAGCAAGGGACCCACGTCTGGGCATACCCTGCCAACTTAGGTTAGTAGTCAGTGAATAATTAAGCTGCTTATTATGAATATTCCATTATATATCTTACCCTCTCAAATAATTTTTATATATCACTTACTAAATTAATTTTTGAGTATTATTATCCTGAACAGCATTAAAACTATTTTCAATCTTCAACAGTCCCTACTATGAAAAAGAAAAAAAAATGTTAATTAATGATAATATATTAGAGGAATTATACAGACAGATACACACATTGACATTTTCAAAAAGATTGTAACACTTACAACAGAGACATTAGATGAGTTGCTGTTTTATATTTGGCTAAGAGTAACATTGTAAGCAGTCAGTGAATAATTAAGCTGCTTATTATGAATATTCCATTATATATCCTACCCTCTCAAATAATTTTCATATATCACTTACTAAATTAATTCTTGAGTATTATTATCCTGAACAGCATTAAAACTATTTTCAATCTTCAACAGTCCCTACTATGAAAAAGAAAAAAAAATGTTAATTAATGATAATATATTAGAGGAATTATAATATAATTTTTTTGAGAACACAACATTAATTTATAATTTGATCAGTTTCCCTTTTTTGCTGTTCTCAGATTGTACATAACTTCACCATACACAGTGCTTTCAATGTAGAATCATCATTGAACAGAGGGGAGAAAAACAATCAAGTTTATTGCTGAAAACAAAAACCCTGAATAAACATAGTGCATCATTATGAATATGTCTAGCTATGCGTTTTACTATCTACACTTTGTTAATCACTTCTTTCATCTACATTTACTCATTATTTATCACAAATATATTTGGAATAATGTAGAATCTCATTTATATCTGGTACAATATCGACAACAGATTTATAAACTATTTGCTTTTAAACAATATTTTTTAAAGTAATATCAACTAGGCCAAAATAGTAATCAAAACACTAATTATAAACAGTAATAGGTTTCAGTGCTTTCTACTTTCTATTGACATCTTCCCCAATAGGCCGAATGATGTACTCAAAACTTTGGCTGGAGAAATAACATGTAAGAATTTGGAAACTGATAAGGCAATCTGTCTTTGAAACCCAGGTGGGCATCATTGCAATGTGTCCATCCTTCGTTACACTTTAAATAAACAGTATAGTGTCCAGATTTCATAGTAGGTCCATCATGAAAAAAAATAGCCACTGTTGTATAAGTTCTACCTGAAAAAGATATTTGACTTCCTTTAAAATCTGTAATTTTTGTTTCTAATTTTCTTCCATTTGGTCTACAACGTTGTGACATTAAATTGAGATATTTTCCAAATCTTTCTATGTGTAATGTAGACAACATCTCTGATTTACAATGCGAACATGTCATATCTTGATTTGCTGTTTTAATCAATTTGTTAAAAGGTACTGATTTGCAGTCTGGTATTGTTAAGTATAGGAATCGTTCTGATTGCATTTCAGTGGTAGAACTAAATGAACACTCTTCGCAGTTATGGTCCCCCTTGTAACTTAGTCCAAAAAAGTTATCAATGTGTATTCCTTCGTGTTCTAATACTCCATGAATGAGCATTAGAAATTCTTGTGCATCTTGTTTTATGTTTAGAGTGAATTTCAATGAACCAGTACATATATCTAAAAGATGTCGAATACCAGAAGCAGTTTGGATTTTACTTCTGTCAGTTTCCAACTGTTGAAATACATGATGTCGAGCAGAACCGAATCTTTTTCCACGATTTTCCATGATTTCATGATGAAGATGTGGTAAATGAAACATAGCATTCAGAATCACATTAGCATAACAGTTGATACCTGAAGTATTTTCCAACTGGTATCCTACAATATCATTATCACTTTCCATTTTTTTTCAATATGCCTTCAACTTTCTCTTCAATTGTTTTCTTATTTTCAGCCTCACTTGATTGTTTGATGTATTTCCATTTTAGACACAGTATACGTTTCTCATAACTTGGATAGTTGCCTAAATGAGGAGCATAAAGTCTTCTTAAACGATTGTACTCTCTTACACAATTTGCATCAGCACTAATCCAAGTCAAGTCAAGTCAAGAATAACTTTATCTCGGTTCAGAGAATCATAAAAGTTTAACAATAAAATTATCACAGTTTATAAAATTATCACAATCAATGAATTAGAAGAGAACAGTTCATAAAATTCCGACAGTATAGAAATTCTTTACATACAGTGATATGTTTGAAACAGCGTAATATTACACAGTTCATAAAATTCTGACAGTATAAAATTATTTACATACAGTAATCAGTTTGAAACAGCAACTTTTACTCATAGCGCTTTCTAATAGCCATAGCAACTTTTATATAATTGGCTACGGCAATTTAAATATTAGCGGTAGCCAATGAGAGCAAGAAGTTAAAACCATCAATGTATGTACAAGGGAAAATTTTCCTTAATAATGGGGCTAAATATGTACTCCTCGCCGTTTTATATAAGGTGCAGAATAGAACAAAGTGCATAGTGCTTTGGCTTGCAGAGTTGTCACACGACAAGGTATAAGCTTATCAGCCCACCCTCTTTGGCGTGGAAATGCCAGCAAAAAGTACACAGTGCATAAACAAAATCTAGTTAAATAAAATCTAGTCTGCAGATTAATAGTAAAAGTTAAATAATATTGCAGTGGGATGAAAGACATCTGTAGTAAGCCCATCTCATCTTGTTGTGGATTGCGCATATTGGCCCTGGTGTGGTACGCCTCTTTAATAGTAGTTTTGGCATTCGGTGGGATACTTTCAGGGTTATCGTAGAAATGACCCAATCCTTTCTTGTGATATTTATCTCTCAAGAAGTAGAGCCATGGTATCTTTAAAATTGAAAATAAGTGAAGGATTGCCTACAAGGGATTTTGTTCCTAAACTTAGTTAAAAAAATTCTTAGATGTTCAACCCTAATTAGTGGTGAACTCAGACTTAATCTAAAATTGAAGTCTAAAGAAAATAAATCTAACGGGCAGACATATATCTTAAAACCCTGGATTAAGTAACACGGGGCTGGCTTTTCTTCAAAAAAATATATTTAATATATACAAAACTGAGACCAAGGGAAATATACATGGAATCAACCAAGCATAGTTTTGGAGGTATCACAAATTAACCTACACAAAAACTATGTATACATCTATTCGATCGATTAAAGGAAAGCAATCTGACAAAACTGTAAACAATTCCTTAAAATCAACAAATGTATGAAGAAATAGAGGTTGTAGTCGACGTTTCGGTCTGTGTTGGCAGTAAGACCGTCAGACCATCTTCAGGACGTAGGGTTGATTATAAAACCAAACTGTATCCTTATACAATTTCTTTGTAAGGAAATGGACCCAGAAGCATCAGGATATTGGGACGCGTACGTCGTCCAATTAAAACAATTTCTTCTATGTCTCGCTTCTAAGCAACTAATTCGTTGTCATCAGATAGATAAACGGCAACGGTAATTTCATCCGATCGAGTTCGCTTCTGTAAAGTGTACTCTCCCTGCGCAAAGTCTGCAGATGTAAGTAAGACTTTGCGCAGGGAGAGTACACTTTACAGAAGCGTACTCGATCGGATGAAATTACCGTAGATGTATACATAGTTTTTGTGTAGGTTAATTTGTGATACCTCCAAAACTATGCTTGGTTGATTCCATGTATATTTCCCTTGGTCTCAGTTTTGTATATATTAAATATATGTTTTTTTGAAGAAAAGCCAGCCCTGTGTTACTTAATCCAGGGTTTTAAGATATATGTCTGCCCGTTAGATTTATTTTCTTTAGACTTCAATTTTAGATTAAGTCTGAGTTCACCACTAATTAGGGTTGAACATCTAAGAATTTTTTTTAACTAAGTTTAGGAACAAAATCCCTTGTAGGCAATCCTTCACTTATTTTCAATTTTATTGCCCAAGCCTCCAAGGGTATATTGGGTTTCCCACTTGTTTGATACATGGTATCTTTAAAGCATTGGCTAAGTTTTGGCAGTCTATGATTACTTCTCTTGAAAACATTAAGGGGTCGATTCCGATTCGGGCCGGAAAAAGCACCGACCGACTCGGAGCCGGAATTAATTCCGACCGACACGTACCTGTGGCGCCCGACACGCCAAGTACGATGCAAGGCGTGCAAAATCCGACCGACACGTACTGAACCCAAGCCGAACGACCGAGCCGCACGGAAAACAGCAATCCGGCCGGAAAAACACGCGAATCGGACCGACCGACACGCACCCGGAACAAATCCAACCGAAACGTACACGCGAACTCCAAACCGCAAAGTACGATGCAAGGCGCGAAAACCACGACCGAGTCGTACGGAGGACAAGCCGTACGACCGACACGCATACAAAACTGCGAGCCGAAGTAACACAAAACACCGCGACCGACGCGTACGCAGCATAGAAAACTGCACAAACACAGCGTGAACGAAACGGAGAAGACCGTACGAGACAACTGCAGGGTCCGACTCGGTCACAAGAATGTTTCCAACATGCACAGAAAGTACTAAGGAAAAATACACAAAAAAAGGCCAAACAAGCAATTACAAAGCCAATAAATACTGGGGGGTTGGGGACAGAGAACAAAGACACACCCACAACTCCACCCATATAAAGGACACAAATCCCAACCAAGATCCTTTGCAAATGCTATTCTACTGCCAGCACTCAACAGACAGCAACCACACACCCACAGCTCATCCCTCACACAAGCCACACACCATCAGCATACCAACAAATAGCTACCTCACATACACCCAGCAAAACACACACTCACACACCCTCACCTGCACACCAACACACACATCACTCACCATCACCACCCATCACCATGCCCCCAAAGAAGAATCACAAGTTCCTAGATTGTGAATTGGAAGTCCTGGTAGACGAGATCCTCAGGGTAGAGCCACAGCTGTTTGGCACACTGGTCCAACAGACACCCATCTCCCAGAAAACCAAGATGTGGGAGAGGATCATCAACAGGGTGAACGCACAATCACCATGTCTGCGCACAAAGACTGACATCCAGAACAGGTGGTATGACGTGCGCAGGAGGGTACGGGAGCTGCTGAAGAAGGACTACCTCCTGAGCCAATACACCGGCAGTGGCCCTCCTGCCAAGCCAGTATACCTCAGGCCCTGGGAGGAGAAGGTGCGGGCCATCCTTCCGCCAGTGAGCGTCTATGGACTAGAAAACATCCCAGAGCCTGGTGAGTACACGACAAATGTACACAATATTCTGCAACAATACACACACACATCACTGTCAAGGGGAGAGTCAAACCATGCACTCTTAGCAATTACACAGCAACCAGAACAGAATCATCCCAAAATGTGTATGTCAGTCAGATAAACACAACACATGCCATCTCAAAGTTACATTTAACCGTGTCATCACATGTACAAACACAACTACAACTACAGCTAGGCAGTGGCACAAACATAACTAACAAACACATCCAGACATGTAGCCACCACTACAACACCAACACACAGTGAAGACCACTGAAAGAAAGGAATTCTGTGTATGCTGGGCAAGTCAGTGTAGCCAATAGCATCATGGGAGTCGTAGTCACAGATATTGCTCACCCCCACAACTGTCCCAACAACACCACCATGAACCATGCGCACATCACAGGGAGTGAAAAAGGACTCACAAGATGGCTGACACTGGGTACTGCTGTGGGGAGCACAAGGCCCTGCTGGCAACTGTGCAACAACCAACAGCAGGACACCACTGACTGACATCCTGAAAGACAACTTCCACTCCCTGCAATGCAAGCACGTTCCATGGTGGGATATCTGGCTGGGTGGGAAGGAGGACTTGCAGCACTGACCATAGTCACAAGCACCTCCCCTCACACACCCCCTCAACACATACTCCACATAACCCACCTGGGAGAATGCAATGCCTCACATCCTAACTCAAGATCCCACAAAGAACCTCCACCCTGGGTTATGTTGTGTGAAGCACAGGGACACTCTTGGGACTTTTAGCCAAACAACTGCCAGGACAACACTCCCAGCCATCCTGTCAGCACAGGCAGCCCACCCCACAGGGAAGCAGAGTCAAAAGGAAGGAAGCATGGGCATGCTGGGAAGGGGGTGGAGGCAATAGCATGATTGGAGTAGTAGGCACAGATATTGCTCAGCCTCACAACTGGCCCATCAACACCACCCTGAACCATGCTCACATCACAGGGAGTGGATAAGGACTGACAAGATGGCTGACACTGGCTACTGCTGTGGGGAGCACAAGGCCCTGCTGGCAACTGTGCACCAACAAACAGCAGGACACCACTGACTGACATCCTGAAAGACAACTTCCACTCCCTGCAATGCAAGCACATTCCATGGTGGGATATCTGGCTGGGTGGGAAGGAGGACTTGCAGCACTGACCATAGTCGCAAGCACCTGCCCTCACACACCCCCTCAACACATACTCCACATAACCCACCTGGGAGAATGCAATGCCTCACATCCTAACTCAAGATCCCACAAAGAACCTCCACCCTGGGTTATGTTGTGTGAAGCACAGGGACACTGTTGGGACTTTTAGCCAAACAACTGCCAGGACAACACTCCCAGCCATCCTGTCAGCACAGGCAGCCCACCCCACAGGGAAGCAGAGTCAAAAGGAAGGAAGCATGGGCATGCTGGGAAGGGGGGTGGAGGCAATAGCATGATGGGAGTAGTAGGCACAGATATTGCTCAGCCTCACAACTGGCCCATCAACACCACCCTGAACCATGCTCACATCACAGGGAGTGGATAAGGACTGACAAGATGGCTGACACTGGCTACTGCTGTGGGGAGCACAAGGCCCTGCTGGCAACTGTGCACCAACAAACAGCAGGACACCACTGACTGACATCCTGAAAGACAACTTCCACTCCCTGCAATGCAAGCACGTTCCATGGTGGGATAACTGACTGGCTGGGTGGGAAGGAGGACTTGCAGCACTGACCATAGTCACAAGCACCTCCCCTCACACACCCCCTCAACACAAACTCCACATAACCCACCTGGGAGAATGCAATGCCTCACATCCTAACTCAAGATCCCACAAAGATCCTCCACCCTGGGTTATGTTGTGTGAAGCACAGGGACACTCTTGGGACTTTTAGCCAAACAACTGCCAGGACAACACTCCCAGCCATCCTGTCAGCACAGGCAGCCCACCCCACAGGGAAGCAGAGTCAAAAGGAAGGAAGGATGGGCATGCTGGGAAGGGGGTGGAGGCAATAGCATGATGGGAGTCATAGTCACAGCTCAACATCCCCCACCACATGGCCCAGCAAGCTCACACTCACGCATGCACATCCCACAGAGAGTGGAAAGGCCCATCAAAGATGTCTGACACTGTTGCTGTGTCGTGGGGAGCACAAGGGCATGCTGGGAACTGCACACCAACCAACAGCAGGACACCACTGTCAGCCATCTTGCCATTGCTCTCACACCCACACACACTGAACTCTCCACAAAAGCAAGTAAGTATGGGAATGCTGGGAAGTGGGGTGGAGGCAATAGCATGATGGGAGTCATAGTCACAGACATAGCTCACCCCCACAACTGTCCCATCAACACCACCCTGAACCATGCTCACATCACAGGGAGTGGAAAACAAGTAACAAGATGGCTGACACTGGCTACTGCTGTGGGGAGCACAAGGCCCTGCTGGCAACTGTGCAACAACCAACAGCAGGACACCACTGACTGACATCCTGAGAGACAACTTCCACTCCCTGCAATGGAAGCACGTTCCATGGTGGGATATCTGGCTGGGTGGGAAGGAGGACTCGCAGCACTGACCATAGTCACAAGCACCTCCCCTCACACACCCCCTCAACACAAACTCCACATAACCCACCTGGGAGAATGCAATGCCTCACATCCTAACTCAAGATCCCACAAAGAACCACCACCCTGGGTTATGTTGTGTGAAGCACAGGGACACTCTTGGGACTTTTAGCCAAACAACTGCCAGGACAACACTCCCAGCCATCCTGTCAGCACAGGCAGTCCACCCCACAGGGAAGCAGAGTCAAAAGGAAGGAAGCATGGGCATGATGGGAAGGGGGGTGGAGGCAATAGCATGATGGGAGTAGTAGGCACAGATATTGCTCAGCCTCACAACTGGCCCATCAACACCACCCTGAACCATGCTCACATCACAGGGAGTGGATAAGGACTGACAAGATGGCTGACACTGGCTACTGCTGTGGGGAGCACAAGGCCCTGCTGGCAACTGTGCACCAACAAACAGCAGGACACCACTGACTGACATCCTGAAAGACAACTTTCACTCCCTGCAATGCAAGCACAGTCCATGGTGGGATAACTGACTGGCTGGGTGGGAAGGAGGGCCGGCTGTCAACCAAATGCAACCAATGCAGACCATGTTCACACCCCAACAAATACATAGAAATGCCCAAATAATGCAGGACAATGTGCTACACCAATATCAACCCCTGACTGTGACAACTTAGGACAATGCAATGTACAGGCCCGCACCCAGAGGCACAGTCACAACTGTCAGGTGTGTCAACCATTGATGCCTGCAGAAACATAACATACATTGTGTGTGTCTCCCAAAAACAGGTGATGATGGGGACACAGCAGCAGACGCTGAGGAGTCCCAGTCCCAGGCTCAAGAGGATACAGAGCTCACTGGTGTCGTACAGCCTCTGCCCTCCTCGGATGAAGAAGACCAACCTGGCACCTCCGGTGCAAGTCAACATGCAGCACCAGCAGGACCACCAGCTGCAGCACCAGCAGGACCACCAGCTGCACCCACCCCTCCAACGACTGTCACCACAAATACCATCCCTGCCGACATGGACAGAACAAGGAGCACCACCAGCACAGGGACCCTGGACCAACGTGGGGCCATGGACACCAACACCACCACCAACCCCCAAGGGGGACCAGGGTCATCTGTGCGTGCCACTGCACGCACTGCACATGTCGGCAGGGGTGGTGGGAGGGGTGGGAGACAGAGGTCGCTGCTTGCAGAGGTGTCTGGTGTGCATGATGACCCACAACTGGTACGCATAGCCGATGCGTACCAGTCCAGCACCGGAGATCTCAGCCAGGTAGTGGGGCTCCTCAGAGACATGAAACAGCAGCAGGCTGCCCATCATGCCCGCTTGGACTCACACATGTCCCGCGTGGAGTCCAAGTGGGACACACTGCAAGAGATGACGGCGGTGCATAGGGACATATTACAATGCCTCCGCCAGATGAACAGCAACCAGTCTACACCTCCCTGTGTGCCAACAACATCTGGTGCTGAACAAACTGCAACTGCCACAGGGAGGGAGGATGACTCTGGCGGAGAGTCCCCTGCACCGCAGCAGCCTGTACTTGAGGGGCCCCCCCAAAGAAGAGGGGTTGTCCGAGGAGGGGCAAGTGAGAGGCCGATGGCCAAGTGCAACCCCCAGGAAGCCTGAACCTGTTCTGGATGTTAACCTTTGTGCACAAACTGTTCACCCTGTTGACGGCAACACAACTCCCACACATGACATGGGGAGTACAAGTTGGACCAATGTCTCAGATAACTGTGGCCCCGATACTGGGGATTTTGTCTACCAGGACTTTCAATTCACCTAGGAACTTCTGATTGCAATATAAATGTACAGCACTAACCATCCTATGCACTATTCACACAAATGTATCACAATAAACACACTAATACACCATACTTGCCTCTGTTGTGATTCCAACGTGGGTGCTGTCATGGGGATGATGAACTGCAAAATTACACTGTGTATGCGAACTGCAACAGCAAGTACACCACAGGCATGTGAGTAATGGCAACGTGACACATATGAGGGAGACACACCACCAGGGCTACACAACACATACACACCTAGGCCATCTGACTCATTGCCTACACTGATGTTGCCAGGAAAGACGGTGCAATGCACAGACACCACACCTATTCCCAGTTGTAGTCAAGTAGCCCACAGGTGCAGTAAGCAAATGGCAGTCAAATGTGTGACCACAGACAACGCACATCACAAAGTGAAGCACAGGTTTATTACACAGTTGCAACATGTCGTAACCACTACAGATGCAAGGTAATCCCACCTGGCAGCGGGCACACAGTCAACAACTGCAGAAGGAAGGAAGTCCATGGGTGTGGCGCACATCACCTGTAGGGACACAACAGCTACCACCCTGGAAGTACAATCACGTCGTCGGTGGACACAGTTGACCAAACGAATCTGAAAGTACCCTGTGAAGGACAGAAATGACACACAGTCAAAAGCAATGGAGAACAGGACAGAACAGCAAAACTCATGCACAATACATGTTACAAGATACCCACCCAGAACCAAGTTAGCATGTCAACACTGTTGGGGAGTACAGACCACCTGTAAGCACACATCGCTACACACATCCAGTCAAGTAGCCCATGGACACACTCCAACAGCACCAGAGCACCACCTACACATATCATGCCAACTCACATCATTGACATGACACCTCAGGATACTCACATTCAGCTAAAGAAGTTGGTGATGAGCTGTGTGCGGACATCACCCTCATCATCATCATCATCACTGGCATCGTGGTCCAGGCCAGGATCCTCCACAGGTGGCGGATGTTGGTCATTGTCATCCTGGATGAGAGGCAACTCCTTCCGCACTGCCAGGTTGTGGAGCATGCAGCAGATGATGATAATCTTGCACACCTTCGCTGGGGCATATGGGAGGGACCCTCCTGTCTTGTCGAGGCAGCGGAAGCGGCTCTTCAGGAGACCAAATGTCCGCTCAATCACTCTCCTGGTCCGACCATGTGCCTCATTGTAGCGCATCTGGGCTGGTGTCACAGGGTTCCTGAGGGGTGTCAGCAACCACGGCATTTTGGGGTATCCCGAGTCACCTACGGACAGACAAGTGCACATTAGCTGACTTGGAAAAGTGGGCGGAATACTACAGATCAGATCACACACAATGGCACAAAGTCAGTACACACCGACAAGCCAGGCACGCTGGTTCTGCATCTGTGCCATCATCCTGGGGATGCGACTACTCCTCATCACAAAGGCATCGTGTGCTGAACCAGGGAAACGGGCACACACGTGTGAGATGGTCATATCTGCAAGACACACCACCAGTGCATTGACCGAGTGGTAGTGCTTGCGGTTACGGTAGGCCTGCTCCTGGGCCTGTGGTGGTACCGAAGCCACATGTGTCCCATCAATGGAGCCAATGACATGCGGCATCCTCCCCAGGGCATAGAAGTCACTCTTCACGTCAGTGAGTCGTTGCAGTCTAGGGAAATAGATGTACCGGTTCAGGTATAGCAACATTGCCTCCAAAACATCGCGGAGCACACGGCTCAACATGGTCTGTGACATCCCACCAGCAGTCGCCACAGTATGTTGGAAGGTACCGGTGGCAAAGAAGTGTAGGGCTGCCATCACCTTCACCTTGGGGGTCAGCGCTGTAGGATACGGCCGGTCAGGCTGCAAATGTGGGGCCAACTGCACTGCCAAATCCTCAATCAGCTGCCTGGTGAAGCGGTACCGTCGGATGCTGTCCCGTTCCACCATCGTTGCCAGGTCTGGGAATGGTCTATGGACAGCAGGAGCCCTGCAGTGCAGAGGAGAAGAAAGCAAGATTGTCAGTCACCCCACATATGCGGCATTGAACACACTCAATATCACATCATACATCATTATGAGGCACAACTACATGAAGTGTGCAGTTCCGTAAGGACATGTATGGTACATACATGGCCAACATCTGTCATCACGGTTCAACAAGTGGCATCAATAAGTCCCAGGTTGGCCCATTGGATATCATGAGGCTGTGTCACAGTTCCCATCTCCTGCTGCCATGTCACAATCACCCCCCACAGTGACATGTGAGGACAGATGTGCCCCAGGCATCACAGCTCAACGACAGGTACATTCCCAGGGACCCTGTATTGCCACATGGACACTGGCATTACATGGAGTATCATGTATTCACCACAGCAAAACAACCATGACCCCCACAGGTAGTGGTTCCACTTGCCTCTGCAGGACAGACATGGACGTCTGTGACACACACACGCACAACATCAAAGTCCATGCACACACAACGTGGATGTGGAGACTGTCTCCCATTGTGCACATGAAATCAGAGACATTGTAAACACTACATGCACACAGACTGTGGAGGACCATCACTATTGTGCCACTGGGACACCCTGGCTCAAACATACCGTCCCACATGGGACTCACGGGGTATGTGACATGACATACACATACACCACCGTGAAATGTGACCATGGCACATGCACAGATATGAACAGTTGCACATCACAGTGGTCATGTACACGTAACACCAAGGATCCTGTCCCCATGAACACGTGCACAGCCTGGGGGTGGCTGCCCCCAGGTGACACCCACAGGACAACATGTACACCAACATACACACAATAGGAAATGCAACCTTACATGCCTTATGATACAGTTTGGACAGGCTGTGGTGTTGTAGGTGTGCCCCTCACTCCCTGGGAGCTATCTGTGGCTGGCATATGTTCATCTGAGACAGGCATGGTGACATATGCCAGTCACTTGTACAGGGATGCGTTGAACAGCAATGGACCGATCGGTGCACCCGGCCGGCCCATTGCATTCAATGAGTGCGGGTACGCGTTGTACCCCTGTACGCGTTGTACCGCAATGGACCGATCGGTGCGCCCGGTCGGGCCATTGCATTCAATGTGTGCCGGTACGCGTTGTACCCCTGTACGCGTTGTACCGCAATGGACCGATCGGTGCGCCCGGCCGGCCCATTGCATTCAATGTGTGCGGGTACGCGTTGTACCCCTGTACGCATAGAACAGCAATGGACCGATCGGTGCGCACCCATTGTCAATGGCCTAGCCTGGCAACGGACGCGTTTTCGAAATTCGAACGAGTCGGTTGCTGGAAATTCAGTTGGTCACCCACAACAATGTTGCAAAATCATGTATGTCATGAAGTTGAAGATTTGAAGGATGCTGTGGGCGTGTATTGGTGCTGCTATTCCATGGATTGGCCAGATTCAGAAGATGCAAACGACTTGGACCTATCACTTTGGACACATGGGACAGTATCTGCCTCTGCAGCACATATATATTGCTGGCTGTTCCCCTGAGAGCTCACTTGCCTGCACTACATGCTCCAGGACGACATCTGCCACTGCACTGCTGCTGTCTCTGCCCCCTCTGGACCCTGCAATGGCACGTACTGTGGAGAGAGCCCCAGCCTTCAGCCTTGAGGAGAACCAGGCCCTGCTGGACAGCCTACTTCCACAGTACAGCAAGCTCTATGGGACACCAGGGGAGCAGGTGAGTGTTCTGTGCACTGCCTTTCTGAATGTGCATTTTGTCTGACTAGCAAGACTGAAAGTCTGCACGCCACTGGCTAGCAGGCTCACTGAGTAGTTGTCACCCCCATAGTGTGTAGTGACATGCACTGGACAGGTATGGTGCAGTGACAGTGCATTTGAACAAGGTTTTACTTCCCATGCAATGATACCATGTAGTGACTTCTGGCAAACTGTCCATGGGCAGCGTTGCACTGCCTGTGTACATCATGTGCCCCTGTGATTGAGACATGTATATACAACTGTGTCATGCATGGATATGTTGCATGTGTAGTAATGGCCTTTTCACTTTGTCATCCTCACAGGTTAATGCCCATCGGAAGCAGGAGATCTGGAAGGACATCGTCCGGGCTGTCCGGTCCGTGGGGGTCTACAAGCGCCGGATCCGCAACTGCCAGAAGAGGTGGCAGGACCTTCGGGGCTGGACCCGGAGGATTGCACGGGTCCAGCTGAAGCTGTCGCCTCCTCGCAGGAGGGGCGGAACACGGACCCTGACCCCCACATGCTCCAGATCCTGGCGGTGGTGTTTCCAGACCTGGATGGGCAGCTGAAGGCCAGACAGCAGCAAGGAGGGGGTGAGTCAAAGACTGCACTGTGAACTCTGTATTACATGCTATGTGCCCTCCTCTGGCCTGGTTAAACTGCCACAGTACAGCAGTCATGTTGTCCAGGAGCCATGTCCCTCTATTGTGCACTGCCCACTCCTCATCTGATACCCAGGTGTGGCCCTTACATTCAGGGAATTGTGTCACTTGGGACTGTGTCCTTGCAGTTTGCTTCACTCAAGGTGGGGGACAGCATCTGTTTCCCTAACTCTGTTGTGGGCATCATGGGTGGGTCCATTGTTCACACAACGCCTGTGTTCGGACATGTAATCTGCGTGTTGCATTGATATGCGGTCCACTTGCTGAGCTGAGCCACCACATGTGCCTGGGGTATCTGGCACACACCCATGCAGCGGGTGGGAACAATGTTTGGGCCCCAGGAGTGTGCAGATTACGTGTGTCACACATACATAGCCAGCTATCCACTGTCCAGGGCTCATCCCTCATTCATGTGGGGCAGGACAGTCATGCCTACTCCAGCCCATCCAATACACCTGTACTCCCACTCCCGTGTATCAGCTGACACATTGTGCGCAGTGATTTGACCCCTCAGGTGTCTGCCTCTGTGTCAGTGTGCTGTGGATTTGTTACCAGGACTGCTGGGGTGTTTCTCGGTAGGGGCTCAGCATGCCACTGGAGATGTGACCATAGGAGACGATACTTGTGTGTCACCTAGGTGTTTGATCAGCTGCCCGTGCAGACTGGGGTATGCGAATGTGAAGTTCAGGCAGCTGTTTCCCATTCACAGCAGATTGTGAGGGGCTCAGGTTCAGAGGGTAGTGTCACAGGTCTCCCATATGTCCAATCGGTATGACCTGGACAGATGAGGGTTAAGATGATGTGTTGTGTGGGGGATGTACATGTGCACTTGTGCAGCTCCAGGACTTGCATTCCCCATGACCTACTATTGTGACACAGTGCAGAGTGTTGTTGTCTGGCTGCCAAGTCATACATCACTGAGACAGTGATGTATGACTTAGCAGTCATGCCTCCACCATGGCATGTGTCTACTTATTGGTGATCCTGCAGGGGAGTGACATGTGCTACATGCACACCATTGTGGCGATGGCTATCAGGACATGGGTGCATCATGGTGTCTGTCGCTGGTATGCATCACATGCATTTCCTATTTGACTCTGGGCATCCCTTTCATCCGGAAACCTGTACTGACTCAGTGGCAAGAGTTGTGATGTGTGCATGTCCACATGCTACACCGTGTCCTCTGCACTGTCCAACTACTGTGTAGGTGGTGCATGTGTCCACACTGGGGTGTTGCTATCCAACAGACACCAGACAGATGGGTGCAAGGCCATGTGGGATGTGAGTGCCATGGTTGGCATCAGACTGACAATTGGCTTCTCCTGTTCAGTTAGGGCACTTTTAGCAATGTTCAACTAATGATGCCAGGGCTTGCTCTGTAATGTGCTGTGCTCACAGTGGTGTGTGCGTTTGGTGCAGGTGACTGATGTCTGTCTGTTTCCCCATTGTTTGCAGATACATCCACGGCCACGGAAGGGGACAGCTCCACGGACCAGGAGGAGCCGGAGAGCCAGACTGGGTCAGCAGCCGAGGAGTGGTCGGAGGGACCCAGTGGCACGGAGGGCGAGGGGAGCCACACCGAGGAGTCCTCAGCAGCATCCACCTCAGCTGAGGACCACAGCGGCTCGGAGGATGACTCCCTTATGGAGGCGGGTGTCAGCAGCCACCACACCCCAGCTAGTGTTGCTGTCCCCGCCACCACCAGCACCACCACCGCCCTCCCATCGGCTCCCATTCCCCAGGTCCGTGGAGGCTCCCATGTTCGGGAGCGTGTCTCCTTTGGGCCAGGCACCGCACCCCCTGCCCCTGTGTCCCCTGCTGCCCTGAGTGAGGAGCCTGTGTACCTCCTTCGCCAGCTCCATGTAGGGCAAACAGCCATGCTGAGTGTCCTCCATGCGCACACCGCTCTGTTGACTCAGCTGGTGTCGTTCAAGGAGGGCATCTCATCGGGCATGTCTGACCTACAGAGGGGCAATAGGTCCATGGACTCCTCCCTGACGGCAGCAGTGTCCCTCCTCAGACAGTCCCTCACCCCTCCTGCCTCTGCTCCATCCACACTCCCCAGCACCTTACCCGTCCCAAGCACACACACACCGGCACAGGCACACACCAGCACACACACGTCCAGCACACAGACACACATACCACAAACAAAACGCACACGCACGCACAGTCAGGGGACTGAAACCAGACTCACAGGGGATGGGGCCCTGGAACACACACACGCATCCACGAGCACTGCGCAGTCCTCAGTTGCCTCTCCCTCCAAAGCACCCTCCCTTGCCTCACCTGCAACCCCAAAGACCCAGCGGCTCTTCCTCAGTGACCTCGGCCTCTTCCCCTCCGATCCAGCTGATACAGCATTCAGGGGAAGAGGAAGCCCACCCACATGGAGCAGAGTGCCCCTCGCCCCAGGACACCCTCCCCCAGGCGCAGACAGACTGAGGCCCCCACCCGCAAGTCCCCCGGAGTCGTAAGAGCAAGACCCCGCCGCTGCCCTGTAGCTCAGGCACCAGGTCTCCTTCCTCCATCCCTCAGGCCCCCACTCCACAGGTGCCCCCACCACACCCTGCCCCAGGTTCCCCCACCCACAGATATACCATCCCCAAGAGGATCCGGCCTTCTCCCCTGCCACTTGCTCTCCCGGCACCACACCCCCGCTGCGCTTGTCTGTGCCACTGATGTGGTGAGGGTGTCCTCCCCCTCTGTCCAGCCCACCTTGCCTGTTTCCCATTCTCCTCCCCTGGTAGTAGGCACTGCAGTGGAGTCCACTTCCACCCTGTCTGACTTGGGCACTGCAGTGGCGGACCTGTCCACTCCATCTGCAGGGTCCACTGCAGTCGTGCCGGCACCCACAACATCTGAGTCATGCCCCCAGTTGTGCCGGCACACACCATGTCAGACACCTCCACTGCAGTTGTCAGTGGCTCTCCAGCACCCACCACCCCTTCCCTGCTTCCTCCTGGTGAGCCCTGATCCTGTCCCTGCGGTGCCTGGCCTGCCCCCCGGCTGCCCCTCCTAGTGGATTGTCCCTGGTTTTGTGCAGGCATGCGTAGGGTGACATCTGCCACTGTCACCAAGCTTGGACTTTGACAATGGACTGGCCATTGGCCTTTGTGTTTTTTCTGGACTTTGTTTTCATTCCACACATATGCTGAATAAAGCAACTTTCTGTTCTCTAGTGCTTATGCTTCTGATGTACATGTTGTTGATGATGCTAACCATGCCCTTGCTGCAGTGATGGTGATATTTGGTCTCATGATAATGAAGTGTTACTGTGCAGGAACACATGTGGTCCAGGGGAATGTGTCCTATCCTGTGGTGTATCCATGTCATCCATAGCAGCATCTGAGGGTGTCATGTGTTCAGTATTTGGCAATGGGATTTCCTACTTACATTAGCAATTTCACATCTGTGGCTTCCACCCCTGCACATCTGTTGTGCCTGCCATTGTTCAATTCGTCTACTTCCCTGACCGTGTGGCCATCTCCACTGGACATGCAGGTTTGGGCATCAATGGGGAAGGACTCATCTGTGTTGTCAGTGCAACATTGCTATACAAGTATGTTGGATCTGTGCTGATGATTTCGTTGGCACTTCCATGACCAGGCTGATGTGACGGGAGCCTTCATTTGGTGCTAATTGTTGATTGTGTGACCAAGTGCTCAGCTGACATGATGGGGCCCTACTGAGGCAACATATGGCACAGCTTTCCTCACACAGGAGTGGAGTCCCCTCATGGCAGTGTGTACTCCTGTGACATTGCCTGCGCCCAAGGTGTGTGTTGTATGAGCATGTCTGTGTGTTCACTTCCGTTTTGCTGTGCATGCTGTGATCCCTAGTGTTGTACCTGTTTGTGATGCTTGCTGAGTTGACCTATGTTCCCCCAAAGTCTTCTGGGTTCTCTGTGATGTGGGTGCATGGCACATTACTGGTCATCAGGGTGTCACCCATAGGTGTGTTTGCTGTCAGGGCTGAGTTTGTGTGCAGACGCAGATGGGTCACAGTCAGGTTTCCCCTTGGCACTTGTTGTTTGCACCTGTCATGTGATTTCCAGTTTGTGTTATCTTTCAGTGATTGTGACACGTTGTGTGTGTGACTGCTGGCACTCCTCAGGGTCCGGGCTGCAATGTTGGTTGTTGTCTATGTGTGTTCTTTGTGGGTGACCTTGGCTTCTTCATTGGTGTGTGACTGTGGCTGGGATCCCATTGGTTGGTGTGGTATTGCCGTCATGTCCATGTACAGCGTAGTGTGCAGTGTGTCAGACATTCAGGAGTCTTGTTGAGTGGCCAAGTGTGATGTGTTTCTGCACCTTGGTTCCCACCCACCACCCTGGAATTGTCATGGGTGCATGTGCAATGTCACCAGTGCATGTGTGCTTCACTGCTCCACATTGTTGGAGGTCGAGGTGTGTGGTGTTGAGTGTGTGCAGATGAGAGTTGTTGCCCGGCTAGACCCCTGCCTCCATGTTGGCCTTGGCTTACTGGCCGTGCTGATTGATTTGTGCTTGTGTAGGTGTGATGGTAGTTTGTTGCTCAGGACACATGACTGTGGTTCACAGTGTGAACGACATTTAGCTTTGTCATCACAGTGGGATTGTAATGCAGCCCAGGGTCACCACATTGTGGGGGCCCTGGGGGTGGTGCTGTGGTGTGTCTGTGTCTTGCTGTGTCAGTTGCTGTTCCTACGTGCCTGTGTGACATGTGTGATTTGTGCTCCCTCTCATCTGACAATGCCTGATTGCCCACATAGGGGATTTGGATCCATGAGTTACCTTTGTGTGGCACTGTATGCACATCTGTATAATTGGTATTCAGGCCTCCTCATGTGTTGTGTGGTTGCCTGGGGACACTGGCACCCCCTCACCTGTTGTGTTTGATGTGCAGTGTGGGTCTGCCTGTTTGTGTTTGTGCATCTGCACCACTGCATTGGCATATCTTAGGTGTGCCATTGGCTGTATGTAGTTTGGTGGGTTTCCCCTGCTGTCCCTGGGACTCCTAGGTCATCAGTCAGCACAATGATCATGGTTTGTGTGTCCCATTGCTGCCATGGTATGGTATCTGTTCACCTCACATCTACAGTCTCCACAGGGTATCTGCATTTGTGTGCCCATTGGTGCAAATATGTGGGTCTGCATTCTGATGGTCACTTCTGTCATTGTGTCATTGATGAATGTTGACTGTGTCAGCCCCCATGGGTGTTGTTTGTCTGCACATGGCCAAAGGTATGTCTTATTTGCACTGCAGTATTTGCCTCCCCCAATCTATGTTGCAATGGGACACATGCACTACTTTGCCACTGATGTGATTTATGTTCTGTGACCAGGAATCATCCATGCAGTTTGGCAGTTGCAGCTTTTTCTTTGTCAACACTTACATTTTGGTCATTGTGATGATGGGGGTTTGGACCCCATTGCCACACTGTTCAAAATGTGATTCAGCTATGGACCCCACACTTACCTTTTGGTCACTGTGATGATGGGGGTTTGGACCCCATTGCCACAATGTTCAAAATGTGCTTCAGCTATGGACCCCACACTTACATTTTGGTCACTGTGATGATGGGGGTTTGGACCCCATTGCCACAATGTTCAAAATGTGCTTCAGCTATGGACCCCACACTTACCTTTTGGTCACTGTGATGATGGGGGTTTGGACCCCATTGCCACAATGGTCATGGCCTGCTTGCATTGTGGGGGCCACACACATATATGTGTGGCACATGTGATAGGGGGTCACATTGTATGTTCAAAGTCATGTTCAGTGTTGTAGGCATTTGACACAGTCTACACACGCTTGTCATGGTGTTGGGGGATGTCTTTTCTTGCATTCCCTAGGTTGTGGTGTGCTGGTTGTGTCATGCATTGTCCATCCTATGAGTGGGGGTGGTGTTGGTGGTAGGCATCCAGCCCCCCATGGGTAGAGGTGGTAGTAGTGACAGGCATCAAGCCCCCCCTGGGTAAGGGTGGTAGTGGTGGTAGGCATCCAGCCCCCCCTGGGTAGAGGTGGTAGTAGTGGTAGGCATCCAGCCCCCCCTGGCTAAGGGTGGTAGTGGTGGTAGGCATCTGGCACCCCATGGCTAAGGGTGGTAGTAGTGGTAGGCATCCAGCCCCCCCTGGGTAAGGGTGGTAGTAGTGGTGGGCATCTGGCACCCTTATGGCTAAGGGTGGTAGTAGTGGTAGGCATCCAGCCCCCTGGCTTAGGGTGATAGTAGTGGTAGGCATCCAGCCCCCTGGGTAAGGGTGGTAGTGGTGGTGGGCATCTGGCACCCCCATGGCTAAGGGTGGTAGTAGTGGTAGGCATCCAGCCCCCCTGGGTAAGGGTGGTAGTGGTGGTAGGCATCCAGCCCCCCCTGGGTAGAGGTGGTAGTAGTGGTAGGCATCCAGCCCAACCTGGCTAAGGGTGGTAGTGGTGGTAGGCATCTGGCACCCCCATGGCTAAGGGTGGTAGTAGTGGTAGGCATCCAGCCCCCCCTGGGTAAGGGTGGTAGTAGTGGTGGGCATCTGGCACCCCCATGGCTAAGGGTGGTAGTAGTGGTAGGCATCCAGCCCCCTGGCTTAGGGTGATAGTAGTGGTAGGCATCCAGCCCCCTGGGTAAGGGTGGTAGTGGTGGTGGGCATCTGGCACCCCCATGGCTAAGGGTGGTAGTAGTGGTAGGCATCCAGCCCCCCTGGGTAAGGGTGGTAGTAGTGGTGGGCATCTGGCACCCCCATGGCTAAGGGTGGTAGTAGTGGTAGGCATCCAGCCCCCTGGCTTAGGGTGATAGTAGTGGTAGGCATCCAGCCCCCTGGGTAAGGGTGGTAGTTGTGGTAGGCATCCAGCCCCCTGGGTAAGGGTGGTAGTAGTGGTGGGCATCTGGCACCCCCTGGGTAAGGGTGGTAGTAGTGGTAGGCATCTGGCACCCCCCTGGCTAAGGGTGGTAGTAGTGGTGGACATCCAGCCCCCCCTGGGTAAGGGTGGTAGTGGTGGTGGGCATCTATCACCCCCATGGCTAAGGGTGGTAGTAGTGGTAGGCATCCAGCCCCCCTGGTATAGGGTGATAGTAGTGGTAGGCATCCAGCCCCCCCTGGTAAGGGTGGTAGTGGTGGTGGGCATCTGGCACCCCCCTGGCTAAGGGTGGTAGTAGTGGTAGGCATCCAGCCCCCCTGGGTAAGGGTGGTAGTTGTGGTAGGCATCCAGCCCCCTGGGTAAGGGTGGTAGTAGTGGTGGGCATCTGGCACCCCCTGGCTAAGGGTGGTAGTAGTGGTAGGCATCCAGCCCCCCTGGCTAAGGGTGGTAGTGGTGGTAGGCATCTGGCACCCCCATGGCTAAGGGTGGTAGTAGTGGTAGGCATCCAGCCCCCCTGGGTAAGGGTGGTAGTAGTGGTGGGCATCTGGCACCCCCATGGCTAAGGGTGGTAGTAGTGGTAGGCATCCAGCCCCCTGGTTAAGGGTGGTAGTTGTGGTAGGCATCCAGCCCCCTGGGTAAGGGTGGTAGTAGTGGTGGGCATCTGGCACCCCCTGGCTAAGGGTGGTAGTAGTGGTAGGCATCCAGCCCCCCTGGCTAAGGGTGGTAGTGGTGGTAGGCATCTGGCACCCCCATGGCTAAGGGTGGTAGTAGTGGTAGGCATCCAGCCCCCTGGGTAAGGGTGGTAGTAGTGGTGGGCATCTGGCACCCCCATGGCTAAGGGTGGTAGTAGTGGTAGGCATCCAGCCCCCTGGCTTAGGGTGATAGTAGTGGTAGGCATCCAGCCCCCTGGGTAAGGGTGGTAGTGGTGGTGGGCATCTGGCACCCCCATGGCTAAGGGTGGTAGTAGTGGTAGGCATCCAGCCCCCTTGGTAAGGGTGGTAGTAGTGGTGGGCATCTGGCACCCCCATGGCTAAGGGTGGTAGTAGTGGTTGGCATCCGGCCCCCCCTGGGTAGGGGTGGTGGTGGTGGTGCGCATCCAGGCCCCTGTGTGCATATGTGGCATTGGTGATGGGCAGCCCGCACCTATGGTGCTGCTGTTGCTGGTGTAAGTAAATTTTGCATCCCTCTGTGTGTGTGTGATGTGTCGTGTACGTGTTGTATGTTTTTGTGGTTGGTGTCTGACTTACCTTCTGCGCCGTACGCATCCGTGCCTGTTCCGGTAGTAAATGTAGAATATTGGTAGGATCGGGACGAAGGGATTCATGGTTGGTTCGTGTCGTTCGTCTTTCTCGTTGCTTCGCGTCGTCCTCGTCGCTGGCGTGTTCGCCTCGTAGCCGTGGATCATGTTGTGGCGCGAATCGGAGCTTATGTGCGCCTCTCCCGGAAGCTTTGACGTGCCGGACGTAGCGACGGGTTCGGCGCATACGGAAAGCGCATCGTACTTGTTCGGCCGGACGGGGCTGCATTTTCCCTTCCGTGCGACTCGATTCTGCGTTTCCGGATTTGCCTCGGTCAGAGAACAGGACCTGGATTGGGTGAGTTCGACTCGGCCGGATTCTGTGCTGTTGTGCGCATCGTACTTACTCGTTCGGTATGATGTACGGATCGGTCGGGAAACAGGCATTCGCATGGCTTTTTTCCCGACCGAATGGTATTGGGTGCGCCTCCGACCAAGATCGGAATCGGCCCCTTAGTCTTCTGACAGCCACATTTTTGCCCATAAAAACAGAGGGGCACTACCTATGCGTTCCTCTATGAACTCTAGTCCCAATTCCTTGTGACAAAAAAGGTAGGAGCACTGTTGGGGGTCATCAATAATCTTTTAGTGAATTTATTTTCCAATACTTGTAACTTACAGCTTTTGTGATGTCCCCACACCCCTGCCCCATACATTGCAATGGAGAGACATTTAGCTTTATATAGAGTGAATAATTCCCTCACAGGGTTGTGTCCTAATTTACATGCTAAGCGAAATAGCCCATCCATGGCCTTGCTTGTGTGATGGGCTCTTGCTTTTAAAAGTGGTTCCCAATTCAATTGGTTATTAAATAAATTACCCAGATATGTAAAGCTGTCTACCTTTTCTATTCTCTTGCCCCGTACAACAAAGATTTTAGTTTTGGTGGACTTAGGGCCACATACAATAATATATATGATTTGATAAAATTGACTTTTAAATCAAGTGGCAACATAAAATCAGTAAAAGCATAGAGGGATTTCTGAAGGCTATTAGCTGTCATTGCCATTAACACTATCATCTGCGTATGATAGTAAAGGAACGGGTTTGCTACCAATTATAGGAAAGTAAAGCTCTCTGCTTAATAGAAAGGCCTCCAGACCATTTGTACAGATTCAGAACAGGAAGGGGGCTAAACTACACCCTTGCCGGATGCCCTCTGTTGAAACAATCTGGTTGTTTTTTTCCTCTTGGGTGCCATATCTTATGGTGACTGTGGTATTAGAGTGTAACCTACGAAGGAGGGATACCAGTGCTTCTTCTACACCCATGCTTTCCATCATAGTCCACAATTTGTCCCGATTAACGGTATCAAAGGCGCTGGACAAGTCCATAAAGGCCAGGTGGATAGAGCCCTTCCTGGCCTGCACGTACTTGTTGATAATTAAGAACAGATTGAGACATTGCTCAGTTGTGCCCAGCCCCCTCCTGACGCCATATTGCATTTTAGATATGACCCCTGTGGTGGTCACCCAGTCCTCTAATCGGACAAGGAGGACCCTGCCCAGCATCTTAGCTGTGGCGTCAATAAGTGAGATTGGCCTATAACATGCCGGGTCACTCCTATTACCATTTTTAAAAACAGGGACCACTATTGCCTCCTTCCAAGTCGCAAGTACGGGGCCAATAATAACTGCCTTAAAAACATTCGTCAACATCGGTGCCCACAGATTAAGATTACTTTTAAATAAGTCAAGGGGTGCCCCATCTGGGACTGGGGCTTTCAGGCGGGTTCCCTGTACTAGGTCCCCTGTACTAGAGCCTCCTCGACCTCAGATACTGTGAAGGATAAACGGAGTTGGGTGGCTGTGACTAAATCTACCGGCAAATCCCTTGGGTTATCCTCTATCTTCTCAGCTGCAGGTTAAAAATACCAGTAAAGTGTGCTTCCTGAGCCTCTCCCAGGATCAGTGAGTCCATCTGTCTTACTTCTTCAGTGAATAGAGGGCGATTAATAATTTCCCAGAACTTTTTGGTAACTTTTAGGGCTCCTGCTCTCTCCAGATCTTCCCATGCCAATCTCCTCAATTCTGCTTTTGTATTTTCAATCGTGATTTTATAATTACACCTTGCGGCTTTAATTAGATCTCTGTCATGGGTAGTAGCGCGAGCGGCCCTTTTTAGTTCCTTATGGGCCCTGGAACATTCAGAGTTGAACCATCGGGCCTCTTGGGATTCCCTATGATGGACGCTCCTAGTCAGCCTCTTGGCTACATCAGAACAAAGTGACCCGACCTCCCGGACAAGGTCAGCTGGGGAAGAGTCTAATTGCAAGCACCCCATTATTGAGTGGTAGTTTTCTTTAATGGTGTCTTCCTCAAATTTAGAGGGATTTATCTTACCCCAATTTAATCTGACTCTTTTATTCAGGTGATAGTGGATCAAGCGTTTGTCGCCCTTCCCCGCCTGGATCTTTAAATTGAAAGAGACGATGAGGGGATTGTGATCACTGGCGCAATTAGACTCCACCATGAAATCATGAACGAGCGTAGTGAAGTTCCTACCTATTAGCATAAAATCAATAAAGTCAACCCTGCCACCGCCAACATAGGTAGGACACTGTGGTGGAGAGTCGCAAACTAAATTGTTTATAAAGCCTAAATCATTCCCTACAAGAATAGAGTTTAAGGCTTTGCCCTGGGGCGAGTGAGTGAAATGGGGCTGGGGCTGACCCTCAGTATCTTCCAGCCCACACACACGTTGGGAGCTGTACTTACAGATTGTTCAATTGAAGTTCCCAACCCAGAGGATGCATAACGGATGCCACTTCCCGGTGACCTGAGTAACTTCCATTTGGAGGGATTATATAATATGACAGTTGTTTTGATCAAAGATGTTGTAATACCAATTCACCAGTAGTATTTTGACCTTAGTTAGATTGGAGATAATAATTAATTGATACCAGGGTGATGAGCTTATACAGTTTGCTTTTATAAATCCATATTTTACCGATATAAACACCACAATCCCTCCCTTAGCCCTTCCTGCTGATGATAGTATTGCAGGAACACAAAAAGAACGATAACCATCTATGGCAATATCATCTCTGGACCAAATTTCCTGAAGACAAATGATATCGAAACCTCTGATATACAGTCCTCGTTTATAAATGTAGAATGGATTCCTGCAATATTCCAAGAAATAATTTTAAAGGGAGGGGTGGTGTTTCCCTGGTTTACTGAGCCCCGGGTTATGTTAGTGGGTTCATAAGGTGTGTCGCAAGCTAGTGGCGCAGGCCCTTCAGCTACTGGTGGTTCTTCCTGTGAGGCTTTCCCTTGGTTATTGCATGGCTGTGCCAAACCTCCCACCTCAACTGCCTGGCTAGAGTGATCTTGCAGTTAGTCGATGTCAGTAAGACCTGAAAGAGTTTCAAAGAGGTTCGAGTGAGTAAACGAAAAGTGGCTGTGTGCGAGTGTGAATTTTTAAGCCTGTGGGGGGCAACCCTTGACTAAAGCTGTTTCCCCTGTGAGGTGGATAAAAGAAACCCAGCGGTTAAGCCCTTATGGGGTCATTCTCACCACGTGCATCCTTAAGGCGCATCAGGAGAAAGCGCACACACCTAGGGTCCCTAAAATTAAGGGCCACACAATCCCCCTTCACAGATTTTGCCGTGCGACCCAGCCAGCTCACCTGCCCGGCCATAATGATGTTATCGAACAAATGTTTTACTATGGCACCAGTGGTCTGATTTGTTGATAAGACTTTGGCAGTTTTCTTGGTGGCTGGAAGGGAGATGGGGGACTCCGGTTAATATCAGTGTATAGGGGGGTGCAGTCTTGTTAGAATAAAAATGTCTTAGCTGTGCTGCTTATGTATTGTACGACTTAAGTTAGCATTCGCGGCACCATTTTATGTTTGGCCGCCATTTTGAGCCATGATCGAAACTAATTTCTCTCTGCTGCAAGCAGCTGTGGTAGTTTTTATTTCTCCAAGGTTGGGCCTTGCAGTACTAATGAATACACTGTTCTTATTAGCGCATAACTTTCCCACTAGATAGAGGCCTGCTCCCACTAGTCCAGCGATGGGCACAGGCAGAACAACCTTGGCTTAGAGATAGTGTGTGCCCGGTCTCAGGATCGAAACTTATCCTTCTGTACCTCCTTTGTGTAGCTGCCTCCATCTGGAAATTTCCGGTCTGGGCGTGCCCTCATTGGTTCTGAATCGTACATAATGTATCACCATGTTTTCTGATGTCAGTCCTCTCTGCAGCACCCCTCAGCGACTGGGCAGATGGGGCTCTGCTCGAGTGTACCTGAAGAAACATATACTTGGTTTGTATTCTTTACTGTCTGACCGACTCTTCATTTGTATGGAAGACTGAGAGGTGGTCGTGAGAGACCCGGGTGGCCCTAATCGGGTCACTTCCTTCAGCTGGCGCCCGAACAGGGACTCCATCGGGTGACCCATCTCCTCCCGCGGACGGATGGGGAGGTCGGGGCTATCGTCGGGTCGGACAGACGGATCAGGGATCCCTGTACGAGGAGCATCATTTGCTCGCAGCTGCCCCTTCTGTCCTGCCAGACGGTGCCTCGCCCAGTGGTCATCCCGACTGGGGTCCTGAACGGCGAAACCCTTGGATCTGACCGTTTGGTCCGAAGAGTCGGCAGTGGAGAATAAATTTGTTTGACCTGTGTGCACCAGGTGAGTTTGTTTTGGTTCTTTGTGGATATGGTACCATTTTGGTTTGTATTTGGTACGGTCTGAGGACCGATTTGACACTTTGCCAGGCAACATAACAAATTTGGCTTACTTTTGAAAATGCCTGGGTTTAGCAGATTCTTGGTTTCTTGTTTTCGTTGTTGCTCTGCAGATGCTTGATTGGAAGAAAGTCAGCCGGCGCCTCCAGAAGGCACTCTGAACTTTGAAATGTATGTGAAGCATGGCCTTGGCCCTATTATGTTTAGTAAGCTATGGCACAAATATACGAGGGACAATGCCGAGTTGCAGTAGCCGTTGACGGGTACTTTTGATGAACAAAAAATAGGGTTTTTACAGAAGTTGTTTGCAAAAAGAAGTAGGCAGTCTATGTTTGATTCTTTTCGAACGTGGCAAAAGGAGGCTAAACAGAGGCAAATGAAAGCAGAGAAAGAGGCCCGAAAGGGGAGAATGCAAACATTGACTCAGAAAGCTGTAGCACATGATAAGGAGAAATTAGAGGTTGGAATTGAACGTGAAGATAGGAGGTTTCGATTGAATATTGATAAATCTTATTTGGCCCAAGAAGAAAATGATATATTTGTGGAACAATTGTTAGATACTCGACCCCCACCCCCATATGCCCCGCAGAGGTTCTATCCCGCTCTTCCCTCAGAGGTTCAGCTACCCGGTTCTTCTGTCTCTGCTGTCTCTACTTCTGTAACTGTTGATCGGACTGCCCTGGCCACGGCACCTCTTGTCCTCTCTTTGCCCTCACCGTCTGAGGCAACTATGACTGTTAGTACTCCTGTAACACCTATTGCTTCAGTGTCTCTTTCGCCAGCTCTTACACCTACGACGCAGCTGGCAACGACATTAGTGCCTACTACCTCTGTTGTCACTCCCACTGTGTTCTTCCATCCCCTGACATCACGGATTAGTGGGACACCAGTACGTGGATTCGAGGATAGAGACTGGACAAAATTTAAGGAACGTATGGGGCGAACGTTAGTCCGATCTGATATGGGAGATGAGGAGAAGAAGGTGGTGGCTAATCAGGCTGCGCAATGGGCCCGTAACCCCATTTATGGTGTGGAGGATGTGTGGAGTGTGATGAAAGATTATGAGCCTTTTGTACAACAGCATGCCCTTAAGCATATGTCTGCTACTTTGATCGGTCTTTGGGAGCAGTGTTTCAATGATGCAGCACCGCAGATTATATATGATATTAAGGATCATGTATATGTTACTGATATGGGGCCTGCTCACGTCTTTGGTAATGTTGCGACACTGGTTGCTTATCGGGGTAGACTGCTTGAGAAGAAACCCACCCCGGTATCCCAGTTTCAGAAATACCAGAGCTATGGGACCTGCATGATAACATTACTAGACCAAGGGTAGCAGCCCGTTTCCAAGAACAGTGGGTTTATACTCCATGGAAACGGAGTGAGGTTTTGTTCCTTAAGACTCAGTTACCTGACCCTAGGAAAAATCCTACTGCATATTATAAAGAATTGACTGAGGCAGCCTCTTCAACAGTAATGACTCTTGCGGATATTGAAATGTTTTTTGGTTTATTAGTTCCGGTTGATATTTGGAGACAAGTACAAACACAGGATCATGTTGCGGAATTGGGTGGTACATGGGACCAAATTAAGGTATGGGATCAGGAACGGAAGCCAGGTGATAAGCCTAGAGCGGAGATACTTGCCTTGCCCAGCCGTATCATTACGTATATGCATTCCCTTATCCAACCAAGGAAGGTCGATTGGGATAAGTTATCGGCTTGCCGTCAGAAGAAAGATGAGAGTGTGTATGACTTTTTCACTCAGTTTGAGGGGGTGTTTCTAGTGATAGTGGACAGGATTTGTCGATCGAAGGTGGTGTGCAACTGTTTGTTAATAGATTGTTTCCAATTTGCTTCCCGAGTTTGCGACCCAATTGCAGGCTTCCGAGAGCACCTGGTCCACATCTTCCCCTTCTGTGATATTGAATATGGCGCAGTATTATGAACACAGGGAAAATGAGGATAAGGAGAGGTCAGAGAAGAAGCAAAAGGATTTGAAGACGAAAGTGTTTTTGCAGCAAGCTTCGAGGGGGAATGGTAGAGGATGTGGTGGTTCGACCCGACAGCTTCCACGCACTAGCAGGCCTAAAAATACCACGCCTTTAGGGCAAAATCAGTGTGCATATTGTAAAGAGGAGGGACACTGGCATAGCGAGTGTCCGGTGCTTTTGCAGAAGGTGGCGGTCCTGAGAGGACGAGGTTCTCGTGGACGGGGTCGTGGAGCTGGTGCTCAGGACAGGGCTCAGAATGTTGTGGACCCGCAGGGTCGTTCTGATCAGAATTATTTTGATGACCCTCGGGGAGGACAGTATCATCATGATGAATATGATATGGAGGAGGTGACAGGGATGTCTTACGGCTAGGAGAGCAAGGGACAGAGTGAGGGACCAGTTTGGATACCTGTAGATCAACGCGGTTCGTATGTTAGTGCGGATGTGCATGGTTCGGCTAAGGAGTTTTTGGTGGATACAGGTGCGACAAACAGTTCTATTTCTCATTCCTTGGTCCCTGGGGCGGCTCTGTCTGGCCATAATAATGTTTCGGTAGGTTTTTCTAGTGTACCGGTTGTGAGCTCCATTTCGAAACCTCTTGTGTTGACTATTGGTCCTTTCACTGTGGATTCGCCATTCTTGTTCACGTATAATTGTGGAAAAACTTTGATCGGTTTGGACTTGTTGAAAAAATTGCATGCCACGATTTACTGCTCTCTGGCATGTGTTACATGACGATGGGTCCGGAGGTAGTGCACGGTGCGCAGTGTCTGTCCAAAGATGCTCCTCTTCCTGCGGAGTTTAAAGATGTGCTGCCAACTCTTTGGGCGACAGGTGACACAGATGTGGGATTGTTACAGATACCGCCAGTTTCGACAATGCCATTTTCCCTCGCATCCCTCAGTATAAAATACCGCAGGCAGGTGATCAAGCTTTATTGCAAATTATACAGGACTTGATTGAGAAAGGAGTGGTTGAGGAGACGACTGCTAATGTTTGTAATAGCCCTATTCTTCCCATTCTCAAAAGGACACCTTCAGAATCCCTGATGATCATGCAGATGTTTACCGCTTTGTGATTGACTTGCGGGAAGTTAATTAAATAGTGATTCCCCAGTTTCCGGTGGTCCCTGACATTACGACTCTTTTGACAATGATTCCTTCTTCTGCTACATACTTTTCTGTCATTGACTTCAAAAACGCATTCTTCAGTATTCCCATTCATCCTGACAGCAGGTATCCGTTTGGGTTCACCCTAGCTGGTAGAAGCTTTAGAGTCTGTTGCACTCCTCAAGGCTATCCAGAGAGTCTGAGTATCTATAGACAGGCATTGAAAGGTCAGCTGAATTCCTTGTCACTCCCTACAGGTAATGTATTGCTTCAGTATGTCGACGACTTGCTCATCGCCTCGGATACAGAACAAGGTTGCAGAGACAGTACAGTTAAATTGTTGTTACATTTAGCTCAACATGGCCATAAAGTATCCCTTTCCAAATTTCAGTATTGTCGACAGGAGGTCACCTACTTAGGTCACCTACTGTTGTAGGAGGGTAGGAGATTGACCCCTGAGTGCATCAGTACCATAGTTAAAATGCCCATTCCGCAAACTCAAAACGATGTGTGCGCTTTCATAGGTATCACTTCCTATTGCAGGCAGTGGATACCTAGCTACTCGCTATTAATTAAACCCCTGCTTGCTCTAACACTAAAAGATGTGCATGAACCCCTGCCCTGGACGCCTGAATGTCAGCAGTCTTTTGAGCAATTGAAAACTGCACTTTGTTCGGCTCCAGTACTTGGCACTCCTGACTATGCTAAGCAGTTTGTGTTGTACGTCCATGAGATGGCTGGTTGCGCGCTTTCTATTTTAACACAAAAATTCAGAGATAAGCAACGGCCGTGTGCTTATTTCTCTGCTGTGCTTGACCCTGTCGCACGAGCCCTCCCGAGCTGTCTAAGAGCGGTCGCGGCTGTGGCTGTCTCGATAAGACAATCGGCTGGACTCGTACTTGATACCGACCTCACAGTCATGGTACCTCATGCTGTAGATACACTTTTGAATAAGACAAAGACACAGCACCTCACCAGTGCACGTCTGACAGGTAATGAGCTAACGCTTTTCGCTAAACACATTACGATTAAACGATGTGCCACTCTGAATCCAGCCACGTTACTACCCCTTCCTTATGATAATGATGAGATTGATAAACATGACTGTATCTTCCGGATGGAAGAAGAGACGAAAGGACGGGTAGACCTGACTGATGTTCCCTTATCTGACCCTCAAGGGGAACTCTATGTCTATGGCTCTTGGTTCAAATTACCAGATGGCACTACAACTGCTGCATGCGCTATTACTACGCTGCGTACGGTAGTTGAGACATCACGAGTTCCCTATCAGTCGGCCCAAGCTGCAGAGCTAGTTGCCCTAATACGAGCCTGTGAATTGAGTGAGAGACTAGTTGTCAATATTTATACTGACAGTCAGTACGCTTTTGGAGTCGCCCATAACTTTGGGCGGCTCTGGGCAGAAAGAGGGTTCCTTACTTCCCATGGAATGAAAACCCAGCACGGTCACCCTATCTATAGGCTTTTGTCCGCTTTGACACTCCCTAAGAAATTGACAATAGTAAAGTGCAGCGCCCATAGGAAAGTTACTGACGATGTGGGTAAAGGGAACGCTTTTGCAGATCAGACAGCTAAGGAAACAGCCCGGAGTAGGATGAAAAGAATGTTCGTAGCAGGTCCTGATAGGTGGGTGCCCGAGGTCACCATGTTTAAAGATATACTTGAGAATGTGAAGGAAATACAGAGTGAGGCCACAGTGGAGGATTTGGCAGTGTGGCAAGAAAGCACAACACAACTGAATGACGAGGATGTTGGATTGACAAGTCAGGGAAGCAAAGAGGGATATTGCCAGAGGCATATGTTCTTCCTGTAGTCACGATGGCTCATGGCCCAGCCCATATTAGTGCTAAGGGTATTTGCAAGTTATTAGACCCCATATGGCACAATGAGAACATTTCGAAGACAGCTACACATTTAGTGAAGTACTGTATGGTGTGCATGAAGCACAATCCTGGGAAGGGTACCCTTACACCACCCAGTAATTTTGCACCGCCCACTTTCCCTTTTGAGGTCCTTCAGCTAGACTACATTGAATTGGACAGGGTCAATAATTTGAAGTACGTGTTGGTGGTTGTTTGTGCGTTCAGAAAATGGGTTGACCCCACTAAAGACAATACAGCCATGACGACTGCAAAGGTACTCCTAAAAGAGTTCTTTCCTCATTTCGGCTTGCCCCGTTTGATCTGGAGTGATAACGGAAGTCATTTCAACGCCAAGGTTATCCAGTTAGTTTTGACGGTTTGCACATAAAGCAGAAGTTTCATGCTGTAGATCACCCCCAGTCAGCAGGTTTGGTTGAGAAGTACAATGGTACTCTCAAACTGAAGTTGGCAAATATTCAGGAGACAACAGGGTTACAGTGGCCAGATGCGATTATGCTCCAACAGGACATTGACAATATGATGCAGATTGACGAGGGTATCTTTGAGTACTGACTATAGGAACAATTTCTCAGTGTTGTTTCTTGCTTCTGCAAAATGTTATACCTTTCTTGATAGTAACATAAAATTGTTAGCGTATGCTAAAAGGAGGGTCTGTTAGAATAAAAATGTCCTAGCTGTGCTGCTTATGTATTGTACGACTTAAGTTAGCATTCGCGGCACCATTTTATGTTTGGCCGCCATTTTGAGCCATGATCGAAACTAATTTTTCTCTGTCTCTGCTGCAAGCAGCTGTGGTAGTTTTCGTTTCTCCAAGGTTGGGCCTTGCAGTACTAATGAATACACTGTTCTTATTAGCGCATACCTTTCCCACTAGATAGAGCCTGCTCCCACTAGTTAAGCGATAGGCACAGGCAGAACAACCTTGGCTTAGAGATAGTGTGTGCCCGGTCTCAGGATCGAAACTTATCCTTCTGTACCTCCTTTGTGTAGCTGCCTCCATCTGGAAATTTCCAGTCTGGGTGTGCACTCATTGGTTCTGAATCGTATATAATGTATCACCATGTTTTCTGATGTCAGTCCTCTCTGCAAAAGAAACAATTGATGGACGGAATGCTGGACAATGCAAGCATTCACCCCCAGTCACAAGGATCTGGGTTAAATCCATCATTCTTTTGCTCACCAGACCACCCCAGTTTGGACCCAGCCATATGCAAATCAGTCTTGACCCTGTTCCTTATGGGAACAGTCCAGCCCAAACTGCCAAGCCAGGTCCTCCCTGGACCGGAAACAAGCATCCTGGGACCGGTTTCAGGGCATCACCCTTCATCAGCCAGGGTAGCTTGAATCCAGTGGTGTAGTGAGCACGGGACCCACGTCTGGGCATACCCTTCCCACTTAGGGCGACGTATGCAAAAGAAACAATTGATGGACGGAATGCTGGACAATGCAAGCATTCACCCCCAGTCACAAGGATCTGGGTTAAATCCATCATTCTTTTGCTCACCACACCACCCCAGTTTGGACCCAGCCATATGCAAATCAGTCTTGACCCTGTTCCTTGTGGGAACAGTCCAGCCCGAACTGGCAAGCCAGGTACTCCCTGGACCGGAAACAAGCATCCTGGGACCGGTTTCAGGGCATCACCCTTCATCAACCAGGCTAGCTTCAATCCAGTGGTGTAGTGAGCCAGTGGCGGCTGGTGGATTTGAAAAGTGGTGAGGCGCAAATTTAAGATCGAAGTTGTAACCCCTGACGAGCCCCCCCAAACCATCCAATTAATAGCCCAGTGACCTGATGCATTGCACTGATTTTGGGAGCTTGAAGGCTTTCAGCCATGTCAGAGTTTGATATAATTCCAAAAATTGTTCCTGTGTGGTTTTAATTTGTTTCTAATTTTATTTTAATGTGAAGTTTTGCACTGTGCAAAAAGCACAGTGCCGCCAGGGAGCTTTACATAGGGACAAGAATAACGTGTTAAAGGCTGACTGTGCAAACAGGAAATGAGAATAAGATTGCAGAAAACAGATACAAGCATTTTTAATATCAAAATACATATTATACTATTGCAGCTACAACTACCGTTACTACGTCCAGGGCCTTGCAGACGTTACTGTACGTCACAGATATTGGAATTGGACAGACTGGCAGTTTAAAATATTAATTATAGCGTTTCCTTAGAAAGAACAAGTATTAAGTTATTTTAAAAAGAAAAACTAACCCTGGGCGGTGAACTCCGCTCCGCTCGCAGAGTTTGCGGAGTTTTTTGCACTCCCCGTTCCTAAAAACTCTGCTTCGCGTTGCGTAGCTGAGTTTTTTTCCTCGCTCGCGTTCGTCAACGTCAAGTTGGCGACCGCGGGCGAGGAAAATCAACCTCCCGGCGAGATTTTTCCTCGTTCGCGATCGTCAACATCAAGTCGGCGAGCGCGAGCGTGGAAAATCAACATCCCGGCGAGATTTCTCAACGCGGGGGTCAGGTTTCTCATTGCGAGTGATCGCGTATGCTCGCGACAGCTTGCGTTGAGAAACTGCCCGTTCGCGTTCAGAAAGCTGCCGCTCGAGTAAAAATCTACTCGAGCGGCAGAAAAGGAAAGCAGGGACTGCTTGCACTGTGCAAGGTGCCTTTCGCAATGATTGCACAGTGAGGACAAGCATCCGGCACTGTGCAATCACCGCGAACAGCATTTTTCTATTGTACTCCGCCGCTTGCGTAGCTCCGCGTAGTGCAGCGGAGTATTTTTTGCACTTCGCGTAGTGCGACTCCGTGAACTCCACCCAGGGTTAAGAAAAACAACAAAATAGCGCAGGTTTTCAAGTTGCCACATCTCCAAGGTGTAATTTAACCCCATTTGCTGTCACTTAAAAATAATATAGTAACACGAGAGGCTACATTAGCCATCTGTACATTTGAAAGATTTCCATTCTAAAACTACCGACTGGAAGTAGCCACCTATTACCTATATCAATAGTACTTGTTTTCCCTTGCATGGGAAATTATTTCCAGTGCACATCTCACAATGCAGACCCTGGTAGGGAAGCATGTGCCAACTCATGCTTGGGCACCTTTCATCCTCTATACTTGCCATTCACATCCATTTTGAGTGCTTGCGCAGACCAAGGTCCCACATGTCACTTGTAAGGAGTGAAACCGCATAAGACCCTTCCAAATTATCTTAGTTTACATGCTGTTGTCAAGCTTAGAACTGTCGTCCTGCAGGTGCAATAAAAAGCAACAGCAAACAGAGAGTGTAGTCAAAAACAGAGCTCCACAAAGCTACCGCTTCCACCTCATGAGAGAACACCCTATAAATATGCAAAATTCTAGAATGCACAGAGGAAAGATGTTTCCTTGAGGGTGAAAAACTGATTACTGAGCCTGGGTAGCAGATAGCTGACTGTACAGAGGGTTCAAGGCCATGCCTGCCTGACTCTCTTGGACGCACCATATACAAAATCCCCCCGTCAGGCGCTTCATGTTACCATAATCTTGCTCAGGAAGGGGAATGCAGGCCAGGGAAAGGGAGAAGACACACGATCTACACACACAAGTACTGATACAAACACACTCTTAACTCATACACACACTCAGCCCGGGCACACGCTCAAACATAAATACGTGCACTCACATGCAGATATGCGTGCACATACTTATATACACACAAGCAGTCACGCTCAAGCATACTCATATGGACTCTCATACAGGCAAACTTCATCACACATGTTTCAAGCAAAACAATAATCACAACGTTTTTGCAAACAAAAAAAAAGTCATGTAACTTGTGATTTAATTCATATCACGATAATATACCCAACCTGGCTTGTAGGTTTTCTCATGTATGTATTTTTTTAAACATGACGTGTTCGAGTTCTTTCCTCCCTCAGCTCTTCCGAGGTCCCACCCTGCTCCCCTCAATTACAATCATGCATGTGCTCAAAATCAAGTTATTTTACCTCGGGCATCGCATTCGAACTGTGATTCTTTCTCCAGGTTTCTGCCTCCCACTAATTACGCGGCAGTCTGAACATTTAACAAGCGGAAGCTATTTGCTTTTCCTGGCCTGGAAAGCAGGTATCATATCAGATGACAGAAAAGGGCTGGAGGTGAGCCGTCCTCCTCTATCCTGACATTTGATAGGATATCGGGATAAAGAGTGACAAGCCCCACTGAAGCCTCATTAGTGTTGTGTCCTGGGCCCAAGGCCCACATGCCGGGATAATGACCACGCAGACACGATAGTATATTACTGGAACTGGCCACAAGCACGTGCACCCGGGCCCTTTTATTAACAGGCTCACGTCACTCGTGACGCCTGTGATGGATGGATGTCATGTGCATGTGAGTCCAGCCCTCGAGGGAGTGGCTGGAAAGACCAGTGCCTGCTGAGACACTAGAACGTGTCCAGCAGGACACAACATTCCTCCCAAATTTTAATGAAGACAAAATAAACACTAGTCCAACCTGTAGGGGTAAACAACAATTAACTATACACCACAGGGTCCATCAGCTTCTCGTGTCAGGCAGCGGGAAGACAGCAGACAGGGGCTGGTGACTCTGACTGCAGCAGGACGATCTCGGCGGGCACTCATAATTTAACCTGAGTGGTTCAGGACATGAACACTGGCTCGGAGATGTCAGCTGCATCCCAGCAGCATACCGGTGAGAACATGTCTTTAGGTCTGGCGTTGCTCCACTCTGCTGACGTTGAGGATGGTCTATGGTGGGGGTCTAACAGGTCATTAGAACAGGGTGCGTCAAAAGCATGGTTAGAGTCCATGGTGAAAGTTCACGAAAGTGTTGCTGGATCGACTGAAGTCTCTGTTAGACTACTTTGCTGTAGCCGGTAACCCGTCGGTGGGGCAATATTAAGTCCAACTCTCCCGCCTGGGGAGGCCCTTGGTCCGGGTTGCCATGGGACTGCATGTGGGCTGTGCTGGGGCTGCGTGTGTGCCGACTGGGGGCAGCTGCAAGACCACCGAGGAGCCAGTACCTAGTCGCTCGCACAACCCTCAGGGGTGGATGAGTCTTGGTCAAGATATGCTCTCACTGCCGCAGTTCAGGTGTAAGCCAGGTTAGAAAGTAGCCTCTGGTTTTGCTTGTCGGCTGGGTTAGCAACGGTGTAGGACTCCAGTCCATTGGTACTCTTGCGATAGTAGGGTATGACGCATTTTGATGAGGACTGGCGCAATGGCATTGCCAGCCATGTGGTGAATCTGGGCAACAGTTGGTGATGACTTGCCGTGATGGTTGCAAGCCTTCGTTTGAGTCGGTCACCGTGAGTGGGGGTGGCCAGGTGCTTCCATTTCCTTTGGGGAGGCATCTGCATCCTTGCACTTGGACTTCTTGGGCTACGAAGACGTCGGTGACAGTGGTGTGACGGACACACTGAGAAACGTGAGGCATGTGACTCTGTTCGCGCAGGGTTGTAGCTTACTCTCGGTCCCCCGCTGGGCGGTCGCCAGTTCATTCTCTGGTTGTCACCCACTTCGCTTGCTGTTGGTGTGCCGGGATACGCTCCTTTGGTAGCTAGAGTTCTCTTCAACGTCCGACCCGGCCACTCACGACTTCCCCTCCTGAACTTGGTCGGTTGTCCAATTCTCAGGGTAGACCCTCCGGTCACACTTCCACATTTCCTGCTGAGTGCGGTGTCATGCACATGGCAATGATGATGTAGTTGCCATTGGTCCTGGACGACAGGTGGTGACGATCTTCTAGGAGAGGAGGTTCCTGGAGGGACTTCGCAGCTACATGTCTCTGCAGTGCTGAGGCTGTTCTTTCACCTCTGGCATCTGCGGTCAGGAGCAGGGATGCCGTCCAACTTAGACTGCCGACACTTGGGGATGGACGGTTGCACTGGGAAGCGTTGGGGAGAGACGCGGTTTGCGCTTGCTGCGGCTTACGTTTGGTTCTCCCATGGGGCTGTCTCAAGGGACGTCGGTCCGCCTTGGTGGCTGTCTGGTGTCTCTGGGTGGGCTCTTGGCTTGTGGTGCTACGAGTCCTCATGCTTCTCCTCTTGTTCTCCCTAGCGCACCTGTGTTTGTCCGGTTCTTCATGGTGACAGGATTGTCACTCTTCTTTTCGATTCTCCTTCTGGGTGCAGTCACATGCACCTTCTTCCAATCAGGCCAACTGGGCCTATCAATTGTGACGGTCTCTGGACCATGTGGGTGAAACTTCCAGCTGCTCTCCTTTCTTCTTCTTCCTGGGTGCTGGGTGGCGTACAGCCACGTGACTTCTGTGTTTCTTCTTCAGGGAGTTTCGCGGTGCCAGGGTGACCGTTACCTTCTTCGCTCGAGGGCATCGTGCTTGCGCCTCGAGGCTGCGCAATGTTTGCGTTTGATCCCACTTCCGTTCATGCATGCTTGGTCACTTCAAGTGACGTGCTCCTTGCTTCTGGTGTGATGTGGCATCCGGCCATGTGTTCCATGTCCGTGGGGCACATGTTGCGGTGGCAGCTTGCCACGTGGAGTGTGCGACTCTCCTCTTGGCTGCGTGGGGCCACTGACGACTCCGTCTTGAGGCAGTGCGAGGGATGACACTCTGCTGTCTTCGGCCCACTGCCGGGCTTCACTTGTGCAGTGGAGATGTGGGGGCTCTTCTTGCTGCCTTCAGAATTGCTTCTTCTCTGTGGAGATGTCTCTATCCCCCTGGCACCCTCTTCTGGCACCTGGTGTGCCGGCTCTTCTTCCTTGCGGTGGTGGACGTTCACCACCAGGGGCGTGTGGTGCACTATTCTCACTTGAGGTGGCGTAAGACAGCCACTAGGAGTCGCACGCTCGGTGCCCGTCCTCCATGTACTCCCATGTGGGTCTTGCTTTCCTTCATGGGCTTTGCTGCTCTTGTCTGCTTCATGCTGGTGCAGCTTTTGGGGTTCTAGGGGGCTCCTTGACAGGGTTATCCGTCTCTACCCTTGAAGCGGTGGCCTTTGTCTGGGGTGTAGAGTGGTTTCTCGTGGGCCTTCTCAGAGATGCAGTGGTACAGTTAGCTTTGGGTTCTGGGGGCTCCTTCACGCATTGCTTGCAGCAGTTCACGTGGGCCTCCATGTCCTCGTTGTTGTTTGGCTTCTTGGGGCGCAGTGCAGGTATGCTACCGCCAGGTGACGCTGCACTCTTGTCACGTCCATCTTCCTCTTTGCATGAGCCTTACAGGCTATGCGGGCTCAGGACGGTCTCTACATCCCTCCTATGGCGGTGGAGATGCGTGGTGCTGCAGTTCCCTTGCTCTGTCCTCTTGCCGCGAGTGAAGGTCAGCCACCGTGGGGCATATGGTGATCACTTGACTAGTTTCACCTCCCCTGTCTTGGCATTGAGGGTGTACTGTCCTGGTGCCTGCTGGCTAGGGACGCTGCTTCGCTTTCCTGTGCCTTTCTTTGAATTCTGCCACTGCGATGGTGTGTTTCCTGCAGCTGAGTCTCCCTAAGTCTGTCCCCCTTTTCAAATGACAGTCTGACCACCGGGGGTGTAGTCCCTACCCAGAAATTCTGAGCTGGGGAAACAGTGTCGGTGTTTGTTTTCCTGCCGGTGTGGTAAACAGAAAAATCCACCAGGGGCACTGCAGGGTTATTCTTTAGTCCTAGAAGCTTCCCTGACGCTGCTGGTGCAGAGATTTTCCTGGGCTATCTGCATATAGAGAGGCACTCAGATCCTTCAGTCTGTAGTGCTGCCTCTTCGAAACTGGAGGCTCCTGGAAGTGTGCCTCGCACTCTGGGGCCGTTTCCATGTGGCTGCAGGGCTTTTTGAGCCGGGTGTGGTGGAGGCCAAAACTCGCCAGGTGGCGCTGCGGGCTCCTCACCGTGGGCAGTTTCGCTTTGTCCCGGAACTGGAAGCTCCCCCGGGGAACATTGGCTGGTGGAACGCCACTGGTGTCCCTCCTGGGTCTGCCCTGAGTGTAAAGGAGTGCCCCCCCAGCAGGGCTGCCGGTCCAGGGAATGCCGGTGTGAGGGACGCACTCGGCAGCCACTTTCCTTCGCTGCTCTTGATGCAGTGCTTCAATTGACCGCCAGGCGGCGCAGACGCTTCTCACACGGCCGCGTCAGCCTTTCTCATGCTGCAGGCCGTGCTGTCCCGTAGGCGCTGTGGAGACAGATATCGGCGCGGGGTGATGTGTGGCTGTGAAGGTCAGTGTTCCCTTTTTCCCCTTGGTGTTCCTGCTTGGGCATGGTAAAGGGGGCACTACCGGCTTTTCTGCATGCTGGGAGCCGGATTCCTCTGGTGACACTTGCCGCCTCTTCTCAGGCAATTTGCGGACAGGGGTTGTTGTCGTGCTGGTGTGCAGTTTGCGTGCGGGAGGGGCGGGCGCCGCTGCAGGGCCGATGCTCTCCTCCTCTCACCTTCAGGCACGGAGGGCGCTCCAATATTGGCGCCGTGACTCGCCCCCGCGCTTTGGTTCGGGGGTCTGTCTCCTGTGGTCTCTGTCTGCCGGATCACGCGCCACAAGCACGGCGTAGACTTCCTTCGTTTCGCCCCCTGGTAATTTCAGCAGGGTCTGCGGGGCATGCAGGCAGGCGCTGCAGGGCATTGCTGTTGGGCGCCAGTAGGCAGTAGGTCTGGGGGTGCCGCAGACTCAGGCCATTACACCCCCCACGACAAACCACAGAATGGCCGACAGCACACACGTGGGGATTGACCCACTCGTCGCCATTGTTGTGCCCTGGGCCCTAGGCCCACATGCCGGGATAATGACCACGCAGACACGATAGTATATTACTGGAACTGGCCACAAGCACGTGCACCCGGGCCCTTTTATTAACAGGCTCACGTCACTCGTGACGCCTGTGATGGATGGGTGTCATGTGCATGTGAGTCCAGCCCTCGAGGGAGTGGCTGGAAAGACCAGTGCCTGCTGAGTCACTAGAACAGTGGAGCCCCCTCTGTTTCTGGCATGATGTTGCACTTTATTTTGAAAACCAGCAAAGTGTAACATCATTACAGCAAGTAATTAGAGACAAGGCAGGTCTGGGCCATTTGTTGGAGGGTCAATGCCCCTGCGCCCCCTATGGACGAACCGCCACTGTAGTGAGCACGGGACACACGTCTGGGCATACCCTTCCCACTTAGGGCGACGTATGCAAAAGAAACAATTGATGGACGGAATGCTGGACAATGCAAACGTTCACCCCCAGTGACAAGGATCTGGGTTAAGTCCATCATTCTTTTGCTCACCACACCACCCCAGTTTGGACCCAGCCATATGCAAATCAGTCTTGACCCTGTTCCTTGTCGGAACAGTCCAGCCCGAACTGCGAAGTCAGGTCCTCCCTGGACCGGAAACAAGCATCGTGGGACCGGTTTCAGGGCATCACCCAGGCTAGCTTGAATCCAGTGGTGTAGTGAGCATGGAACCCACGTCTGGGCATACCCTTCCCACTTAGAGCGACGTATGCAAAAGAAACAATTGATGGACGGAATGCGGGACAATGCAAGCATTCACCCCCAGTTGCAAGGATCTGGGTTAAATCCATCATTCTTTTGCTCACAACACCACCTCAGTTTGGACCCAGCCATATGCAAATCAGTCTGGACCCTGTTCCTTATGTGAACAGTCAAGCCCGAACTGCCAAGCCAGGTCCTCCCTGGACTGGAAACAAGCATCCGGGGACCGGCTTCAGGGCATCACCCTTCATCAGCCAGGCTAGCTTGAATCCAGTGGTGTAGTGAGCACGAAACCCACGTCTGGGCATAACCTTCCCACTTAGGGCGACGTATGCAAAAGAAACAATTGATGGACGGAATGCTGGACAATGCAAGCATTCATCCCCAGTTGCAAGGATCTGGGTTAAATCCATCATTCTTTTGCTCACCACACCACCCCAGTTTGGACCCAGCCATATGCAAATCAGTCTTGACCCTGTTCCTTGTGGGAACAGTCCAGCCCGAACTGCCAAGCCAGGTCCTCCCTGGACCGGAAATAAGCATCCTGGGACTGGTTTCAGTGTATAGGGGGTGCAGTCTTGTTAAAATAAAAATGTCTTAGCTGTGCTGCTTATGTATTGTACGACTTAAGTTAGCATTCGCGGCACCATTTTATGTTTGGCTGCCATTTTGAGCCATGATCGAAACTAATTTCTCTCTGTCTCTGCTGCAAGCAGCTGTGGTAGTTTTTGTTTCTCCAAGGTTGGACCTTGCAGTACTAATGAATACACTGATCTTATTAGCACATTCCTTTCCCACTAGATAGAGGCCTGCTCCCACTAGTCCAGCGATGGGCACAGGCATAACGACCTTGGCTTAGAGATAGTGTGTGCCAGGTCTCAGGATTTAAACGTATCCTTCTGTACCTCCTTTGTGTAGCTGCCTCCGTCTGGAAATTTTCAGTCTGGGTGTGCCCTCATTGGTTCTGAATCGTACATAATGTATCACCATGTTTTCTGATGTCAGTCCTCTCTGCAGCACCCCTAAGCGACTGGGCAGATGAGACTTTTCTCAAGTGTACCTGAAGAAACATATACTTGGTTTGTATTCTCTACTGTCTGACCGACTCTTCATTTGTATGGAAGGCTGAGAGGTGGTCGTGAGTGACCCGGGTGGCCCTAATCGGGTCACTTTCTTCAGTCTGGGGGTAAATTTAATATGTATTTGCGCCCCCACCCGCTAGGGAGTGTATATGCTGGTTCATTTAGGGTTGGGTTTACATGTTGGCGGCTATCCCCGTTTAACAAATCGTGTCTGAGCCAATCTGTAACCCCTTGTTCCACCTTTTGATTTTTCCTGGGGGGTACTATTTCCCAGGGGATCCGATCAAAGGGATTTGCGGGGGGCCTCATGGGGGGCTTCACCCATGGTGGGAATAGATGTTATAGTTTGAGGGGCCATCCTATCGTAGGGTACAGCATCTGTGCTGCTAGGTTGGGTAGCCTCATTCTTCTGTGTAGTGTGTAATGATGTATTATTTAGATCCCGTAACATAAGGGAGAGCTGATCTTCTATGCATCCTAAGCAATCCAAAATGGGAGGCAGTGCCTCAGATACTAATTTACTGATTTTATTAAGGGGAATGTCTACTCTCTCTGGTATGGCCCCTCTCCCCATGGCCCCTCTTGTCCTGTTGCTTTTTGTAGGGTCTTGCCTGGTTCTTTTAATCACAGGTAAATGACCCTTTGATTTGTGTTCCATCCCTACTACCTCTGTTCTCTTCCTCTTCCCCCCTATTACTTGTGAAGGTCTATTCTTCTCCGAGGTAGGATTGGAATCATCCTACCTCATATACATTTCTTTCGTCTTTGGCAAAGGCTCCATCATTGTTCCTAATTGTCACAACGGGCGTGAGTGGTACTGGAGTCCTGTGCTCAGTGTCCGTCACAAAAGGATCTGTATAAGCATCCGCAGTGCCTGGGAGGAGTGAGGCTGGGGTGGGGGGTTTCGAACGTCTCTGCTCCGCTAGCTCAATTTCCTTACTAATTGCCCCCATGGCTTTTTGAAAGCCGTCCAGATTGGTGCCAGTGGGATTTTGGGCGGGCGTGATTTTCCATTTACCCATGATTTAATCAGCCCAAGCTACTGATAAGGTGTAGCCAACCAGAGGGCCACGGCAAGATGCAGCAATGAGTAAAGGTTTTACCTCTTGTTGCTTCACAATACTGAGGTAAGTCGCTAGGTCCCAAAATCAAAAGCAAAAAGCCAAGAGGGTAGGTCCAGCCCAGCCTTAAACGCCCGCGGGCGGGCGCAGTGGGAGATTGCCGCGGGCTTTAGCGGCAATAAGGCCCCTTCCACTCCAAGATGCAGATTTAGATACAGATAAGTGTCTTGGCTGGGGGGCCATAAAAGTCCTGAGTCTTTTCTTCCCACAACATTTACCCTTCTTCTTTCCAGGGTAATCTTCGGCCAGGAGGACGTCCCCAGGTGTCTCAGGAAAAAGAGAAGAAGTTTGGAGTGAGTATATCCTTTTGTGTTACTTAGACTTTCAGTGCAGTATCCTTCAGCACACCCGGGAGTGCTGGGAAAAAAGGGCCTGAGACTTCTAAGTGATTCCCTACGCTGATTACTAGGGTATCACTGTATTAGGTTTCCCCAATCTCTTTCTCTCCCTGATGACACCTATTTTCATGTAGGTGGTATGAAACGATAACAACCACTAAATTCTATAAATGCAGGATAGCAGGTTAGTGACGGTAATAGGACAGGACTTCTGCGCCTCCGTTTTCACATTCCTTTCACTCAAGGGACAGGTATATTGCTTAAAAAAAAAACAGTCTCTGTGCAACACCAAAAGTAGAAAAAAAAAATAGAATGCCCCCTCATCGATATTCATTCTCCTTTCTCCTCGAGGGTGATTATGGGCAGGTCTGTAACAGTGCACCAGGTTAAAGTGGCACCCCTTCGTGACCCCCCTCCCTCTTTACTTCAATCTCAGAGCCGATTCCCAGGCCCCCTCCCCCACCTTAGGTACGTACCGTGACAACCGCAACTCTCCTTAGCCACGGCAGCGTGTAGGCTTCCGCGGGCCGTGTCACGCTGGTCTGCACATTGCTGATAGCACATTAGTCTGGGTGGATAATCTCCATCACCATGTGCTAGTCCTTAATTGAACTGGCACTTCCATCATCGATCCATGGCTATCATACCATATATACCTGGCATTTAGAATTTATCAGTGTATGGGATCGCGGCGAACAGTCTGTTCCAGCGTGACCTGGATGCTCAATGTGATATTCGGGAAAGAAGCCAGGCGGCAATTTGGTCCCAAGATAATTCTTGCTATTAGGCCATAACCTAAGGAATTGGGTTTTGCCTTGAATTCATTTTGCCCTGAAGAAGTCCTGTGTTAAGAGGATGAAACATGTTGGCTGATGGTTTTATACAAATTGAATAATAAAGAAGAAAAAACACCATACAAATTGCATTAGCAGTGACTCTCTTCTTCGAATCCAGTTTCCGAATAATCTATGGATAACAATTGTTTATGGACTCTAAATGGTGGTGCAGTTCCAATCTAGTTTTTTTTCTGTCTTTATATTCCCTGTGGAGGGGAAGTGCTTCTGGACAGGGGCACCTTTATGAATTTGCACACATTAATGTTTATGATCTAAAAATAATTGGGCGATTTACGGTACTGGTGCTGCACTGTTGCTATATGGTCCACTGTCCTTCTCTCTAGTTCTCGATTGTTTTTTCAGATGTATCTAAGTTCCTTAAAAGCCGACTTTCTAAAGCTTCTTCACTATGTTGCGTCTGTGGAAGCCTAATTAAAATAATAGCAATCAGCACATATGATAGAGTAAATTTATTATACAAAACAAGATAATACAAATACGTGCAGCATGGAGACAGTCAGCATAGCAGCTGAGTGTCAAACAAGGAGGAGTCATCCAAAGCTCTTTATTGGTGAAAAACACAAGAGGAAAATAGTCACTATTCATGCAAATATGTTCAGTAAAAGTACAGGATTATAACACTTCTTCAGAAATTAAGCAAAGGGGGCGCCTCCTGCCCATCAGTAGCCTCACCAAGTTACACAAGTATAGAACACTAGGCCAATCAGAAGAAGCCAACACTGCATGATACCTGCCTGGTCTGAGGTGTTGTGACTTGTTGCTACCCACGTGATCTTTGTTTGTGACATTTTGGGACTATCTAAGCAAATGCAATGTACCAGTAACATTAATTTCTACAGAAGTGACTTTGCAACATCTGGTCTAGTGAAGTGCACATAGACTGTGCTATTTCCACATATTGTGTGCCCATGGTCTTGTGGCTAAGATAGCATCATGTACTGTCCGAATGTGGTGCTTGAGAAAGCCTTGCGTTACAAAAGCAGCTTTACTTTGAGCCATGGAAAAGTACAAGCATTTGTCTGGTGATTTTATGTCAACTTTGCGAGGGCCTGAAAAGAAAGACATTTGGTATCAACCCAAAAAGATGGTTTCCACATTACCCCATTTGCTACCAAATCACTAATTTCTATCATGTCTCATCATCATCTCTCCCTGTGTCTTCATAACTCCAGTCAGCCCTGGGCTTATGGTGTTCGTGTACCTTGTATTCTGGCACACAGCATGCACAACTGGATGCCAGAGCTGAAATTGATGCCAAACTTTGATCTTTATAAACAGCGTTATTAGTGTTGCTATCACTATTACAATCACCAATATCCATTATCCCCATCTTCCCAACCTTGCCATTAATAAACGGTATTTCAATGTCTCTTGCAAAAATTATAATGACTGCAGGTACTATTATTCCTGGAACCGGGGGACAATATTGCTGTCAGAACCGCTGGCCACTTTCTCTCCACCCTCCTTGTTCTTGGCATTGTCCTAGCCGTTGTCAAAAGTTCTTGGAGTTGGAAAACTTTGAAGTTCCTGTGCGAAGCAGTTAGTCTTTGTACTAACTAGCATGTCCTGCGCTCCTATTGAGTCAGGCGCCGCCAGCAATACTTTAAAAGGAAATCTTTGGTGCTCCTGTTGTTTACCGTCAGAGGTCAATGTAGAGTCACTGAGCACTTGAAGAAAGCGTAGGGATCCTTGGAAAGATGATATCCAGAGGCCTGGCATGCTGTGAGCAGCAGGGATCTACCTCTGTCAAATTAAGCTTGCTGTTGGAGGCCTGGCCTGCTATGAGCAGGAATCTGCCTTTTCACACTTTACGTATGTGTTGCTAGTGTTGTTAGTTGGAACAATGTCTTATCTTCTGTTGCATTTTCACACTTTTCTAAAGTCTTCTGAGGAAGGATGCAGAGCCTCAGTGATGATACCTGTGAACAGAAATGTAACCGTTGGTGCCTGTCTTCAAGTAATTCGAGAGGTTAGCAAGCACTTCAATTACTTAGGCACTTTCAATATGAAGGAAGTAAAGTGATGAGAAATAAAATAAAGATGTCTCATTGTCACAGCTTGTAGAATGAGGGGTTGGGGCGTTGATGTTCCAGACGTCTTTAGTTGATGCATCGTTGGAGCCCGCTTACACACTCTTCCTTTCTCTGCTGTGTGCAGCACGCGCAACCCTTCAGGATGAACTTGGGGTACCTTTCTCACTAAGTACCTTTCGTGGAACGCATGTTGTAACAATGCTGTCCTTGATGTGATGCAGGGGAAGGCACTGGAGGCTCCTCTGATGGTGGTGGTGTCACGTCTTTCTTTGTATGAGAGCCATGGATCCGGGAAGTCAGGCACTCGCACTTGACCGATGTTGCTGTTGTCAAAAGGACCTGATATGGCCCCTACCACCGATGTTGGAGACAGTGCTGTCTGTTGTGGGCTTTTATCCAAAGCCAATCCCCTCTCTGGAGGCCATGGGCTGCTGGCGTCTCTGCTTCAGGAAGGGCCTACAGCACCTAGCGATGTTAGTCTTTTGAAGTATTGAAGAAGCAGATCATCAGATAAGGACAGAGGGACAATAGTCATGTGGCCTGGAATGTTTATTGGCCATCCAAATACTATTTCATGTGGGCTGATCTTTGTCACTCTGTCTGAAGTGCTTCTCATGGACAACAGAGCAAGTGGTAGTGCATCAGTTCAGGTCAGTTCAGTGGATGCACAAATCTTCCCTATCTTATTTTTCAACACTCAGTTCTTTCTCTCAACAGCGCCCACTGCTAGTTGATGATAGGCACAATGTAGTTTCTGTGTAGCTCCTAGCCCCTTGTACAACCTCTCAATCACAAGTGAGATGAACGTCGGTCTATTGTTATAACTCAAAAGCATAGGTACTTAAAAGTGCGGAATGAACTCTTTCAGGAGGCATTTGGCACAGTCTGTGCATTACAGCTCTTGGATGGGTTTGCCTCAGTCCATTTGCTGACATTCATACTATTACCAACACATACGTCTACTTCTTAGTGGGGGCATGTCCATCTGTAGACTCTCAGACAGTCCGTGGGGAGGTGGAAAGTGGCCAGGTGCAGTTGGTGTACCCTTCCCAGTGTTGTATTGTGCGCCTGTGTTATTGCTGATGCATGAACCATGAACAGCTATATCCTCATCTGCATCGGGGAAAGGTGTGTCCCTTAAATCAGGTCAAACATTTGTATACTTATCTGTGGCTAGCATACATGGACTATTCTTTACCAAACACTCCCTGTCTATGACCCATTGCTAGGTGTGAAATCAGTAGTGGCGCAATGTGTGGGCAAAATTGTCAGTATTATAGAACACATTTGCACCAGTGGAGCTTCCTAACCAGATATGAGAAGGTGAAAAAGTTATCTTTAAGCACATGCAGACAAACATTTTCGAAAACAGGAAGCTTCTCTGTCACGGTAACACTTTTGGGAATCAAAATACTCATAAAAATATTTCCAATCACCGCTAAAGACTGCACCTGTAAACTAAAACTGCATCCTGAAAACATTATAATTATAAAACAAAGCACAGTTATTCAATGCACACTATCCTTCTGCATTTGCATATACTCATTAATAAACATCAATATGTAAACATAGTATTGCTACTTATTATCCGTCCTTGGTAGTCTCTGGCAAATGCACTGCCTCAAAATGCATTTTAGTGCATCCCACCTTACAATGTAATTCATTATAATAATATTTTCTGCAACTCTGAAGAACCTGGAAAAAGAAAACATTAATATGCATACACATTATTTTATTTAGATACATACATTAAATAGTACTTCTCCTCGCACCGCTAATTCGGCAAAACTCTGCTAGAACTCAGTATACCCAGTGCTATTCCATATGTGCTTGTGGGGATGACCAGTTACCTAACCTGACCAAATTGTGTGATCCTGGGCATATTTCCTTCCCCCTTTTATATATGTATATATATATATATATATATATATATATATATATATATATATAATTTCAAGCTGCCGTTTTCGTGAGCTGCACTCAAGACATTTCTTGGCAGCAACCCACTTGGGGAACTATAGAGACTACCAGTCCCATAATCCTTTGCCAAAACTCACCTGAGAGCAATTATGAAATAAAGGGAATATATCTGGCAGTCAGTGCATGCCTTTTCTTGTCTGAACTGCCTGGGAAGAAGGGCGTGTGCCCGAAACGCGTCAGCAGAAGAAGGTGAAACGCGTGTCCTGACATGAGGTGCCTGTGTATATCAGCGGTATCAGCCTGGAGTGCAGCTCACGAAAACGGCAGCTTGAAATTATGGATTAAGTGGTCCTGCCTGGGCCACGAGCATGCACCCTCACGCTATCCTGGTGGGTCCCTGGCTGCTTATTGGGGCAGCCTAAAGGTTGAGCAGGCTGTAGCTGGTTTGAATTACAGGTGCGGTTGCCGGAGACACGCATTGTAGCCTCAGAAAAGCATGAACTTTGTTTTCAAGACATTTCTTGGCAGCAACCCACTTGGGGAACTATAGAGACTACCAGTCCCATAATCCTTTGCCAAAACTCACCTGAGAGCAATTATGAAATAAAGGGAATATATCTGGCAGTCAGTGCGTGCCTTTTCTTGTCTGAACTGCCTGGGAAGAAGGGCGTGTGCCCGAAACGCGTCGGCAGAAGAAGGTGAAACGCGTGTCCTGACATGAGGTGCCTGTGTATATCAGCGGTATCAGCCTGGAGTGCAGCTCACGAAAATGGCAGCTTGAAATTATGGATTAAGTGGTCCTGCCTGGGCCACGAGCATGCACCCTCACGCTATCCTGGTGGGTCCCTGGCTGCTTATTGGGGCAGCCTAAAGGTTGAGCAGGCTGTAGCTGGTTTGAATTACAGGTGCGGCTGCCGGAGACACGCATTGTAGCCTCAGAAAAGCATGAACTTTGTTTTCAAGACATTTCTTGGCAGCAACCCACTTGGGGAACTATAGAGACTACCAGTCCCATAATCCTTTGCCAAAACTCACCTGAGAGCAATTATGAAATAAAGGGAATATATCTGGCAGTCAGTGCGTGCCTTTTCTTGTCTGAACTGCCTGGGAAGAAGGGCGTGTGCCCGAAACGCGTCGGCAGAAGAAGGTGAAACGCGTGTCCTGACATGAGGTGCCTGTGTATATCAGCGGTATCAGCCTGGAGTGCAGCTCACGCAAACGGCAGCTTGAAATTATGGATTAAGTGGTCCTGCCTGGGCCACGAGCATGCACCCTCACGCTATCCTGGTGGGTCCCTGGCTGCTTATTGGGGCAGCCTAAAGGTTGAGCAGGCTGTAGCTGGTTTGAATTACAGGTGCGGTTGCCGGAGACACGCATTGTAGCCTCAGAAAAGCATGAACTTTGTTTTCAAGACATTTCTTGGCAGCAACCCACTTGGGGAACTATAGAGACTACCAGTCCCATAATCCTTTGCCAAAACTCACCTGAGAGCAATTATGAAATAAAGGGAATATATCTGGCAGTCAGTGCGTGCCTTTTCTTGTCTGAACTGCCTGGGAAGAAGGGCGTGTGCCCGAAACGCGTCGGCAGAAGAAGGTGAAACGCGTGTCCTGACATGAGGTGCCTGTGTATATCAGCGGTATCAGCCTGGAGTGCAGCTCACGAAAACGGCAGCTTGAAATTATATATATATATATATATATATATATATATATATATATATATTCACTGAAAAAACCATAGGTTTCAGGGACGTTATAGTTAGTTGGACATTTCACTCATACAAAACCATAGAAATTCCACCGTTATAGTTAGTTCAGCTAACTATAACTCGCGCCCCCGCAATGCACTGCTGATGACGTCACATATTACATCATTCATGACATGGTCAGTGACATCACTGATGACATCACTGGTGCCACTAACCCTGTTCAACACAAGCCGCGACACGTGGTGCCACTACCCCTGTTCAACACAAGCCGGCGACACGTGGTGCCACTAACCCTGTTCAACACAAGCCGATCCCACATGTGGAACTGTGTCCTGAGTCCTGAATGGCAGTGACCCCAAGTCCGTGGCAGCGACCACAGCACCAGACTCCCTTCAATCAGTGAGGCATATTTCCATATTCAAGGCCGGCGACACGTGGTGCCACTAACCCTGTACAACACAAGGCGCGAAACGTGGTGCCACTAACCCTGTTCAATACAAGCCGATCCCACATGTGGAACTGTGTCCTGAGTCCTGAATGGCAGTGACCCCAACTTCGCGGCAGCGACCACAGCACCAGACTCCCTTCAGTTTTATTTGTTGTTGTTTTGTTGTAATAAAATGTTTTATATGTAAATCTATACATGACTAAGATTCTTGTTTGTCCAACCGCACAGGGACAATTCCGGGCCCAAGAAGGTTGTTGGGGGTATGTTGGTAATGTGGGAAGAGGGTGCGTTACCTGCTGATGTGGGGAGAGGCAGTGTGAAAGGGTATCTCTCACAGAAAGAACTCCGGTATGTTTTCAGAAATGCCTCGGACAGATGCCAGCTGACGGACTGAATCACAAAATAGCTTTTCAATGCTTATGTAGTGTGACTTATGAACAGTTCGCACCCAGGCTCGCAGAGGGACAACTGCGGCCCGTCCGCTCGACTCACAGACGCAGTACTACGAGCCGTCCGCTCCCAAAGGAACAGCAGCGTAGTAGCTCGCAGAGGTATAGGCACAGCAGCGTACTAGCTCGCAAAGGTAGAGAGCTGCGAGCCGACGGACTGGCTTCTAACGGCATAGCTGCGAAGTGGTGATGTTGGACAGAGGGAGCGTGAAAGGGTTCTCTCGCACAGACAGAGCTCCGGTATATTAAATTGCCCCCAGGACCTTTCTTTTATATTTTCACTCGATGCGAGAAAGCGCACTTTCTGGACCAAGACCTTTCTCCCTACCAAATTTGGCGTAATTCCATTCAGCAGTTTGACCTGTAGCCTTGTCTAAAGTTTCCTATGGAAAATTCATTGAGAAAACACGTTTTCACCCCCCCCCACATAGCTACCTGTCGCAGGCGTACTCGCTGTTGGTGTGCAGGTCAGTGGTCTAGTTGTCAACATGTCACGGCCACTCCCTGAGGGCAGGTTTGCACACACACCACACCCATCCGGCACATGCGTCACAGGCCATGTGACCACGCAAATATAATGGATCGACAGCGTCACATCCTTTATTGCCGGTGGTGACTGGATGGCGGACGCTCCACGGGTCTCAATCATAAAGAGTCCATGAAAAGTTGCGCAGAGGGTTAGTCGCACCCTGAGCTGTATGGCCGTCAGGGGCCTACTACCACGTGGCGCAGACTTGAGTTGCACAGGGTTAGTGCCACCTGAAGCTGATGTGGCCGCCAGGGGCCTACCACCACGTGGCTCGGACTTGAGTTGCAGAGGGTTAGTGCCACCCGAAGATGATGTGGCCGTCAGGGGCCTACTACCACGTGGTGTGGACTTGCGTTGCACAGGGTTAGTGGCACCAAAAGCTGATGTGGTCTCCGCCATTGATGACTCAGGACTCAGCGACATGTGTGTGATCTGTTGGGCCGCGGAGCGGGTCCACATAATGTGCACCAAGCCATGGTGGCGGGACCGGGCCCTGGAGCTTTCACGGGCACGTGGAGTGCCCACTGGTAGACACTCCGGTGGCAGCAGGTAATTATTTGGTCATGGATGCGCAGGGGCGGCAGTGCCTCTCTCTCTCTCGCTCTCTCTCTCTCACTCTCTCTCACTGCCCTCTCTTCACTCTCTCTCTCACTCTCTTCCTTCCTTTCCTTCTATCTCTCTCACTCTCTCTCCCTTCTCCCTTTCTCACTCCCTTTCTTTCCTTCCCTCTCTTTTTCTCTCTGGCTTTTTTTTCCTTCTCTCTTTCTCTGTGTCTCACTCCTTTGATATGCGCATTACACACGTCCTTATTTTGTGCTTTATTTTCCAGGCTGTGTCGTCGACATTGATGGACCCGACAGGAATCTTCCACCTTGTTGTTTTGTGTTGAGTTTGTTAAATTTAGTTTATCCTCTATATGTACGTAAACGGAAAAATAAAGTTTGGGGGGAAAAAAAAAACTTCAATAAAGTTTTTGGTTGTTACTTAAGTGCTGTGTGACTCTTTCTCGTTCTTATTACTGTTATTTGGTGGTGTCCACCATGGTGTTAAATTTTGGGGCAGTTATCGCGGGAATACTGGTGATGTCTGCAGTTTGCACCAGCTTCTGAATAGTGTGTTAGATTTATCTCAACTTTAGTTGCATTAAAGTGCTGATAATGAGATGCAGAGTAGGCGTTCCCGTGCAAAAACACACAAGGTGCACCTTTGCGATTTATTCTAAATACTAAAATCCTGTATTGAATTGCACTGTGGTAGTGGATGCATTTACAGTGTACACACAAAATCAATGAAGAAATCTCATTGTATTTATATTGATTGGGAATAGTGGGTCAGGTGCTGAATCTTGACGGGATACACTGCCCAGTTCGTTTATTTTTCTGTACACGAAAAAACGACATCACAACTTTCACAACGAAAGGCAAAAACTGCGATGCGAAACAAATTCCGGCGATAAGCCGCGTTAGCACCAGGGATTTTACACCTGCTTTCTGCTGGTGTTAAGCAGGACGACTACCTGCAGCATGAAAGGGAACACAGCCAAGAGCCACACCGGAACACCCACAGGTGCCATAGAGTCAATGATCATGATACACGGATACCCATGAGGGCCACAACACTCATCGCAACAACCCCAGGACCGCCAACGACCCCCGAACCCGCATCTGAGCAAGTGTGTCCGTGTGGTCATTGTGTTAGCATGATGGGCACGGGCCCGGCAACATCACAGTGTGCTGTCTTCAGCGGACGTTACCATGTCACCTCAGCGTTGGCAGTGAGCCTGGACATGTAGCTACGCACGCATCCTCCTGCATGCACAAGCGGCGTGTGCTGGTCCGGCGTACACAGGTCAGCGCAGGGGTGTGCCTATCCGGCAAGGGGAACGGGGTGTCTCGGACATGTCCGTGTGCAAGAAGTGCGGTAAGTGTGTCTCTGTGTTCTGGTGTGGCCGCCACAAGGGCCGCAGCAGTCGATGTTGTAAAGTGGCATGCACCACCTCCAAACGGCAGTGTCACTGTGTGATTGGAATGCCGCAGGACATGCGCGAACAGGCATTACAATGGTGTGCCGTAGGAGTGCACGGGATACAACAGCGCAGCGCACAAAAGTGTGGGGGCTCGTGGGAGGGAGGAGCAGCTGTTTGGCAACGTAACACACAGTGAACCCGCCCATGTGCCACGTGCTGGGCATCTCATCCATGATGACCAGGGTCGCAGACATCCCACAACACCCACGACCGGCCTTTGTACACATCCTGTATGAATGCAGCTGGAGAAGTTACTGTAGGGATGAAAGGTTCTTTGTCTGAGCTATCTTGCGCTAACACATCTGCTGCTCCGAGAAGGAACTTGCAAGTGGCCAGCCCCCTGACAGATACGATAATATTTGCATCCGTCTCCCACACTACGCACTGCCCGATTTGAGAACAACGAGTGCACATCCCACACTCAAAAGTCCTTCATCGTAGTTAGCATGCGTGAAATGGCCTTCACACGTACTCCCACCACACCCCTGCCCTGCACCCATTGCACACAGACCCGGCTCATTGCACCAAGCCAGTGCAGCTACAAGCAGAGCCACTGACGCAATGGCAGGGCATCCCGAACACATGGTCGACTCCATTCACGTCCACCTATACCTTGCACGTCTGCTGCATGTCCTGGGTGCACTGCCTTTGGCACTGCTGCGGATCACTTACCGGCTGAGCTTCCGCTTTCAACCTGTATTGCAATGTCGCACGTGCCTATCCGAGTGGTGCATGGACGTGTGCCTCTCCAACGTGTGCGTAGCTGACATGGATTACGACGGGTGTGTGCGCCCCCTGTTGGCCCACGACCAGGAGTGTCATGGTGATGCCCGTTTATGGCATGCATGGATGTTTGGCATGCATGTTGGGAACTGGGCCGGGGAGATTGCATGTGTCGTAGTATGCAGTGAGAAAATTGACCCACTTCCCGATTCTGCTTTTGTGCACATTGGGTACAGTGGTTGGAGTCAGCACATCTGTCCCGGTCAGGTGATGGATTACGTCGACATGTCAAATATTGTGGCCAACCATCACTCATTAGAGATAGTGGCTTACGCAGCTGCACTCGCGTTCATGGACGAGTGACAAGGTACCTGCAACCACGACTCGATGTGCCACATTGCACGTGTCCCACCACATCATTGCACGTTGTGCATCTGGTCACATGTCCCAAGACGACAGTGGACATGGCTGCATTGGTGTCGACTCATGTCCGAGGCACGGACAACCAACGCTGCTTGACACTGACGTGTGTTGGTGATGGACTACCCCAAGGTGAACATGGACGTTTTCCTACGTTCCTTATTCAGGCATGCTGCTGCATTTGTCTGCATATCGTGGCACTACTCTTGGCAGTACTGACATGCACTTTTTTTTATAAAGTTTCCACATTTTCACTTGTCTCCAAATGTGTTGTGTCTTCATTTGTATGCCAATGTGTGTGTCACGGACTCTCTGGCTGCCTGCCATACGTGAATTGCTACCCCATCCGGACTGTGGGTTTGTACTTATGCGTTCTCATGTGCCTGTTTCGTACTGACGCTTTTGGACGTTTATCCGTCACAGGCGAGTGCATTTGTGTCCTGTGTTCGATTGTGCGAATGTTTGTGTTCGGACAACATTGCGTTGGATGTTGGTGTGCTCTGCTTCCTATGTGTGTGTGCTGCATTCTGTGTGAGATGTCTCTTCATGTGAGGTTTTGTTCACCCCTCTCCCTTTCAGGCAGTGTGGTTTTTACTTCTGTGCTTGTTCAGTGGTGTGATGTTGGCGGGTTGTGTGACTTGTGCTCCTTGTTGGTGTGTTTCATTTTAGCCATGGTTTGTCTGTAGTTGTGCTGTACTTAATTGTGCATGTGTGCCATTGTGCCCATCTCCCCCGTCCCCCCACTCCCTGCTTGTTCCTCTTCCTGGTGCTGTTGTGTCTGTAATTTTGTTACTCCACACATAAATACATGTAAAGAACAAATTAGAATAGTTCCTTGATTCTTTTAGATTGCAAAACTTCTCTCTATTGGTTATTTTTGAATTTTCCATATAAACAGTTTTTTTAATATTCAAGGACACATAGAAGTCAGAAGTGCAACGTATTCTATCAACACACTTTCTAGAACATTCTACAACACGTGCAGGTTAAAAGTTCATAAATTTTTTTAAGTTCGAACAGTGCCTTCCAAATGCAAGTAGCAGGTGTGGTTGAGTTGACCAAATTTTATCCTATCATATGTACTCCACATTTAAACTGCTTTTTCTTAACCAATCACAAAGATGCTTTTCCACAAAACGAATGTGCACCCTACTTTTAAAAAACAATGCTTTTCATCTCCCAATCAGTTATCGTTTTGAATGAGAAAAAAAGTAGTTCCCCACCTTTAAACATATCTCTTATTCTACGAACGGACTGCATGAGCTACAGACATCTATCCATACTTCCCAGCCATACCTTCAAAAGGCTAGTGTGGATCGTAGGACATAGCTATGTTTTCTGGTGCAAGAGGTATGCAGAACAGAGACGTATTGACTTAGACCTAGGTTTACAAAATGTGGACATTAAATGGTTTGGACAGAGAGGATTGAAGTGGCACCAATTATTGCCTTTGGTTAAAACCTGTTTGCATCTCCAACACCCTGACCTCACGATTGTGCACTGTGGTGGAAACGACCTAGGCACATTGACTGGTGTAGGTTTGGAAATGCTAATGAAAGACACCTTTCGACAATTGATGTTGCTTTTGCCTCAAACTTTTTTGTATATTCCAATATATGCCAAAGACAGAAGTGGAAATGGTCAAACCAATTTTGTCCTCAGATTGAAAAATCTAGGAAGAATGTCAACAAAGCTGTGTCTGCATACCTCAGAGACCATAGAATGGGGTCGATCTACAACAACAACATACGTTTTGATATGGCTGATATCTACAGAAGTGATGGAGTACACTTCACAGATCAGGAAATCGAGTTTTTCTGAATAACCTGAAGCTGTGCATCCGCACTTATATGTAGCTCCAACTAATAAACACAAGGGCTCTTTTTAGAGCCGCCTTATATTCCCAATATCGGTTCGCAGAGTGACAGCTGCGATCCGGCTAGCACAGGGAGACCTGCGGGCCGTCGGGCAGGCTCGCAGAGGGAGAGCTGCGGCCCGTCGGCTTGGCTCGCACAGGGAGAGCTACGGGCCGTCGGCTCACAAACACACACCAGCGTGCTGGCTCGCAGAGGGAGAGCTCGGGTCTAACTCGCAAGGGGACACCAACGGGCCAACGTCCCTGCTAGCAGAGACACACCTATCACCTAACGGACTGGCTCGCACATGTACAGCTAGGGACATGACGGCTCGCAGATGCAGACCTGCGAACCGACGGACTGGTACTGTTTTATGCTTTAGGGTAGTACAGTGGTGTTTGTGTACTGTAGGGGGTTCGTGCTGGAGGTAGCATTTTAGGGTTTAAGGTAGTGCAGTGGTGTTTGGGTAGTGTAAGAATCGTGCTGGAGGTAGTGTTTTAGAGTTTACGACAATGCAGTAATGTTTGGGTAGTGTAAGGGGTCATGCTGGGAGTACTGTTTTGGGGTTTAGGGTAGTGCAGTGGTGTTTGTGTAGTGTAGGGGGTCATGCTGGGAGTAGTGTTTTAGGGTTTACGGCAGTGCAGTGGTGTTTGTGTAGTGTAGGGGGTCGTGCTGAGTAATGTTTTAGGATTTAGGGTAGCACAGTGGTGTTTGTATAGTGTGGGAAGTCATGCAGCGAGTACTGTTTTAGGATTTAGAGTAGTGCAGTGGTGTTTGTGTACTGTTTGGGGGTTCATGCTGGGGGTAGCGTTTTAGGGTTTAAGGTAGTGCAGTGGTGTTTGGGTAGTGTAAGAATCATGCTGGAGGTAGTGTTTTAGAGTTTACGAAAATGCAGTGGTGTTTGGGTAATGTAAGGGGTCATGCTGGGAGTAGTGTTTTAGGGTTTAGGGTAGTGCAGTGGTGTTTGTGTAGTCTAGGGGGTCGTCTTCGGAGTAGTGTTTTAGTGTTTACGGTACTGCAGTGGTGTTTGTGTACTGTAGGGGGTTGTGCTGGGGTAGTCTTTTAGGGTTTAGGGTAGAACAGTGGTGTTTGGGTAGTGTAGGGGGTCGTGCTGGGGGTAGTGTTTTAGGGTTTAGGGTAGTGCAGTGGTGTTTGTGTAGTGTAGGGGGTCATGTTGGGAGTAGTGTTTTAGGGTTTAGGGTAGTCTAGTGGGGTTTAGGGTAGTGTAGGAGGTCTTGCTGGGGATAGTGTTTTAGGATTTAGGGTACTGCAGTGGTGTTTGCGTAGTGTAGGGGGTCCTGCTAGGGGTAGTGTTTTAGGGTTTACGACAATGCAGTGGTGTTTGGGTAGTGTAGGGGGTTGTGCTGGGGGTAGTATTTTAGGGTTTAGGGTAGTGCAGTGGTGTTTGGGTAGGGGGTCGTGCTGGGGGTAGATTTAGGGTTTAGGGTAGTGCAGTGTTTGGGTAGTGTAGGGGATCGTGCTGGGGGTAGTGTTTTAGAGTTTACGACAGTGCAGTGGTGTTTGGGTAGTCTTTGGGTAGTGTAGGGGATCGTACCAACAGACTGACTCACAGAGCTCCGAGCCGACGGACGGGCTTCTAAAGGCATAGCCGCGACCTGGTGATATGAAGAGAGGCAGCGTGAAAGGCATATCTCACACAGACACAGATGCCATTGTTGCCTCGCAGAGGTAAAACTACAAACCCGATGGCTTCTACACGGAGAGATGCGAGCTGACGGAGTAAATCACAAAATGGCTGCCAACACTTTCTGGTTTCAACCATTCACAGCCAATAAGCCGCAAGCTGGTGCTTGTAACCCCTCAGCCAATCACATGTCAGAATTCTCAAATATCGATATCTGTAAAATTTGATATTTCTCAAAAACTACTGAACGGATTTACACCATTTAAACAAAAGCGTGCTTTCTGGACCATCACCTTTCTCCCTGCCAAATTTGGCGTAATTCCGTTCAGCAGTTTCACCTGTAGTCTTCTGTAAAGTTTCGTATGGAAATTGCATGGAGAAAACACATTTTAGGACCCTCTTTTTTCTCAGCCCCTCCTACACCATTCACCCCCAAACTTTCAATATAAGAGCTAATCAAAAAAAGAGAAACTTTTGGGATAATTTCTTAAAGATTCGTCAAACGACGCCAAAGTTACAAGCACATAGAAGGCTCCAGAAGGGGGGCTGCGCAACTCCCCTCCCAACATGAGTGAAGCCCCGGGGCTGCGTGGACCCCAGTGCACCCCCGCAACCCCTGCGAGCCCCTGCTATTATTTTTTAAGAAATACCCCCGGAACCTATCCCACCCAAGGGCCTCATTAAAATGAAACGCGAGAACCCACGACCCCAGCGCAAATTTTTGCCGATTTTTTATTTTTAAAAAAAATGATTTTTTGGGCCCTGGGGGTCCTTCGGGGACCCCCTGAGCAGGCCTAGGGGGTCAGGGTTTTTCTACCCTGCCCCCTTCTCATGTTTTATACCTTTGTTTCTCCGTTTTCGGGTGACTCGCTTCTACCGAGGCACAAGATGGCTACCAACACTTCCTGGTTTGGACTACTAGCAGCCAATCACAGTGAAGCTCGCGCACGCGACTTAGGCTCCGCCCAGATATCAAAACTTTTATTTTTCTAATTTCTCAGCAACTACTGAACGGATTTACACCATTTTTAAAAAGGTCGCTCTCTGACCCAAGCACTACCTTTCTGCTAAATTTGGAGTAAATCCGTTCAGTAGTTTCGGCTGTAGCCTTGCACAAAGTTTCCTATGGGAAATTGATTTTTTGACTCTTATTTTTTGAATTTCTCCAAAACTACTGAACGGATTTACACCATTTAAAAAAAAGGTCACTTTCTGAACCAAGCTCTACCTTTTTGCCAAATTTGGGGTAATTCCGTTCAGCAGTTCGGGCTGTAGCTCGTCGCAATATTTCCTATGGAAATTAACATGGAGAAAACGAGTTTTGGGACCCCCCTTTTTTCTCAGCCCCCGCTTGATGAATCACCCCCAAACTTTCAGGATAGGAGCCGACCTGGATAGACTTTTTTTGGGGAGAATTTCAGGAAGAGTCGTCAAACGACGCCAAAGTTATTAGCAAATCAAAAAATGCTTTTCCTATGGAAACTAGGTTCTAACTATAACTACCTACTGGCGACCGCCAGTAGGTAATATATATATATATATATATATATATATATATATACATATTTTTTTATTATCACATACAAGAAAATATAGGACTTAGTAACTTAGCAACTTACAACATCTTTCTGTATAATTGGAACCCAGGCCACCCAGATCATTCATCTCTTAGTTCAATACTTGCATTGTTGTCATGGTGGGGAGAGAGTTAATATGTTCAAATGCATACTTTAAAAACTAGCACTTGAAACAGGGACGATACCTATCAATGCACTGAAATAAGCTGATGTACAGAAATGAAACAGTTCTGCATGTTCATGAAATACGCTATGAACCTGGAGAACTTAATAAGACTGTCTTTAACACTTCTGCTGTAGACTGATCTCCTGAAAGTGATGCTGTGCAGGGCACTCTGACAACAAATGTCTCCTGTGTAATGTACTCTGGTGAGATAGGGGTGAGATTGGGGCCTTGGGATGCCATTACTCTGGCCCTTACAATGTCAATTGACAACAGACATACCATAGAAGAAGACATAAACAGACGTACGAGAAAAAACGAACATCTCTTCACTGACATTCTGCATCTATAAATGAAAATGTTAGGAAACAAACCGTTGCACCAAACTTGTTAAAGCGCATATATACAAAATAACACTTTTCTTCGTCTATCCTTAAATGAGCTTTAAACAAACTATAAGTTGTGACAATATTTAATCCCATTTTAATTAATATACATGTAAGTATTTGCATTCCTTGCCATTCTCAGCTGCAAAAAATACATTTGTTTTTTTTAACCAGACTGTGTGTCCCTGTTCAGTTCATACCCACAGAAAACTGTTGCAGCGTGTGGTTTGGTCTTGGCGCAATGCCCAGAGCCTGTGGCCAGGCACGATCGTTATTTGAAAGGCGGCCCTGAATATTCTCTTTTAACCCTTCAATATATCATGATATTAAAAGCCTTGCTGGACAGATCATTTCTCGAGGCATCCATATCCTAGAGCCTTAATAACTTTATTGGTCTGCCAATCATGTTCCTCCATCCCAATCAGGATCAAGCCTGTTTAACCTTTCCTGTGTTGTGTGCCTCATACGTATTCTTTTCTAACATGCTAACCTCCGACATTGTGCCTGATCTTCTGCAGTATTGCTCATAGAGGCCAAAACATGAATGTGTGTCCTTTTCCATACCATCATATGCGAGGTATAGTATTTCAATCAACTGCTCTTTTGAACAGGCATATAGGGGCCATTCACTCCCTTTAATTTTGGTGTCAGTCAATTTGTAAAACAACATTGAGCAAACAATGATATCGGTGCTGGTGAGTAACTGTTGCAGTTCACTTACTCTATATTTGTCCTCTCTCCCTTTAATTTTCCTCTTTTCACTTATTACTCTTGTCAAACCATACTTATATATTTCCCATTTTCATACTTTAGTTGCCATTAGCATAATGAGGCTATTAAGAGCAGACACAGTTAGTGTGGGCAGGATGTGTTTGTTATCAAAAAATGTTAAGCCAGGAAATACTTATTATTTCCCATGGTGGTACCTTAATCTCTTTTTGTGAACACTGGCAGATGATATCATGCAGAGCTTGTCCTGTATCGACCAGGCGTATGTGTGCCTACTTTATTTTTCCATCTTCCTTAACCGCCAGTTGCTCTCTGTGCCCCTGTCTTCATGTAGCTCAGTGTGGAAAGCTCCGGTGGCGGAGAGGGTGACATCGTTCAGTGCTCCTCGTGTTTGCCATGTGAACACCTGTTGTTGTATCTGGTCCCCTTCCTGTCAGTCCCCTTTCAGTTGTACGCCGTGCACTGGAGGACGAAGGGAAATGCCAATTTCAGCACTTTCTAACCTGCCCTCAAAGTGCTCCCTTTATTTGATCATAATCTCATATGCTAACTGAGTTATGCTATTTAAGTCTTTCAACAGTGATACTTTGTTACCCTATACAGAATTACTGAGTTTCTGCTACCATTCCCCTTCACACAGATGTGAGAATCACCTCTTTAACCATTGTTCTAGGAACTCCTCACTCTCCCTATCCATGCATCCACCTTGTGCATGTGTTATACTATGTACCCCTTGCTCCACCTGCTGGACATAAGGTGGAGGTGGTCCACTGAAGTGGTGTCTGCCAACGTGGATGGGGACAGGTGTCAATTCGATGGCCTTGTTGGTGGCAATTGAAACATGTTACACCACTCTTTGCCCTACCCCTTGCTCTTTCCACTGTAGGCCTGTCCCTTCTTCTTGTTTTACCCTGTCTATAGTTATATGCAAAGCTATTCATCCCTGACTATCCTCCTCCTACCTTTTGGCTGTAACTATCGTGACCTTGTCTATTATTTGCTTGCAGGTACTCTTGCCGGCGGGCCAATAGTGGCGTCGCCTTAGCACAGAGTCCACGTGCAAAACTGATGGTGTCCTGTATGACAGATGGTATTATACTGTCGTTATAATCATATATACTTTCTTCTGTTAAGCCTTTTGATCTAGCATCTATGGGATGCATCTGTGATGTAGCATCTCGACTTTCATCCTCGTCTCCCTGGCAGTGAGGGCCTACTGGTCTAAGTATTGGCCAATAGATGAACCATGGTGTATCTACTGATCCTCCCTCGCATATTTTTAGCCCGTTGTCACAGCCCATGGCCGTGTTCTGTTTTTGATATATTAGTTCCTCATTTATATGCTGAAGAGACAGTGTGTTCATTTCTTTATTCTGTCGCTGTTGGCTCTGTTTGTTTTGATGCTAATGTGAAACATTGACCATCCTCAGGCGAGGAGGCATGTATTGGTGCCTTGTCCATACTACCTTCCATGGTGTATTGTACTATAACACATATAACCTTTCAACTATAACTTTTAATTTACATTTTTAATATTATATCAAACTCTGACAATTTTAATGTGATTATGAAGTTCAATATCACTACCTCTATAAAAAAAAATTCACAACTATAACACTACCTTCTGAGTTAGATAAGCCTGGGCGTAAAACTCCGCTCCGCTCGCAGAGTTTGCAGATTTTTGGCAACTCCACATTCCGCGTAGAACGCGGAGTTACCGAAAACTCCGTGCTCCACTCAGGAGCGGAGGTTTTTTTGTGTTCACGTGTTCGAAAGGCGTTTTCGCGTGCACAGGAGTGACTTACCGGGGTGCCTGCCATCGCCGATGAGATTTTCCATCCATTTGCGAGCGCCACGAGATTTGGTAGCCGGCCGCACGGTCCTGCGAGAGTGTGCGATCGCGAACACGTCATTCGGGCATGCCATCAGACTTCCGGCGGAAGTGTGTGAAGATCACGATCCTGAACACGCAGAATTTGCAATCTCTCTTGAGCAGCATCAAAACCTTCTCGAAATGATGATTTGGATTAAAAAAAACTCCTCAGATTGACATTTGGTTGTACTTTTTTGTGCAAGGAGTCCATTTTCTTTTTTTACTTTTTTTTTAAGAGGAAGGAAGTGCCCCAGTGTCTCCAACTTCCTGTTCCTGTCCAGCAGGCTCCTCCCAGTGCTTTGTCCATCTCCTGTTCACTTTTCATTTGGATTTGGAGCTGGAAGGATCCCTTTTTTGTCTGCTGCTTCATATATCATTGGATTTGAGGACTTTTGATTTGAGATTTTCACAAATAAGTTGGAAAATTGGTGTTGTTTGTTTGATTGGGGCATTGCACCTACATTTTTTGTACTTTTCATTGTTTTTTTAAATGTATTGTGGTGGGTGGCCTGTAGTTTCAGTAGGGGCCTAGTTGTTTCTTTGTATGTAATTTTTCTTCTAGTTTTCTTTTATAAAGGAAACATGTTGCAAAGTTCACTACATTTTCTCCAACTTTTGAAATCAATTTGCAATATTTATTTAATTCACTAGCCCAGTAGTCTGCCAATAGGCCTTTCAGCCAGTAGACCCAAAGCTACTCATGGGTGCATGAAACAACTGTTTCTGTGGCGTCTGTTGAATTTAAACATCATTTAGGGCCTGGATGGCATTGGATTGAAATGCAAAATGTGTTTTTTGGGGGTTTTGACTTTTTCATGTGTGTTAAATAAATGCCTTTGTTGGATGTGTGTAGTTGTTGTGTAACTTGCATTGCAATTTGTAAACCTTTTTTTGCCCTGTGGATTTTCATTTTTGCCATCAGACTTCCGGCGGAAGTGTGTGAAGATCACGATCCTGAACACGCAGAATTTGCAATCTCTCTTGAGCAGCATCAAAACCTTCTCGAAATGATGATTTGGATTAAAAAAACTCCTCAGATTGACATTTGGTTGTACTTTTTTGTGCAAGGAGTCCATTTTCTTTTTTTACTTTTTTTTAAGAGGAAGGAAGTGCCCCAGTGTCTCCAACTTCCTGTTCCTGTCCAGCAGGCTCCTCCCAGTGCTTTGTCCATCTCCTGTTCACTTTTCATTTGGATTTGGAGCTGGAAGGATCCCTTTTTTGTCTGCTGCTTCATATATCATTGGATTTGAGGACTTTTGGATTTGAGATTTCACAAATAAGTTGGAAAATTGGTGTTGTTTGTTTGATTGGGGCATTGCACCTACATTTTTTTGTACTTTTCATTGTTTTTTTAAATGTATTGTGGTGGGTGGCCTGTAGTTTCAGTAGGGGCCTAGTTGTTTCTTTGTATGTAATTTTTCTTCTAGTTTTCTTTTATAAAGGAAACATGTTGCAAAGTTCACTACATTTTCTCCAACTTTTGAAATCAATTTGCAATATTTATTTAATTCACTAGCCCAGTAGTCTGCCAATAGGCCTTTCAGCCAGTAGACCCAAAGCTACTCATGGGTGCATGAAACAACTGTTTCTGTGGCGTCTGTTGAATTTAAACATCATTTAGGGCCTGGATGGCATTGGATTGAAATGCAAAATGTGTTTTTTTGGGGGTTTTGACTTTTTTCATGTGTGTTAAATAAATGCCTTTGTTGGATGTGTGTAGTTGTTGTGTAACTTGCATTGCAATTTGTAAACCTTTTTTTGCCCTGTGGATTTTCATTTTTGGCATTGTTGTCAAGCTGAGTTGTTTAGCATGCCTCCTTTGTCTGGCCAGTGTGTGGGTGTGTTTGTTTGTAATAGTGGGCCAGCATTTGCCTTGGCTGAGCCTCTCCGTGTGGCCAGAGGTGATTTTGTAAAGTCTGTGTCCATAATAGGCCTGCTTGAGTTCATTGTTTTCCAGGCCTCCTGCTTGTGGTTGTTGTTGTGAGTGACCATGTGGCTGGTGGCCATTTTGTGGTGGTGGTGGTAGTAGTGCTTTTGTCATAGACCTGCATGTCTTCTTTCCTTTGTTCCTCTCAGCTTATTGCTTCTTGTTGTGGCCAGCCTGGCCATGTGGCTGGTGGCCATTTTGCGAAGGCAGCCAGTGTGCTTTTGCCATAGGCCTGCATTGTCTGTCTTCCCTTTCTTGTTGTTGTGGCCTGGCTATGTGGCTGGTGGCCATTTTGTGAAGGCAGCCAGTGTGCTTCTGCATTAGGCCTGCATGTCTTTCTCTTTCCTTTCTTCCTCTTAGCTTATTGCTTCTATCCATTGTCATCTGCAGCTCCCTGAATGCTGAATCCCACGTGGTGCACAATGCCAAACAGGGTCCGTTACATTTGCATTTTTGTTGTTGTTCTTCTTCTTTCCTAACCTTCCTCAGTGTACTGTACAGTACACTAGTACACTAACCATGAAAGCCCTTGTTTTTGTCAGTCTCACAAATGCCTACACTGTATTTATTGTTGTTTTTTTGATAACTGAGGTAATACATTTAATAATAATATTAATAAGTGTGACCACACACAAAGTTATATATTATATTTGTTTGTTTGTACTAGTAGTACTTGAACCACAACAATGAATACCACGTTGACGTTTCACTGATGTTCTTCTTGCTTCTTTGCTTTTAGGTGCACAAAAGAGGAGGAGGCGTCATCAGTCATTGTACTGCCAGACAGAAGTCCTGCTGGGCACTACTTCACGTGACGTGTGACCACAGACATCTCTTCAACTTGTGCCACTGCGTGCTGCTGACATCTGAAGAAGATGGCCACAAAGAAAGGTACCAGGTCCTCCAGTACAAAGAAAGTTGCCAGTGAGAAGAAGGAACTGCCACTTACCAAGACTGGTGTGCTGCCCAAGATCTTTTTTGGGAAAACAAAAATTGTGCCTGCAGCAGTGGTGTCCGGGGAGCAAGCTGGGAACAGCACCCCTGCATCAGTGGACCCACCCCACCAACCTAGGCCCAAGCCCATTTCTGTCACTGAGGCAGCCAGTCTAATCACGACAACGGCGACGAGCAGTGATGTTGAAATTGACTTATCGTTATCGCAAAGTTTTACCCAATCAATGCAGGGAACTGAGATAAGTGGGCAACAACAGCCGCAACCTCCCCCAATAGTAGTTGTTCCTCCCGAAATAGGGGCAGTTCAGGAGATAGAGCTTCCTGCAGAGGAAGAAGAGCAAGCCACTCTTTTAGAAGATCCATTGTCTTCCAGATCCCCAGCAAGGAAAAGGAGGGTTAGTCCATCAACTTCTTCTGCAAGCCCCCCCTTCTGATGATCTAGACGCCACTTGGATCCCACAACCTCAGTCTGAGAGTGAAACACGCCACGAGACAAGGCTAGGGAAAAGGAAGGTTCCAGAAAGCCTCAGAGTTATGGAAGTAGATGTAGAAGAGGAGGATGATGACAAGCCAGTCGTCATCATGGACATTAGTCCCGCGCCAGTGAAGACCAACATTACCCCATACCAAATTCTTGTCCTTGGCTTGTATTCAAAACTTCTGTCATCCTTCCAGGGTTAACTTTCTTTGGACATGCGCAGATTCTGAATCACTCAGCTCAATTCGGCTAAACGTGAAAGGCCCAAATGCGCACTAATAATAAAGTCAAAAAGACAAATATTAATTTCACAAAAAGATGGTCACACTGTATACCTCCCACCTCTACTCTAATCCCCTTTACTTATTAATACTTTCCCCGCATTAGCATTTAGTAAAATAGCTTGTTTTATTTCAGCTAAGCAGATTCCATGCACGTGAGTCTTCAAGACTCCATTTTAATGCCTTCTGCACATGCGCTAGAATTTCCCTCCAAGCATTACTTTCGTCATACTGCGTAGATGCAGTTGACGCATGCGCACAACAGTTTCCCCGTTTAAAGCGGTATTAGTCAGTTTTCATTGTTATCCGCATTAGTACACACATAAGCAAGCTTCACTAACCCACGTGTTTCTGTGGTGCGTGTTATTATTTACGAGACATGGTTAGTAATTCGTTAATAAGTTAAACGAGAGGTTTGCCTCCGAGCAAGTCTCTTTCTTACGAGACCTTGCTCCATCAGGAACACCCACGCTCCACCCATGGAACTCCTCCCCGTGGCAGAATAACGCAACGCTCAACGTTGCGTTAATCTAGATTTATCAAGCCATGCAAGGCCACGCAATGTGGCCTTGTGTGGCTTGATAAATCAAACTTAAGAGATGCGTCGCTCTTGCGCCCCGTTGCGTGGCGCAAGGGTGACGCAAATCTTTAACAAATATGCACCTTAGTCTCTAAGCTCACACCACCTCTCTGAGTAAGCCTTGGACTGCTTCCCGTCCTCTGCCATTGAGAGTCAAATGCTAATGGGGTGTGCCTTGGTTCATAGTAGGCAAGGATCTGGGATAAGAGTGGTAAATGGCCATAACCACCACAATAGCCCCTTTGCGCCCAGGATCCCCGAACTGGGTCTAATGGAACTTTCTGCTCTCATCAGAACAAATACATTAATATAAGTGACTGCAAATTTCCTTGCACTATTCTTCTCGAGGTATGCTACCCTTTTTTAACAAATGAAATACATCTTTGTCTCTCCTATATATTTACGATAGAGCCCACGTCCAAGCACTAGATCTGCATGGTGACTAAATATGAGGCTGGTAGTGGGAAAATGCAGTTTATGGGTATAGAAAATATTTTTTTATTATTATTGATTGAAGGCATGTAACACATGGGCCCTTGTTACAAGTTCCCTGGATTGAGGTGCAGGAATACAGCAAGGCCGGAATCTCTGATGCTGGTAGGTACCCATGCAGGTAGATGTGAAAATTGCAAGTAATTTCCCTCAGTACCAATGCTGCATCTTTTTGCCTCCTCTGAGGGAAGTAACAGGCACAACATCGGACTCATTTACCACCTGCTTGCAGCAGGTGGCAAATGTATTTGTGGGATAAATTGCAGGCTATAGTGTGGATTGACGTGGGGCCATGGGGAGAGCAGAGAGGGTGAGGGGACAGCACATATTACTCCCCTCATTCTGTCTTTTGAGAACAGGCGGAATTTGGGCAATGCACCTGCCCACAGCCCCGCGCAGCTCTGTGCAGAGTACCTGGTATGATTTCTCATGGACCAAAATGATCAGGTCCAAGGTTTGTGGACCTGATAGTTCCAGGCCCAGAGGAAGTGGAAAACCTTGCCTAAAGCAGCATCCCCCACAACAGGCACCCTCTCCTGGCCACCCATAATGAGTGCCTAGAGTGATACCACCATTTTTCAGTCAGGGAAATTCACATAGGTCCTACAGAGGTACCATTTTGAACTCAGGTAAATGCAAACGCAGGTCTATTATTGTATGTAAAATACATGGATCACAAATTGTGAAGCACACCTCTCCAATCAGCAAATAAAGAACTTCAAAGATCACATATACTAGAATCTGTACAATGATGTGTTGAGCGCAGTATGATTTTAATTTATTCCTGAAAAAAATTATACCGCTTTACTTTTGATGAAACAAGAATGAAATACTGCAAAGCCTATGGAGGTGCATTTAATTTCTAAAACTGTATAGCATGCTAGTAAATAAAATATGCCTGAATAAATAGTTTGCTCTATATTTAAATATTTTTTGGGTTTGAGCTTATGGTCAACGCCTTACGGAAGCCATTGAAGAAAAAATACACAACTCTGCACACTGAACAACTGAACCTTCATCATAAGACCGAATTGAATGTCCATAGTAGGCGGGATACTATACATTTCTGATGGTAGGTTGCACCATGTGACTCTGGGTCAACGCTGCCCCACCCCAGCAGTGAAGAGAGGTGCCACATATGAGGTCCACCCATGCACACTGACATCAGTTCTTTTCTTTCCACACCTTCAGATGCAAATCCGGAGCCCTGATCCTTCTTTTCTTAATTTGTGAAGAGGATTTTTTTTTCTTCCCAAATTCTTTTCCACTGTGCAAGGGAATGCCACCCCTAAGACTACAGGGTTTAAGCCTTGTAGAGACTGTCGCAAAAAGATGTCCGTGACTCTGAGGAGGAGAGGGAAGGGAACATGGCGGCCGCGAGGTAAACGGTCGCGGACCGTCGGAAAGGAGATGCGGGCCTAGCTCCGTTTCTGTGCCGTCCCGAACCCCCCCAACCCCCGGAATTATGAATCCTGCCCCTTGAATCTTTGCCTTTTGTGGTGCAGCGACTTTTTGCCCCGGAAAGAACAAATAGAAAACTCACATTGTGAGGCTTTCTTGATGGTTGAGCTTCCGCGACCTCCGGGACCTCCGTGAATGGCCGGATCGGGCACGTTGGAGTTGACGTGGTGGGAGGCGGCAGCGGCAGTACGCCGCCTGAGGGCAGCACGCGCACAGCGCGGCGGAGGCAGTACAAGCTTGAACGCGGCGTTTGCGGCGTTCGCTCCACACTTTCTTCTTCATCGGAGGACGGAGCTCCTGCGATTCAGGCAAAGAGATTCCCCCCAGAATAGCGGGCATCTGAAGGGGGGCCGGGTAAGTGGAGCCCCGCCCTCTATGGAGAAGGGGATTGCTACGCCGCTAGAAGGTAAGAAGCGGGGGAGCCTCGGACTGCCTGTACAGAGCAAATAACGAGGTATACTCTTTGCACCCGTGCCCCAGGAGCTGTGGATTGCCTTAAGGGGGTAAGTCAAGGCGCCTCCTCTAACGAAGGACATCTATCTGTTGGCAAACCCCTTACAAAACCTACAAAAGTAGGAAAAGTAAAGAAGAATCAGGGAGCCAGGGGAAGAGCCCAAGGGCGAGAAATAGAAAGATCTCAACCCTGTTAGCCAAAATAACCCCCTCTTTAAAAGCTTATTATAAGGTATTATCACAGGAGATGGCCTCGGGGGGTAACGGGCAGACTGGACAGAGAGGGGAGGATCTGGTGGATGAGGTCAATCCTGGGGAGTCCCTGAAGGGTAGTGAGGAACAAGGAATAAAAGAACCTCAAGATGGGGCTATCAACATGCCGTGTTTCCATATCACAACCCAGAATAGGTTTAATATTCTACAGGGGAAGGAGCCGGGGGAGGACGAGCAGACAAGCAGAATTAGAGATAATGTGGAACAAGCACCCCCAGGGCCATCAATGATATCAACAGGAGAGGATCCTGCAGCGCTGCAGTTGTCGCAGCTGGGAAACTCAGGGGCCACACTAGCTGCTATCTTAATGGAGCTGAAAAATGAGCTCAGAGGCTGGTGTCTGAGGCTAATCAGGCAGATATACAGGCATCATGTATGTTCGGCGTTAGCTAAAAAACTGGACGATGTGGCCATTCGAACAGGAAATCTTGAAGAGGAAGTTGGCTCCATGAGGAATGATATTCTGAAGAATACAAAGGGAGTAGAGTCCATGACAAAAGAGAACGCAAGCCTCAGAGACGACCTCGAGAGGTTAGAAAATCATGCTCGGAGGAATAATTTGAGGATCTTAAATATACCGGAGGCAGAAGAGGGCACAAACCTTAAAGAATTCATGGTAAAATTGCTATCAGAGACAGTCCTGAAGGTTAGACTGGACATAGATCTGAATACAGAAATACAGAGGATCCATAGAGACCCCTTTAAGAAGAACCCTCATTGTCTTAAGCCAAGGAAGATTCTCATTAACTTTCTCTCCTACGTGGTGAAAGATGCCATTCTGTCATCTGCACTCAAAAATGGCCCCTTTGCAATCCGAGATACCCAGTTCACCATCAGATCAGATATATGCCATGCAACCGCTCAGAAACAGTGGGAGCTGGGCAACAAAATGGCTGAGTTGAATAAACTGGGGGCCAAAGCTCAATTAAAATTCCCGGCCACGTTAAGGGTAATGTGGAATAACCAAATGAGCAATATACGGTCAGTAGAGGAAGCAGATAGGTTAATAAGTGTTATCATGGGAGGAGAGACCTGAAGACGATAATTTGGCCAATTATGAGAATCTCTCTTCTTTTTCTCTTTCCAGAATTTTATGCACGCTTAAAACAATATGATAGGGATAAAGTAAAAGAAAAAAAAAAAGGAGAGGCAAATGAATCAGGGCCCGAGCTTCACATTATAAAAGTAAATAAAACACACCTAATACACCTAATATAAAGAGGCATATAATTATCACTTTTTGATTTGAGGGGGGGGCAGGGGGTGGCACAAAACTCTTTTAATCTTCATAGACTGAGCACCTCCTTCCGACGGTTCGAATGTAGGGCTTTATGCCTGAAAGTATGGGGAGGGTTCCCAGGGGGGGGCTCAAGGTTGCACAGAGTTATAGGGAATAATGGCAAGTGGGGGCAATGAAATAAAAATCATAACATGGAATGTAAATGGTCTAAGATTTAAAAAAAAGACAGAGGATGGTACTGGGACACTTAGAAGTGTCAAGAGCCCAAGTATGTATTATACAGGAAACTCATATTACAGCAGATGAGAGTAGAGGGGTGTTCTCTAAATATAATTGGATAGAAAGTTATGTCTCATCCAACCAACTGGACTACACAAAAGGAGTTGCCATAATAGTGAGGAAAGGATCAGGGGTGGAATTGATGAGATCTAGTACTGACGACTCAGGAAGATGGGTGATGGCCACGCTTAGATGCTCAGGTATAGAGTTTACATGTGTTGGTTTTTACGGCCCAAATACGGACGACCCCGAATATTTAGTGGACCTGCATATGAGCCTGGTAGAGAAATCATCCCCCATAGTAATAGGAGGGGACTTCAATACATTATTAGACCCAATAGCGGATAGATCAAAGAGCAGGAGGGGGGCACAGCCCCAAGCATCGAAAACAAGACAGGCTCTAAAACACATGCTTGCAGAGTTAGGAATGGTGGATGCCTGGAGACATTTTAGGATGGGTAAAAGGGCTTACACTTTCCATAGTAAGAAGTATCATTCTTTTTCCCGGCTAGATTACATATTGGTTGATAGCGAATGGGCAGGAAAAATAAAGGACGTCTGTATATCCCCCGGACATTTATCGGACCATAGTATGGTCAGTATTACACTGGGGGGGATTACTGTAAGGAAATCTGGCAGATGGACCTTGAAGAGAGCAATTTTATTGGACCCAAGAATTGCTTCCACTTTGAAGGGAAAAACAGTGGAATTCTTCCTTATTAATGCCAATTAAGCGCCAACAAGTGAGGTATGGGATACTTACAAGGCCTATATCAGAGGGGTATTGCAAAATCTTGCTGCATATAAGAACAAAGAGGAACGAGTTGAACTACAAAAGTTGGAGGAGGAGATAGGGATTCTGGAAAGGGCATTGCAGCAAGATATATTTCCTAATGATGAGACAGTAAAAAAGTTAGATGAAGCTAGATTGAGTTATAGGCTGAAATTGGATAAAAAGAACAGGGAAAGGTGGGAGGCAAGCTGTAAGCAACATTTTGAATATGGGGAAAAAGCAGGGGCTCTGTTAGCTTGGAAGGCGAGAGCAGATAGGGAAAGAAATCACATTAGAGAGATGCTCATAACTCCCGAGGGGGATATATCCAATAATGAGGAGCTAATGCAGGAAAGAATGATAACTCTTTTCGCAGAACTCTATTCAGAGTCAGAAAGACCCGATGCAGAGGCTTTAAAGAGTTGGTTGTGTAATATCGGCCTCCCGAGCTTAACAGCAGAAGGGAGGGACAGGTTGAATTCCCCGTTTTCGGAGGCTGAAATAAGAGAACAACTAAAGAGTATGAAGAATGGTAAGGCGGCAGGCCCCGACTCAGTTCCGGCCGAGGTTTATAAGTTATTAACAGAAGAGATAGTTCCAGAGCTGAAGTCACTTCTTAATGCTATATATAAGGAGGGGGAAAAATTCCAAATTCTTGGAATGAGGCTATTATCATGTCAATCCTAAAACCTTCAAAGGACCCGAAAAATCCAGACTCATATCGTCCCATTTCCTTATTAAATGTGGACTTAAAAATTTATACCGGTATATTGGCGGGGAGATTAGCTAAGGAGGCAACACAACTGATACACCCCGACCAGAAAGGTTTTGTTCCTAAGAGACAGATACAAGATTTAACACACTCTCTAATAGGAACCATAGACTTAGCGGTCGAAAGATCGATTCCTTTGGCGGTGATCACGATTGACGCCGCCAAAGCATTTGATCGGGTCTGTTGGACATTTCTGTGGGCCGTTCTAGACATAATGGGATTTAGCTCTAACTTTATTAGTGCAGTACAGAAATTATACGAGCAACCTACAGCAAAAATTTTGCTAAACAGAGCACTAACAAGGGGATTCGAAATTAGGAGGGGACGCGACAGGGCTGCCCCCTGTCCCCCTTCTTTTGATATATATATGGAACCACTTGCACACAAACTAAGGTTAGATGATAAGATCATTCCCATACACCAACTTCCGACCCACAGTAAAATAGCATTATACGCAGACGATCTTGTTGTTTACACCTCAGACCCAACACAAACATTGTCTAGAATAGAACAGCTGACTGCCGAATTTGGTTCATTCTCAGGATATCTTGTCAATTTAGGAAAAACAGAGGTAATGTGCTGGAATATGGATGGATGGGGTGGTAGAGTTTCCTTGGAGATTAAATATTTAGGGATATTAATTGTAGAGAAGATTGAAGAGATCCCCTGGTAAACTTGAAGCGCGTTATGAAGGAAATAGATAGGAACTTGGCCAGGTGGAAAAATCTACCACTGACTATATATGGGAGGGTAAACTTGATTAAAATGTCAGTTTTACCAAAGTTAACTTACCTTTTTAACTGTATACCACTCACCTTCCCAAAAGAGGAAATAACGAAAATTCAAGGAAAGATTTCTAGATTTATTTGGGCTTCCCGGGGGATCCGTCTGTCATGGAAAAAACTCAGAAGAAGTCTAAAAAAAGGGGGACTGACATTGCCAGACATTAGGCTCTATTGCATGGCTTTTCAATGGAAGAACCTCCGTATGCTGGTAGGAGAGCCTGAGAGCACTACGTGGGGCTTAATTTTGAGTGAGATGACCTGCCACGACTCGCTCCCTGCATTCTCGTGTCCACCACCAGGGGGCCGAATTGTGGGGCTACCCAGTGTTCTAACAAGCTTCCAGACCCTCCCCTTCATGTACATACTGACTTCCAGCCATTTCGACACTACTTGGGAATTGACATCCATTCCCAATCCATGCCGGGTTTTGTGGAAGCCAACCTGCTCATGCCTGAAACTCCATTACCCAGAATTCCCTGCTCACTGCTTCGTCTCCACCCCTTCAGGCCAAGGATGGGTGGAGGAATTCAGCTCACCTGTGGCAGGCTGCTGCTAGCCTGCTCACACCTGCTGCATGTGATTACTGTGAGCTCTTTTAAGCCCCAGCTCCCTTCAGCCCAGGGTTGGTCACTGTAGCTGTATACCGGTGAGGCCAATCCTTGTTTCCAGTGTTTCCTGAGCTTTTGATACCCTTGTTTCCAGTGTTTCTGATATTCCTTGATTCCTGAGCTATAGTTAATCCTTGTTCCTTGATTCCTGAGCTATAGCTATTCCTTGTGCCTGAATTAGCACTGCCTGCAGTGCTACCTTGTTTCCTGAGTTCCTGAACTATAGCTATTCCTTGTGCCTGAATTAGCACTGCCTGCAGTGCTACCTTGTTTCCTGAGTTCCTGAGCTATAGTTATTCCTTGTTCCTGGGCTTCAGCTATTTCTAGTTCCTGATTTGCACTGCTTGCAGTGCTCTCTTGACTCCTGAGCTATAGCTATTTCCTGTTTCCTTGAACCAGTACTGCTTGCAGTGCTCTCTTGACTCCTGAGCTGTAGCTATTTCCAGTTTCCTTGAACCAGTACTGCCTGCAGTGCTACCTTGACTCCTGAGCCTTAGCATTCCTTGTTCCTGACCTGCAGCAGTTTCCCTTCTCCTGAACTAGCACTGCCTGCAGTGCTACTTTGACTCCTGAGTTTTTGCTCAATTCTTGTTCCTGCCCCAGCTCTGCCTTCTATGCTACTTTGTTTTCTTGATTCCTGAACCTGCACTATTCTAGTATACCCTTGTAGCCTCCCCTTCTGTATATCCTTTTCCAGTCCCTGCCTTTCTTCCCATTTCCTTGGTTCCAGTTTGCTGTCTTTCTATTTCTGCTGTCTTGCTTCTGTTACCTTGTATGTTTGTTACCTGCTTTCTGCCAAGTGTGCCCTGTGATTTCCTTCCTTTCCTGTTAAGCACTCCTCCTTGCTAGCTCCTTGTCTATTGTGCTTGTGTTTAGTTCTACCCCTTTGCTGTTACTGCCTTGCGTGTTCCTGTTTGATCGCCAGGATCCGGGGGCACAGCTGACTACCTAGGTGATGTTTCCTGTTCACTGTGAATATTGTCTTTGAGTTACTGTTATAACATCACCATAGGTATAAGCTCCACAGACCCTGCCTTTGCATACATATCCTATATGTGGGTATTTTCAGTCAGTATCTGTAACAGCAATTGTGGGTGAGGAACTTACTGAGCTTCAGTCTTACCGTGTGGAGCTCCTGAGTGCTTTACCCCACATTCCCTTTATTGTTAATGTTGTATTATATATATGTCTTGCACGTCCGTCCTGGGTGTAGTTAGTCTGAATGCTAAATTGCCTTGTGAGTGCCCTTCCTTTCTGAGTCTTAGCCATCTCGGTCCTTTGTACAGGCTTCCCCTTTGGATCCCTTTTCTCCTCTGACTTCCTGTGTGATCCTGGGCAGCGCTGTACTCCTCTCTCTCTCTCTGTACATTTTCTACCCCGTTCCCAGTCCTTGCCCAAGTCCCTGACTGTGTTCCCGACATAGTCCCGGACAGTCCCTGACAGAATGACCAACCCACATTTCCAGGGTGACTTGTGAGGTTTTCTTTGCGTTCAGTTAGCTACCCTTTTTCTGTTTCATTTGTGTGTGCAAATATTAAAGGTGTGTCATAATGAGAGGTTTAAGAAAGAGACACACCAGTGCATCATTCAAGTTTGTGCAGGGCAGTTCACCAGTGCCCACCAATGAGAGCCATTTAGTGTCTACTTTACAGTTTGAGAAGGTTCACCCTAGTCCTGAAACAATTAATCCTCTTATGAAAAATGGACATTTACGTTCTGAATATTTTACTCATTGGCTCTCAAACACCTCTTTGCCAGATCCGGACTTAATCTTCTGTTCTGATCCAGATTCAATGTCTGTGTCAGCATTGCATAAGGAGAATGCTACCTTACTCAGTTTGCTGAACAAGAATTCTGATTCTCGCATGTCTGCTGTAAGTGGCTGTAAAATACAGTATTCAACCACACAACCAAAGAAAGAGCAGATGCATTATATATCCTCTGTTCTCCATTCAAATAATGTTACCCAGTCTTGTAGTCCAGTAAAGATCATAGTCCCGGATACTAAAGGGACCTTGTTAGACAGCACATTCAAAGTAGACAATAATCAGTTTGACAAAAGAGAGAGAAGACCTACCTAGAACACAGGTGGCTAATAGCCTCTTTGAACAAAATCCAAGGTATAGCTCTGTTGCTTGTTGTGATGTTGCCAAGTCTACCACTGTCCTTTTAGAGAAAGATCTGCAGTCTTCACAGGATACAAGTACGTCTAAGATTCTTGAATTACAACTAGAGAATAAAATGTTTCAGACTCTGTTAAAAAATTATAACCCAGAGTTCAAGTGGAAATCTAAAACCCCTGTAGAAAACAACTTTTCCACCTCTATGTTAGCCTCCTTAGAAATGGAGAATGAAGCCTTGCGCTCTCTTTTGCGTTCCCCTCAGAGCTGGTCCAGGGATTGTGTGAACAATACAGTGGCAGATCCCTCAGATTCCATTCAGAAAAACCATAGTACCTTGTCTCATAGTCCAGTTAGTGAAAGTGTTTGTTTGAATTCTGAAATTTCTACCTCCTCTGATTTGTTGTCTTCTAGTGCTAAATTACATCTAGGTGCTACATCTGAGATGTGTCCCTCCAGTTTTGAGGAACCCCAAGTTCCAGGCAAGACACAAAACATCTCTTTGCTTTCTTTTCCTGGTAGTGATGTCCGTTCCACCCCGGGGGTATCACACACACTGGCCATTGACATGCAGACAAAACCTGAACCATTGACCCACATATTCCCTGATGTGGCCATGTCCTGTGACTCAGACCATGCTCTTGATTTAACTGCTGCAACTGAAGTCAACCTCCTCACTGAGAAGAAACAAAATCCTGACCCCTTCTTTGCTGTTTTGCCTTCAAGCACACAAAATATTGAAAAGTCAGGAAATGTTAGTACTCTATGCTCTGTTGCATCTTTACCACCTTGTATTGCAGAAGAAAATGAAAAGATCTCACATGGCCAAAGAATCTTTGACCTATTTCCTCTGACTGTGAAGTGTGAACTACCAAATTGTGAAAGAAGCCTGAGCATCAGGAACTCTAAGATAAGCACTATTCTGAGCCATCTGGAAGAAAGTACTCCTGTGTGTTTTAATCTGACAAGGACCTGTGAAGATGTCACTACTGACAACAGCAAATCTACTGTTCACAAGCTACTACCATTCCCAGAGCTTAAAGTCTATGAACCATGTGTCACTCTGCCTTCAGCTTGTCTTCTTGCAGAGTCTCCAGAGTCCTCAGCCGGCCTACCTACGGAACTTCAGCCTGCGGCCTTCCTGCCTACTGAGCCCGAGCCTGCGGCCTTCCTGCCTACTGAGCCCGAGCCTGCGGCCTTCCTGCCTACTGAGCCCGAGCCTGCGGCCTTCCTGCCTACTGAGCCCGAGCCTGTGGCCTTCCTGCCTCCTGAGCCCGAGCCTGCGGCCTTCCTGCCACCTGAGCCTGCAGCCTTCCTGCCACCTGAGCCTGCAGCCTTCCTGCCACCTGAGCCTGCAGCCTTCCTGCCACCTGAGCCCGAGCCTGCAGCCTTCCTGCCGCCCGAGCCTGCAGCCTTCCTGCCATCTGAGCCTGCAGCCTTCCTACCATCTGAGCCCGAGCCGGCAGCCTGTCTGCCTTCAGAACCAGAGCCTCCAGGCTGCCTGCCTTCAGAACCAGAGCCTCCAGGCTGCCTGCCTTCAGAACCAGAGCCTCCAGGCTGCCTGCCTTGAGCACCAGAGCCTCCAGGCTGCCTGCCTTGAGCACCAGAGCCTCCAGGCTGCCTGCCTTCAGCACCAGAGCCTCCAGGCTGCCTGCCTTCAGCACCAGAGCCTCCAGGCTGCCTGCCTTCAGCACCAGAGCCTCCAGGCTGCCTGCCTTCAGCACCAGAGCCTCCAGGCTGCCTGCCTTCAGCACCAGAGCCTCCAGGCTGCCTGCCTTCAGCACCAGAGCTTCCAGGCTGCCTGCCTTCAGCACCAGAGCTTCCAGCACCAGAGCTTCCAGGCTCCCTGCCTTCCGACCTTGAGCCTCTATCTTGCCAACTTTTTGACCCTGTGCTTCCAGCTAGCCAGCCTTCAAAGGTCTCAGCACATATACTTTCAGAGATTGAACTTCTAGCCGCAGAGACAAAACTCTCAACATGTCAACCTCCAGGGCCTGGGTCTCCTGCATACCTGCTTCCAGCGTCTCCTGCATGTGAGTCTTCTGTATGTTTTCCTCCAGGGCCAGAGCTTCAAGTCTGCTTCCTGTTACCTCCTTTGACTTCAGCCACCTTGCCTTTGACCTCTGTGCCTCCTGCCAATCCATTATCTGTTTTTGACCCTACAGTCAATCTGCCTTCGTTTCTAGAGTGCTACTCTAGACTGCCATCATCTGGACTTCAAACACCTTTGATTCGGGGTTCTAAGCCCCCGTTACTGGCTTTGGATGCTTCAGGTTCTGCCTCCAATACTCCTGTTAATTTACAGCCTAATATTCTACCCTCCAGACCATCACATTTTTCCCACAGTCCTCTGGTATCTTGTACTACATCTCTGATGGAAATGGACCTATTTCATAGGAGCAAAGGCATTGAATCCAGTTCCAGATTCCGGGAGACGGTCTTTGGAGGGGGGGTACTGTCACGACTCGCTCCCTGCATTCTCGTGTCCACCACCAGGGGGCCGAATTGTGGGGCTACCCAGTGTTCTAACAAGCTTCCAGACCCTCCCCTTCATGTACATACTGACTTCCAGCCATTCCGACACTACTTGGGAATTGACATCCATTCCCAATCCATGCCGGGTTTTGTGGAAGCCAACCTGCTCATGCCTGAAACTCCATTACCCAGAATTCCCTGCTCACTGCTTCGTCTCCACCCCTTCAGGCCAAGGATGGGTGGAGGAATTCAGCTCACCTGTGGCTGGCTGCTGCTAGCCTGCTCACACCTGCTGCATGTGATTACTGTGAGCTCTTTTAAGCCCCAGCTCCCTTCAGCCCAGGGTTGGTCACTGTAGCTGTATACCGGTGAGGCCAATCCTTGTTTCCAGTGTTTCCAGTGTTTCCTGAGCTTTTGATACCCTTGTTTCCAGTGTTTCTGATATTCCTTGATTCCTGAGCTATAGTTAATCCTTGTTCCTTGATTCCTGAGCTATAGCTATTCCTTGTGCCTGAATTAGCACTGCCTGCAGTGCTACCTTGTTTCCTGAGTTCCTGAACTATAGCTATTCCTTGTGCCTGAATTAGCACTGCCTGCAGTGCAACCTTGTTTCCTGAGTTCCTGAGCTATAGTTATTCCTTGTTCCTGGGCTTCAGCTATTTCTAGTTCCTGATTTGCACTGCTTGCAGTGCTCTCTTGACTCCTGAGCTGTAGCTATTTCCTGTTTCCTTGAACCAGTACTGCCTGCAGTGCTACCTTGACTCCTGAGCCTTAGCATTCCTTGTTCCTGACCTGCAGCAGTTTCCCTTCTCCTGAACTAGCACTGCCTGCAGTGCTACTTTGACTCCTGAGTTTTTGCTCAATTCTTGTTCCTGCCCCAGCTCTGCCTTCTATGCTACTTTGTTTTCTTGATTCCTGAACCTGCACTATTCTAGTATACCCTTGTAGCCTCCCCTTCTGTATATCCTTTTCCAGTCCCTGCCTTTCTTCCCATTTCCTTGGTTCCAGTTCTAGTTTGCTGTCTTTCTATTTCTGCTGTCTTGCTTCTGTTACCTTGTATGTTTGTTACCTGCTTTCTGCCAAGTGTGCCCTGTGATTTCCTTCCTTTCCTGTTAAGCACTCCTCCTTGCTAGCTCCTTGTCTATTGTGCTTGTGTTTAGTTCTACCCCTTTGCTGTTACTGCCTTGCGTGTTCCTGTTTGATCACCAGGATCCGGGGGCACAGCTGACTACCTAGGTGATGTTTCCTGTTCACTGTGAATATTGTCTTTGAGTTACTGTTATAACATCACCATAGGTATAAGCTCCACAGACCCTGCCTTTGCATACATATCCTATATGTGGGTATTTTCAGTCAGTATCTGTAACAGCAATTGTGGGTGAGGAACTTACTGAGCTTCAGTCTTACCGTGTGGAGCTCCTGAGTGCTTTACCCCACATTCCCTTTATTGTTAATGTTGTATTATATATATGTCTTGCACGTCCGTCCTGGGTGTAGTTAGTCTGAATGCTAAATTGCCTTGTGAGTGCCCTTCCTTTCTGAGTCTTAGCCATCTCGGTCCTTTGTACAGGCTTCCCCTTTGGATCCCTTTTCTCCTCTGACTTCCTTTGTGATCCTGGGCAGCGCTGTACTCCTCTCTCTCTCTCTCTGTACGTTTTCTACCCCGTTCCCAGTCCTTGCCCAAGTCCCTGACTGTGTTCCCGACATAGTCCTGGACAGTCCCTGACATGACCAAAGAAGTCGGTGGAGCATTTCTCTATAAATTTGGAGCTCAGAATTTTTTTTTAAAAGTAAGATTGAAAGTGCTGAAAGCAGCCCTAAGTCTATGGATGGCAGTAAGACGAATCCTCAAGATTGGCTACTTTTCAGAGTTCGCGCCAATATGGAATTCCCCGGGGACACCGGAATGTCTCAAGGATGCCCTGAGCTTACCTTTGAAGCAGGCAGGAGTTAAACAATGGGGCGACCTAACATCAGATGGCGTAGTGGTCCCATGGGAAGTTCTGTATGTTAAGACGGGTAGCGGACTCTCAAGGTTCAAGTACATACAGCTCATTTCATGGGCTACGATAGCAGGGTCGGAAGTGGGAGGCAACTGGGATTTTGAGACCTTAATACAGGACCCCTCACAGAAAGCCAAAGGGGTAGCATTATGGTACAGATTGTTTTTGGAGGCAGAGGAGGAAAATACACAAGATCCATCTGAGGTCTGGGCAGAGGTGTTGCAGGAGGGGAGCATGAAGCCTCTGTGGTCTGACTCAGTTAAAATCCTCTATGACATTGTCACTCCAGCTAATCTTAAGACACCACTTTTTTGTCATGCATAGGCTGTATTGGACACCTCATAGATTATCAATTTGTGCAACAACCGGTCCCAAGATGCAAAAGGTGTAACCTTCTTAAAGCAAATGATCTACATGTCTTTTTTACATGCCCAGGGCTAAAGGATTATTGGAGTTCTGTGGAAAATAGTATAAGGGATATTCTAGGAGAAAATATTACCTTAACAGAAACATTGGTACTCCTAGGAGTGGACTATGCAACTCAACAGGCCTTAAAATCCAAACAGAGGGGGCTGTTGTTTTATTTAATCCTTCTGGCCAGAAGGGAAATTTGTAAATATTGGTTAGACCCTCAACCCCCCAATGCAATAACCTGGTTGAATGTGGTTAAATGGACATGTAGTGTTGATATTAAGAGGGATAAAAGTACCCCGGCTGAGGTGTGGGAGTCCTTTTTGAACTGGCTGAATTGAAAGGTACCCATGGTTAAATTCGGAAATCTAATTCGGAAACTTAGTCCAATGATTACTTTAAGCCATGGAATGGGGTGTCGAGAAGGCAACGCCGCTCCCCCCGGGGCCTTCTTCTGAAGGACAGTTGGGTGCCGTGGAAGGCAGAGTATTAAACTGCTTGGACCAAAGAAGGATCAAGGGTGTTTCATTTTCCGTACCGGCCCAGATGGCAGCAACCATGGTGTAATGAGGACAAAAAAAAAAAAAGATGTCTGTGACAGATCCTCATGAGATGTGCTTTTGGTGCTTGGGTTCATTGCACGACTTCAAGGCCTGCGACAACTGTGCCTAGATGAACCCCAAAGCCTTGCGAGATTGAGAGGCGAAGCTCTATATGGCGAAGCACCGTAAGGCTCCTTGCAGGTGAAGCTCTAAGTCGAAATCGGAAGTACAGACCTGCTCCTGGTCATGCTCTCAAAGTCATTCCACTAAGCTGACCTTCCAGTTTGGCAAACCCCAAAGCACCTTTTTCCCCTTTTAAAGGATATGCCAGGAGCCTGGCATATTGACAGTGCCAGCCCCCGCCACCAGCACAGCAGGTTTCCCAGCCCTTCCAAGGTCAGACCATGGATCGGGCAGACAACAGCCCAGCAATCAAGGACAATGTCTTCCCAATCTTCTGCCCCTCCAGCAAGTGGGCACTTAGCAGCACACAGCCATCCAGTGGGAGGTAAGATCAGCCATTTCCTGCAGGGGTGGCAAAGTCTCACATCCAGCAGATGGGTCCTGCAGATTGCCCAATGGAGCTACAGCCTGCCATTTTCTTCGACCCACCACATCTGCCATTTACAGCAGAACGCCTTGTCGGAGGACCACCTGCCTGTCCTATGCAAGGAATTGCAGGCTCTTTTGACCAGAGGAGCCATAGCATAAAAAAGTGGGGGAGGGTGTTATTCCCACTACTTTTTTGTGACAAAGAAGGATGGAGGCCTCTAACCTATACTGCATCTTCACCTTCTCAATGATTTACTGCGCAAAAAAAAAAATACAAGATGCTCATGTTGGCCGAGTCACTCTCTGCCCTGGATCTTGGAGCTAGGGTGGTGGCTATGGAACTGCAAGATGGGTATTTCACCTTCCTGTCCTGCAAGACCACAGGTGTTATCTGCGGTTCAAGGTGGTTCACAAGCACTTTCAGTTTGTTGTGGTCCTTTTCAGCTTCACCCGCGACCCTCAGGTTTTCACAAAGGTGATGCTGGTAGTTTCTGCCCTTCAGTGGAGTTTGGAGATACCAGTCTTCCCCTACCTTAATGGCTGGCTGTTGAAGGCAGGTTTGCCACAGCCAGGTCCAGACCACCTCCAGATAACGGTGAACTTCTTGACAGCATTGAGGCTCTCAATCAACCTGCTGAAGTCACATTTCATGTCAGAGTGAGTGAGCCAACGGTGCTGCGGTGTTGCAGGACGCGGTGCTGCTTGCTTAATTCCTCCAGAGACCGCGAGGTGATTCGGGCCCGCATCCTGCAGTTTTGGACAGCACGCCGGGTTCTGGAGGATGCCCCTGCCCCCCGTCGCTGGAATTACTTCCTCCGGGATCGGGGACTAGGCGCAGAGGCCGGGCGAGGTGTGCTTCCATAGCCACTCGTCCCACCGCCCCGCCCCTCCCCTTAGAGAGGTGGCAGCAGCAGCTGCAGGACGGAGCCGCAAGCCTGAAGCACGGGTACAGGAACTTGGATTACCAACGCCGCCTTCACATGGAGGTGAGGTAGGGAGAGGGGAGGAGGGGAGAGCGGGAGAGAGAGTTGGGCTCTAATACCTATTTCAGCTTGGTTGCGGCCCCTTGTTCAGCTCCCGCTCGTCTCCCTTCTGGCCCCCTCGACCCTCTTGATCCTTGCTCGCCCCAGCCTCTCCGAAACCGGTGTTTCTCCATCGACGTCACTTGCACCCCATCAACCACGGCTTTGGTGCGAACCAGGTGAATCAGGTGAGCTCCTGGTGAGCCCTTGTACCTTCACAGGTGACTCTTTTTCCAACAGAGAGCTCACCAAGCAGTCAAATCACCAATCCGCCGATTGGTTGAGCAAGCCTGGGAGCGTACATGCAGCGGAGTGGAGCAGGGGCAACCTTTTTGATGGTAATCGGGAGAGGGAGAACGGATTGCAAGGATCCGGCTGACCAACGCAATTGCCCCACGGACAGAACATTGTTACACGCTGCCAAAAACTGCTGAGTGAAATTTCGGGTCAAGAGCGGGCCCGGAGCGGCGAGGCAGCGAGGGAAATAGGTTGGTGGGTGGTGAGTTCAGAACATTGAAACACTGAAGACAAGCGATCTACAAGCGCTGTCGTCTGAAATTTGAACTCTTTTTTCCCGATTAAGTGATCAAGCGCTTAACTGTGTGGCGGCAGGAATCAACCACGCAAATTCAAAACCCAGAGCGTGATGACTTCGAGGAAATTGCGCTCAGGGCGTGTGCTCTCCTCCTCACCAAGCCATAAACTAAGAAGATTGTTTAGCGGCACTAGACAATTACAACATCTCTGCTACAAATCCCACCCTGTTATAACTGTTTTTTTCCGTAAAATGCCTCGGATTCACCCTGAGGTGGCAGCTGTGGTCCAAGAAGGCCAGACTTTTAATTTACATCCTGTAATGCCCTCAACCTCTTCAACCTCTTCTTCATTGCCTCTCGCGGATTCGCTGGAACTTCAAGGGAGCCACATGGGGTGCCACGTGCAGTCTAGTGGAGGGCCCCGGTCTCTGGATCAGATTACTGAAAGAGTGGAGGATGGCTCCAGTGAGCAACCGCTTGACGTATCCCCCGGCGCTCCTTTGGATTCTGATCTTCTCGCCAGCCAGCAGAGTCAGCCAATCACCTTATCAAACAGGACAAAGCAGTCAAGGAATGACAGTATGATTGAGATTATACCGGTCGTTTCACTAGCTCGGGCGGACCTCCATAAGGGATCAGGCGGGGACGGGGGAAGACTTTACACTCCCGGAGATTGACACAGAAGCTCAAAAAAGGAACTGGGGAGACCATTTTGGCTGTAGGCATAAGAACAATCAGTTAATGAGTGGTTACAGGGGAGAAAATACTCCAATCGTAAGCTCCTCTCCTAGGCGTCTTTCTATGCCTCTTATACTGTAGTACAAGTCATCTGATCGGTACCTCTATGGAGTCTGCACATGATGTATTCCTGCCTGATTCTCAACCGAAATGGGGAAATGAGAGAGAGGGTGCGCCCTCAGAATACCTTGTTTGTATTGAAAAAAAATTAAACTCCATACTGTCCTTATTAGAAAAATCCGTACTGAGTTCTGATCACATATTGGAAATGATTTCTGTAATGTTATTTGAAGTGCAAAAGGTAAATAAGTCTGTCACCACTAAACCTATCCCTACGATCCTCCCCCAGATGGGAGAATGGCCAAGTGATAGGCCTGCACCACACCTCCCCTCGGTAGAGTCGAGAGACGTCTCCGTACAGGCAGGAACCCCCTTTTTCCTGGTGCCCCCATGGCTCCTGTATGTAATCTTGAAAAGGAAGAGTTATGTTTAAGTACATTATTTGAGGAGGCCGAATGGAGTCCGCCTTTGGAGAAGTCCAACTTGAAAATCTTCCCTCTGTTTATGAAGGGTAGAATGGGGGGCGCCGGAGAAATTGGGAAAATCAGGGGCCATGCCAAGCAAACTAAGCAGGTGGGGAGGGGGAGGTGTTAATCTCTCCTACTACCACCCAGGTGTACTCCCCTACTTCGCTAAGGAAGGGAGGACAGAAAGTAGGTAAGAGGGCTAGCCTAGTATCAAAACATAAGGGGGAAAATATGAAAAATATGAAAAAGAAACGACGATTCTCCAAACGGAAAGTGTCAAAACTGCACTTTTCTCGGATTTTGGAAAGCTAGAGCGATACCCATTTAATAACGGAGAAGGGAGGCCCTAAAACATCACTAGCAGATGGCAACCCGAGAGAACTCATTAGTGCGCCCATGGCATTAACTGGGAGTCTAGGGGACTCTGGACCGGGAGTACCTCCTTTAACCCAGTTGCCGCAGTCCCTCCAAGTAATCCATCCTTCCTCCAATGAGTTAGCGGATCCATCGGGAGGGGAAATACAAATGGGTTATGGGGTCCCCTCTCTGCAGACAGGGACTGGGGCCACAGACTCCACTGATCCCAGGGCGGGCGGTAACCTAGAGGGAGGGCCCCAAGCTCTAATTATCCCGCAGCCTGGGCTGAATAGAACCCATATAGGGACCTCATTTCCATCTGATAGAAACACTGAGGCTCCAACTGTTAATACGGCTTCATACTCGAAAATCCAACACCGTGGTGGGACACAAGTTGCCAGCTTTACGGATAGGGTCCCTTTATGGATTCCCTGGAGAGATGCCCCAAAGAAAACTAGTGGGGTACAGACCGGTCTATCTCCCATGGTGGATTTTATCTGGCTATTTGACAATGAATCCACACCGGTAAACAGAGGGTATATTCTTAGCTTATTCTCGGAACTAGAGGCATTAAAGCTGATAGCAAGCAAGGATATTTTAAATGTGATGATTAATGTACATGACACTGTTCCATATTCTAGGGTCACTTTTTGCTCCCTGATAGTGGCCAATTTGGTCTTGAAAAATTGTGAGCATGTTTTGAAACGAGGGCTTGACATAACACCTGTTAATGAATATGAGGAATATCAAACTGCGGGCCCAAAAACCCATTATTTGAAAGCCTCTAGGGCCACTAATTCAGTGGTGCTAGATGCATTGGGCCCCGATACCGAGTATCCCGTGGGCAATTCCAAAGATATAGTGGTTTCCGTGGACTGGAGGGGGCGCTCAATAAACGTTGTGCCCAATGTGGCAGTTGCCCCTCAGACCTCAGACTTAGAAGATGAATTTGCCCAATGGAGTTGGGTTGCAAGAGCCCTGAATAACACTCATCCGGAAGCAGTAAGGAGTGCTCCGTTGAGGTAGCCTGGGTGGGCCACTCTTGTCCTGGAATATGGCCGGTTTGGGACCCAATGAAACAAAATTGAATTCTTTGAAAATTATGAACCCTTTAATTATATGCTTACAAGGAACGTGGTCTTGTAAAGAATTTGAATGTGATGGCTATTTTGTTTACTCTTGCTATGCTAGGCGTTCGGATAGGGGACATGCTAGTGGGGGGGTCTCTATTTTGCTTAAAAACTCCATTAATTGGAATCAGAAGGTTTTCTGCCACCCCTCAAATCTCTGTATATGTGTGAAGTTGGCGTGTTTGGGAGATTCTGGCAGGTCCACTTCTTTCCTCGTGGCGAATTTGTATATCCCCCCTGGGGAAAATTTCGATCATTTTTTGCGTGTATTTTTCTCTTTTATTCAAGATATAGCTATCAGGGAAGAATGCCCCCTAGTGACATTAGTGGGGGACTTAAATGCTAAAATTTCGAACTCTGCCTCGGGGATCTATGCCAATACAGACAAAGAGGAAATTTGGCACATTCCCGAGATTTTATTACCAAATAACGTAAAAACAGATAAGCGGGGTTTTCTTTTGCTTGATCGCATCAGAAGCCTAGATCTCGTTATTCTAAATGGGAGAGTGCCCGCTGACAAAACAGCACATTTTACCTTTCATTCTCAACGCACTCGGTGCCTTTTAGACTATGTGATTGTTTCCTACCAAATGTTTGGGGCTTGTGATAATCTTTGTCTGCCCGTCGATATGGAGCGACCATAGCATAGTGGGTATGACAATGGCTTTTGATCTACCCACACTGGATTCGGGGAACGCTGGTCAGGGCATGGCCACCTTTAACAAAGCAAATGGTCGGTCCTTTTGGACGCAAAAAAACATCCTTGAAGTAGGCTCAATTGTGAAGATGGCTCATGTAGAACAGCAGGGTTTAATTCACTCTAATATTATACCCTTCTTTGAGGCTCAAATGGAGAAGATTTATAATTTAAGCTCTACATCTTCAGAACCTCGCCTGCATAAACAGGATACGTCCCATATGACTTCTTTAAAACAAGCAATTAACCATCTCGTCCGAAAACAGCATACACATTTCCTCACTGGCCGGCAGCAGGAAATCAATCGCCTTAAGCGAGTGAAAAGTCATTTTTTGCTCAGTGAAAAAAAAAAAAAAAGGAGCTTGATGCTAAGTGGATTGGGCTGAGGGAAGCCGCAAGGGCAAAAGATTCAAGAAAGTATTGGCACTTGATCGTGGAATACTGCGACTCAAGGCAGAGGGCTCTACCCATACCTATTCCAGAAAAGGACTGGGTGGATTACATCTCCCTATTATATGGAAACAATAGCCCAGTTTCTTCCGTGATGACTGATGGGGTTAAACCCGCGTTTACTGAATTTGCTGAATTTGGCCCCCCGTCAGGAAAGAAAGTGGTAAGCTATATAAAGAATGCAAGAACCTCCGGCGCACAAGGGCCGGATGGAATCCCGATTGTACTAATTAAAAAGGAGCCAGAAGCGTGGGGTGATTTTTTAGAGCCACTTTTTAAATATTGCTTTCTTATAAATAAAATCCCCCCCCTCTTGGAAGGGGAGCACTATAGTCCCCCTGTATAAAAAAGGACCGAAAACGGTGCCGACTAGTTTTAGACAGATTGCCCTCCTGGATGCCTCAGGCAAATTATTTGCAAAAAGCATATTATGCCATCTTCAACAATGGGTTTATGATCAGAATATTCTTCCTCCGGAACAAGCTGGTTTTAGAAAGAACCATGGCACCTTGGATAATATAGCGGTTGTTCAGACAATTGTAGAGAAATATGTTTTCTCCCGAGGAATGCCAATATATACAGCTTTTATTGATTTCTCCACGGCGTTTGACAAAGTGGACCGTCAGACGCTGTGGAGAAAACATGTCCTCCTTGGCATACCATATCATCTTTTGGGTCTGATACTGGAATTGCATACAGACACCTGGTGCCGGGTTCTGATGGGAGGTTCGCGGGGGTTATCATGTAAAATTAGAACGCATAATGGGCTCAAGCAGGGTTGCCTATTAGCACCACTCTTATTTTCATTGTATATTGCTGATCTCCCTGGCACACTGAATTCGGTAAGGGGGGATGCCCCAAAAATTGGTACAATGCCCGTTGGCTCTCTATTATATGCAGACGATATTGCAATATTCGATCTAACGCCTATTGGCCTGCAACGTCGGCTGGATGCCCTAAGTAAATATGCAGAGGCTCACTTCTTGAAAATTAATATCGCGAAAAGCAAGATTTTGGTTTTTCGTAAGAAGGGGCTTAGAATAAGGAGATGTCTAAGATGGATGCTTGGTTATGAAAAACTGGAACTGGTTGACTCGTACCTATATCTAGGGAAGGTTTTTTCCAAAACTGGCCGATATTTTGAGCATATTAAACACTGTGTTAGTAAAGCTGTCTCCCAGGCAAGTGCACTAAATAGATTCTATCAAACTTGCGGAGACACCATTTTGGCCATGTTCTATCTATTTTTAAGGTCAAAATCCGTCCCTTGTTAATATATGCTGCCGAGGTGTTGGACATGAATTATTGGCTTTCTTTCGATAAGGCGGAAGGGCGAATCCTGCGTCAAATCTGCAATTTAAACTCTTTGGCAGCCCCACATGTACTGCGCCTTGAATTTGGATTAGTCTCGTCCTTTACCCTATCCCTGGTTGCGGTTCTTAGGTGGGGTAACTCCCTCTTTTTGGGGGAGGATGGTACACTTAGGGCTGCTCTGAGAATAGACATTTTTGACACGCTAAAAGAAAAATCAACGTAGGTCTTTTGTATGTGCAAATGATACATTCGGTCTTAGTTTGAATTCCGCTTCTCCTATGTCCAAATCTGTACTGAAACAACTTCTAAAGAAGTCTAGATCTCCTATCAGTTTGGCGAGAGACAAGGCCTCTAGCCAATCCAGGTCCAGTAATGAGGCGGTCAGAGGGAGTGCTTTGGGGAATAAACCACAGCCTTATTTAACTTGGAATATCCCTCACAGGATTAGAAGGCTGATACTCCTACTGAGATTCAATTTGCTGCCTCTAAGAGATGTCACTGGTATCTGGGATAAAACACCTAGAGAGAAGAGAATTTGTGAATTGTGCCAGCTGCAAATCCAAGATCTAGATCATGTGTTATTTGTATGCTTAAAGCTGCAAAGTGCCAGGCGAATGTTTTTAAAGCAAGTTTTTATTAAATTTAATATTCACTCTGCACAGGAGGCACGATCTTTGGTTCTGTCCCCTCCGAATGAAATGGTTTGTTTTAAGATATATCAATTTTTAAAAACATTTCTGCCCATTTATTAGGAATTCTCTTTTTCTTTCTTTTCTTTTTTTTCTTTTAACAGTAACTCAATTGTCATGACATAACTTGATTGGCTGGTCATTTGATTGCTTCATGTATTTATAGCACTATTTGCACTTCTCTCAATATGTTGATAAAAGAATTTTATTGGTCGGTTATTTGACTGCATTATGTATTTTTAGCACTATTTGCACACCTTTTAGTATGTTTGATATAAGAATTTTTACAGCAATGTATAAGGAAGAATTTTGTATTGCAAGTAAAGTTGGTCTTTTTTTAATTTGATGGTGTGTTTTTGTGGACCTCCGTAGGAGTCCCATAACAAAATAAATAAATTGAATTGAAGTCACATTTTACTTCTTTGCAGAGCCTCCCTTTCATCATAGCCATCCTGGATATGGTGGATTTTCAAGCCTTTTCTCCAAATCGACGAGTCCGGGACATTCAGCTATGATCCCAATTTTCAGCCTCTGTCCTGGGTATCAGTGGGGATGGGTCTGAGGCCTCTTGGCCTACTAACCTCCTGTGCCTGCTTGCTGATCATGCCAGTTGGCACATGCATGCTTTGCAGTGGAACCTGATGACTCAGTGGGCCCTGCACCAGGGGAACCTGTCAAAGTCCATCCAGATATCAGAGGAGACTGTAAAAGAACTTCAGTGGTGGCTACTCAAGCAAAATTGGATCCGTAGTAGACTTTCTCCCTACATAACCCCAAGTTGATGGGGTGATTGTGGCATCATTACTGGTTTGTGGAGGTAATGTGGGCGAGATGGAGATCAGAAGACTCTGGTCTCTGGCAGAGACCCAACTCCATGTCAACTTGCTCGAGTTGCAGGCAATTTGCTTGCCATTAAAAGGCTTTCCTGCCAGCCATCAAAGGAAGGCTGGTTCAGTTTCTCAGGGACAACACCCCCACCATTTGGTACTGCAACAAGCAGGAAGGGGTGGAGTCCAGGGTCTTGTGTCAAGTTGCCCTTCGCCTCTGGAGCTGGCTGGATCATTAGGGGATTTCCCTGGTGGTGCACCACCTGGTGAGATCTTTAAACGCCAGGGTGGACAAACTCAGTTGGTGACACCTAGAGGATCATGAATGGTATTTGCCTCTGGAGGTGGCACAGGGCATCTTACAACAGTGGGGAGAACCCTGGCTATAACTGTTCGCCACTGCAGAGCAGGTGCAATGCCAGTATTTTTGCATGCTAGAGTTCCCATGAAGGCTTTCTCTCAGAGACAGATTCCACCTAGAGTGGAGCAAGGAACTCCTGTATGCCTTCATGCCGCTACCTCTCCTGCCTCGAATTCCGAAGATCAGGATCAACCAGGTCCAAGTTATTCTAGTGGCTCCAGATTGGGGCAGGAGAGTGTGGTAAAAGACAATATTGTGCACACCAGTCCATTACCCACACGCCCACCACGCTAACAACTATTGTGGGGGCTCTCCCCCTTAAGAGCCACTACCCCTGTGGGTCCTGTAGCCTGTGTCCCTTAACCCGTCCCTCCAAGGAAGTCACACTGAGCCCAAACTTCACCTGGACCCAAATGAACCACACCAATTGCAATACATGCAACTGCGTCTATCTGATCACGTGCCCCTGTAAGAAGGGATATGTCGGGATGACAACCAGAGCAGCCAAGATAAGAATCACAGAACACTGCAGCAACATCAGGTGTGGTAGGTCCACGTCTTAGATGCTCTCCCACTACATTGAGATGCATCACACACATGACGAGATGCAATGGACAATTCTGGAAGCTTTTACCAACATCAACCAACAAGCTCTTTTCAACAAAGAACAACGTTGGATTTTCTGCTTATCCACACACATCTCAGGGCTCAATGACTATATACCATGGGCTGAGGTAGGCCACTGAGCACCTGCCAGATGGGCCACTCCACAGTCTGATACCCTCCACATACCCTCATGTGGAACTACACAGGCCAGCGGTAGCGCAACACTTTGAAGTGCTCCCCCTTACTAGATAAACATAGTCCCCTTCCCATGGGCATTACTACCATCAGCAGGGAGCCCCTTGTTTAACCACAGTGTTCCTACTAGCTCCACTGAGCCCCAAGCATGACCCCGGTTCACACCCCGCTGTGTTGCTTGCTCCTAAGACAGCCCCCCGCCGTCCCTTACTGCACCCTACCTCCCCTGCACCGGCCACTACCGGCCTCCCTTTGGGACATCTGTGACCTCACCTATTAGATCACATCTATTTACAGTCATGAGCCCCACTCCAAGATGGCAACCACTATACCGCCTACACCGGCCGATCTTCCCCAATCCATCTTGGCAGCCGCTCCGGACTCCCTGGGAGTCACGTGCCCCCTTTCCCTTTCCACTGATTTCCTGCAGATTGCAGCGCTACTTAACACCACACCAGGACTGCCCGGACATCCTCCCAGGAGTCCAGACGTGGGTAGGACACACGAGTGAGAACCCCTACCTAGTGGTAGGTGAGCGTGACCCCCACGAGCCATGCCCCACTCGAGTGGTGTCCATGACTATTAGTAGCTAACCTGCGCTTCGGCAGCCTCCATGACTAACATCTAGCTCTAACTTGAGAATGACAACCCTCACACCGCTCCCCCTGGCTGGACTCTTTCCCCAGTATGGCGCTCGCTCTGGTAGTGCACAGATGCGCCCTCCCCCAGTCTGGCCCTTAGCTGCCTACCAGTTGCAGTGGCACTTAAACCGCCTCTCACTGCCTGTGACTCTTCGGCGTTCACCTTAACAAGTCCCTTACTATGTTCCTGGAGGTCGACCAGTTCGCCGCTCCACCTGACCGCTCTCTCCCCAGCAAGGCGCTTGCTCCAGAACAACACAGTTGCGCTAGCCCCCCCCCCCCCCCCGGTCGCAACCACCCCATGACTGCCTGGTTTAGCTCCCGGACGTCTAGCAGTGCCGTGGGCTCCACGAGAGAAAACCCATCCGCCACAGCAAACAAGCGCGACCCCTTCCTGTGTTGCCACAACAAGCAGGATCAGTCACATTACTGAATAGCTACCTTAGCCCCTAGTAAGCAACCTTCCTCTTTTGCAATCAACGTAACTTAGCCACGTATCACACCCTAGTGGCGAGTTAGCACCATCAGTGAAAATTATGCCCCCCGCCTCGCCTACACTATCCGATGACATTCTACAGCTCACTTACACGGCGACAACACCCCATCACCACGCCTTTGGGTGGGCGATGTGGACACCACATTACAACCAGGTGAACACCTGAGCCCTTATGTCCCTCTGCGATATATACCCATTCAAATGATCCACTGGGCCTTTTTCTAGTCATCCACCGGGGTATGTAATACAAGCACGTCCTTTCTGCCCGCCAGTTCCCCGGGGATCTAGGTCACACACTCACTACCGGTTCCGTAATTTCACAGGTGTTTCACTCCCGCCAATGCTGCGGTGAATCTGGACATCCAGGCTGAGGCCCGACTTCACTCCCTTGTAGGTGAGACAATAAACGCCTTCCTTTACCAGTTTCAGCATCATGGACAGGTTGGCCAGGGGACACTGTTGTGGCGGTAGGGCTCTATTGTCCCCACAGGCTGAACCCTTTGATCTCCTGATATCTAATCTCCAACAATACATACCTCAAGTTGTACACGAGTAACTGGTATGTAATTTGCATGTTTTATTCCTTGTCCAACTATTCCACAAGGTGGGCCGGTCACCTTATACACTATGACACTACTGACGGTAGTTTTGAACCCTTTTATCTTTTAATCCATTGCCACAATTGTATGTTGCATCACAGGTTCCTCTATATTACGATACCGTGATGTCTTACCCCTGCTGTTTATTCCCTTTCTTTCCTCCAGGTTTTGCATGAAGGAAGATATTACTGGCACCCCTTTCTCCCTTTCTGGATAACTATTGAATCCATGACATAGGGACAGTACTCATTAGGACACTATTTTGACCATCTCTGACACTTTAGAGTAGATTAGGAATCTTGTTCCCCCAGTGCAGATGAAATGCCGCTCATCCGTTAGGAGAATCAAGGCGTGAAACATGTCGACCTATTGACCCATTCTTCACATCTCACCTCACACACTGGGCTGCAGCAGGATTAATTTCCCTTGCTAGCCACGACTCTCCTAGTTAGCTTTTAACCATAGCATCAGTGCCTAGCGATTAAAGGTTCTTAGGACACTCATAGCTATTTTTAAATCCCCTTTGACACCCACTCTACTCACTATACACTTGCCTCACCCCCTCATTGTCTAGGGCCTCCTGGCTAACAACATTGAAGACCTCCAGCAAAGAGCCCCCCTGCGGGGCCCGCTCCCACTCTCCTTTCCATAATTACCTCATTCATAGCCAGAATATTAAACTGTTTATTTTTAAGTAACCAATCAACGCATTTGTTGCATAGCTCTCCCCAAGATTTATTCTGCTGTGCCTTAAGTAGTGGTACTCCTGTTAACACCAGAACATACGGGCAGGCAGCTGGGGGCAGACTCAACACATCCGTATCAATTTTGAGACTAGTCCCCTTTAAGGGGTGATGGATAACACCATTACTCTTTCTGGAAGATTCTGGGAAGTGATTAAATATAGAGTTAGGCTTGGTTTTTGGGTGGGGGAGAGCGGAGGACCCATCCCGAACTAAGGTATATGAGCGGTCATCACTCATGAGCTTATAAGGTACTGTTGTATTCGAAGGCTGCCGATCAATCAGTTGTAAATCTCCATTGGAGGAAAGTACAGTTGGAAAACCATCTGCCAAGCACTGACCCCCATTAATTAGACTATTTGGGGCCAAAACACTTGTCAAATGATTGCACCCTCCCACCATGCCATTATTATTAGAAGCTGTTACCCGGTTACAAAACCTGTCCATTAAAGTCTCTAGCGATACAAAAGGGGGGGGGGGGTGATGGACGGAACGTTTGAGCCAATCAAACACTCACCCCCAGTCAACTGATCTGGGTTTAATCCATCATCATTCTTTAGCTCACTCCACCACCCCAGTTCAGACATGGCCATATGCAAATCAGTCTGACCCTGTGCCTCATGGGAACAGTCCAGCCCGAACTGCCAAGCCATGTCTTCCCTGGACCGGAAACAAGCATCCTAGGACCGGTTTCTGGCATTCCAGCCGTCATCAGCCAGGCTTGCTTGAATCCAGTGGCAAAGTGAGCAAGGGACCCACGTCTGGGCATACCCCCGCCAACTTAGGGCGAACAAAGCGATACAAAAGGGGGGCTTGGCAGTTCGGGCTGGACTGTTCCCATGAGGCACAGGGTCAGACTGATTTGCATATGGCCATGTCTGAACTGGGGTGGTGGAGTGAGCTAAAGAATGATGATGGATTAAACCCAGATCAGTTGACTGGGGGTGAGTGTTTGATTGGCTCAAACGCTCCGTCCATCGTCCCCTTTTGTATCGCTTTGTTCGCCCTAAGTTGGCGGGGTATGCCCAGACGTGGGTCCCTTGCTCACTTTGCCACTGGATTCAAGCAAGCCTGGCTGATGACGGCTGGAATGCCAGAAACCGGTCCTAGGATGCTTGTTTCCGGTCCAGGGAAGACATGGCTTGGCAGTTCGGGCTGGACTGTTCCCATGAGGCACAGGGTCAGACTGATTTGCATATGGCCATGTCTGAACTGGGGTGGTGGAGTGAGCTAAAGAATGATGATGGATTAAACCCAGATCAGTTGACTGGGGGTGAGTGTTTGATTGGCTCAAACGTTCCGTCCATCGTCCCCTTTTGTATCGCTTTGTTCGCCCTAAGTTGGCGGGGTATGCCCAGACGTGGGTCCCTTGCTCACTTTGCCACTGGATTCAAGCAAGCCTGGCTGATGACGGCTGGAATGCCAGAAACCGGTCCTAGGATGCTTGTTTCCGGTCCAGGGAAGACATGGCTTGGCAGTTCGGGCTGGACTGTTCCCATGAGGCACAGGGTCAGACTGATTTGCATATGGCCATGTCTGAACTGGGGTGGTGGAGTGAGCTAAAGAATGATGATGGATTAAACCCAGATCAGTTGACTGGGGGTGAGTGTTTGATTGGCTCAAACGTTCCGTCCATCGTCCCCTTTTGTATCGCTTTGTTCGCCCTAAGTTGGCGGGGTATGCCCAGACGTGGGTCCCTTGCTCACTTTGCCACTGGATTCAAGCAAGCCTGGCTGATGACGGCTGGAATGCCAGAAACCGGTCCTAGGATGCTTGTTTCCGGTCCAGGGAAGACATGGCTTGGCAGTTCGGGCTGGACTGTTCCCATGAGGCACAGGGTCAGACTGATTTGCATATGGCCATGTCTGAACTGGGGTGGTGGAGTGAGCTAAAGAATGATGATGGATTAAACCCAGATCAGTTGACTGGGGGTGAGTGTTTGATTGGCTCAAGCGTTCCGTCCATCGTCCCCTTTTGTATCGCTTTGTTCGCCCTAAGTTGGCGGGGGTATGCCCAGACGTGGGTCCCTTGCTCACTTTGCCACTGGATTCAAGCAAGCCTGGCTGATGACGGCTGGAATGCCAGAAACCGGTCCTAGGATGCTTGTTTCCGGTCCAGGGAAGACATGGCTTGGCAGTTCGGGCTGGACTGTTCCCATGAGGCACAGGGTCAGACTGATTTGCATATGGCCATGTCTGAACTGGGGTGGTGGAGTGAGCTAAAGAATGATGATGGATTAAACCCAGATCAGTTGACTGGGGGTGAGTGTTTGATTGGCTCAAACGTTCCGTCCATCGTCCCCTTTTGTATCGCTTTGTTCGCCCTAAGTTGGCGGGGGTATGCCCAGACGTGGGTCCCTTGCTCACTTTGCCACTGGATTCAAGCAAGCCTGGCTGATGACGGCTGGAATGCCAGAAACCGGTCCTAGGATGCTTGTTTCCGGTCCAGGGAAGACATGGCTTGGCAGTTCGGGCTGGACTGTTCCCATGAGGCACAGGGTCAGACTGATTTGCATATGGCCATGTCTGAACTGGGGTGGTGGAGTGAGCTAAAGAATGATGATGGATTAAACCCAGATCAGTTGACTGGGGGTGAGTGTTTGATTGGCTCAAACGTTCCGTCCATCGTCCCCTTTGTATCGCTTTGTTCGCCCTAAGTTGGCGGGGTATGCCCAGACGTGGGTCCCTTGCTCACTTTGCCACTGGATTCAAGCAAGCCTGGCTGATGACGGCTGGAATGCCAGAAACCGGTCCTAGGATGCTTGTTTCCGGTCCAGGGAAGACATGGCTTGGCAGTTCGGGCTGGACTGTTCCCATGAGGCACAGGGTCAGACTGATTTGCATATGGCCATGTCTGAACTGGGGTGGTGGGAGTGAGCTAAAGAATGATGATGGATTAAACCCAGATCAGTTGACTGGGGGTGAGTGTTTGATTGGCTCAAACGTTCCGTCCATCGTCCCCTTTTGTATCGCTTTGTTCGCCCTAAGTTGGCGGGGGTATGCCCAGACGTGGGTCCCTTGCTCACTTTGCCACTGGATTCAAGCAAGCCTGGCTGATGACGGCTGGAATGCCAGAAACCGGTCCTAGGATGCTTGTTTCCGGTCCAGGGAAGACATGGCTTGGCAGTTCGGGCTGGACTGTTCCCATGAGGCACAGGGTCAGACTGATTTGCATATGGCCATGTCTGAACTGGGGTGGTGGAGTGAGCTAAAGAATGATGATGGATTAAACCCAGATCAGTTGACTGGGGGTGAGTGTTTGATTGGCTCAAACGTTCCGTCCATCGTCCCCTTTTGTATCGCTTTGTTCGCCCTAAGTTGGCGGGGTATGCCCAGACGTGGGTCCCTTGCTCACTTTGCCACTGGATTCAAGCAAGCCTGGCTGATGACGGCTGGAATGCCAGAAACCGGTCCTAGGATGCTTGTTTCCCGGTCCAGGGAAGACATGGCTTGGCAGTTCGGGCTGGACTGTTCCCATGAGGCACAGGGTCAGACTGATTTGCATATGGCCATGTCTGAACTGGGGTGGTGGAGTGAGCTAAAGAATGATGATGGATTAAACCCAGATCAGTTGACTGGGGTGAGTGTTTGATTGGCTCAAACGTTCCGTCCATCGTCCCCTTTTGTATCGCTTTGTTCGCCCTAAGTTGGCGGGGGTATGCCCAGACGTGGGTCCCTTGCTCACTTTGCCACTGGATTCAAGCAAGCCTGGCTGATGACGGCTGGAATGCCAGAAACCGGTCCTAGGATGCTTGTTTCCGGTCCAGGGAAGACATGGCTTGGCAGTTCGGGCTGGACTGTTCCCATGAGGCACAGGGTCAGACTGATTTGCATATGGCCATGTCTGAACTGGGGTGGTGGAGTGAGCTAAAGAATGATGATGGATTAAACCCAGATCAGTTGACTGGGGGTGAGTGTTTGATTGGCTCAAACGTTCCGTCCATCGTCCCCTTTTGTATCGCTTTGTTCGCCCTAAGTTGGCGGGGTATGCCCAGACGTGGGTCCCTTGCTCACTTTGCCACTGGATTCAAGCAAGCCTGGCTGATGACGGCTGGAATGCCAGAAACCGGTCCTAGGATGCTTGTTTCCGGTCCAGGGAAGACATGGCTTGGCAGTTCGGGCTGGACTGTTCCCATGAGGCACAGGGTCAGACTGATTTGCATATGGCCATGTCTGAACTGGGGTGGTGGAGTGAGCTAAAGAATGATGATGGATTAAACCCAGATCAGTTGACTGGGGGTGAGTGTTTGATTGGCTCAAACGTTCCGTCCATCGTCCCCTTTTGTATCGCTTTGTTCGCCCTAAGTTGGCGGGGGTATGCCCAGACGTGGGTCCCTTGCTCACTTTGCCACTGGATTCAAGCAAGCCTGGCTGATGACGGCTGGAATGCCAGAAACCGGTCCTAGGATGCTTGTTTCCGGTCCAGGGAAGACATGGCTTGGCAGTTCGGGCTGGACTGTTCCCATGAGGCACAGGGTCAGACTGATTTGCATATGGCCATGTCTGAACTGGGGTGGTGGAGTGAGCTAAAGAATGATGATGGATTAAACCCAGATCAGTTGACTGGGGGTGAGTGTTTGATTGGCTCAAACGTTCCGTCCATCGTCCCCTTTTGTATCGCTTTGTTCGCCCTAAGTTGGCGGGGTATGCCCAGACGTGGGTCCCTTGCTCACTTTGCCACTGGATTCAAGCAAGCCTGGCTGATGACGGCTGGAATGCCAGAAACCGGTCTAGGATGCTTGTTTCCGGTCCAGGGAAGACATGGCTTGGCAGTTCGGGCTGGACTGTTCCCATGAGGCACAGGGTCAGACTGATTTGCATATGGCCATGTCTGAACTGGGGTGGTGGAGTGAGCTAAAGAATGATGATGGATTAAACCCAGATCAGTTGACTGGGGGTGAGTGTTTGATTGGCTCAAACGTTCCGTCCATCGTCCCCTTTTGTATCGCTTTGTTCGCCCCTAAGTTGGCGGGGTATGCCCAGACGTGGGTCCCTTGCTCACTTTGCCACTGGATTCAAGCAAGCCTGGCTGATGACGGCTGGAATGCCAGAAACCGGTCCTAGGATGCTTGTTTCCGGTCCAGGGAAGACATGGCTTGGCAGTTCGGGCTGGACTGTTCCCATGAGGCACAGGGTCAGACTGATTTGCATATGGCCATGTCTGAACTGGGGTGGTGGAGTGAGCTAAAGAATGATGATGGATTAAACCCAGATCAGTTGACTGGGGGTGAGTGTTTGATTGGCTCAAACGTTCCGTCCATCGTCCCCTTTTGTATCGCTTTGTTCGCCCTAAGTTGGCGGGGTATGCCCAGACGTGGGTCCCTTGCTCACTTTGCCACTGGATTCAAGCAAGCCTGGCTGATGACGGCTGGAATGCCAGAAACCGGTCCTAGGATGCTTGTTTCCGGTCCAGGGAAGACATGGCTTGGCAGTTCGGGCTGGACTGTTCCCATGAGGCACAGGGTCAGACTGATTTGCATATGGCCATGTCTGAACTGGGGTGGTGGAGTGAGCTAAAGAATGATGATGGATTAAACCCAGATCAGTTGACTGGGGTGAGTGTTTGATTGGCTCAAACGTTCCGTCCATCGTCCCCTTTTGTATCGCTTTGTTCGCCCTAAGTTGGCGGGGGTATGCCCAGACGTGGGTCCCTTGCTCACTTTGCCACTGGATTCAAGCAAGCCTGGCTGATGACGGCTGGAATGCCAGAAACCGGTCCTAGGATGCTTGTTTCCGGTCCAGGAAGACATGGCTTGGCAGTTCGGGCTGGACTGTTCCCATGAGGCACAGGGTCAGACTGATTTGCATATGGCCATGTCTGAACTGGGGTGGTGGAGTGAGCTAAAGAATGATGATGGATTAAACCCAGATCAGTTGACTGGGGGTGAGTGTTTGATTGGCTCAAGCGTTCCGTCCATCGTCCCCTTTTGTATCGCTTTGTTCGCCCTAAGTTGGCGGGGTATGCCCAGACGTGGGTCCCTTGCTCACTTTGCCACTGGATTCAAGCAAGCCTGGCTGATGACGGCTGGAATGCCAGAAACCGGTCCTAGGATGCTTGTTTCCGGTCCAGGAAGACATGGCTTGGCAGTTCGGGCTGGACTGTTCCCATGAGGCACAGGGTCAGACTGATTTGCATATGGCCATGTCTGAACTGGGGTGGTGGAGTGAGCTAAAGAATGATGATGGATTAAACCCAGATCAGTTGACTGGGGGTGAGTGTTTGATTGGCTCAAGCGTTCCGTCCATCGTCCCCTTTTGTATCGCTTTGTTCGCCCTAAGTTGGCGGGGGTATGCCCAGACGTGGGTCCCTTGCTCACTTTGCCACTGGATTCAAGCAAGCCTGGCTGATGACGGCTGGAATGCCAGAAACCGGTCCTAGGATGCTTGTTTCCGGTCCAGGGAAGACATGGCTTGGCAGTTCGGGCTGGACTGTTCCCATGAGGCACAGGGTCAGACTGATTTGCATATGGCCATGTCTGAACTGGGGTGGTGGAGTGAGCTAAAGAATGATGATGGATTAAACCCAGATCAGTTGACTGGGGGTGAGTGTTTGATTGGCTCAAACGTTCCGTCCATCGTCCCCTTTTGTATCGCTTTGTTCGCCCTAAGTTGGCGGGGTATGCCCAGACGTGGGTCCCTTGCTCACTTTGCCACTGGATTCAAGCAAGCCTGGCTGATGACGGCTGGAATGCCAGAAACCGGTCCTAGGATGCTTGTTTCCGGTCCAGGAAGACATGGCTTGGCAGTTCGGGCTGGACTGTTCCCATGAGGCACAGGGTCAGACTGATTTGCATATGGCCATGTCTGAACTGGGGTGGTGGAGTGAGCTAAAGAATGATGATGGATTAAACCCAGATCAGTTGACTGGGGGTGAGTGTTTGATTGGCTCAAGCGTTCCGTCCATCGTCCCCTTTTGTATCGCTTTGTTCGCCCTAAGTTGGCGGGGGTATGCCCAGACGTGGGTCCCTTGCTCACTTTGCCACTGGATTCAAGCAAGCCTGGCTGATGACGGCTGGAATGCCAGAAACCGGTCCTAGGATGCTTGTTTCCGGTCCAGGGAAGACATGGCTTGGCAGTTCGGGCTGGACTGTTCCCATGAGGCACAGGGTCAGACTGATTTGCATATGGCCATGTCTGAACTGGGGTGGTGGAGTGAGCTAAAGAATGATGATGGATTAAACCCAGATCAGTTGACTGGGGGTGAGTGTTTGATTGGCTCAAGCGTTCCGTCCATCGTCCCCTTTTGTATCGCTTTGTTCGCCCTAAGTTGGCGGGGGTATGCCCAGACGTGGGTCCCTTGCTCACTTTGCCACTGGATTCAAGCAAGCCTGGCTGATGACGGCTGGAATGCCAGAAACCGGTCCTAGGATGCTTGTTTCCGGTCCAGGGAAGACATGGCTTGGCAGTTCGGGCTGGACTGTTCCCATGAGGCACAGGGTCAGACTGATTTGCATATGGCCATGTCTGAACTGGGGTGGTGGAGTGAGCTAAAGAATGATGATGGATTAAACCCAGATCAGTTGACTGGGGGTGAGTGTTTGATTGGCTCAAGCGTTCCGTCCATCGTCCCCTTTTGTATCGCTTTGTTCGCCCTAAGTTGGCGGGGGTATGCCCAGACGTGGGTCCCTTGCTCACTTTGCCACTGGATTCAAGCAAGCCTGGCTGATGACGGCTGGAATGCCAGAAACCGGTCCTAGGATGCTTGTTTCCGGTCCAGGGAAGACATGGCTTGGCAGTTCGGGCTGGACTGTTCCCATGAGGCACAGGGTCAGACTGATTTGCATATGGCCATGTCTGAACTGGGGTGGTGGAGTGAGCTAAAGAATGATGATGGATTAAACCCAGATCAGTTGACTGGGGGTGAGTGTTTGATTGGCTCAAGCGTTCCGTCCATCGTCCCTTTTGTATCGCTTTGTTCGCCCTAAGTTGGCGGGGGTATGCCCAGACGTGGGTCCCTTGCTCACTTTGCCACTGGATTCAAGCAAGCCTGGCTGATGACGGCTGGAATGCCAGAAACCGGTCCTAGGATGCTTGTTTCCGGTCCAGGGAAGACATGGCTTGGCAGTTCGGGCTGGACTGTTCCCATGAGGCACAGGGTCAGACTGATTTGCATATGGCCATGTCTGAACTGGGGTGGTGGAAGTGAGCTAAAGAATGATGGATTAAACCCAGATCAGTTGACTGGGGGTGAGTGTTTGATTGGCTCAAGCGTTCCGTCCATCGTCCCCTTTTGTATCGCATTAAAGTCTCTAGGCAATCCAGGTGATCCAACAGAAGATTAAGCTTCTTGTCTAATAAATCACCAACGCGGGAGCATAATGTATTAATAAGAGACTGTCCTATGTCAAGTGGCTCAAATAGCTTAGGTGTCACTTCAGTCTGAGTATGAGAAGATCGGGTAGCATCACCCTTCAAAGATTTGGCCACAGAATGTTGAATAAGTGATGGCTGTATCCAGGAGGTTAAATCCCTTCGTGGCACACCAGTACGTGGGGGCTTTTTCCTTTTGGTACAAGTGGGCTTTCCAGGTGGCTTTTTGTGTTTTGCTGCCACAGCCATAGATACTGGGGGGGTAGTCATGCTCTGTTGGTTCATAGAAAGACTGCAGCCAGGGCCATCAATATCCCCACTGGGGGGCTCAGAATCAAAATTGATCACAGTTTGCAAAGCGTTACCATCGTCTAACACAAAAGCGGGTGTAACTCCACTGTTGGGCCCTGTCTGTGCTGCCTCCCATCCCAAAGACAATCTGCGCTTTCATTGGTTACAATATTAACCACCCTCTGCAGCATACTATCAATGGTGACCGAAGGATGCCCAAGTGTAGGTCCTGTTTGTTTCCCCATAATTAACTATTACTGCCAATGAGTTCTCACCTTGTGTTTTTGCTACCTGAGCTGAAAGAGGGGGGCCAGCCCACCTTGTCATGCCGAGGACGGGCGCAGACAGCCTGCTCTTGGCCCGGCCTTGGCCATGCAAAGGCACGACCCTGGATAAGGTGAGCCCGGTAAGATGCCATATATTATGCCATGGGTGATGCACTTATTGGTGCATGTTTTGGATGACTGCATCGCTTTAAATTACATGGACACATATATAGAAGGAGCTCGCACTTGGATACCTGTGAATTACCTTGATGAGGGTAGATTGGTGCCCTCCATTTTCTAGCTGATTTCAATATATCCTTGTAGAGGGGACTGTGATTACTCATGCTAATTGTTTCGGCACGTGATGATAATAGGGTCCCTTACCCAGGTGATGGGATCTATAATCATAGTACTACTCCCTTATACAAAATATTATTTACTATTGTAGCCCAGAACAAGTCTGCTGCAACATTGACAGCACAGACTAAACACGTGTTGGCAAGGGCAAAGTGTATTTACAAGATATGAAAATAAAAAACACAACTGTTGACACCATAATCTCAATTGTGATTTACAGAGTGCTCAGAGATGGTCTTTTCCTCTTTAGATCCTGGATAACTTGGGCTAATTCCTAGTCAGAAATCAACTCTTCTAATTTGCTCTATTAGCCTTGGAAAGTTTGGATAGGTAAATCCGTGCCAGGAAGGCTGTAATCCCGATAAAGATTAGCATAGAAGCCCTTAACTTATCCTCCTGGTCATTGAGGGTAGCCTCCAACCAGATCCCTGCATGGATATCTTACACGCGGCAGCCTGGGTTTTCAGTCTCCTAGCCAGCAGGGAGCCTGTCTTATTTGTCTGTTCATAGAACTTTTGCCTTAGGCACAAAAATGGCTTGTATGATGTTTCTGTAGTCAAGAGGTCAATTTTCCCCTTAAGGGAAGTCGCCTTCCGTAGGTCCTCAGGAAGCCCATTTATCTGTGTCCGTCAGATGTTGCCACAAGATAAGCCTCCAGAGAAACTCTATAAGTCTTGTGGGCCTGGCAGAGTTTGTACCGCTCTACTATGCATTGCCCTCAAAACAATGCCTTGAAGATGTCCCAGAGTTAGTCGCTGTCTCCTCTGTGTTGTTGTCCTAAAAAAACTTGTCTAGCCCTCTACCAAGTTCTGAGTGTACCACGTCATCCCTAAAGGAGAATTTGGTGGATCTCCAGGGGGAGCATCTATTGGGGGTCTTGTAATGCTCTCTCTCCCGAGCTACCATGGTGTGATCTGAGACCATTATGGAGCTATGGGAGACAGATACTGTTAAGTCTAGAATGTCCAGAGTTCCCCACATAAGATCAATACAAGAGGAGAATCTGTGGACATGGGAGAAAAGTTAAAGTCCTGTTTATATGGGTGTTTGTAGTGCCACAGATCTGTAAGGCCAAAGTCTCATACTACTTGCATTAAGGCAGTGGGAGCCAATCACTGTACATATCTGTCATGCAGGTGTCCAGTGAACTGTCTGAGACCAACAAGAGTCCAGAAGGATCCCACTCCCTTGTTGTGTGAAGAGACACTGAAGGTACTAGTACTGGCATTGATAGGTGGCATATACATTGAGTATGTTGAAGGGGTGCATCATATATATATCTCTTGAAAAAAGATGTAGCGTCCCACCTCTTATCAATTATTAACTTTACCACATCAAGGGGGAAGTTTTTGTGAATGCCTACCATGACTCTCTGTCTTGGCATTAGTAGCGGCAAAAAATTGAGTGGGGTAAAGTGTATACTCTATGAGGTGTGTATCAGCTTTTCTAAGCTGTGTGTCCTGGAGGCAAAATATGTCTGGTATCAGCTCTCTCCATATCCTATGGCATTTCACTAGGAAGTTTAGGCCCTTAACATACCATGATAACATTTTAACCATTTGTCTAGGGTACAAGTGATGAGAAGAAGGCTGTCATTTGAACAGGTAACACTCTCCTAGCCATATAGTTTGAGTGGAGTAGTCCATTCAGATCTCTAAGTATAGTAACCGAAATATGAGGTACAACAACAATTAGGATGAAGGTTCCCCCCCCCCCTTTTCCCCCAAAGGCCTCCCAGCCCACCCCTATAATTTCTACCCCCAAAAAACTGATCCGATCAGCAACCCTTGAGGAGGAGGGATTAGATACATCTTCAACGCGATAATGAGCATCTTCATGGCCTGCTTCCCCCCCAAAGTGCCATCACCACCCCCAGGAGGCTGAGTCCACCTTAACCAGGCAAAGAAGAAACCACTCGGAGAGAACAAAAATAACTATCAAAAGCCGCCTTAGGTCATATTCATGAGGAGTTGTAAACACTTAGATCATAATAACTCATGCGTTGTTTGCCTTGGCAGTCCTGGTTTCTCTCATTTATCCCTGGTCTGTCTTTGGTGGTGTTGTCTTCCTTCACTGGTGAGTGAAGGTGCTCCTGCCGTGGCCCCAAGATGTCCTTAAATTCCTCCGGTGTGAGTATTGTGTGGGACTTAGAGTCAGTCTGGAACCACATGGTGAAGGGGAAGGCCTATCTGTAGCACATTTGTCACCTGCTCAATTGTGCTGTCACCTGGGTGAGCTTCTCTTGTCAAGGGTGGCTTGAGATGTATCCTAGAAGAGATCAATCTGTTGATCCATGTAAGTAAATTGGTAGACTTTCCTAGCCTCTCTCTTTATGCTGTCTTTCAGAGGGGAGAAGCCTAGTTTAACTATAATGGTTCTCTGTCTGGCCCCCGTGAAGGTCTTAGTGCACCAACTCTGTATGTTTGTATAATAGGGATCTCGTAGGTGTTGCTCTTTTTCAGGAAAGAGCAAAACAGAGACCTGCAGATATGGATCACATCATCACCCTCCTCTTTCTTTTTCAGATTACGGATGTGGAGGTTATCTCGCCTGGATCTGTCTTCGAACTTAGTGCACTTCTCCCACAGCATTCTGACTTCAGTTTCCATTTCTGTGCCGGAGTCGTTAAGTTTCTTGAGTTCTTGGCTCATGGCAACTATATCATCCTCAATGGTGGCCACCCAGTCCCCCAGGGTTTGAATTTCAGTAGAGATGCCCCAAGCCCTATGCCGAGCATTCTTCTTACAGCCTTCCATACCTTAAACCCGCTGTAGAGCGTTTTAAATTTAACTTTTTTATGATAGCTGTCATGCAAGTGTTAAAGATTGCAGGAATCGCTGTTAGCATGAGCTGAAAGCCATTTTGTACTTGGCAGCCATTTTAGTTAGCCATGTGCTCGCCATGTGCTTTCTCCCTCTTCCAGAGTCTTGCACATGCTCAGAGGCCTAGCTGGTAGAATGCACCTGCTCCTAGTATAGAACTGTCAGGCTATTCTTACTCATGTAAGCAGTTTAGTCTCCCTCCCACTTTGTGGAGCAAGCAAATTTTGTATACCCATATTAGTCAATAAGCATGCTTGTATGTGCTAGGACCTCCCCTTGATTTTATGCTGACTATGTAACAAATACATATATAAGGACCCTGTTCTCTGCACTCATTAGAATGCCTCCTACAGTGGCCTGCGGGTACCGTAAGATGCAATCTCCCTCATCTGAGGTTAATAAAACATGTTTTTTGATATTACAGCTTCTGTGCCAATCTCTTCCTTGTTGGTCTTAAGGACCAGATGTATCAGTGAACCCCTAAGAAGGTTTTTATTTCTACAAATGGCGCCCGAAAGTGGACCTCATCAGTGCAGCGGCTATCCAAGGGAGTGGTCTTGAAGGGAGACAGGAATCTACTGAGGAGTACAGGACAGGAATCTACTGAGGAGGTACCCTGCGCACGGAGATTGTTTGTCTTCCAGCCCAGTATATTTCTGGTCTTCCTGATCTGATCCTCCAAGTGTTTGCCGCTCCTGACTGAGAACTTCTTTGGCGTGAGTATTTTAAAACGACCGTTAGGTCACTCAGAACTTGGCAGTTGGAATCTGGACACCATTTGATTGGTAAGAGCCGTTTTGCGGCACTTGCTGTTGGTTTGATGCCTTTGATTGGTAAGGTAGTTTTAGTAACACTTACTGTGGCTTTGTTTGTATGATTGGCCAATTTTGGAATTTGTTTTGTAAGTTATATATGCATTGCAATTCATATAGGCAGGTAATGAGGAGATTTTCTCTAACTTTGAAAACTTGAACGGCACACATTGTGTTAAGTGTCACTTGGAGTATAATATTATATATGCTATAATATTTTTGGCATGCCTGTTTCTAGCACACTTTTGTTGAAAGTGTTGCTGTTTTGGAGAGTACCGATATGGATTTAGTAAGTACTTAGTTGACTCCCTCAGAGGGATACCTAAATAGGTTTACGTATAGTAAAAGATATTTCTTCCTTGGTGACTAAGTACCCCATGGAACTAAATATGTACATAAAAGGATCCGGATCTGCGCACTTAGTAACATTCATAAGTGGTGATATGCAGAGCGCTTTTTGAGTGTTCTACCAGCCAAAACTGGCGAATTTGGTGTATTTTGGCTTCTTGACCATGGAACAGTTTTTGGGCTACTTTTGAGAGCTCTTCTTGTAAATATGACTTACAATTAGTATTTACAAATAGGTTGGTCTTGCGTACACTTTGTAAGCAGTCCTAAGTGTTGATTTGTGGGTTAAATATGTGTTTCAATGTCTATGTGGGGTTTGTGGTTTGACATTGGTAATACTTGTGTGAGTACTCTTTGTGAAAGAATGTCTAGCTTTAAGCGCGCTGTGTTGTGTACTCTGCGTGTATGTCCCCCTTCTGTAACTGTCTGAATGAGCTCAATGAGTTTGTTTATGTTTTTTGCTGTCATCATTCTGTTATGCAAAATGTCATTTAGTTACTTACATATTAAATAAAAATCCAGAAATGAATTATATAACATATGCTAAACAGCTGCATGTTACTATTAAATTGACAGAGTACGACACTGTACATGTGTGCAAATTGCCACAATGCTAAAGATAAAATTAGAATTCGTATTCAATAGGATTAAAATAGGCCTCATACAGAGGAATAAAAACGAAATTGTGTGTTTTGTAATCAATAGACTAAAATACATGTTACAGCCTTTTTCTTAAATACATTGTATTAGACATTAAAAGGCATGCACATCATATGAGTGAATTTGGTCGTTGCTGAACTAAATACACATTATAGAAAGATAGATTTGACTGCATTGAAATGCCTCAGTTTTTAAATAGACTGTGACATGCTTTTCTTTCAGCACCCGAGAAAAAGCTTTCCAACAGCTGTGTTTAAACTGACTAACTGAAAAGAAACTGTTTGACACAGCAAATGGGGATTTAACTCTGTCAGGGTATTTCAAATAATAAAGGGGTTTTTTCCTGAGAAAGGCGTGAAAATTCGACGCCTGCTGACAAACAACAGCTGCATAAATAGCATATGGCTATTCCTGATCACGGCCACAGACAGGAATGCTGAGTCAGCGAAATTTTAAGACAGTGTAAAACTGCTATAAGGGCCTGCATTATTTTAAAAGTTTCAAAAAACCAGTTTCATTATTTTGGATAACAGAGAACAAAATTGAAAGTAGGGATTTCCTTTCTTAATGCCTTTTTTTCATAAGTACATCTGTGGTTCTGATGTTAAATGATAACTGTCCTTTTAAAAAGTGGCGCAGACTTTTCCTGTTTCAAGTAAGGCTTCTGTGCTTAGGGTTATGAATGAATGTGTTTAAATATGATAGGCTAGGAATGAAGCTTGCTTTTCCAATGTGGAATCATCAAAATGGTTGGTTTTGATTAAAAAAATAAATACAATTAATTATATGAAAAAAATATATTGTTAAACACAAATGCTTTAAATTCGTTTTTCATCTTTATAAAGCCTAATCATCATACTGTGAATTCCTAGTATCAAAGTTGAATTTAAGCAGTGCTGTACCGCAATAAGAAGGGAACTTAAATGTGAAATGTCACTTTACCCAGCCGTACAAAACTCATTTTTATAAGGGTATATCTTATACATTTCTGATTTCCCATTCCTGGGCTATCTAGAGAACACTCTGGGGGTTCCTATTATGCAAAAATATTGTAGGATATTCATTTTTAAGTGCCCCTACCACCAAAGTCGAAATTGAGCTAAATTCACAATTTTACAAGCAGTTCTACCACTCAAGGCAGTTTTAACGTGCTCTCAGGCTTCCATAAAGTATATGCAAGTATAAAACAAACAGCTGACCTCTGCATTACTAGACTGCACCCAACATACTATACATAAATGAAAATAAGTATACAGAAGAGCAGACGTTATTATCCTACCTTTAAATTACTGGCAAACGGATCGGACAGGACTGCCTTTTAGCTGTGATTCTCCAGAGTTGCTTTGCATTACGAAAACCGCATGGCAAGCCTTGCACAAACAAAATGAGCAGCTGCTGAACGGGTCAAAGGTCAGAGTTCTGCATTTAGCAACTTAGCAGGGTGAAGGGTAATGTTTGCTGGGACACTTCGACCTTCGAAAAGTTTTTGAAAGACGAGATGATAGCGCAAAGAGAGGAAGAGAAGCTTTGCTTCCTATTTTTGGCAAACACACGTTTAGCGCAGTCATATGAAACAAAGGAAAACAGCCCTCAGTTGAGCATTGATCTGCTATGTATATCAAAATAATGGTTTTAGTTTAAAGAATACTGTGTAGGGGCTACGATAAGGAGGAAATGGATTTTAGTTTGCATTCATGCGCCTCATGTTAATCAAGTACAATTGCTCAAGGAATTGATACATTTGTTGCTGACGCTTTCTACAGTACTCGATGTGCTTGAATCAGAGAATAGCCACTTTCTAAGATATCTCCTACAAGTTTGTTTGTGCCCAGTTGCTACAAATAGGGGTTGAAAGTGTTGACAGAAGTAAAACCTGTTTCAGGTTTTCCTACTGTCAAAATGGGGGAAGGAGGCTAGCTCCTCTACAAATTAAGGGTAGGCAAAATTATGTTTTCTCTCTTTTTCTCACTTTTTTTGAGTCTGTCTAAGCTGTCTAGGAAATAGCCATGAGATAGTTATTGGCTATTCTGTAATACTGTTTTAAAATTGTTAGAATTAATAAACAGATGAAACACATAAGCTATGTTACTGCCCATCCTGTATGAAAGAATGAGTAGAACAGATTGATGTTCCCTTATTTGATCTTTAAGGAGAACTGTATAGTGGCGGTTTCTGTTCAAAAATCTCAGGTGGCAACACTATTATTGTTTGTTATTCTCATGTTCTATACAGTTTTGCAAGGGCATTGCTAGTCTTTTATTAGCTAGTCTCTGTCAATAAGCTGACAGCCCTTATTAGAGCTGGAGATAGGGTTTTTTTCCTTTTGAAAATGATGTTGCATAGTCCAGATCGTGAAAAGTACAATGCAGGAAAGACGCTCATGTGATCCTTAGCAAACATTTTGAAGGAAAATATTGTTTTATAGGAATTTGTTTGTCATAACATGTTCTGCTGGAGAAAATGTACTCACTATGTTGAAGTTTAGTTCTTTTTGCAATAAGAATCCCTGTTAAATTAGCAGTTTTAGATTTTCCTGCTGCACCTATAACATGAGAGCATGGTCCTAAGCATAACATGTAAGAGAAATTATTTTACAAGTGTCTGCAGTCCTGTACAAGTAATGTAAAATCTATGAGTAAAAGTGTAGAACATTTCCTTTTTCTTGAGGGTTCTTCAGATTGGTAATATAGGAATACACCAATGTAAGTATTTGGAGTATGTCTGTATTGTTTTCTCTTTTCCTCAGAATTTAGTAAATGAACACAGACTTCCTTGGCTGTTTGGGATTGGGTGATGTATTACTCTTGTCAGTTCACCAAAACGTTCCTTTTATACTTGCCAATAGGTCCAGGGTTTTCTACTCTCAGATAGATGAAGTGGCTCTTGGGTGCCTTGCTAATGTATGGGGCGACCCAGGACTAAGAGAGTATTCTGAGACTATCCTCTCTGTTGTTAGATTATTTCTGTGCCTTGTCTAAAGACCTCTTGTTCTGTCCACCAATAGATATTTGCTGCCTTACAACCATTGCCAGAGGGGCCCGGACATCAGATCCAGCCTGGGAGTCAGCACCAGTCCAGCCTACAGCCAAAGTGAAAGGAACCAGCATAGGCGTTGCTGGCAACTAGGACCTCAGTGAAGGCGGAAGCACTGGGACGTGAAGTGTGTACCCCTGCCACTGTCTTGGGCGAAAGACGGGGTTACAAATCAGGATGGAGAAATCTTTGTGTGGATCCAGTTTTTGATGCCCAGCTGAGAGTCACAGAACGACAAGGACGGCAAGGAGGCTTTTGCTTGAGGTGACCCCCTTTGAAACAAGGGTTGCTTCAGGCCTTTGAGTCCTGGTCCCAAGTGAATGCAAGTCTACGCCTTTGTTTGTTGATCAAGAGATGCCCGAGCACACTGGGTATAATTTGTGGCCCTAACAAAAGAGCAGTGCGCCAGAGGTGCAATACAGGAGTTAGGGAAGGACTTGAGTTTAGGGTACAGGTGCTGTGCCCTTGGTGCCTGTTAGATTAAAGTGAAGAAAACTGGTGCACTGCCTGAGACACTGGACAGGATCATTGAGGGTATTTGCCCTGGGGGGTGATTGCCCTATCCTGAAAGAAAGACTTTTCCTTCTCCGTGATTCTTGAGTTGCGAGTTGTGCAGCTCCACCGTGGGAACAACTAGAGCCTGCCTGTGAGGCTCAAACGGACACAGGGAGAAGACTCCCCTCTGGCTGTTGGTTCTAGAAATTCCCAAGGACTCTTTTTTTTTGTTAGTAATGTACCCCTTTGGTCGTCCCATTTTTGAGGAGCAGCCCTTTGCGGCTCCTTGTCCTAATTCCTATGGCCCTGTGTGGTCCTCCTGGTCCCCCGAAGCCAGGATTGTTTTTGTAATAATATGTCTGATTGCTTTAATATTTTTTAAGAGTAATGTTTATTCTGCACGAGAAAAGTTCATCTGAGCATGTTACTTTACTCTTTCCTTAAGTATATTAATTGATAATTTAGCCCTCATAAAAAATACTGAGAGTCTATTGAAAATGTTTTTATTAGGTATGTGCTGTTGGCTATTTTGAAATTGACTTGACGAGCCCCCATCAGAGCCCTAGACTAGATGGTTTTGGTATTTGCTTTCTGCTTAGGATTGGAAAATATTGAGATTTCTGTTTGAGATAATAGTCAATATTCTCTCTTGCTACCTGTATGACCCAATGCTCTGTTCACTTTGTACTTCTGCTTATACCTTGTATATACCTGATTAATGAAATGTTTAGAATGTAAATGCCCACCTAGCATAGGATATTGATGAATTTATGAGAAGAAAATGTGCAAAATATTTTCTATGTCTCTACTAGATCATGGGAATGTCTTTAGCTCATGCTAAAAGGATCATCTGTTAAAGATTGCAGGAATCGCTGTTAGCATGAGCTGAAAGCCATTTTGTACTTGGCAGCCATTTTAGTTAGCCATGTGCTCGCCATGTGCTTTCTCCTCTTCCAGAGTCTTGCACATGCTCAGAGAGGCCTAGCTGGTAGAATGCACCTGCTCCTAGTATAGAACTGTCAGGCTATTCTTACTCATGTAAGCAGTTTAGTCTCCCCTCCCACTTTGTGGAGCAAGCAAATTTTGTATACCCATATTAGTCAATAAGCATGCTTGTATGTGCTAGGACCTCCCCTTGATTTTATGCTGACTATGTAACAAATACATATATAAGGACCCTGTTCTCTGCACTCATTAGAATGCCTCCTACAGTGGCCTGCGGGTACCGTAAGATGCAATCTCCCTCATCTGAGGTTAATAAAACATGTTTTTTGATATTACAGCTTCTGTGCCAATCTCTTCCTTGTTGGTCTTAAGGACCAGATGTATCAGTGAACCCCTAAGAAGGTTTTTATTTCTACACAAGTGTCGCCAGAAATATCCTCTACTCTTATTCCCAAGAATTAGTTGAAAAGTAGATGGTATGCTGTCCCCGAGCGTCCCCACCTCCCCGATGTTCTGTAGTAACTCTTTACTATATAATAGCACAGATGCCCAATAATATGCTTTTAGGTTTGGGAGCGCTAGCCCACCCCGATCCTTAGAGAGGGTGAGGAGTTTGTAGGCCCGCCGGGGTTGCGAGTAAGTTCAAATAAATATAGAAAGCACACGTTCTATTGACTTAAACCAATGAGTAGAGAATTCTAGGCAAATTGCTCTAAATAAATATAGAATTTTAGGGAAAAAAGCATTTTCACTACATTAACTCTGCCGATGATAGAAAGGTGTAAATGGTCTAGTCGTCGAAGATCTTTCTGCATTGAGTCAACCATTGGCTTTAGATTTAAATTAACCATATTGTCTAGTTTAGATGATATACAGACCCCTAGGTATATAGCCTTTTCTACAACTCGGGGATCGTTCATCTTGCTTTTGTTATTCAATACTATCTGAGTTTTCCCTTGGTTCAGTGCATATCCGGATGCTAATCCAAAGTGGTTAGCCTCTCTTTCAATAGCAATCATAGCTGTACTAGGATCAGCTGTTACAATAGCAATGTCATCTCGCGTAAGCCAGGGATTTGGTGGGATAATCCTGTGACCAGATCGGTTTTATTTCTCTGTTTCCTTCTAAACTACGAATGAAGGGGTCGATGTATATTGCAAAAAGCAATGGTGAGCAAGGGCAGCCCTGCCGTGTTCCACGGGATATTATTAACTCCTTAAATAGGCTGCCGTTCACCATTACCGCTGCCCTGGGGTTAACGTACAGTTTTTGCACAGCCTGGATATACCCATCCTTTATTCCAACCCTGGACATAGAGGCCCACAGAAATTGCCAGGAGACCCTATCAAAGGCCTTCTCAGCATCGAGAAGCACCAATGCCATAGGGTCTCCTGCAACCTCCTTGCTGTCAAATAGAGTGATCACTCTCTGGATGTGATTGATAGTGGATCTCCCTGGCACAAAGCCATGTTGACATTTGGCAATTACTTTATAGATAATAGGAGCGATTCTATTAGCCAGGACTTTCGAATATACCTTTGAGTCCGCGTTGATGAGAGTGATAGGTCGGTATGAACCTAGTAGTTCTGGAGGTTTATTTTTTGGGGGAAAATGACTATCTTAGCCCTAGACCAAGAATTTGGAGGTTGGCCACCTTTAAAGATATGTATAATAAGATCACTTAGAATGCCTTTTATTTGATCTAGAAAAGTTATATAGAATTCCGAGGGAATGCTATCCAGTCCGGTTGCTTTCCCTTTTGGCAGATTTTTAATTGTCGTTAAAATTTCTTCCGTATTAGGAACCTCCTCTAAGATGGCCTGATCTTCCTCATCAAAATGATCATAATTTACTTTATCTAAGTACCTTTCAGTTTTAGCTAGATCACCCCCCGCCTCCTCCGTATACAAGTCCCGATAAAATCACCAGAAGGCATTTCTTATATGTTCTGGGTCAGTAAGTTGACCTACCAAAGGATCAGATATCTCACGAATCAAGTTTGATGAAATCTGTTGCCTTGTACGTACGGCAAGCTGGTGACCGATTTGTTCGTTCACCTCATAGACCATTTCTCTTTGTGATAACGCTTTTTTTACAGCTTTATCAGTAAAAATATTTGTAATTGCGGCCTTAGCGATTGCCACCTGGCTTTGCGATTTTGATAATTCTTCTGGCTCGTGCTGTGTTTTGAGCGTGATAACATCTTTTTCTAATTGCTCCGTCCTTACTTCCACCGAGGCCATACGATCTGCGATTTCGGCGCAGGTTTTACCGACTTTCCTGACAGCCCCTTGCAGTTTCTTTGCAGCCAGACGTAACCTGTGACTGTCTGCTTTGACTTCCTCCTGGAAACTCTTGATAGATGGCAGAATAATCGCCAGAGCTGGATCGCTTTTGGAATCATCGTGATCTCCCCTTTTGTTGCTACCAATGATTGTTTGATTACCGCCAGAGGCTGCCTTGGGGTTAGAGCATATCGTAAGTGGGGTATCCTTGTAGTCCCACTTCAGGTCTGTATCGCTTTCTTTGTCAGATGTATCAAAATTCTTTTTTTGGTGGGCCCCATTTTTCTTCTTTTGTAGTTTTTTCAAGCCAGATTTGTTTTTCTGCGGGTCCGTATTCGAGCTGCTATACCATTTGTTTCCTTCCTCCCCACTGGATAATGAGATGCTAATATCTGATAATTCTGACTCCTCAGTTAGGGAGTAAAATGTTTCTTGATTATCAGGCGTTTTGAGAAAGTGACCTTGAAGCACATTGCTAGCCGCTTGCAACAATAGTGGAGCCTCTAATTCCTACGGTGGTATCTGAGCTGCCGCTTGGATTACAGATAAGGTCTCTGAGACTGACAGTATTGTCCATAACATCACCCTCTATCGGCTGGGGCAAAGGTATTGCGGTTTTTCCTTGATCTCCCTGCACCGCAGGGGAGGGGGTATCTGATAACTGTGACTCATACGGTACCGCTAGTGAGGTAAGAACAGTCAATCCTCCTTCAATCTGCCCCGAAACCTCGGTTATCACACCAGAGCTTCCTACCGGCGAAATGAGATCACTTCCTACCCCTTTCGTAGCGCCAAAGCTGGAAGTGATTAGAGGGTGAGAGTGGCCGATTTCTTTGAGTAATCGGGGAGGAGCTTTTTTGGTGGTTGAAGTAATCGCTGTGTCCATCTCCCCAGCATTTTTATCAAAGCTCTCGCCTTTCTCTCCTTTCTCTCCCCTGACTTTGCCTTTCATGCCCAGGGTGTCCAACCTTTTCTGCCGGGTAGTTGCTAACGTTATGCTGGCCTGTAAGGGAACAAGCGCTTGAGAAACATTCGCGGGTGCATTCTTTACCTTGGCCGCTCTCGCCCCTTTGCCTGTCATCCTTACTTGTTTATCGTGGCTGCTGAAACAAAGTAGCACTGCAATTGTGCCTGTCTTCGGGAAATCTCCGTGTCGACTACAGCGCAGTATACTCCGGCAAAATTTTCTTTTAGCAGGGAGCACGCTGTGGCTCCTAGCAGCTCTCCTACAATTCTGCCGCGCTGGTGAAGACTTGCGCAGGTCAGGATGAATCCGGGAAGCCCGAGCCGATCTGGCGTCCTCGAGGCAGGGAAGAGGTGAGAGCTCAGGTCTTAGCATGCAGATGTAGATAACTTGAAAACCTCGGGGGAGGTTTTCCTGCCGCATTCCTCTCAGGTTGCTGCACTCTCGATAGTTTGCCGGGCTTCAAACTTGGCTCAGAAGGCATGCGAAGCGATTTAACCAGACATTAGGGGGGTGCTCAGCGGAGCTTCACAGCGGAGATGTCAGTCGGACGCCATCTTGCCTCTGCGTTGTCGTTGTCAATTCTTAATGCATTTGTTTTTAAAATATAGTGTATGTTCCGTTTATCCAGCTCGTCAATTGTTATTTTTCTCTGAAAATAAATTGACTTGTTTATGAAATTACTTTTCCTAAATGTTTTGTCAAAAATGTTTTTATTGGTTTCAAAGGTAAGACAGTACACAACAAGACCAAATGACGGAAGGAAACGACATTGCATTATATAAGTCGAGAGATACAGTGAGCTAAAGCATTGTATACAGTTTGTGTATTAGGACTCGACAATCCCTTAAGAAGCTCATCAAGAACCTCCCAGGACTCCCAGGGACTCCTCATATGGGAGATTTCAACCAAATCGCATAGAGGGTCAGCGTAGGCTCTGGCAGTTGTCCCTCCCTACCCCCCTCCCCCCAACTCCCAAACAGTAAACATAAAATACAAACTATGGTGTCACGGTAAAACAAAAAAATCACATGTGGTTGCGGGTGAAGGCTGAACTATGGATAACGGGGGAATCCCCCCACCCCCTGGCACCTCCCCGACAAGTCAAAGGAGCCAACGGGCTATCTAGATGTGAAAGAGATGATGTGCTGGCAAGCATGGCCCGCATGCAAACAAAGGTAGTCCCTCCGATAGGTATTCCACCAAGGGAGCCCACACGTAGTCGAACCCCTTTCTGGAGTCTTCCACAATGTCCACCATTCTTTCCAGCGCCAGTGTGCGCCATAACCTAGCATGCCTTTGGGTAAGAGAGGGGGCCTCCACTTTCTTCCATGCTGCCGCCACAGCCATCTTAGCTGCCCCGAGGCAGAGCCACATCACGGATCGGTCCCCCTGTGTTTGACGCTTCAGAATGGGATCCCTAATCGCCAGAAGAGTGTGTTCTAGTGTGTCCGGGATCGGATAACCCAGAATTTGTTTAATTTGGGAGAGAACCTCCTTCCAGAAGGGCCTGATATGCAGACATTCCCACCAGATGTGTTTGAAGTCCCCAATAGCCCACATCCCCTCCAGCACCTATCGGAGGAATTAGTGAAGATAGTGTGCAGCTTCTGAGGGTGCAGGTACCATTCGTACATAGTTTTGTAATGAGCTTCCCTTAAAATTAAAGAACGATTATAATTGGGGATGTCTCTTTGCAGGGCGGTCCATTGTTTCTTCTCTAAGGAGGTGGCTAAAAGTGAGTCCCAGAACCTTTGGTGCCTAGGGGTGTGGTGTGAACCTAGGGACCGTATGAGTGAGTAAAGGAAAGAGATGGTCCCCCTCGAAGAGGCTCCGGACTGCGCACATTTTTCGATCGGGAGTAGGTTCCTAGTGGCAGGCTGTCGTACCTGCGGTTGGAGAGCCCAATGCTTAAGTTGCGTGCAGTGATATTCTTCCGAGGGCTGGAGGTGGAAGGCTTTGGCACATTCGACGAAGGTCATCAACTTCCCCCGTTCAAACAAATGAGAGCATAAGACATCCCCCCTCCCACCAGGCCTCAAATGAACCCTCCCGCAGCGCCGGAGGGAATTCGGCGTTGCCATGAATGGGTGTGTATGGGGAAGGGAAGGTGGTAATGGGTGTGGATCTAGCCAACTCGTCCCAAACTTTTAGAGTGGTAGCTGTAGGGGTGCTAATATAGGCATTGCGTGGTCGACTAGGTTTCTGTTTCCACAGGAGGTCCCAGATCGTCCTACCCACTATCTGACAGTCCATGTGTAGCCACAGCTTATCAGATTCTCGGAGGGACCACTCCGTAATCACCCTAAGTTGAGCTGCTCTATAATACCCCCGGAAGTCCGGAAGAGCCAACCCCCCATCCTCTCTGGATCTGGTTAGCACTCGATTAGCGAGTCGCGCTCTTTGCCCTTGCCAAATAAACTTGGTAATTATTGTCTTCAGCTCAGAGAAAAGCGCTCGGTCTACTGGCATGGTGAGGCCCTGAAAGAGATACAGCAGACGTGGGAGGACATTCATTTTAACAGCATTGACTCGCCCTATCCAAGAGAGATAGGCAGTTCTCCATCTAGACCAGTCCGCTTTAAGCTGGCGCAACAGAGGGGGGTAGTTAATCCAGTAGAGATGATCTAGCTTGGGGGAGAGTTTGATGCCCAGATATGTGATGTCTTTGTGGGTAGTCTGGAATGGGGTTGCTCTTTCAATAAGCCGCATGGACTTCCTAGGCACTGTTAGGTAAAGAAGGAAAGATTTCGAGAGGTTCACCTTGAACCCTTGAGCAGCGGATCTCGGTTGGGCTGCTAGCACTGCTGCCATTTTGGAGGAATTTTGAGAACTTTTAAGAACTTTATTTTAACATTCAAGAACTCTATTTTAACTGTTTTAACTGTTCATTGACTGCCACATTTGCACATAGAGCATACGCTAGGCTTTCCCTACCTGCCTCCTCGTCCCGGTCCACCGCGGCGGATTGCCGTTTCTGTGGAGGGCGGGGTAGGCAGCAGCAATTGCCAATAAGAAAGCACTTCCGATTTAGGAGAGGGCGGAGCAGTTTTGCCGCTCGCTCTCCTTATTTTAGGCCGATTGGCCAGCGGACGCGCAGCGGATCTCGGTAGGGCTGCTAGCGCTGCTGCCATTTTGGAGGAATTTTAGAACTTTTAAGAACTTTATTTTAGCTTTCAAGAACTCTATTTTTAACTGTTTTAACTGTTCATTGACTGCCACATTTGCACATAGAGCATACGCTAGGCTTTCCCTACCTGCCTCCTCGTCCCGGTCCACCGCGGGGAATTGCCGTTTGTGTGGAGGGCGGGGTAGGCAGCAGCAATTGCCAATCAGAAAGCACTTCCGATTTAGGAGAGGGCGGAGCAGTTTTACCGCTCGCTCTCCTTATTTTAGGCCGATGGGCCAGCGGACGCGTCCAGCGCCAGCCATGCTGCCCGTCCCAACCTACCAACAAGAATTGTTTGGTCTAGGGAGCAATTACTCGAGTTGATCTCAGTAGGCTGCCCTGGGCCTGCCTGTTTTGATCCCTGTGCGCTGGAACAGGAGGGACAAGGCCAGGAGCTGTATTGTAAGTCATGCTCCTTCGTGCTTGATAGAGGGCTGATCAGGGGGAAGTGGATGTAAGGACACTCCTGCGGTAGCATCTTCAAAAGCACGCACCCCAGCCTCCAGGTTCAACATCAGGGCCTGTTTAATCAATTGCAGATCCCTTCCCAAACACGCGGATATTTGGCTCACGCTTGAGTCAAAATCACTGGGATCTTATGTTCCTTACCGAAACGTGGCTAAGAGAAAGCACCAACCCTGACATAGTGCTGGCTATTCCAGAGGGCTATAGGATAACTACGGTTAACCGGACAGGCAATAGATTGGGGGGTGGGCTTGCTGTGATCCTGAGAGATGGCTGGGAGATTTCGCATAAGAGGATTGAATGCACTGGATTGATTGAGGCGCTGTCCTTCAGTATTAAAATCTCCCCTGCCTTCTCTGTTGCAGGATTGCTGGTCTACAGACCCCCGGACTCTATGTCCACTGAACTGTTGGAGCTATGCGACCTGATCGCAGATCTCTCACTGAGGCATGCTAACTTTGTAGTCCTGGGCGACTTTAATGTCCATATGGACAATGATAGCTGCCCGATACCCTCAAGGGGTTAAACCTCACCCAAAAGGTTTCTATGCCCACTCATACGGCTGGCCATATGCTGGATCTCATTTTTACTAATGTCTACACCCTAAAAGTAGAAGATCCTATTCCTCTCACATGGTCGGACCACAGTCTAGTACCTTTCAACCTGACCACTACCAGCTGCAATAGTCCAGTAAGATCAGCATACGAAGATAGAAGAAACTGGAGGAGAGTCTCCCCCGAGTCTATGGGTCCAGCATTACTAAATACCCCTAGCTGCTCACAGGAGAACCCAGCTGTGACGCCTCCACCTTCAACTGTTGGGTTACTGCAGCCCTTGACAAAATAGCCCCTATCAAGACCATGAAATTAGCTAGGAGTAAACCTTCAGCCCCTTGGTTTACAACTGAACTCCGTTTGGAGAAAAGCCTCTGCAAGAAGCTTGAGCGTGCCTGGCGGAAAACCTATAACTCAGAGACCAAGTGTGCTTATAGAGCAGCACTAAAAAAATTCCATGGGCTAAAGTGCAACACTATCAGGGACTATGTTGCTAATCAAATTAAATCTTCTGATAACTCTGCTAAAGAAGTTTTTAAGATTGTTCAGGGCTTCATTAAACCAGGGGCATTGAAGAGCACCATAGCTCCTTCAGCCACCCTGTGTGAAGATCTTTCTGTCTTCTTCCAGGAGAAAGTTCAAGCTATCTACTCTTCGTTTACTTTGACAGGGTCGTCAGCCATGCCTCCACCTATCTCCCACCACTCAGACGTGTGGTCTGAATTTCGCCTGTTTTGCCCTGAAGCGTCCCTCACTGAACTGAATAAAACCAAATCCGGATCTCCGGTTGACCCTTGCCCGGCCAGGTTCTTCTTCTTCAAACTGCTGGCCCCTCTATTCAGTCCCTCACTAAACTTGATTTGGAATTAATCTCTGAAATCGGGCACCTATCCAACCATCCGGAAAACGGCATTGGTCCAACCAATCCTCAAGAAAGAGGACACAGACCCGGCAGAACTTAAGAACTTTAGGCCTATCTCCCTTCTGCCAGCGCCGGCCAAAATTCTTGAGAAGGAAGTTCAGAGAAAACTATCGGAGTTCCTGGAGTCTAACAACTTGCTTCATGACTCCCAGTCGGGTTTTAGGTCAGGCTACAGCACAGAGACAGCTCTGCTTGAAGTGGCGGAAACGATACGGGGAACTCTGGACCAGGGTAGCTGTGCAATGCTAGTGCTGTTGGATTTGTCTGCAGCTTTTGACACGTTTCGCATCGGATCCTTTTAGAGAGGCTCGAGCTGATGGGAGTGATGGGAACCACCTTAGCCTGGTTCCGCTCCTTCCTTGAGGGCCGATCTCAGAAAATTCTTCTCCGCCCCCATGTCTCTTCCTCTAGCCCTCTTGTGTGCGGAGTTCCCCAGGGCTCGGCCTTAAGCCCGACTCTTTTTAATGTCTTCCTAGCCCCCCTTGCCTCACTAATCGAGCAATGTGGTGTAAGGGTTGTCTCGTATGCTGATGATACTCAGCTTGTGTTCTCTTTCAGGGATCACACTGAGGCAGCATTCACCAACTTCAAACATTGCTTGATTAACATCTCAACTTGGATGGCTGACAACTGTTTGAAGCTGAGCACTGATAAAACGGAGGTCGTGTTTTTTAATCAGCCTTCCCCTCCACGAGCCGATCCATGGTGGCCATCTGAGCTCAATCCTCCTCCTCTTCCAGTCGCTTCCGCTAGGAATCTGGGGTTCAAATTTGACTCTACCCTCTCAGGCAAGGCCCAGATATGCCAAGTTTCCTCGTCATGTTTCTGGAAATTGAAATCCCTGCGGAGATTCCTTCATCTCCTGCCAATGGACTGTAGGCAAACGGTGGTCCACGCATTGATCACGTCTCAGCTGGACTATGCTAACAGCTTGTACTTGGGTCTCCCAGCCTATTTGATTAGGAAACTACAGATTATCCAGAATGCGTCAGCCAGGCTCATCAGAAATGTGCCACTCCGCCACCACATCTCCCCCCACTTGCGCAGCCTGCACTGGCTGCGTGTTAAAAGGAGGATAGAGTTTAAGGCGCTGACCCTCGCCTACAGAGCAGCAAGAGACACTGGCCCTCAATACATGAAGCAGAGACTCCAGAAATACCACCAGACCAGGGCTTTGAGGTCGAATCACCGGGAACTCCTTGTTGTTCCCTGCTTCGCAAAAGCCAGGGTTGGCGGCCGATCCTTCCCTGTTAAAACTGCTTCTCTTTGGAACTCCATGCCTGAGCACATACGGAAGGCCAAGTCAGAACCTATATTTAGGAAGATTCTGAAGACCTGGCTTTTTGGCCTACCTTAGAGCTTCGCTACCAGTCTTTACCTTCTGCATCCGCTGCTAGCGCCGGGACACTTCAGTTGGAGGTAGCCGTGCGTTCTATAAGCTGCAATAATAATAAATAATAACCCAGATGCCTGTTCGTAAGAAGCCAGCTCGGACTGGATCGCTGGGAGAGAGGATTGTGGCCTTGTGACTGGGAGTAGCACGTCGTCTGCAAAGAGAGAGATCTCGTGTTCATCCGTGCCAAACGGGACCCTCCCTATGTCTGGATTGGACCGAATACGCTCCGCTAGAGGTTCAATGCTGAGCGCAAATAGCAGGGGAGACAGCGGACACCCCTGCCTAGTTCCCCGGGAGAGGTTGAAGGGATCCGAAGCGACCCCGTTCACTAAGACCCTGGATCGCAGAGCGCAGTAGTTCGCCCGCATCATTCCAATGAAGGTCTCGTTAAAGCCAAACCGCCTCAGTGTACGGTACAGAAAGGCCCAGTCCACGCGGTCAAAGGCCTTCTCCGCGTCTAGTGAGAGAAGTACTGCAGGTATGGCCTTCCTCTGTGCTTTCTCAATAATATGAACCACCCTCTGAAGATTGTCGTGAGTTTGCCTCCCTTTGATGAAGCCCGCCTGATCTGGCTGTACAAGAAACGGCATAATGTTTTCCAGTCACGAAGCCAATATTTTGGAGTCTATCTTGGCGTCCAAGCACTATAGGCCTATAAGAGGCGCAATTAGTGGGGTCCTTCCCCGGTTTGGGGATAACGGAGATCAGAGCTTCATCCATTGAAGGGGTCACCTCCTGCCTGTCAGCTATATCATTGAAAAGCTGCACCAGGCGGGGCACCAGTTCCGGCGCATAGGTACGATAGAAGTGGGCATTGAGGCCATCGGGACCAGGCGCTTTTTGGAGCTTGAGAGAGTCGATCGCTTTTTGGACCTCTTCCGCGAAGATGGGACTGCCTAAGTCTTCATTTGTAGAGGCCGGGAACTGAGGGAGGTCCAGCGCCTCAAGGTAATCGTCCTGAGCCTGTGCGTCTAAAGAGTCTGCAGTGTACAAGGAGCGATAGAATTCCCCAAAGGCCCTGGCTTTCCCGGTTTCACTGTGGTGAGAGATCCCCCTGCCGTCGGTTATGAGTTTAATGTATTCCTTTTCCTGTTTCGCTCGCAGTTGGCGTGCTAGTAGGGAACCCACCTTGTTTCCCCCCTCATAGTTGCGCGCTTGCAAGCGTAACAGGTTCCTTTCTGCCCCATTAGTGTAGATAGTCTGGAGCTTCCCCTTGACCTGTGTAGTCTTACGGAGGGTTAGGGTCGAGGGGTTAGTTTTGTGGGCAGATTCAGCCGTACGGAGCTCCCCTTCAAGGAGAAGACGCTCCCCCCTACGTTGTGATTTGAGAGTGGCGTCTAGTTCGATGCACTTCCCCCGTATAACTGCCTTGAAGGCATCCCAATTGTTGGCCAGGGAGGTTTGTGCCGGGTTGTTAAGGTCAAAGAACTCCGTAATTGCCTTCCTTAACTCGTCTCTTAGAAGCCGATCTCTACAGAGGTAGTTAGGAAAATACCACCTAGCAAGCTTGGAGCGCGGGGCAGGCCAATCAAGCACTAACTCTAGGGGCACATGGTCCGACAGACAATTCGGATGGAATTGGGAGCCCGTTATTGTGTGGAGAAGGGACTGACTGGTGAATGCATGGTCGATCCTGGAGTATGTCCTAAGCGAGTCTGAGAAGAAGGAATAGTCCCGGGACGTGGGATGGGCATTCCTCCAGACATCTACCAGACCTATCCCCTGTAACGTTGTTTTAAGTAGTTTGTTGAATACCCCCCGCTGCCCTATGGGAGTGTGTGGTGTCCAGAGACGGGTCCCATATCAGATTGAAGTCTCCCAGCAGTAGGATGTCACCCCTTGCGAACCTCGCCAGTGTGGTTAAGAAAGAGCTGAGGAAATCATGTTGCCCTGCGTTTGGTGCGTAAAGCGTGGCAATAGTGCACAGTCTACCCCGTATTTCCCCCCCCCCCCTCACCTTCACAAACCTCCCCTCTTTGCCCGTTTTAGTGTTGTGGTGGAGAAAGGGGGTTGAAGTGTGGAAAAGAAGCGCCACCCCATTGTGTTTGGTGTGTGCCGAAGAGCGAAGATCTGCGGATAGGCCCTATGTTTCAACCGTTGTTCCTCTTTACGGAGGAGGTGCGTCTCCTGCCCGGCAGCTATTTTAATCTGATGGTCATTTAAAAATTTCCAGATCCATTGCCTCTTGTTAGGGGAGTTAAGACCCTTTACATTCCATGTCAAACAGTTAACCCCCATCATTCGTCAGATAAACCTTGGCAACTAGATCCCTCCTCGCACCCCCCTGCACATTGCTCCTCATGTTCTTCCCCCATCCCCCCTCCCCAGCAACCTGATAAAAGAGTGGAAAAAGTACTGTGACACCAACACAAAATGTACCTTAACAAAAATAGGCCATAACTTTGAGCTCGGGGGTCCTCGATCACTGAGGAGAACCTCAGTTTGAGCATTATCCGGGACGGACCAAATTTCGCCGCCACGGCCCCAAAAACAGTTCCTTAGGCACAAATAAGCTAGTAGCTAACAGTCTCTTTGAATGTTGTGGACGGCATGATATATTCAAGCTTTTCCCCCCCACCGCTTCATTACCAGAGTCAGAGTGTCCGAGACCAGCCTGGAACAATCCTAGTGACTCCGCCGGGGCCCATGAACCACTGGGCACCTCGGCTGTCCCAGGCGGCACAGAAACCTCTAGTCGCCAAAGGTCCAGGCGAACTTCAGCCCGCAGTATTTTTGCCTGGTCTCCGCTGCTGAAGTCAAGGGCCTCCCCCCTGCTTCTTCGGGCCCATCATCGCCTCCACTCTCCTCACCTCCGTTGCTTGTGTCGTGGCTGGTACCTCAATACCCAGGATAGATGCTGTCTCCTCCAACTCCGTGCAGTGATAGTTCTTGTTGTCTAGTGTGAAGGCTAGACCAAAGGGGTAAGTCCAGCGGTATCTCACCTTACAGTCTCTTAAGGCTACAGTGATGGGTCGGAACTGTTGGCGCCGGGCGAGGGTGGCTTGAGCCACATCTTGGTAGAGCGAGCACTCTGCGTTCTGAAAGGATACCCTGTCCAGGGCTCGCGCCTTCTGGAGGACCAGCTCCTTGGTTTGAAAGAGCTGAATTTTGCCAGCACATCTCTGGCGTCTCCCGGGACTCGGGGCCCCACTCTGTGCACTCTCTCTAGTCGGACCTCCGGTTCAGAATCTCCAAGCACTGTTGAGAAGAGCCCCACCATAAAGGCCTCCAAGTCCGGGCCCTCGCATCCTTCTTCCAGGCCTCTCACCCGTATGTTCTCCCGACGGGAGTGGTTTTCAAGGTCCTCGCATCGGAGCACAGTGGCTTTCAACTGAGCACGAAGGTCTTCGGATTGGGTCTCCAAGGGTCGCAAGTGGTCCTCCAGCTTCTGGTGTTTTGTCTCAAGGTCAAGCGCACAGGCTTGATCCAGTCAACGTCAGATTGCAGGGACACCAGCCGGCCTCCCATTTTGGCTTTGATGGCATCGAAAGAGGCCCCTATGTCAGCCTTGATGTCATCCCTGAGTTCTTGCTTGAATTCTCGGAGCGAGGCCATCAAGTCCTCCAGTGTAAGCGCCATATTGTCGTCAGGCCACGTCGATTCGTCGCCAACTGCCCCCTTTGGGGCGGGGGAGAAGAAGCTGGAGACCTTTGTGGGCTGTGCCTCTTTGGGTGGCATAGGGACCTTCACCCACCTGTTGTGCGGGGATTCCCCTCCGTAGAAAGAAGCGTGGGGAACTGGGTGCTGCTTCGGCCCACCAACTCTGCCCCCCCCTAGATGAACATTTTTTGTATCGGGCACAAGAAGCTCAGTGGCGTTGAGGCGATATGTCGTGGGGACCAGGGCTCACCATAGTGGAGTAGCGGGCGTGGTTTGGGTGCTTTGCCACTCCTCAGGCGAGGACGGCAGAACCACGACCAGGATGCTCACGCGGCCCAGGGACCCCCGCTTTGCTTCTGGTATTCTCTGGAAGTGCTTAGGCCGCCACTCGTACCAGCTTCATCAGAGGTGCAACTCCGCCCCTGGACCACAGGGGGACTCCACTGATTGGCGCCGCAGCCCTTCTCTGCTACGATGTTGAGGAGTCTCATATCTTGGTTCATGCCCGCATAGCCACCGCGGGGTGGGTTGTTGCTTGTATCCAGGCCCCCCCAGGGGCGTTGGCAGACCGCCGTGACAGGGATGGGCAGCAGAGGCGAGAGGCCTCCAGCCTCGGCCGCTTCACGAGGCTCTGTACAGGTGCCTGGCCGCCGCCATCTTAAGGTCAGGCACCATGCAATTCATCTTATTCGTTGAGGGCCGCTTTGTCGCATTGGGAGCCCCCCCCCGCTCCTCACCGCAGTCGCCGTTTGCCAGCCGCCGGGTCCTCAGGCTTCACCGCTCACCCGGGGTCCCTCGCTTTGGAGTTTGGAATCGCTGGTGGTAGAGCGCGTCTTTCCACGTGGGCGCCGATAGAGCTGTGCACTGCAGACCGCAGGTGTCAACAGCCCCCGTGGGCCATGCGGACGAAATCTCCGAAGTCCTCAATCCGCTCACTGCTCGCGTGGTCTTCTGTTGGTCCCACTGCTCCGGCGAATGTCTCTGCGGCTGAGCGGAGTGGAAGCCGCCATTTTTTTGCTCGCCGCGGGCTCCGGTGGGAAAGAAATCTGTCCCCTCACAACGCACCGGGGGACCGATCTCGCACCATGTCAGCCTCCTCAGCTCCTGGGTGCCTCAGACGAGCAATCGACACAAATTTAAGGCATCTAGTGCCTTCCAAGCTACTAGTTTAGTAGGGCCTGGCGCGGAGCCGAACGAAGTTACGTCCGGTCGGCCATGTTGGTTGGCCACACCCCCCCTAAAAAATGTTAAGCTTGTTTATAAGAGTATTTCATTTGTTAAATGATGTGTAGATCTCTTTAGAGATCCAAATTCTTTTTTTAACTTTTACTTATTATTTATAGAGATCTATTATTGTAAATATGTTTATATTTTATATCATACATATGTATTTATAAAATGTATTTAATTCTTATTTTGTGCATTTACAATTTTAAATAATTTTCTTTTTATTTGCCTATGTAAATATTTACATTAGGCTATATTTTTGTCAAATACACATTTATTATTTAAAAATAATTTGTTTTCATTTTTTAATTAAATATATTTCAAAAATTGTGTAATTTTTCTTTTTGTTAAAGTGTGTGTGTGTGTATATATATATGATACACACATATATATATAAAAAATAATTAATGAAAACAATTTATTTTACTTCATATTCATTTAACATTTTAATTGTACTGCTTTAAAGTCTATATATGTTAAAGAAACAATACTTTACCTGTTACTGAACAATTTTTCTTCCATAGTATTTTTGAGTCGGTATTTTTTCATTAACATTTTATGTATAGGAAAACAATATTGTGGTAAATAATATTTTTGACACATACTTTTCACCACGATATTGTGTCAGTGGACCATTGTGGTGGGCATTAGGCCTATTCTTTTACGTGAGGAAAAGGGGGTAAGATTGACTCCATATGCTGATGGAAGAGAAATGAAGATCTCATTTGGGCTCTATAGGAATAGTGGGCACTGGGCCCACTCTTTGTAGTATGTTTCATCTTGTCACCTGGGGAGGTGGGGGAAGTTAATGGTGAGCGAGGGAGAATCACGGAATATGTAGATAACTGTTCCTGCAAATAGTAAAATGTTTTGTACTATGTGCTTTCTTCCTTTTCTTTATTGGCTTTTGTGAATACTTGTTAGTAATAGTTTAAAATTTATCAATTATACTGCAAAAAACACAAATTGAATTTGGCAAAAGTCGGGGAGCTAGTGATGCAGGATTTAGAAAGGTATACACGTCATAGGAGGTCTAGGAGGAAGGTGAGAAAGACATCAATTCAGAAGAGGGAAAAGCAGGAAAGAGACTGCAAGGAGACCTCAGTAGGGGATGTAAAGACATGGGAATAAAGTGAACAGGCATTTGCAAAGCCAATAGATCTGGTGTTGACCGCCAGCCTTCTGGCGAAACTTGTTTTGTTTTTTCATCGTTTTTGCAAAACTTTATTGTTTGGGAATATGCTGGGACCTCTTCAATGTAAAAAAATATTTGTTACAGGAAAAAGATTTTTGAGCTAAAAAACGCACACATTACCATTGTACTCCCTGGCATTGAAGGGAACTACTGTGGGTGGATATGTTTCTTGTGAAAGGGCAGCATGCCGTAACTTGTAGTAAAGTCAGCCAATAGCTGAAGTAGACTGATCCATTGCCCCTTAATGCATGCTGGAGTAGGTTATAGACAAATGTGAATGACCACAGATTAATGGATGAAGTCTGGCTGAAACACCTATAGAGAAAGAAAGGAAGAAGAAGGAAAAATAAAGAAAGAGAAAGAATAAGTAAGAAAGAGAGGAGGAATAAGAAAGAAAACCTTAGATAAATAAAGAGGTAAAGAGAAAGAAAGAGAAAGAAAGAGAGAAGGAATGAAAGAAATAGTGAACATCCCACTTCATACCCAGGAGAAGAAAACTCTCTGGGTGATGGCCTTCACCAGAACCGCACCACGGTGTGCTCTGCCTAATCAAAAGAGGTATAACTCACAAGGTTGAACCTTTGACTAGGTAATTGTTCACCCATGACCCTTTGGGATAGGAGAGATGAAGTATCATCCTGCACTTGCCCAGCTCTTTCTTACGCACAATTCCCAGGGGAGAAAAAATGAAGTCAGGCATTGTGGCTGGATAAAAACATGAATTAACCTTCTTAAACAGCATTCTTTTTCCAACTTCTCCAGGGCTACCTCACAAGCATACGTTGTTAGCCCTTCTAATAACTGTCAGATTGAAGTATGGCATTATAAACCCTTTAGTCAAATCTTTGGACAACATATCCCACTGTGCATATTTTGGGTAGTCTTTAAGAAGATGGGATAAGAGGTACAAGGATATATGTGATGGTGCTAACAGAGAGCTGTCAGTTATGACTGTTTGGTGCTGACATTGGTATCTCTGTGTGTCTCTGTCTTGCTCGCTTACTTGCAGTTGGCAGCTGGATGCCAGCCACTCACCTTGGAGAAGACATGAGCGAATCTTCCACTTGCTCCCTATGAGAAACCCCTCCCATTCTATAGCCTTTTCAAGTTACTGTTACTACGATTGAAATCACAACTCCCCCTTTGTGGCGCCTTGCCATGAAAGAAGTGCCACATTTCAGACATTTGAGTGCTATGGTCTTGCCTGTTTAAGCCTACATTGGGCTCTGGCTCACCCTTCCTTTTCCACTTTTGTTTACCTTTATCTTTGCTAAAAGCTGTGATGTCAGAGCCATTCTTGGCAAACGTGATCAGTGAGAAAATGTTGATAAACTCACTATCACATAACCTTTCCCTCACTTCTAACGGGACCGTTCATGCCAGAGACAACCTGCCGGTCAATAAGGGAGGGTCATCCTAATCAAACCCACACTAATGTTCCCACCATTAACAATGTCCACAGCAGGCAAAGAACAAAACTTACCTAACCCTTCTGAGGCTGGCCAGTCGCCCCTGTCCTCCCTCTGCTTTTCCTTTGCTCACTTTACCCCCAAACTTGACTTGCTCACAACTCCTTCTGGGTGGGGACCCTGATGCCCTGTTATGAGAAATTGGGTTATTGGTTGAGAGTGGTGGAAACCCTTCTCAAGCACCTACCACAATCTTTGATGGGGTGAACCACAAAAGTCACCAATTTAACCTGTGCTTAACCCTCTGATAGCTTGGCACAAAGGCAGTCAGTATTTACGCAAAACACAACCAATAATAAAGTGAACTCATAACCCAAGAAAAATCCCACACAAATTTAGAAAGAGTACAATGTAAAATATAAATCGACAACAAAACAAATTAAATCAGTACAACCAGAGTTATGAATTTGTAAAGTTTTTAGTGAAAAATAGAGCCTAAAAGATCAAAGCCCCAACCGCAGTCATCAAGTTGTGCGCGACCGGGGCAAAGTCAAAAGTTATGGCTGTGGATTGGGCCGGGTATCTTTTACTTTTGGATTTTGAAGAAATTTCAAAGAAAAGTTCCTGAGAAGTAGGCAGTCCAATTTAGCCAGAGGTGTCCAATGGCGACGAGGGCTCCATGAGGCCAGATACCTTTTCTGGGAGGGCCCGCTGAACAGGATTTGCTGCTATGGAGAAGAAAGTAATAGGAGCTACAGAGAAGTCAGGCCAACCGGCGATGCAACCTAAGCAGAACGGCAGGCAGGTAGATCCCGGTCTCCTGTCGGTACTCAGGCCACTTTTTGGTGGAAAATGTTCTAAGTCCCAAGTTTTAGGCTTTGGCTAAGCACCTGTAGCACCACTTGCAAGAGTCTGGGACAGGTTAGGCACCACTCCAGTCAGAGGCTAGGTGTAGGGCTTAAAGTCCCTGAAGTTTGTTACATCCCTGTAACTCACCAAGGAGGCCAGCCAACTAGACCTTGGAGCCATCATGGTAGTTCTGGCATCAAGCAGCAAGGTAGGCCTCCAGGAGCGGGTCAGCCCTGTGAGGGTACAAGGCAAGCTTCAGGCAGCAAGGCAGTCCTCTGGTAGCAGCAGTGCAGTCCTCTGAGGTACAAAATAGGCCTCAAGCAGCGGGGCAGTCCTCTGAAGTATAAGACAGTCCTTCTGGGGGGGGTGGTCCTCCGCAGGGCCAGGAGTGAACTGAAGAGTTGGTCTGAGGGTTCAATAATTATACCTCATGCCAGCCTATAAAGTGGGAAAAACTTCCAGACTATCCCCACATCTGGTTCTGGAAATTCCCTTTGTTCCCCTGCCCAGTCTCCAAGTGGTCTAGGGTGACAATATGCTGGTGTCAAGTTCTTTGTGAATGTGAAATGTCAGTGGAGCACGGAAAAGCTTTGCTCCTCCCTTCCTGACAAGATATCAACACCTAGTCCCCCTTTGTCTCACTGTCCGGATGGATTACACAAAGGCCAACTGCTAACTATTCACACTCATGTGGCCCATGACACAGGCCGCATGCACCAAATGGTTAGGACAAGAAAATGCCTACTTTCTAAAAGTGACATAAAATCTGACTTTACCATTAAAGAGGATTTTAACTTACAATTCATTTAAGATCAAACATGACATGTCTACCTATTCCCAATCAAAAGTTAGCACTTGTTAAATGCAATAAGGTAACTCAGCGTTATCCCATGGGAGAAGGTGGTCTCCCAGTAATGAAATACCAGTTTGGGAGTTTTTTACTACCAGGATATGTAAACCTCAAAAACAGATTTCCTACCTTTTAAATACATTTCACCCAGACCTATGGGCTGTTCAGGGTTTACCATAGGGGCGACTTATATGTATTTAAAATGGAGGTTTAGGCCTGGCAAGAGGTTTATTTTGCCAAGCCGAATTGGCAGTTTGAAACTGCCCACAGGCTGCAATGGCAGGCATGGGACAAGTTTTAAATGGCTACTCATGTGGATGGCACAATACGTGCTGCAGCCACTAGTAGCATTTTATTTACAGGCCCTGGGTACAGGTAGTTCCACTTTATTAGGGATTTATAAGTACATTAAATGTGCAAAATAGGTGTAAGCCAATTTTACCATTTAAGGAAGTCAGCATAAACACTTTACCACTGGTTAGCAGTGGTAAAGTGCGCAAAGTTCTTAAGCCAACAAAAAAGGTTTTCAGCAAATAGGGGGAACTAAAGTTTGAGGGAAGACCAAATCAAAGGTTGTCAGGTCTACCACCTATGTACAATCCAAATAATGCCTTCACTGAAGCCAACACATTGTATCACCTGTATCCTTTTACCAAGTCCCTCTTAGTGTGACTGCTCCAACAGTCCAGAGACATAGCAGGAGGCTACTTTCTGGACTGGTTGACAAGTCAGGTTCTTCACATTTAGATGCTTGTTTGGGTGGGGCACTCTGCCCATGCTGTGCCTTGGAACTGCTGGTCCCTGTGGCAGCATCCTGTTCCTCACTGTCATTCCTAACCCTCAGTTTGCTTTCTTCTGTGAACGGATGGAGCCTGAAGCGGAGTCCAGATCTTCGCCGTCTTTTTTGACTCTCTTGATTTGCTTTTGGAACTTCTAAAGCACACGATTACCCTAGAACCTCTTGGCACTAGCATAATTAAATGTCCAGTCACAGAGCCATCGTAAAAGAATAGTAAAAGCTACCTCATTGTAAGGAAAGAGGAAAAAAAACACTTTTTAAATGCTTCCAGAAACAGCAAAAATGTGCCTAATTTTTTAAGGTGCTGTTCCAAAGAACACATGTAGAATGAACAAAACTACAGCCACCCCAAGCCACTTTCTTGATTCTAGGTACAGTCACTGACCTTAGTGCGGCTTAGATTTTCTCTCACTTGGGGTTTTCCCTAGTCTCTGCTTTTGGGAGGCTGGTTACAGCTGTCCTTGCTCTGTAGCACAAGGCCAGAATTGGAAAGCTGTATACCTTTCAGCTCCTCCGTGGTGTCTTTCGCAGTCTGCTGCAGCACTTTCTGCACTGATACCTTCCTCATGGCCCATACCTGGCCTTTCGCCTGGCCCATGGGCATGACTCTGCTTCTTCTTGGTTAGCATTGGTGGAGAGCAATGATGGGTAACCCAGGTATACCATTGTAGTGCTAATGGGTGGGAGTAAGTGTTATAAATCTGCAATTGAGATAGGACAACATTACCACTGAATCCCAATTACATGCTTAAGAAAGTTAACATCGCTTAGCACCCTACAATGACCCGCAAAATATATTGAAACACACAGGCTCAGACCCTTCTGAAATTCACTGCGGTTAAAATAGTACCACATTGTACTGCTGTCCATAAAATCACTCTGATACCCCATTCCCGAAGCCTTATTATTACACTTAAATCCTGAACCCTTATGGATACCCTACACTTTGCAGAGGAGACATGCAAATCTAAACAACAGCGTTCAACGCATATACATTAAGCATGAATTAAGCAGAGCATGGTGTGACCTGAAACCAGAGTTAATAAAACATTTAATCATCATGGTGAATAGCATTTGTCTGCTTGATGACCCATGGCAGCACTTGCAGTATCTTAGACATATGAACTTTCATCATTTCTTGCTCAACAACTGTAACATATTATTTTAGATCAATGAGTGCACAATTTAAATAGCAATACAATTGGATATTTTACCTTTTAAAACCAAATATAAAATGCAAACAATTGACTTAAAAATGTTTGAGAGTTGTCTAAATAATTTAAAATGCCTATTTCAAACAAGCATTTGCAATGCAATAGGCCTTGCATTTACGAGAGTTTGAGCTATTGGCATTGTAAATGACAATGCTTTTTATTTGTGTGTTGTTTTTAAAACAGATAAATAAAAGGCATTGTCATTTACAATGCAAGAGCTTAAACTCTCACAAATACGAGACCTATTGCATTGCAAATGAGTTTGTGCTATAAAGAATTTTAAAAAGCGTTTGGAGAGAGCGTGTCCTGCTTGCTGACAAAGCTATTTGAGAAAATAGTACTCGGAGGCTGTAGTTAAAGCCTACAGAGTAACAACACACGTAATGGGGGGTGTCGCCATGGGAGGTTACAAAATGAGACAAGGCGGTACTAAGGAGGGACTACTAAGCCTATTGACGAATGACCTGCCACAGTTTACAGGGGACAATGACACAAGCCTATAAAAAGTATGGGCAGAGAGTGGGCGGAGCTTCAAGTCCCTATCTGAATACAGCATGCCTCGCAGAGCAGCACATGTGCTGCCCAGGCTCGATCTAAAAAGAGGTGGGCAACGGTCAACTGTTCGTTCTGGGGAAATGAGTGGACATCAACGTCCTGCAACTCTTTCACCCTGACACACTCATGCAGAACTCCAACTAGAACTGTTAATCTTTTAAACCAAACAAGAATCTTCACTAAACACACCCCACCCAGCACAGACCCATCATTTCAAGCACCAGAGACAGTAGAACTCTGCCACAATGGCAGCTGCTGATGGGAAGACCCGACTCATGCGCGAGTGCCCCTGAACTGCCGGAGAGCTGGTTGGCTATGGAGGGAGGCAGCAGAGGTGCACTCTAAAAAGGCTGAGAACATAAATGGGTGATCATTTGGTCACAACGAAGTAACAGGGGTTCTACAGTACTCTGCCAAAATCTGATTATGATTCACTGCACTTGGGGACCATCCATCCAACCTGCTTTCCATGTCAGTCCTATGGCACACTGGGAAATGACATCCACTCCAGTGCAGTCTGGTACTAAATGTGCTCTTTAAAGCACCCATGGAATACCACAGAGACTTTGACCCGACTCCAGTACAGCTGTTGCTACTGAGTATTATTGAATGCCAGTGCTCCAGCCCCTGTTCCTATGCAGCTGCCCACACCTCAAGTGAAAGGGCTGCCACTTCTTTACTGGCTTTCATTCAATGTGCCTCGTAACTAAATGCTGGATATATCATCTGAATAACAATGTTTGTGTTATTAGCATTGTATCTGAAGGCCCGTCCAACATCCAACTAAACACATCGGAACAGAACAATCCTCATCCATGAAGCACAGCTAGCGAAGGACAGATATGTCCCATAGCCTGCGATCACGGTGCTGTCAACAGCACTTGCCACCTTTGGACGTCACCCAACAAAACACTATAGACTGAACTCCTCACAATCATTCAACACAGCAGTGGTACGCCATTTAGCCAACTGTTACAGTGCTCTAGACAAGGCGCACAAATGTATCCATTAGAACACATTAGAGAGACCATCTCAAATACTTTGAACACAGAACAGATAAACCACAGTGATGACTCCAGCACTGCTCCCAACAGCACTATCTACCAAAATATGCCTTTCTGAAATAAAACATTTTAGTTGTATATATAATTTAAAGCTGCGAAACACAACACAATCTATTACACACACATGAAAATACAGCTCAGACAGGCCGTATAACACTTCAGACAGAATATACAATAAAGATCTTTTCACTACATTCAAAAGATATCTCAAGGGCACACACCACCGTGGACACTTACGGATCGCAAAGATCAATTTACCCCGAACATCGCACACCCACACAAAAACACATTACACCTAACACCAAACGCAGATGTCTCAAGGCAGCTCAGAAATGCCACAGCTCAGTAAATAACCAGATCGAGGACACTACCTGAAACATGCCGGCTCATAGTCCAGTTTGCAAAATAAATATCGGAACTGCATAGAAAGCACCCCCCTCAAAGAGCTGATCGCAAGATGAGGCCGTAGCAGTCGCAGTCTTTGTGCTGTACAAATGCCAACAACATAACAAACGGAAAGAAAAGGTTTGAGTGCAGCTGCGTAAATACTGATTGCAGAAAAAAATATTCAGGCTACCTGTCAATGTGATATTGTAATCCACATAGAAGCCCTGATACATTTAAGAGGCCTGAACACTGCCAAGACCACAAAGAGTAAACTTACCCAATGCAGTAAGATGTGTGCCTTTCTTTGGTATAATACTTTTGTCTTGAATATGTGAATTGTGTACAACAAATCCTTGGAAATACCTGTGTCATCCTTCGTGCCAATAAAACATCATCTTGCACTGCCAAATCAGCACGTCACATTTTGAATGCATTGTATAAGTCGCTTCTCCTACTGTTTCATGGTTATTACAGTCCCTAAATATTCAACTCGTTGTCCTTTCAAAATTTAAGGTGCTATCTTGATACAGTGTTTCTATTTCCGCTTTTCAGAGGAGCACACCTTAACAGCAAATGTCAATCTGATGGTACCAGAGTGATATGGGTAATACCTGCTGAAGCAGGGTCTAGTTTTACCATATAGTGGCCCAGGCCCATTCAGTCCACATCTGAAGCATGAGAGTCTCAATTGTCCCTGCCAGCCCATAGACAGGGTAGTCCTATAATTGTCCACACTGCCCTGAGCGTCTACAGAGGCAGTAGGCCCCATGCCCTCCCGTAACCTCAGATGTATCTATCCTATGAAGGCCAATAACCTCAGGTCACTGTCTTTCTGATGAACAAGTCTTGGAGCCCCTGTCCTCTTCGTATACATCTTTCTGAACATCAAGATGTAGCAATAACAGGATGCCTCTGTCATCTAGAAGAACAGAATGGGCTAAGAGTAGAAGTGGGGGCCAAGTGGGACTTTCCGCAGCTTTGGAAACTAAAATAACAAAAGAGGGCTCAAAATAAACAATAGCCTTATAAGGAGCTTCCACCTTAAAGCTTCCAAGAGGTGATGCAAAGTGTTTTTGATAAAAAGTTCAAACTTTTGTTATGTTCTGCGGTCAGGCACCTGCCAAAATTAGATCTTGTGGTCAACGGTTACTCATTTAAAATGTATAAAAGGACTACTTATCTGCTCATTCGTTGACCACCTCGTGCAGTGTATTTTTTCTCACGACGATGGTGCTCCCGGTTAACCGTTTTATTTGGCATTTTTGATTGAGGTTGTAATGCTTCATTGTACTTTGATATTCATTTTTCTCTCTCTCTTTGGATTGCTGTGAATTTAAACTTACTAGATTGCATGTTTTTGTTCCTGATCTGCGATGTGTCTTTGACACTTGTTACTTGCTAGATTGCATGGTGTTAGTTTTGATTAATGATGTGTCTTTGATATATATTGTCTACATTTTTTGAATACATAGTGCCACTCTTGACTCAGTTCCTGCATTTCACATGTGTGTCTTGTTATTTTAGAATAGAAATTATGTGGTAAAAACCACCCTCTAACACTGCATACGGGTTACCCATGGGCTGGTATTCCACCTAATGCCTATTACCGACTTTATAGTGCTCAGGGGCACAGGCCAGTTTGAGACACTTTACAAGTACACTATTTTAACAAGTATTTTATTGAAGTTTTTAATTAAAAAAAGAAGTTAGACAGAGCCCTCAAGCGTAAGATGAATTTACAGTGTCTGTTATATATGTTATAACAATATGCCAACAGGATCTTTTCACTGTATAATTTTCAAACATCGTTCAACACAGAGATATTAAAAGAACCCTCCAATATGGGAATCCACTTTACGGGGCAATAATTCTGTGAGAATAATAACGTCGTGCAGAGAAACTCAATAAAGAAAATAGTGCTCACAGACTTAACACGTACCGTGTAACATCCGAAGTAAAAGGGTCAGTCGCCATGGGAGGTTACAGATGAAGATAAGGTGGTACTAAGGAGGGGCTAACTAGCCTATTTACGAATCAGAAGCCAGCATTTACGAAGGACAATGACACAAGCCAATGACAAATATGGGCGGAGAATGGGCGGGGCTTCTATTCCATACTCCAAGACAACAAGTCTCGCAGAGCAGCGCATGAGCGCTGACTCAGGATCGACCTAAGGGGCTTCTATTCCATACTCCAAGACAACAAGTCTGGCAGAGCAGCACATGCGCGCTGACTCAGGCTCGACCTAAAAAGAGGGATAGTCGGCATATTACAAAAAGTTACAATTAATTCTTACCTACCTTTACACTTGGCCATTCCAAGAACAGCACAATGTACACAAATAACCAGTATTTTCTGAGAAAGGTGGCAGCCCTAAGAAGAGACTATCAGCCGAAAGAAGCAAAACAGATGGAGCAGCCCACATTAGGCTCCACCCTTACATGTCACAATTATATATTCATATCTGAAATTATCTTCACTGTGTGCCTTGACTTCACTAACATGCGTGAAGCATTTCAACATATTAATGGACTGAAGCCATTGTAGAGATTACAGATTTATACCAGTATACACTAATGTTCAGGTTAAACATATAAGTGTGTATTCTTTATTCCAGATTTTACACTTATACTTCCAGTTATACATGCATATGTAAACATGTACTCTTTTACTCACATTTTACATTTATTCTTCAAGTTACATGTATATATGTATAATCATGCATTCAAAGTGCATATGAAATGCTTAGTTGAACTTAGCCTGATTATGGGACTCAATTTAAATGTATTTTACTTTGCCAGCATGTTCTTTCTTTCTTTGAAGGTGTATTATCATCATTTTCGTTAGCTAGAGAAAGGCTTATTTTTTGTATTAGACTGCTGATAGTGAGGCCTGGAGGAAAGAACTTGGCAGTGAACTGGAGAATTAATAGTCGAAAGAGGCCTTCTTTTCATCATTTACCAGGACAGAGATATGTTCAAGGTTAAGAACTGCAGTTCCAGTTCAATGGATGTTGCAGATGCACTCTAGTAATGATTTGGTTGATCCCTGGTGATGTGAAAGGAGATAAGGACGCTTCTGATTCTCCTATTACTTTTATGTTGGTGTTCTCACATTTGTAGGACACGGATATTCATTTTTTACTTCACGAGGTACAGACCTCTCTGCTTGCTGGAATGCACCATTGTCATAAGGAAGGACTTGTGGTGCTTTGTCTCCCTTACATCTTTGTTCACATGCTGTTAATTATAGACTGCATTGTTTGCTCCTCACTGCTAGTTTGATGATTTGAATGGAACAACAGTTGGAGATAGATGCCCTAGTTACACCAACACGGAGGCATGCTTCGAATTCCATTGTGGAGAACAGGTTTTAAATTAATTTCATATTTTTCATATTTATAAATGTTTGAAGTACAAGGAGCTTTGATTGGTTGCTAACAACAAAAACCATGAAGCATACATTTTTATAAGTAAAACTGTGTGATTGAGACAACCAAGATTCAAAACAAAAGCAACAACAGAAAAAGCAAACAGGTGAGGAAAATTGGAAAAGGAAGAGACTAAATGAAAAGGAGGAGTCTAAAGGTGATCGCTCTGTGGCATACAAAGGCCCTAATTCTGAGTAGTATAAAGATACATGGTTTGGTATCTGGTTACAATGTACCACTCAACGCGATTTTGAGTTTTAGCAGGTGCAGGAACACACGATTGAAACCCAGGGCCAGATTAATCAATATTTGACGCAGCTCAACACAGCCAGACAACCTGCTGTGATACATCAAATCGTAAGAGCAGGAAGGTGCCATATTTACTAAGATATAATACATTTCTGCCCTCTTACTGTGCTGGCTTTGACGGACTCTCCGGGAGTCTAGCCAGAGCAGGCTGGCATTCCTTTAGAACATAGCAATTGCCCTTTCAGCACCTATAGCAATAGAGGTTATCAATTTCTGTCACCCACTTTTGTTTCCTCGATTTAGAATCCAGTTATTCACACCAATTGCTCTCTATGAGAGCCATACATAACACGTTTTTAAATTAGAACAATCTTTTCCCTCTGCAACTTCATGTACATATTTTAAAGTTTTTGAAAAATGTTTTCCAAATAGTGATATCTAGGTGTCTTGGGGTTAATCACAGGAGGCCAAACCAACTAACACCCATTTGGTGCTTAATTTGTATAACATTTTCTTAAGTGCCAATGCTCCAATGTTTTTAGGCCGTACCTGAAGCTGTGTTGGCTAATGCCATCACTTTTTCAGTCGATCACTGCACCTATGAAATACAATTAACTCAATATAATAATATCACAATTTTATTTTTAAAGTGGAAAGAATTGTCAAAAACATTCTCCTTGTAACAACTTTCTAGATTTTTTAATGCCACTAAATATCCTACTAATTTAAAGGCTACAAACTGAAAAAATTATTTTCAAGTTTGTAGCTAATCCATTCTTTGCACTTTGAATACTGCACTCCACATACCTCCTCTAGCTTCCTAAATTCTCTTCTAATGAACACCCTTATGTTACACTACTTTGGTCCTCAATACAGGTGGGATTTACGATGGGACCGGGGATAGGAGTTACTGCCCCCATCAGTATTCCGAGGTTTCCAGGAACACCAAAGTTTAACTCTGAGACTTATCCTGCTAGATAGCCTGATTCCCACATGTTTCACCCAAAAGTATGGAAGGCCCATTATTTAGCCTCCTCTTCAGTTACCAGGACCCCTGATATTGTTAATTCAAAGGAAGTGGAATAATGGGTGAACTTCCCGACTTTTGTAAAGAAGGCCTCTGACTCTCACATAGCTTCCCAATGCATGTTTAACCATGATCTGTTTGTGTTACCATGTGGAAACTGGAGGCTCCAGGAGCTCTACTGATGCACCTCAATCTAATCCTCCAAATAGCACTCTGTGATTACAGTGCTGGCGAGGCACTGATCGATCAAATTAGGAATAAGTACAGGCACCCAACATTTTCTTAAGAGGATTCCTCCCACTTCCGCCATTGGAGTCGACCACCTCTGTCCCCGGGAACCCTGCCTGCATGGACACTGCCCAAAGCTGGATTGCAGCAATGGAGCTAAACCAGTAGGCCTCCCCCTTTTGCATCCATTGGTGAACTACGCAGCACACTTTTCACTTAAATGTGCTAAAAAGCTATTGGTTCTGAGAGGGCAATAATGATTTTTTTACGTGAACGAATTTTACAATTTGTTCTTGAAGTTTCATGTACACAATACCCTCCTGCCTGTTCATTTTTCATAGGCTGAAAAATACCTATTTGTAGCCTGAGCCTACAACCTTCTTTCTCTACCTCGTCTCAAAAGGTCTTTCACCCCTATACAGATGTAAAATATTATTACCGAAGAGAGAAACTGGAATCAAAAAGTACCTTAGTAGCTCAGTATTTTATGCACATTTTAAATAGGCTGGAATAGTGTTCAAAATGGCAGGCAGACGCAATCACACCGTGCTGGACCGGGAAATGGAAGATGCCCCAAGCATTTTCTTTATTGTCAAATATTGGACCAAGGAAACCCAAATGTTGATAGCGAGAACTGTGTAGAAAGGGGTTCTTTCACTGCCTACAACTAAGTAAAAAATCAATAAAATGAGCAATTTATGTCTTTTAAAGCATAATTTGCCTATTAGAGTGTGAGTTATTTTATTTCTTACATTAACTACATTATAAATCGAGCTTATGATGACATAAGGTGTGTTTACATTGTCCTTCATCTTGCATCGATGTCCCAATACATCACGTGACGATTGCTACTGTTTCTTGTTCTAAATAAAGAATTGCGAGATTCACAATACTAAACCGAGTGTTCCCAGAGATTGTCCCCCACTGTAACTAACCAAGGACATTCCAACTGTCCCAGGCTACTGCTATACAATGTATCAATTAGCATGCTTGAATAAACCGTGAGAATGACTGAAATCAATGTAATAGTACCATGAGAGAATCTCTGAATGTATTATGTAGTAAAATGGTTCTTCTTGCTTGTTCCTTATTAGTGCATATTCTAAGACCCGTGTACTCGTGTAGAATGTCTTTGTCTTAAGTCATATAAAAGGAGGTGTAATTTTCAATACCCCAGAGCCCCCTATGCCCCACCTTCAGAAGGCGAATCTATGCCAGAACTTTACTGAGTTCTTTCACTTATGATTTGTATGCTTTGCTGCTAAACGTACTGATGGCATATCTCATCTATTTGCCTGTTAATTCTTTATATAAAATTTAAACAACAACCTTTGTCTGTCATTCGTATGTTTCAGCATTGATTACTGAAGTCGATCAACTAGTAATAGTGACAGATCCAGTCAGGGAGCACCAAAGTCCATATAGGGACTCCATCGCTCCAGGTCCTAGCATTGGCATGCCTCTTGAGTAAGATCATTTAGAATAAGTTTGCATGCCGACATTAGATTGGGTAATCCTTAAGACAAGCTCATGAAAAATTGCAATTCTTCAGGGTCTGGTACAAACAATAGCACCAAAACTTTTCACAACAAAAAATCATGCTCGTGCCTGTAAGAAAATTAGGTGCTTGACCCTCAGGGTTGCTTTCACCCCCTGAATAATCTGGAATATACTATGGGGAGAGACACCCAAGCTTTGTATCTCAATAATGAGAGTACATTTTGCAATGTTAGAGGGTTGAAAAAAGTGATCTGATTTTGGTTGAGGGAGACGAGAAGCATACAACATGGTACACAATGTGCATATCGATTTATCAAGCAATATGTGTGCCTCTATTCACAGACCGGAACTGTACAGAGGAGAGTGCACTTAGTACAGGGCTGACCAACACTGGTCCAGGAGGACCACTGGCTTGCAGGATTTTCAGGGCAAATGCTGACTGTGTACATGAGCTCCACCTCGATCAATTGAACGTACATTTATGTTAGATGGCTATCTTGAAAATCTGGCATGGAGCTGGCCATCCTGGACATAAAGCTGAAGCCTCTGGTAATGAACTGAGTGTTGAGGGTAGCTGACACCATATAGATAAGGTATTTAGATGTGTAAGACAGCACAATCTAGAGGCCATATTTAGTACAATAAGGGAGGGGGTCCTTAGGACCAAATAAAGCATGTGTTGATGAGGATCCCTAACTCATGAAGGTGTCCAATGTAGGCCCAGGAGGCCTGGATCCATGTAAGCTTTTCAGTATGTTCACATTAGCTACATTTATACATTTAGTTGTTATCCTTAAAAATAAAATGCCACACAGCTTTGGTCCTTATGGAACTATGTGGAACAACCCTAACATAGCAAATGATTACAATCTAAATACTCAAATTAGGAAACCCGAGATTTTCTCATATATATGGAAGAGATAGGACAAACAGTTTGAGTGCGAACATTTCACCATGGAGCAAACACTGACACACTCTTGATGCTGGTGTTGCCCCGCTGTGATTGCAGTCTTTGTTTTTTTACGGGGGATTCCCCCCAGGTACCCCGACTCCCCTCCCCACCCTGGTCACGGGCATTTCGCCACTCCAACTGCAGCACTGTTTAATTAGATGCTGCAGTGAGGTGGCAAAATGTCCATCGGCAAAAACAAAAATGTGACACAAAGTCTGCATACCATGGGTAGGAAATTTTAACTTCAGTCTGCTGGGTATCATTGGAAGAAATTATTTAATGCTAACCTCATAAACAGGACTCCAGTTTAATTTTAACTGAAGCATAGGAGCGGGTAATACTTGGCTATGGAATAAAAGAGGGGACCCTCATTTCCCTTCTTGAAATGCGCCCCAGCAAACCTTCAGCCGCTCTGCTATACAGTTGAATACGTATAAGTAAGAAAGAAAGAATTGGAGTAATGAAGATTACAAGTAAGTAATCGGGCAGTACCTCTTGTTCACCTTACTTGTCCCATTCCTTACTTTTATGAGGTATGCCCAAGCAAACACCCCTCATCACCAAAGAATAAGGCCAACAGGAAAACATAGATGTTTACAGACAGGGAGCAAATAGTAATCATTCAATACCCTTCCTTCATTCATTATACATCTGTAGTTATTGAACACAAGAACTATAAATAAAATTCTAAGTTTTAACCTCTTAATTACAGTGTCATGGAGCTTGTAATAAGTAAAGCACCAAAAAACAACTCAGACCCCTGAGCCACATTCATTGTATACTGGGTAAGAAATGTATAGGGAGTTTCGCAAGTGGTTGCTTTTGACATGTCTGCTATTGAGATCCCACCCTATTGTGGCCAAAAGGTAACCATTCCCCTAGAAGAATGGGCTGTGATTAAATTAGGAAAGTCATTGAAACTGCCCTGATAGGCTGAGGAAACAATCGTACTAACCCATCTTGCCAGGGTGCATGAAGATGCCTTCTCTCCCCTTCTTACTGGGCAAAAAAAAAAAAAAAAAAACTATCCGATTCTGTAGTTAGAAGATCTCCTTAGATAGATTGTCCCTGCTTTAACTAAACACGAGGGTGAAAGGTGTGAGTTTGAGAACTTGAATGAAGGAGGGGAAAGCTATCTCCTGTTCTCTATAAAACCAAGAACTGAACTTCTGAGGGAATCAATGGTCTAAAAAAAAGAGCTCTATTCTATCACTAAAGACCCTTAGATAAGGGTGACGATGTACCAAAGCACCCAGTTTCCGATCCCAATCCTCCTAACCATTGTGATTCCTACCAGGAAACGCACCTTCCTAGTAAGGCATTTTTTAGATAGTGCATCTAAAGGCGCAAACAGAGCAGCCTGGAGATAAGATGATCCCATGGTGGGAAAGGATTCTTAACCTTCGGATGTAAAAGACTAAGGGCCTAATGTATATATAGGCGGGCAGCACTTTTCTGCACCAGGGAGACAGAGTAAATTCATTTCTGAAGTACTGGCAGGAACCACCATCACAGAAGTCGGAGGAGACAATGGAAGGATCCACTCCTATTCTACTGCTAGGTGATAAATTGAAGGGAGAACCATCACCATATCCGCCAACTCCCTCAGCAATCTTGCCAGTACACTGGTAATTAATGGAATTGGGGAAAATGCATAAAGAAGAACTTCTGGCCATGAACTGGAGAGTGCATCCACCCCTGATGCCTGAGGCTCCTGGAATGTCGAAGAAACTTCAGTAGTTGGGCAGTGTGTTGATTCGTAAAAACGTCTTCTGGGGAAACATCCCATCTGAGACATATCTCCTGAGATACTACAGGGTTTGGGGCAAACTCCTGGGAGCATGGGATCACACTGCTCAAGTGATCTGCCTGTAAATTCAGGTTTTGGGGTCTTAGGTATAATAGATTGTGCATCGCCCACAGGGAAATCTGATGAATCAGCTGATTTAGAAAGGAAGAGTCTGTCCCAAACTGGTGATTCAGGTATGACATGGTTATCCTGATATTTTCCTTTTCAATAAGGCCTTGTCCTGTGGCTGGTAAAACAAAGCCTGAATTACCTTCCAGATTGCCATCATCTCTCTCCCATTGAATAATCTGCTCCTATCCAACACTCTCCATAAACTCTGAGTGGTGTACTTGCCCAGAATTGCCCCCAGCTCATACCACTGGCATTGATTCTAATAACCACTAATTTGAGATAAGCAAACATAGCTCCCTGGATCGGAGATGATGGACCCATCCACCAAGGTTAGTGTTCCTGAACTGTATGGATCAGAGAAATCAGATCTTCATAACTATCCTGGTGAAGAGCTAAATGGTTCAAAATATGAACAACATCTCCCAGATTTAGACATGCACTAGAGACAATATTTAAAGTTGCTGCCTACAGCAAGCTAAACAAAAAAAACCAACACATAGCTTATCTCCCTGGATTCATAACCACCACCTCACAGGACCCTCTGACCTGGCTAACAATTCTGCTAGGTGACGCTGGAGCTTCTTCTTCCTGGCCTCTGGTAAGGAGACCAATCTGAAGGTAGTGCTGAACACTGCTCCTTTATATTCCAGATACCTGGCATGGTGTCAAATGGACTTCCCCCAGTTGCGAGCAGTCCGAAATGTTCAAGTGTCTGAATTGTGGTCTATGTATCCCTCAGATCCTGCTCCTGGATTGGAGCCTGAATCAAAGGCCATCCAGGTAAGGGTGGATCATAATGCTTTGAGAATGTAACAACCCTAAGACTGGAGCTAGAATCTTTATGAAAACTTTGAGGGAGGTCTTGAAGAAAAAGGGTAGAACCTGAAATTGCCAGTGTTGTTTGACGATGGCAAACCTGGGATACTTCTGGTGGAAAAGCGAGATAGGAACATGTAGGTTGGTGTCCTGAAGGTCTGTCTTGCTCCAGAAATCCCCCTCAGAAATCAGCAAACTCACTAGCTGAAATGGTATTCATCTTGAAGTGTACCTTGGGAAAGCGGATGTCTATTATCATCCTGCAGTACCGGGAAAAGTTTCTCACCAGAACTACTCAGGAATAGCATCCCTTTCCACTCTTTAGTGTGGGAATTGGAAAGATGGCTCTCTTCTTGATCAATAAAAAAATGCTCATACAAAGGGATCTCCTCTTCTCCCTCTCCAGTGTTCATGTTGTCTTCACAGAATGGGGGTCCGGAAATTGAGGAGATACCTTGATGGAGTAACCCTCTGAAACGATCTGGAGAACCAGCTGTCTGAGATCAATTCCTTCCATCTCTTCTGAAAAGGAAGAAACTGACCTCCAAGTAGATTCTCAAGGTTCACAGCATAGTCAGGTGCCCGGTTTATGTCCAACCCTACCTCATGACTGTCAAGAGGAACAGTTAGTCTGGAAACCCTTGGTTTGGAACATTGGCTTATTCTGGTAAACATCAGACTTCTTCCACTTATATTTGTCATAACTCCTTCTGCTCCTCTCAGCAGGCTTCTGTTGGTAATGAAAGCAATGAGTGTGCTTCTGCGATTTGAATGATTTTCACAACACTTCTACCTCTTATTCTTCACAAATTAATCTGTTGTAAAAATAAGGCATCCTCAAAAAAAGATTTTTGGGGCAGCATCTGCTTTCCAGCTTCTGAGATATAGATACCACTCCTGCTGATGCCATAGCTGAGGCCCTGAAGTTGTCAAACATTAGCTCCGATAGATGCTTGACTTGGCTCTCCATCCTTCCCAGAAGGTGAGAAAAATCCTCACCCTCATGAATGCTAGAGGATAGAGCCTGGAAGTCCTAGACGAGTGACATGGTGGTATAGACTGTGCGAACCTCCAACCACATTACAAAACTGAAACCAGCATGTAATCTCTTCAGGATATTCTCCACATTTTTGTCGACAGGATCCGACAACGTCACCTTGCCAAGAGATGGGACAAGTAAAATTCTGAAGGATATGTTGATGTTCTTTTATGCAGTAGCACATTAAAGCCAGATCTTATGTCTTCGCAATTGCATTCCCCTGAGACGCGGAGCACTGCTGGAGCTCAGAGAATGTACACCAGACCTGCAAGCATTGGATATCTGCAAGATGGTTGGTACCAAGTGAGTCCTGTGCATGTCAAAAAAGAAAGCACCACATAATTTTGATAATCTTGGTCTTCTAAAATGCATAATCCTAGTGGCCTGGACAATATAGAACCTTTGCACAGTGGCAACAAAATCTGTATTTCACAAATCACCATGAAATATTGTCCATATTTGATGCTTCCTTAAAAATATGTGGGTTTAATACTACTGCATTTTGAGCAATAAAAGCACCAAAATATGTAATGCATGCATTTTAACTCAAAGATGTATTGACTTCTCGGGGGCGCTAGAGGGCGCCAGGCAAGATGGCCGCACATTAGTGCTGCTCGGCCCGGCTGATCTCCTATCCGCCCAGAATCCACCTTAAAAATCGACGCATCGTACCTATAAACCGTTTGCCCTGCACGGCAATTCCCCACTGTGCGGATCGGGCAGTTACGGCTCCCCGGAGTGCACCGTGAAAGCCGACATCAGCATCGCAAGTGTCTGCCGGCAGGAGGCAAGATGGCGGCCGCAGTGCACGGAGGTTGCCCGACTGGCTTTCCACTGTGCTGTACGCTCTAACTTGGGGATTGAGCAGCCGCGACTGTGCCTGGATCGCGCGGTCCCCTGCCTGACGGAGAGCTGACTGATCGCACAGCTGGTAGGGCTGCGGAAGAAATTGGGCCTGCCCTCGCATTAACAGGAGGCTGTCCCGGGAGCTGGCGCGGAGTGTGGCGGCATACTGGGGCCCGCTCTGGTCTTGAACTGAGGCCCTGTTCTGCAGCGGGCGAGCGACGGAGCCTGGGGAGGCGAACACGGCTGCTGCCCCCGCCGTAACTGCAGGACGCTGAATCCCTACCTGGGTCCCGGGGGCTGAAGTGGATCTCGTCCCGCATCGCTGCACATCTCGGTGCAGTTAGACGCTGCGGACCGGCCCGAAGCAAGGCGAACTCCTGTGGTGAAGGACCGGCGCTGAAGGAGGCTGTTGGCGCCCGCAGCGGGTGGCGGTGAGTGGGGCGCGGCCTGCTTGGGCCTGTGACTGCGGAGGCGGGTGTGGGCCTGAGCGATAGGCCACGTTCTGCGCGCCGCGGCCTGCGTGCGTGGTGTGTGGCAGCTGGGAGGCCGGCGGGGTTCTGCACGAAGAGTGTATCGGCTTCAGTCCTGGACTGATCTCTGCAGCGAAAAATTGGTGGGCCCGTATGCGGCGGCCCGACATTACCCTATGCATTTTTTGGAGGCTCTGTGGAGGGCTGTCTGAATGTATGTTCCCGCTCCTGCTATCCAGCTTCTTGGGCCTGGACTAGCCTTGACTGCACGTGGGCTGCACACCATTATAGAGTGCAGGCTGGAGATCGCCTACTTCAGGGCTTATTGCATTATTGAATGACCTGCATCCCCAGGGATCTAGGGAAGAGCTGCTGTGTGTTGTGAGCACACCTGGGGCTGGTACCGCTCTTCGATTCTTGTTGGGCCACCGGGGGCCGGACTGTAGCTATTACTCGAGCACCAGTGTCAGCTGGGGATACTAACTCCCTTGCAGTTTAGGCTTGCATGGTCACACTATTCACGATTTATAGCGCTGGCTTGGATCTGATCGATGGTGTACCAAGGACGACGTCTTCCACCCGTCTTGTAAGGAGAGTTCATAGTAGGGTTTGCATCCCACGCCGGGCCCATTCTCTGATATAGTGCTGTAGGTGTGGCTGGAGGAAGCTGACATATTGTTGTTGTTCTGCGCCTGCCTTCTACGTTGCTCATCATGGGGAAGCCGGACAAGTCACAGCCCGCCTCACGTTTGAGGCACGAAAGTCAGGCAGGGTCCAACAAAAAGCGGCTTCTGACTCTGAGGCTAATGGGCAAGGGGACCCACCCAATCTGGAATCCACATTGCTAGCAATGCAAAAGAGTCTCCAGGCCATTGAGGGCAGCATGTTAACTATAAATCATAGGCTGGACTATATGTCTTCGCAGTTAGAAAAACAAAATACGAGAATGGGGGAGGTGGAACAAAGAGTTCTAACGCGGAGGATGGACTCAGCGATGTAACCAGTAAGACCCTCAACATGGAAAAGATCTTGGCCCTCATACAGGCCAAGAACGAAGATTTGGAGGCCAGGTCTAGACGGAACAATATTCGCATTACGGGCCTTCCCGAATCAACAAATACGGGCAGGATGGAACACTTCATTGAGTCTCTCCTTAAAGAAATATTTGGCCCTGAGCACTTGTCCTCCATGTTTGTAGTAGAGCGAGCCCACCGCTCTTTGGCAGCACGACCTGTCCCGGGGGCTCCACCTCGTCCCATAATAGCCCGACTATTGAACTACCGGGATCGGGATGTCTTGCGGCTGGCCAGGGAGAAGGGTACCGTAAGTTATATGGGGAACACTTTGTCCTTCTTCCCTGACTTTACCGTCGCAGTTCAAACTGCGCGGCGTGAGTTTGGGGCAGTCAAAAAATTCCTCCAGACCGAAAACGTTCCCTACGCCATGTTATATCCCGCGCGTCTTCGTGTGGGATCAGAAGCGAACTTCAAAATATTCTCGACCCCTAAGGCGGCGATGGAGCATGCAAAGCAATTGAAGAGACACAGGCGCAAGACTGAGACTGAACAGGGAGAGGAGGAATGATAATGTTGTGGTGGGGCTACAGTTGTGCTTTTTTTTTTTTTTTTAGATGAATCCTTCTGGTAGCGGGACTCACTTTCTGTGTTCACTGCCGCTCGTATATACCTGCAGGGCAAATGCCTATATGTCTTACGCAAAATATATTGGATGCTGTACAGTTAAAGTATTTACTTTTGGATCGTAACACAGGTACTAGACCTGACCAGCCACCTCCTACGGAGTGGGAGGGTAGAAGCACTCTGACGCCCCCCTGTATGGGAGTTCCCCACACTATGTTGCTTTTTTGCTGGGGTTTCTGGGGTTTGCTAAGTCGCTACTGGGATGGCTTTGGCAAGTTGGGGGTGCCGAAGTGGGTGGGGGGTTTGGGCTGGGGGGTGTCGGCATTTGTGAACTGTATCTTAGGTGTGTCTGGATGGAATGCTTTCGGGGGTGGATCTCACATTGCTAATATTGGCCTGGCTTACATGCAACATGGGTAGTGAGTTCCGATTTGTGACATGGAATGTGCGCGATCTCAACAGTCCAAAGAAAATTCGCACTGATTAGCGTCTCTGGATAGGTGGAATGTCCAGGTGGCCTTGTTACAGGAGACGCATCTGACTTCGCTGACTGAGAAAAATGTAGGCACCAGATGGGCTGAAGTTAGAATGACATCTTCTTACTCATCCTACTCCAGGGGGGTGATGATTCTGGTCAAGAAAGGCATACCGTTCCAGATTCATGGCACGGACAGGGATGAGCAGGGCCGGCTGGCAATTGTGCATGGTACGCTGGGTGGTACGAGTGTCCTATTGGTGAACGTGTACGGTCCTAATATTGATGATGCCTCCTTTTTCGCGGATGTCTGGCGCAGGATATCTGCCTTCCCTAGTGCTGAAATTATCTGGGGAGGGGATTTTAATACATGTTTGGACATTGACGAGGACAGGGGGGGGGGAGCGGGGCCCCGTGACACAGACAATCCACTGATACACTTGTGGGGCTTTTGGACACTGGTGATGTGCATGATATCTGGCGCCTGAGGCACCCTGGGGTCAAAGAGAGCACTTTTATTTCTACTGTGCATGGGTCCTGGTCCCGCCTGGATTATTGGTTGGTGTCTGAGGCTGCATGCACCTGGGCGGTAGACGTTAGGCACTTGCCAAAACCCTTTCTGATCCTGGCGTTGCGAGTCCCGGGGGGAGGGAGGCCCCCATTTGCGTGGAGATTGCAGCCGTCATCCTTATCGGATCCGGTGTTTAAACACACCATAGGGGAGGCCATTCATAACTACTTCCGGGAAAATGTTGGCACTGTGGACAGCGCCGGGGTTCTTTGGGAGGCGTTCAAGGTTACTATTTGGGGGGTTTGTATGGGGGCGCAGGCCGGGGTTCTCAAAGATTTGCGCCGTAGGATTAGGAAACTTGCGGAGGATATAGCTGCTTTAGAGCGCGATTATGCCAGTTGCCCCGCCACTGAAAAACTGGCCGAAATCCAGGAGCTAGTGTCGGAACATAACTCGACGGTAGATCAAGAAATGAGGCACAGATCACGGAGATGCACTGCTAGATATTATGGGGAGGGGGCCGACCAAGCCGTTCACTAGCGCAGAAATTGGCGGCGCCTCGTAGCCAGGCCTACATTACCGAGTTGGTGGACGAGGCAGGTGAGACGCATTTCGGTAATACGGACATTAGCGGGGTGGTACTAGATTTCTACTCTAAATTATATGGGGAACGCGATCAGCCGCCTATTGGTGAGATTACTGATTACCTCGATGATATCGCACTGGGCTGGCTGTCCCACGATCAACGGGAGTATCTCACCTTGCCGTTTGACGTGGAGGATGTGAAGCAGGCAATCATGTCCCTCCCTACTTGCAAGGCAGCGGGTCTTGATGGCTTGCCAAGCGAGTTCTACAAGGCTTATTCTGAAGCTTTGGCGCTGCAGCTTCTGGAGGTATTTGCGGAGGCGTATGACTCTGGCAGGTTGCCTCCATCCCTCACGGAAGCCTTAATTGTAATGCTCTTGAAGCGTGATAAAGCGGCGAATGCCTGTGATTCGTATAGACCCCTCTCCATTATTAATATAGATGCCAAAATTTTGGCAAAAATGATTGCCACAAGGCTCCAGCCCCTGGTCCCCAAATTGGTCCTGCCGGACCAATCAGGATTTGTGCCTTCCAGGTCCACGACACACAACCTCCGTACTATTTTTTCTACTTTGCATTATTTCGACCGGGATTTTCAGGCGGTGGCCGTGCTGCTCGATGCAGCAAAGGCATTTGACTCCCTCCAGTGGGGGTACATGTTTACCGTCCTACTGAGAATGGGTATGCCTCAGTTTTTCTTAAAATGGGTCCGCCTCCTATATGATGCACCGATGGCACGGGTTCGCGTAAATGGCTGGGTCTCTGAGGCTTTTCCCATCAGGCGCGGCATGCAACATAGATGCCCGCTATCGCCCATGCTGTTTGCGCTGGCATTGGAGCCATTGGCCTGTAAGCTGCGGCAGCGATACGCCCAAGCGGCGTTGCGGTTCCGTCAACGACCCTTAATGGTGTCGTTATATGCTGACGATATGATGCTATATGTGTGCGAGCCCGCCACGTATTTGCCGGAGCTACTAAGAGAATATGTCCGGTTTGAGCGCTTTTCGGGGTTAGGCATCAATTGGGCTAAATCCACGGTGTTCCCACTGACAGCTGGCACTCAGGAGATTGAGATGGACTTTCCCTTGCAATGGTCAACTCACCCGGTGAAATATTTGGGCATATGGCTGCACAGAGACCCTGCAGTGGTCCTCTCTGCTAATTATGGTTGCATCGTGGATAGGATTTCGGACCAGGCGGCGCGCTGGGCTAAGCTACCTCTCTCTCTTGCGGATCGAATTGCGATAATAAAAATGACGTTCTTGCCCAAACTGTTGTACCTGTTTATAAATATCCCTATCAGATTGAATGTTGCGCTTTTTAATACGTTGCAGTCGGCCCTGCTCGTGTTCGTTTGGGGGGTGGGAAACCCCGGTGCAGTTGGAGGGTTTTGACACTACCGTTCGAACGTGGTGGTTTTGAGGCCCCGGATCTCCGTTTATACTACTTATGCGCTCAGGCGCAATATGCGCATTTCTGGTACTTTCCACAGAGGTTCCAGCCACACACGGCAATTGAGGCGGACTCAGTCCTTCCGGTGCCCCTGGCTGCAGCAGCCCTGATGGGTGGAAGGGGGGGTCCACGGAGTGAAATCAGCCCGGTTCATTGTACGGCTTGGGCGTGGAGTGCACTCGCTAAGAGGGCGGGGGTGGATTACCTATATGCCCCCAAACTGCCGATCGCGGCACATCCAGATATATCAGCTGCACGGGACCAAACTGCATTGCAGGTGCTGGGTAAGGTAGGGATCACTCACCTGGGAGATTTGTACACACAGGGCCAGTTTCGGGCACTTTCAGATTTGCAGAGTCATCATGGCGCTAGCTTGATGCTGGGATTTACCTATGTGCGGGTGCGACAAGCCATCCGCGCTATCTACCCTGAATTTCCGGCAGAACCGCGTACTCTGCGAGCACTGCAGGCGGTGCTGGCGGGGGAGGAACGCGGGGGCCTGATCACCAAACTATACAATGCCTCTCTTAGGGAGACTGAACTGGCGGAGACCCCCTCATATGTCAGATGGGCGACGACAGTGGGTACCTCTATGACACTGGTTGACTGGAATTTTTGTTGCGAATTGACAGGACGATTGACAGCGAATTGCAATCTCAGAATAATACATTTCAAATATCTACATCAACTCTATTATACCCCGCTTCAGCTACGACATTTCGGGCTAAGAGACAGTGCACGTTGCGTGCGTTGTGGACAGGATGACGCAGACTTTTTGCACTTGGCTTGGCACTGTGCAGGCATTGCCGAGTTTTGGGCACGGGTTACACAAGTGCTTACGGAGGTTGTCATGGAGCCTGTAGCATGTGTGCCTGCGGTATGTCTGTTGGGATGGGTTCGTTAGCTTAAACCTTGTAACAGGAGATTGGTTGCCATCTCCACGCTGTTTGCTAAGCGAGCGGTTGCACAGAGGTGGGGGGCAAAGGGTGTTCCCACAGTGAAATTGTGGATACGTGACCTGTTGTATTGTAGGGATCAGCTCGACACCTATGCGGAGGAACTGCCGGAGGCATCTCGCCCCAAGGACTTCTGGGCCCCCCCTACAGGGTACCTACTGGGCAAGCCAGACCTATGTTAATATACTGTACAGGAATATACATGGAGGGTGAAGGGACTGTCAGAGACTGTGCTACATGCTACCCGAAAGGGCTATCCAGGACTTATTGAAATGCTATTCCAAGTGCCGAGGGGGGGAGGGTTGCAGTTGCGGGGATAGTCCATGTTGGGTGGTGTTCTATATTAGTAAAAGGGCTTGTATGGATATCCTGTGATGAACAATCGTTGCTGCCATGATGCACCTCATGTTGAGGTGTCTTCTGCTTTTCCTACTTGCAAGCTGAACAATAAAGATATTTTAAAAAAAATGTATTGACTTCTCAATAATCTCCATTGTACCCATCAGTGTGGAGCAGAGCTCGTGGTGGGGATGAGTACCTTTTTTAATATGGTATTTTCTATCATCTAAGGTAGTGTTCAAACAGTTGCTGAATCTTTTTTCAGTTTTTGGCCCTTCAATACTTTTTTTAAAAATTTGTTTATTGAAAGCTTGCAATACAATATACAGGCTCCACATGCGAGCCATCAGCATCGCGGGACTTGAATCTGTACCAGCATTTTAGAATTCCACAATTGTGTCAAGAATATATAAAACAGATATGTAACAATCATCCCCTGTAATACGAAAGAACCCCCAACTCCCCCCCATCTCCCCCTGGCACTGCGACAAATATGACATATAAAAAATAAGCATCTTGACTTCTTATAGGCATACATGAAGAGTAACACGTTAGCATGAATCCAATTGCATTAGGTATCTTAAAGAGACGAATGAGAAAGCATGACAACTCACAAGTCAGGATGATTCAGTAAATATAACGTCAGCGGGGCCCAAAAATCCTTGGGCCGAGACGATTCAGGCAGTTCTTCTGCATAGACCTCCAATTGCTCACGACAATAAGTCAAATCTCGGATCCACTTCCGAACAGTAGGCAAGCCCTTTGCGCCCCAGCATTGTGCCACAGCTCGCTTAGCCATTAGTGTTGCCACAGCCACCAGCCTCCTGTTGCAGGGTTTCAAGAACTTCACGTTACCCAGCAGGCATAACTCAGGTATACATCCCACCCGTTCCAGCGCAACATCCGTCAGCACACTCGCAACTTTAGACCAGAAGGCAGCTATCCCTGCACACTGCCAAGACAGATGCAAAAAATCGGCATCCGCCTGTCCACACCGCACACAACAGGCCGTATCGTGCAGTCCAAATTTCCGCAATTGCACAGGGGTATAGTAGAGCTGATGTAAAAATTTGAAATGAATGATGTGAAGGTTACAGTTAGCTGTAAGACGCCCAGTCATCTTACAACAGAATTGCCAGTGGTCCGTGGTCAGCACACCTCCCAGCGCTACATTCCATTTAATGTATGAGGGATGTTCCTCCGACCCCCTTTCACGGAGGAACGCAGCATACAGCTTGGTAATCAGTCCCTTACGTTCCTCTCCAGCAAGCACCGCCTGCAGTGCTCGCAAGGTCTGAGGCTCAGCTGGGTAATCAGGGTATATAGCCCTGACCGCTTGTCGAACCCTCACATATGTGAAGCTCAGCATAGAGCTGTGTGTCCGGCCCGCCTGCACGTCCGGCAGCGAGCGGAACTGGCCCTGTTTGTACAAATCTCCCAGCTGCGTAACCCCAACCGCCTGCAGTGTACGTAAAGCGGAACGTTCTTGCGCCGCCGATATACCAGGGTGCGCCGCTATTGGTAACGTGGGGGCGTAGAGATAGTTCAGCTGTGCCCGTCTAGCCAGTGCCTGCCAGGCAGTGCACTGCACCGGATTAATTTCCGTCCGGGAACCTTCACCACCACCCGAAAGTGCAGCCGCCACCAACGGTAATGGGAGTATTGCGTCAGCCTCCATCGCCGTATGGGAGAGAAAGCGTTGTGGGAAAAACCAATAATGCGCAAATTGCGCCTGGGCGCATAAATAATAGAGGCGCATATCTGGAGCCTCGAAGCCACCACGTTCAAATGGTTGTACCAGACTATCCCAGCTACAACAAGGTTTTTTACCCCCCCAGACGAATGACAATAGGGCCGTCTGCAACACCCTAAAGATGGAGATATTCAGGCGAATAGGAATGTTCACAAATAAATATAATAATTTTGGCAGAATAGCCATTTTGATCACCGCAATACGATCCGCAAGTTAAAGGGGCAGCCGGGCCCACCGCTCAGCCTTGTCGGCGAGTTGTGTGATAGTGCGTCCGTAATTCAAAGAAATTACCTGCTCAGGGTCCCTGTGCAACCAAACCCCCAAGTATTTCACCGGGTCCTGGGTCCAGGACAGGGGAAAGTCTAGTTCAAACTCGCGAGTACTAGCCGTCAGGGGAAATACCGTCGACTTAGTCCAGTTTATCCCTAAGCCGGAGAACCCTTCAAATTTAACATATTCGCGCAGCAGTTCAGGAAGGTAGGTTGCAGGCTCGCGGACATACAAAAGCATGTCGTCCGCGTAGAGCGAGACAACGAGTGGTCGCTGTCTGAAACGCAGCGCAGCAGGGGCATGCAATTGGCGCAGTTTGCAAGCTAGTGGCTCCAATGCTAATGCAAAAAGCATCGGTGACAAGGGGCAACCCTGCTGTGTGCCCCTGCCTATAGGAAAGGCCGACGACACCCATCCGTTAACGCGAACTCTGGCTGCGGGTTCAGTGTACAACACCCTGATCCACTGCAAAAAGAACGGGGGAAAACCCATTTGTGTGAGTACCGTAAACATGTAATCCCAGGAAAGAGAATCAAATGCTTTTGTGGCATCAAGTAACACTGCTACGGCCTGAAAATCAGAATCGAAATAGTGGAGAGTAGCGAAAAGTGTACGTAAATTATGCGTGGTAGACCGTGCGGGCACAAAACCAGACTGGTCAGGAAGCACCAGCATGGGGACCAGAGGTTGAATTCGAAGGGCGATCATTTTTGCTAATATCTTAGCGTCAGTATTGATCATTGAAAGTGGCCTATAGGAGTCGCAGCAATTAGGCACTTTGTCAGGTTTCAGTAGCATAACTAAGAGAGCTTCCCTTAGAGAGGGCGGGAGGCGTCCAGTGTTATACGCCTCCGCGTAAACTTCAAGGAGTCTGGGGGCCAGATCGTCCGCGAAGGTCTTATAAAACTCGCTAGGGAGTCCATCTAATCCCGCAGCTTTACATGTGGGGACGGACATAATAGCAAGCTTCACATCTTCCACATCAAAAGGTTGAGTAAGATATTCTCTATGTCCTGGGGCCAGCCAGCCAAGGGCGACGCCATCTAAATACGAGTGTATGTGTTCCGGCTGTACCACGGTTCTATTGCTATAAAGGGTAGTATAATAATTAAGTATGGTCTCATCAATGCCGGCTGTGGTATAATGAGCTTCCCCTGCCTCATCAAGCATCTCCGTGATATACTCTTGACTCCGTGGGTCAGCCAATTTCTGCGCAAGAGAGCGGCTAGGCCTGCCCCCCTCTCCATAATATCGAGCCTTACTACGCCTGGACTTATGCACCATCTCCTGATCGACAGTTTCATTATGTTCGGTCACCAGTTCACGGATCTCAGACAGTGTCTCGGGCAGTGGGTTCGTCTCGTAGGCAGGTTCTAACGTGGAAATATCAGCAGCTAATTTGTGAATTCTACGCCGCAGATCTCGCAAAACACCAGCCTGTGCCCCCATACAGACTCCTCTTATAGTGACTTTGAATGCCTCCCACATGGTGCCGGCGCTATCAACAGAGCCAGTATTCTCCCTAAAAAAGTTGCGAATAGCCTCCCCAACTGTGGACTTGAAGACTAAGTCAGTCAGTGAAGATGGCTGTAATCGCCACTGGAATGGTGGTCTCTCACACGCAGGGACTCTCAGCTCCAGGAGCACCGGGGAGTGGTCCGAGAGCGTCCGTGCCAAATGACGCACCCCAACCACCCAAGTGCATGCAGCCGCAGTGGCCAGCCAGAAATCCAGGCGGGACCAGGTCCCGTGCACAGATGAGACAAACGTGCTCTCTCGCATCCCAGGGTGCCGCAGACGCCATACATCATTCAAACGTCCCGCATCCATCAGGCCCAGCAACGTCTCTGCAGCCTGCTTAGGTCGCGCCATCTCACTGCCCATGCGATCAACATCCATATCCAGGCAGACATTGAAATCTCCACCCCATAATATCTCCGCATCTGGGAACCCCGAGATGCGGCGCCAGACATCAGCAAAAAAGGCCGGATCATCGATATTTGGTCCATACACATTCACCAAAAGAACACTCGACCCACCTAGCTGACCATGCACCAGCGCCACTCGGCCCTGGTCATCTGTCTCAGTGCGCGTGACCTGAAATGGAACCCCTTTCTTGATCAGGATCATCACCCCCCGTGCGTAGCTGGAATAGGAGGATGCTACACATAAGCCGGCCCACCTACCCCCCACGTTCCTTTCCGATAATTTTGTGAGATGAGTCTCCTGTAAGAAGGCGATTTGGACATCCATCCTGTCTAAGCAGGCAAACACAGACCTGATCTTTTTAGGAGTATTGAGGCCACGAACATTCCAGGTTAGGAATTGCATTTTACCACTCATCTAGCCAACAAATTGTAAAATATCATGGCAATTGGATATCTCAAAGACATGTGGTCGCTAGTGCAGTCAAGAAGATAAATTTCACAAAATAAACAGAAAGTGCCAGTCAGCCCTCCCCCAACCACAATCCCCCCTCCCCCCTCCCACTTCAGCGTCCCCAACTCGCTAAAGCCATCCCAACCCTCATCTACCCCCTCCCAACTGGGGAACAACAATGCAAAACATAGATGGGGTACTCCCATGAGAGGGCGTCAGAGTGCTACTATCCTCCTATCTATGAGGAGGTGGCTGAGCAGGATTTTGTAACTGTGCCTGGTAAGACCAATACCGAAATATCTAACACGTGGTATGGAAGCATGCATACTACATTGGGTCTCAACCGTGTCCACCTGCACAAGGGAGAAAAGCAAGCGATACATTCAAAAAGCACAGCATGGCACAGAATGAGAAATGGTAGTTGGAACAGGCAAACTTGGCAGTAGGATGAGTTCTGCGAACGTGCCCCGCAGTGCTACTATTCCTCAGTATCCGATGGTGTTCGGGAGTCGCGTCGCCTTCTCTTCAGGTGCTTCGCATGTTCTAGAGCTGCCTTGGAATTGTTGAATATTTGAGAGTCTCCGTCAGGGCCTATCCTCAGGCGGGCGGGATATAAGATGGCATAGGGAACTCCTTCTGATTGGAGAAACTTTTTGACAGCCCCAAATTCCCTTCTCGCAGCTTGCACAGCGACTGTAAAGTCAGGAAAGAACGAGAGTTTATTGCCTTGGTATTCAATAGCGCCTCTTTCTCTGACCAGGCGTAAGATGACATCCCGATCCCTATAATTCAGCACCCGTGCAATAATGGGGCGGGGAGGAGCGCCCGGGACCGGTCTGGCAGCCAGAGAGCGATGCGCCCGTTCAAAAATGAACATAGGTGAAAACTGCTCGGAACCAAAGAGATCTGTGATCAAAGTTTCAATAAATGTCTCCATTTTGCCCACATTTGTTGATTCTGGCAGGCCAGTGATACGAATGTTATTGCGCCTGGAGCGTGCCTCCAAGTCCTCGTTCTTAGCCTGTATAATAGAGAGAACTTTTTCCATATTGAGAGTCTTTCCGGCGACATCACTGAGACCGTCTTCTGTCGCAGATACCCGCTGCTCGACTTCCCCCATGCGGGCGTTCTGCTTTTCTAATTGTGAGGACATATGATCCAGTCGTTGGTTCACAGCCGCCATCGTGCCCTCGATGGATTGAAGGCTGCGTTGCATGGCTAACAGCGTTGTCTCGAGGGTAGAGGGCCCCCCTTCCTGTGCATCAGCCTCAGAGTCCGAGGCGGCTTTCTGTGGAGTCTTAGTAGATTTGCGCGCCTCAAACGTGAGGCGAGGTTGGGTTTTGTCAGTTCTGCCCATGTCGCACAGGGTCTGGGCTAGGCGATCCGGAGGAAGTAAGATGAAAAATCACACACCCCAAACCCCCTCGTATGTCTCAAGCGTAGTGCCGAAAGGGCCCACACTGCGATCCTCTCCTCCCGTGCAGTGGTTCGCCCAAAATGTTCCCACCTATACACTGCCACAGGAGGTCGCAGAGAGTGGGGGCCCGAGCCCCGGCAAGAATGGCCCACGTTGTAGCATAGGAATGCGTGGCATCGGGCCCTCACATTGATGTTACCAGAATCAGTAGGCCAGTGAAGGTAGGTGAGCAAATGTAGGACTCAAGGCACACTGTGATGTCCAAATCTGGGATGAGGCGCCCACCTAGGCGCCGCAGTTGGGGAAATAAACCACGCAATCCAAGGATATTTAGGTGCTCACTCCAGCGCAGGGTTCAGGCCCCAGAGAGCTCCCTCCACTCAGAGTCCCACAGCGCCATCCACGGGTGGTAGTGCACGCCTCCACTCAGTCGGCCAAGATGGAGTACCATGCGGAGAGACCATCCGGCACAGTGACAAGTGGCAGCGCGTAATCGTAAATACGAGATCCAGTAATCTCTAAGAACTTGGCTGGGGGAGCGCGGCAGCAGGAGAGATCAACAGTCTGCCGCAGTTCTAAAACGAAGTCCGTTGTTCGGATATCGCCCCCTTCCAGACGGTAAGATGGAGCCCAGGTAATCCGCCAGTGGTTCACCTCCAAAGCATTACCCCTACGGGGGCTCCGCCACCACGAACCTCAGGCGAGTCAGGAGGGCGCGGACTGCGCGCTGCAGAGGGGGGCCGTCCAGCAACCGCTGCACATTAAACTCGAGTCAGGCCCTGAGTGAGTAACAATGAACGCAAGTGCTGGTCTACGCTGTCGTCCGCACATACAAGCGCTGTGGTGGCTCCCGCGTCGCAACGTCCCTCCCGGAGAGGTCACTCTAGCCGCTAGCACTCCCTCAGGCGCCCGCCCCAGCTCGCAGTCCGCGACCCCAGCCAAGGCCCACAACCACCACCGCAGCTACGGGCCCCAGCCAGGCCGCGCCCCACTCACCAGGACCGGCCCCGCGAGGGTCGCTGTCTCCGATAGTCTTCTTCGCCACGGCGCGGTGCCCAGGAGTCTCCCGCCAGGCCGCCGCACCTCTCCCCGCCTGGTCGGGGCCCGTGTTCGCGCCAGCAGCGCGCGATGTCTCAGCCCTCAGAGCCTCCGCCTCAGGTCTCACACAGCTGCGGCAGCACCCGGCCCGAAGCTAGTCGTTGCTCCAACGCAGCGTGTGAAAGAGGAGCACAGCAGCCGAGCTCCGCTAGTTGGGTGTCTCAGCGGCCGCCATCTTGCGCGATCACACCGGGCCTCAGCACTTCGGGAATCCAGTCGTTATGGCGCTCCCCGCCACCCCACAGTGCCACCGATGCGTGCAGGGGGATCACACAGCTGGGATTGCACGTTTTTGCAGGGTAGATGCAGTTATTTCAGGCAGATTGTAGGCGGATGGTGGCTCAGCCGGGCAGAGCAACACTAGGGTGCGGCCATCTTGCCGTGCGCCCTCTAGCGCCCCCCGGCCCTTCAATACTTAAAGTGGCTAAACACTGCCATGAGAGATAATAGGCTACATTGTAAATTAAAACTATAAAACTAGTTAGCTCTAGATTAATTTTCTTATAATAATACACACACCTAACCCAAGCCTGCACTGAGTCACTGTTTCTTTAATTCCAAATGAAAGAAAGTTGGACAAAGATGCACAGATTTAAATGTGTGCATGCTGCAACAAAAATTCATCATGGGAAGTAGTGTTGGCAGCTATATTAGTGAAGGAGCTGAAGCTATGTAAAAATAAAATGTATTCTTGTTATGGTGAGCATCAACTGCATAAGGCACTTCTGCAGGATTAGACTACTGAGATAGCCAGAAGGAGACCTGGGAGTAGAACCATGAAAGTGGGAAAGTGTGTGAATGCTCATAACCCTGCTGCACCGCTCTCAAAGGGCCCCTGTTGCTCCTGTTTCTCCAGTCAGTGCACAATGCCCGCACCCTAAGTCACTGCGAAGCTCATGTTCCTTCACATGAACAGATGCCTGGTGCTCTCTCGCAGGAAGATGGAAGGTACAGCTAGCAGTATAGGGAAGTACATAGAGCTTTTGTCCTCGGAGGGGACCATCATTGGAGTTCTTCCCTTTGTTTGTGGTGCCACCAAGCCATACATTAACGATTAGCGCACATGCACTAATAGAGGCTCCTGCAGGAAATCCCTTATGTTGTGCGCTTGAAGTTGAGTTGTCCTGACAAGCTTTATGCTTTACACCTCCATCCACTCACTTTGGGGTTTGCCTCCTTAATCCACGCCAGGGAAGGTAATATATAAGACACCAAATTCCCCGAGTATGTGAAGGCTTTATGTTTGATGTTGCCAGTGAAACACAATTTCGAAATTGCCTAGACAAGCTTTTACAATTTTAAAACATAGCTGACAAGTGAATCCATCTCATGTTTACTATTACTCGCCTGAACAGGATACGAGACGTTTTACTCTCAACTGCCAGAGGAGGAGCCCGGAAGAGTGCGGGTCCGAGCAGAGTGAGGCGAGTAGAGCGAGACGGACACCGTGGCAGCGCTGAGGCCGGCTGCGGCGAGAGATCACGGGTTCGCTGGTTTCACCGGTTTGGCAGGCCCGCAGCCCTTCTGGCGAGAGCGAGAGTGAGCCCTGTAGTGTCCTGGATTAAGGTTACACTGGGCCCAGTGTCTGGGCAAAGAGGGACACGACACACCGGTTGCTTTGGTGGCCAGCAACCAACTTAGCCACGCCCGGCTCTTCCGGGCTATTTATTGGCTACTCTTCTGCGCGCCGCGTGTCCACGTCGGTCACGCCAAATAACTACAATACCCAGGGGTCGGGTACAAACACCCCTCCCCTCTGGGACCCGAGTGGTGTAACCCACCACTCGGAATCAACATTACATTCCTCTTATACTAAGTCAAGAATAAACACTTAAACAAAACCAAACAACAGAAAGTATTGCAGTCTTATTATATCAAATGACGATACCACATGGAACAGTCTTACTGGGTTTCACGCAGCAGCTCCTCGGCTACTGAGCATGGCCCAGCCACTTCTTTCCGCTACCAGGTTACAAAGTCTCGGTACTTCTGGGAAGGCCTCGGGTGGACCCTCAGATTATATCGCCTCCGACTGTCCCTTACGGGTGTAGACAGCGAGACCAGCTCCTGTTCTTTAGTCGCAGTCGGCGGACTCTCTCTCTTCTCCGGCTCTTCAGGGGGCAGGATCTCTTCCGAGGGCTGGATTAAGACCGGAGTTCCGCTCAGCCTTTCTGACGATGTTTCCGGGAAGTCGTCTGCGTCGTCCGACAAATCAAAACTCCTGAGTGGGGCATCCTTTCCAGCGACGTCTCCATCCGAATTCCGTTCTAAGAGGTGATCATGAGTTTTCTTAAAGTGAGACATTTCTTGTCACCCACTCTCTGCCTCTTCTGGCAGTAACTCGAGTGCCACAGATCTTGGTCACAGTCCAAGCCTCCAATTCAAATGGCAGGCGGAATTTTCCACCTGGATGTCGGTCGCGGACCAACACCTGGTCACCTATTGTCAACGAACATTTGTGGGCATGCCGTCGCCGAGAGGCGTCTTCATTGTTGTGCCGTCGCCGGGACTCAGACTGGTTTGGCGGGCATGGAGTGACAGCCCACTGTGGGTGGTGAGGGATAGTGTCACTGACCGCTCGATGAAAACACATTCGTCCTGGAGCAACACCTGTAGTGCAGTGCGGGGTTAACCGGTACTCTCTTGGGAACTGATACAGTGCTTGCTCTACAGGTCGATTTTCCACTAGAGCAATCTGAACAGTCTTGTTTAGGGTTCGCATTAGCCGCTCTACTTCTCCATTGGCCTGCGGCCACCTCGGCGTTACTCTTCGATGTTTGACTCTGTAGGATGTAAAATAGTCTTCCAGCTCACTACTGGTAAACGGGGTCCATTGTCTGTGCGGATTTCTCCAAAAAGGCCATGGGTGGCCATCATTTTTCAAGCTTGGATATCACTTCTACAGCCGACGTGGTGTCTACAATCTCGACTTCTGGATATCGGGAGAAATCATCTACCACCACCAGCATGTGTCGCCCCCCGGCAGGCTGCCAAAATCTGCACTTACCCGCTCCCACGGGACAGTCGGGCCACGTTCTGTGATCACCGGTGCTGGCGGAGCCGGGAGGCTCGTGGCGAGGCACACTGGACAGCTCTTCACGATGACCTCAATCAGATGATCAAGTCCGGGAAACCACACTTTGCTCCGAAGCCGGTTTTCGACTTGACCATGCCCTGGTGGGCACCATGCGCTAGTGCCGCTGCTGTCTTGTGCAGGCTCTCCGGTAAAACGAGGCGAGGGCCTCTCAGTAGACAGCCGTCGGGTGTCAATGATAATTCCAGGCGGACACGATACAACATCTTCAACACGGACCTGGCCATGTCAGTGCGATACGGAGCCGGGGTTTGCAGCTCTTTCCAATCTCCTGAGGTAACCGCTCGGATGGCTAGCTGTAGACAGTCATCCTCAGCGGTGGCTTTGACGACATCTTCGAGAGAGATTGGCAGGGGTCTCGATCGTTCCACTATCATTCGCACATAATCTTCCGTGGCCGCCACCTCCGCAGTCTCCTGGAGGGTCACAGGCCGAGCGTGCCTTGACAGAAAATCTGCGGGGTTCTTGGTGCCTGGTTGATACTCCACCTTGAACTGGAACTCTTGCAATTGTAGGATCCATTTCTCTATACGGGAGGAGGTCTGGACGATGATCCTTGGAAGAGGGGAAGGAGAGGCTTGTGATCCGTCACAACGGCAAACGGGTGCCCATAGAGGTAAATGTGAAAATGTCTGCAGCCCCACAGGATCGCAATTGCTTCCTTCTCAATGTGAGAGTATCTCTGTTCCGTGGAGGTGAGTGTCCGGCTGGCATAGGCTACTGGTGCCCACTCTCCGCAGTCTTGGTGCTGTGCGAGGACGGCACCTAGGCCCGTAGGGCTGGCATCCACGACCAACTGGGAGGGCTTGCAAGGGTCAAAATACACAAGATTGGTGTCCGCCGAGAGGGCAGCCTTCGTGCGCTTGAACGCTTCTTCTTGCTCGGGGCCCCACTGCCATGGACTTGCTGCTTTGGTCAATTCTCGCAGCGGGCCTGTCAGGTCGGAGAGGTTCTTAATGAAACGTCCGCAATACGTCACCATTCCTAGGAAACTACGGACACCTGACACTGAGGATAGCGCAGCGGCTGCTTGGATGTCGTCGACTTTCTCTGGGTCGGGGCCCACACCGTTCTCAGAAAAACGATACCCAAAGAAACTGATGTCTTTGCGGAGGAAATCACACTTTGCACGATGAAGAGTGAGCCCCTTCTCTTTTAGCCTGGCAAACACCGCCTGGAGCCGCGTGAGGTGTTCTTCGAGCGTGGACGCGTGCACCAGAATATCATCGCTCACGTTGAGCACCCCTGGAAGTCCATGTAACACTGTCTTTATGATGTTTTGGAAAACTTCGGCAGCACTTGAGATGCCAAAGTTTAGTCGAGTGTAGCGCCACAGGCCTACATGTGTCGAGAATGTTGTGATTGGATGAGACTCCGGGTGTAGAGGGATCTGGTGGTACCCTGACCGGAGGTCCATTTTAGAAAACCACCTCGAACCGGCCAGTTCTCCGATGATGTCATCTATGGTCGGGGTTAGGTGCTGCTCCCGCTTGATGGCTAGATTCGGGACCCTCATATCCACACATATGCGCACAGCTTCGGGTTGCTTCGGTTTCCGCGCCACCACGATGGGGGACACCCACGGCGTCGGGCCATCTACTCTTTCGATGATTCCAGCGTGTTCCAGTACGCGGAGTTCCGCTTCCACCTTGGGTCGGAGGAGGAAAGCAATCCTTCGATGCCTCAGAGCCACTGGAGTCACAGACTTGTCCACATGAAGTCGGATCGCTGGTTCTTGGAGGCACCCTATGCCGGTGAAGAGGGAGGCGAACTCTTGCAACAGATGGTCAAGATCATTTTCGTGAACTTCGAACGCGAACTGAATAAGATTCAAATCTTGGGCCGTCCGGCAGCCGATAAGGAATCCCGACCCTTCCTGGGAGACGTATACCTTTGCCCGCTGACAAGTGTCTTTATGTTTGAGGTCCGTCTGGAACACCCCACACATCGTCAATGGGGCACGATTCCCAAATGCGTAGACCTGTACTTTCGTACGCTGAAGTGTGGGTTTAGCCGGGAGTTTCCGATATACTTCTGCGGCCATGAGGTTGATCGTGGCTCCTGTGTCAATAAGTGCTGCTATTGGATGGTCGTGTATCCGAACTTTACATACTGGGGCAGCTGCCTGGGTATGCGCCAGGGCGTTAAGCATCCTGACTACATGGACTGTGGCCGCATCGTCCTCATCCATATCACTGGTGGGGGAGTCTTCTTCGATCGGCTCAATGGCCCGCACTTGCTTTCGCCCGCTTGTAGGCCGCCTACGCTGAGACGATCGGCATACCGCCGCAAAATATTTCACTTTGCCACAGGAGCTGCAGATCTTCCCGTTGGCGGGACACCCTCCGTCACGTGGGTGTTGACCACCACACCATCCGCATGGGCGATTCGCTGACACGTTCTTGGTGGGCCTCTTGATCGTCCCTGTCGCTCTCTGTTTGTCTCCCGGTGGGTCCGTGCGAATCGCGTTGATGGGCTCCGTCTTGACTTGCGTCGTGGTGTTGGGATCCATATGGGCTGCCCGTGCTCTGGACAATTCCTTGGACCGACCAAGCGTAAGTATGTCTCGCATGGACATGTTGTGTTCTTGAAGTATCCGTTCACAAAGTTTTACCGACGCGCACCCTTGTATGAACTGGGCACGTATCTCATCAGCATCGTCCGGGAGGGTACAGGTGCTCGCTAGTTCCTTTAGGCGCTCATAAAAAACGTCAACAGACTCCTCTGGCTGCTGCTTCACCTGGCGCAGCAGGAATCTTTCGTAATCCGGATTTGCGTACGGCTCGAAGTGCGCTGTAATGGCGTCGCGCATTGTTGCGTAGTTCCTCGGGGGGCCGCCTTCCCTCACCGTCTTCGAGATCTTATGTATCTCAGCTCCACCTAGGTGTAGCAACATGGAGCGTCGGCGTGGGGCCGCGATCTCGGCGGCATCGAAGTATGTTTCCAGCCGCTCCACCCACGCCTTCCATCGCCCCGCCTGGGACGGGGGGGGGCCGGTGATGACAAATGGCTCCAGAGAGGGGAATGAGGCCATGGCTAATTACGCTGGTGCGGGGCAGAGTCCGGGTGCCGACTGTCGTGTGGCACGGGCGCACTCACAGGGTGTCCAGCGGGGCCACAGGGCAGCCGTGTAAACGAGGCGTTGACCCTAGTGTGACGGTCGATGGTGTGGGACCTGTGAGGGGGGCTGGTGCGTGAGAAAACCACCTCGAACCCCACCGTTGCAGCCAAACAGGTGAGCGTGTGTCCTGTAGTGGGGCACTGCCACCGCTGGGGGGCCTCCACCCGAAAAGCAGCGTGCCGGTATGTCCACAGGCCTGGGGGGGCCGGAGCAGGAATAGCGACGCCCCCGCGGAGATCGCGGGATGCAGGGGGCGGAGTCACGTGCTCTCGGGGCTCGCGCTGTGTTGCCGATCACAGTGGAGGCGGCAGCGGGCACCAGGGGAGGCAGAGGGCGAGGCCGGTCTTACCCGCGGGATAGTGAAGGCTCCGGCGGAAGACAGGCGGTACGCCGGGCGGCATCGGAGCGTCGCAGGTGGTGCGTCGGAGCGCACACAGTGTGGCTTGAAACCGCGGAGGCAGTCAAGGTGCGGCGGGGCACGCGATGGGCAAGCAGCCCGCTCGTCGCCAATGTAGTGTCCTGGATTAAGGTTACACTGGGCCCAGTGTCTGGGCAAAGAGGGACACGACACCGGTTGCTTTGGTGGCCAGCAACCAACTTAGCCACACCCGGCTCTTCCGGGCTATTTAGTGGCTACTCTTCTGCGCGCCGCGTGTCCACGTCGGTCACGCCAAATAACTACAATACCCAGGGGTCGGGTACAAACACCCCTCCCCTCTGGGACCCGAGTGGTGTAACCCACCACTCGGAATCAACATTACAAGCCCCAGACCCTGATACGATCGGGAGACCCACCCCCATGCGGCGGGCCGTTGCCCACCTGTTGTCTATCCGCAGCTCGCCCGCAGCCGTCTCTCAACCCCCGGCCCGGCCTCGGGGGGGGAGTGCTCCTGCAGGCTTCGGCAGTCAGTCTTGCGGGCGCAGGCACTGGAGAATAGCGGTGGCGGTTGTAGGGCGTCAGTGAAGCATGGTGAATCCTAGAGAAGGTGCTCCTGCTCCAAGGTAAGAGGCAAGCGCGGCTGCCATTAGTGGGCGGCCACTGTAAGAGCGAGCCCCCGGTGGCCCTGCGGAGGCTACTCGGCTAGGCCGGGTGCAGCCTGCAGAGCCGCCTCGTGAGCCCTGCTTGCCCTCCCTGACACCAGCTGACCTAATACCGACTAAAACACCCCAACCCTCATAGCTCCATTGCTCCCACGTCACTCTCAGGGCCCTCTCCCTGGCTTCTAAAGACTCCTAAAAACCTTAAAAAGCAACAAAAGCCTCCATCAAGAGCCAGTGAGTGTGATAGCATCCACCTAGCACCCCAAGCTTTTCACCAAATACAACAGCATAACAGCAGGGCCCAAGATCTAAGGGGGCCAGGCACAGGCATAGGGAATGCAAACAGGCTAGCAAAGTCAAGCAGAACAAAGAATAAAGAATTAAGCTGGAACTCTCGTCTACTACCTCCAACCACTCTCTCTTAGACTCTCCCTTAGACCTCAAACAGCAGCCCGGCAAGCTCAGCGCCTGTCCACTTCAGACAAGGCCAGACCAGGCTAGACTTTGCAATAGAAGCAGCAGCAAAAAACCGCAAAACCAGGCTCCCCGGGGGGTCCAGGAAGGTCCGAGCAGGGCTCAGGTTAGCACTTGTAATCCACCAGGGCTCGTTAAAACAAACCTGGCATGAGGTCAGGGAAAACCAGAGGAGGAGAAAAAAAACACAAGTTAAGCCTAAGAAGGAAAAGTGGGGGGGGGGGCACTGGGCATGGATCAAACAACCAAATCACCTGGATCAGAGTCACTCAATCATCTAGAACGAGGCTCGCTCAAAAAAGGAGAGCCGCTTGGGTCCATAACCACCATAATCGCTACAAATGCCACAACCACCACAAAAGGTGCCACTGAGACCAACTCACAACTAGAACAAGCAGGACACAAGGAAGGAGCGCCGTCAGTACCTGCCATGCACAACTTAGATTTCAAAGCCAGAAAGCGGGCACTCATAACAGACTTTCTAAAAATTAGCTGCAAAACCTCCTTTGAAAGCTCCAAGGATCACATGGACCCCCAGGACGCCAAACAAAGTGACATCATAGATTGTCAAAGCGAGCAAATCAATGACTTTTTAACCGACAATTGCAACAATAAAAATAACACAATCCAGGGCAAGGGCCTAAATGAGCTCTTTACCCCCATCACGCAGCTTCAAGCCTGCAAACAAATCAGGACTCACCAATACCTATAGTCCTAAACCCTCCTGATACCCGCCAAAGGCACCACCAAATCATTGAGGCTCTTGTCCATACCCAGCCTGACCCAAGTTGGGATTTACTAACAAGCCAAACGCTCTTCCCAGATGAACAGGAACTGCAATCACCAATTCATAAATCTAAAGATGAGCAAACACATCCGCAAATTAATATCTTAAGCCTTTTTGGACAAACACTTTCCCATCTCATGTATAACAACTTCTCTCCAACCCAGTGCTTAAGTAGCCACAAAAAAAGTGTGCTGGTGAACAAAATGTCTCTTTGGAGATTGGTATCGGCAGCATCCACAGCCAGCACCAGCACTGCCCAGTGACACAGTGAAAGGCTGACTTCTGATGAAGGGAGCAAAAGAAATGGGTGAAATGCGTTGTAAAGTTTGATTTAGCCTCCTGCTTCCACACGCTCAAAACGCTCAATGAAATCTTCAAATGGCTCCCAGCTAGCACATGCAGAATGGTCACCCAGGCCCTCATCACCAGCAAGCTAGACTATGGCAATGCACTCTATCAGAATCGCTGTCTAACTGCTAGAAGACTTCAGAAAAAACCCATCGTCCAGACTCACATTTAGGCTTTCCCCAGTGTTCACTCACCCCGCCTGGCAAAGACTTCCACTGGCCCACCATTCACTAACCAACATGTAATACACCCACCAGACACCTCTGCTTATTCAGAATCCTGCTCACACACATCATCCACATAGAGAGAACCAGAGTCAGCTGTTGTGCTTTCCCCAACCTTGTGCCCAAAGCCCCTACACATTAGAGCGGTCTCCTCAGTATGTGAGCTCCGTAAGGAAGTGAAAACTTGACTCTTCGCCTGGACAAGGCCGCGTCACAGCCACCATAGCCCCTGCTTTCTCAGCACAAAGATACTCTCTGGTGTGTGTTGTGCACTTCACAAATACCCTTAACATAATATAAAGTTTGCCTTAGCAGTATTGCTGTCGTTTTCATACATCTCTCATTTTGGTGTCCCTCATTTCACACTCAGTCTCTGTTCTTTTCCATCTCAGTCATACTCTCCTCATTTCTTTCTCCTCTCTTTCTCACCTTTCTGTCTATATTCACACACATTCTTAATTCTCTTTCACTACTATCTATCTTGTCTTTTTCTCTCTCTTCAATCGCTTCTCTCAATCCCTTCTATCTCTCTGTCATCCTCCCTCCCAACTTCCCCTCCTCACTCCCTATCAGATAAATTTACCTGGGTGATGGATGTGTGATACTCCCACAGATTGTTAGCTGGTCCTGGTTTCTCAGTTCCCACAGAACCTCAGGTTTTTTATTACAGGACTAAATCCTGAAAGCTCTCAACTCGGGTTGTGAACTGGTTCACCTCGAACTATGTCTGCACAGGGGCTCACCACAGTCAGCAATGTCTGCAAGCTGCATACTTGGAAGAGCTCAGCTCTGTCTGCCCAGGGCCACAGTGCCATGTATGCAGGAACTCTGCTTCAGCTCAATGAAAGAAATGACCTATGGATACATGGCCTCTGCTCTATCTGTGCATGGGTTCAGCACTATGTATGCAGGGACTTGACCACATCTGTGCTAGAGCTCAGCTTTGTCTTCAGAGGAGTGAGTTCAGCTCTACAAGATGATGGGGTCTCTTTGTGGCAGAGCTCCACTCTATCTGTATGCACAAGAACCCACTTTCCTCTGTGCACTTTATGCTTTCTAAGTGTTCCCCTATCGCCAGAAAAACCAACTTCTTAATAAAACAGACACTGAAATGAGTTTCTGATACCGAGCAGACTTTACCCTTTTGAATGGATATTTTTTAATTGACATTGCTCTGCAAGAGTTTGGACACATGGTGCTGATCTCTATTTACCTTGTCTTCTTATCCCCTCTCAATGACACACTCTCTTCCTTCCCAGAGTGCACTTTGTTGTGAACCCCTTTGTCGTGTAGTTCCTATAAATCTATATAGGATCTGCGCATTTAGACAACATAAACTGTGGGATTGGTGTCCAGACTGATTCCAGACACCCCCACCGGATATGTTCGCCTGTAGACCAGCTAGCTCACACTGCCACTATGTGCCCCTCTTACCAAGGAGTGAATAGTTTCTGGCAACTATCGAACATGACAACCCTGACACCTCAGGAATCGTGGAATCAGTACAGTACTTTTCGCTCAGTGACTCGTGCTCAATTTGTCTCAGAGGGATACACAGAATAAACTATGGGGACGTTTCCAATAAGCATTTATTGAACCAGCGTCATTCTAGTGTAAAATACGTGTGCTGCAACAACCATAAGACAGAAACAGATGTATACGGTTATAAGCACCAACAGAGTAAATAGATGGTAGAATTCTACCATAGTGCTAAAACAATGCATATATGCAGGCATATAAATACATGACAGTAATAATGTGTATTCCTACGATACTAACCCTAACTAGATACACCCAAATGTACCTAGCATGTATGTAGGTGGATAGCCAAGAATCCCCCTAGGATAAAGCCAACCCCATTACCTGAAGTGAGAGAATGAAGGACCCCGACTTGGTCTCGAGTTGGACACCACGCGAGGGATGTCAGACCACTGCGTGCTGGAGTATCTGCTTGCAGGGACCTCAGCGTCTCGTGTCAGCATGGAAGTCTTTCTCCTCTGCCTGCCTCAGCAAAGATATGATGTTTATATACGCCATGGAAATCTGGAACCTACTCAACTCTCTTTCGCCCGACATCGCCTTCTTCACAGAGACCTGGACCAACGCATCCTCCGCCCCCGACATCAGCACCGCCATCCCAGACGGATACAAGATCCAGAGGAAAGACCGCCCCAACCACCCAGGAGGGGGCCTCGCCATTGCCCACAAGAGCACCCTCCGCCTCACCACCTCCAGCGAAACCTTTCCCTCCGCCGAACACCTGCACTTCAAGATCCAGACCACTCCCAAAGCCACACTCCGAGGAACCCTCGTCTACAGACCCCCCGGTCCCCCGAACACCCTTCGCCGCCACCATCACCAACTTCATCGCACCCCACGCGATCGCCTCAACAAACTACATACTCATTGGAGACCTGAACTTCCACCTCGACAACCCCAGCGACCCCAACTCCACTATCCTTCGTGACAACCTCGCCAGCATCGGACTTAAACAACTCGTCAACACACCGACCCACAGAGCAGGACACACCCTCGACCCCATCTTCGCGGCAGGAAACAGCGTCCATTTCAGCCACACAATGCAGCGGCCATGGACCGACCACCACTGCGTACACTTCGCCATCAACAAACCCAAGGCACCCAAACCAGCCCCACGCCCACCACGAAGGAACTGGAGCAAGGTTACCGACGAGCAACTTAACTCCACCCTCAACTGAGACAACCACACCTGGGCACCCGACGCAAACAGCGCAAACGACGCAGCCAGAGAACTCCACACCTGGATCTCCAACTGCGCAGATGAGCTCGCCCCGCTACGCAACCCCGACAGACAACGCCCCAGGAAAGCCGCCTGGTTCACAACCGCTCTCCAAGAAGCCAGACGCACCTGCAGACGCCTCGAGAAGAACTGGAGAAACACCAAGACAACCAAAAACCACACCACCTACAAGGACGCCATGACGGACTACCACAACCAGATCAGAGCCACCAAAAGGAACTTCATCCACAACAAAATCCTGGCCAACTCCACCAACTCCAAGGAACTTTTCAGTGTCATTCAAGAATTCACCAACCCACGCAGCGAAGCCACAGACATCACCCCATACCAAGACCTCTGCGACAAGCTTGGAACCTATTTCCACCTCAAGATCAAAAACCTCTACGACAACTTCATCGACCATCCACCAGGCGCCACAGACGGCCCCCTGCCCCCCAGAAACACCAGCCAGCCCACCATCTCCAACTGGACACCGATCACGGCTGAAGACACTGCCTCGACCATGAAAAGCATCCACTCGGGGCCCCCACCGACCCCTGCCCCCCTCACATCTACCACAGAGCCGTGGCCGCCATCGCACCCGAACTACAACGCACCATCAACAACACCTTCAAAACAGGCACCTTCCCAGACGACTGGAAGCGCGCAGAAGTCAGACCCCTGCTCAAGAAGCCCACAGCTGACCCCACCGACCTCAAGAACTATCGGCCCATCTCGCTCCTCCCCTTCGCAGCCAAGGTTGCAGAGAAAACAGTCAACAGGAAACTGACACGATTCATTGAAGAGAACGCAGTCCTCGACCCGTCCCAATCCGGATTCCGAAGCAACCACAGCACAGAGACCACCCTACTCGCCGCCACAGATGACATCCGCACCCTCCTGGACCAAGGCCACTCGGCAGCCCTCATCCTACTCGACCTATCAGCGGCCTTCGACACTGTCTCCCATCGCACACTAGTCATCAGACTACACGACGCAGGCATACAAGGAACAGCCCTGGACTGGATCCGATCATTCCTCACCGGAAGAAGCCAAAGGATCAGACTCCCACCCTTCCTCTCCGACCCCACGAAAATCACCTGCGGAGTCCCACAGGGTTCATCACTGAGCCCCACCCTCTTCAACATTTACATGGCCCCCTCGCAGCCATCGTCTGACAACACGGCCTCAACATCGTATCCCTACGCCGACGACACCCAGCTCATCCTCTCCCTCACCAAAGACCCCACCACTGCCAAACTCAACTTCCAGAAAGGAATGCAAGACGTCGCAGTCTGGATGACCAACAGCTGCCTGAAGCTCAATGCCGAGAAGACAGAAGTCCTCGTCCTCGGTACCACCCCTTCTGCATGGGACAGCACCTGGTGGCCGACCGCCTCGGAAGCCCACCTACCCCCTCAGACCACGCCAAGAACCTCGGCATCGTACTCGACTCATCACTCTCCATGAACCAACAGGTCAACGCCGTCACCTCCAGCTGCTTCAACACCCTCCGCATCCTCCACAAGACCTTCAAGTGGATCCCCCCTGAGTCAAGGAAGACAGTCACCCACGCACTCATCACCAGCAGACTGGACTATGGAAACGCACTCTACGCCGGCATCAACAAGTCCCTACTCCGCAAACTCCAGACAGTACAGAACACCGCTGCCAGACTCGTCCTCGGCATCCCCCGACACAAACACATCAGCCAACACCTACGAAGTCTCCACTGGCTCCCCGTGGAGAAAAGAGTCACTTTCAAAATCCTCACTCACGCCTACAAATGCCTACACAACAACGGACCCAAATACCTCAACGACAGAATCACCTTCCACGTACCCAAAAGAAACCTCCGATCTTCCAACCTCGCACTGGCCGAAACCCCGCGCATCCACAGAGCCAGAGCAGGCGGAAGATCCTTCTCTCACATTGCAGCCAAGACCTGGAACGAGCTACCGGCAGACATCAGACGCGCCGCATCCCTGAACACCTTCAGGAAGACCCTCAAGACCTGGCTCTTCGGCTAAACAGATCTGCGGACCCCCCTCAGCGCCTTGAGACCCTCACGGGTGAGTAGCGCGCTTACAATTCCCTGATTGATTGATTGATTGAAAGGTACCCTCAGGGGTTCTACCTTGCTGTGTCATGTCGGCCGAGGATGACGATAGTTATGAACCGTATAAATAGTTATGAAAAAGTTGCAAACAACGGCGGACACAATAACCGCACTTCCTGCTACGTTCCCTTAGTGATTGAAACTATATCCTGATGAGTGTGCACACACAACTCCAGCACCTGCCGTCGGTGGGTGCCTACTGCTGGGCAGAGAGAGAAACCAAAGAAGATTGGAGTGGTGCACTACTTCTAAGTAAAAACAGTCCTTCAATAAGTCATTTAGTCTTGATATCTTTTCTCAGTAGATCCTTTATTTTTCATATACATCCAACAATGAAAGATATACACCAGCCAACGCCTTTCGTTCATAAGGAATGAACTTCTTCAGGGCATAAATTGCAGTAGAAAAGTAGGGGGAAGGGCAATACCAAATATCCCCTGTGAAGTGCTAGATGCAAGCTCTAACCGAATCTTGAAGTCATGTCAAACAATAGGTAAAACAGATCTGCACAAAATGATGTGTCTGTGTAGGCCTCCTTGATAAGGGCCAACAATCACACGATCTTTTTACCGCCAACAGCTGCCTCTTTTTTCTTCTCTCCGTATAAATAGTTATTATGCAGAAGATGGTAATCCTGCTGTGATTCTGAGAATGCTCATGCATAATAAATGAGGCTGTACCACACAACATTTATGCAGCACCTAACTAGGTAAAAGGCCAGCACTAAACCCCTTATGTAGTACAATGGCAGGGTAAATGTAGGGGAAAGGTTAGGTGACTACCCAGGCCTATATTGGGGTACATTGCGAATCATAACACCTTCTTGATGTTCATTGCATTTATGTCATTTTGGTATGTCCTCTTAGTCTACATTTGTAGTGAGGAAATTTAGAAAAAGCAGGGAAGATAAGGCTGAGACAAGGAGACAATGTTAAATATGAAACAAGACAAAGGTGAAATGTATGGGGTGGAAAGGGACAGGTTGAGAAAAATTAAAAGGGAGGATGACCGGGAACAGGAGAGAAGGCAGCCGCATGTGGAGAGAGTGACAAGAGGTACATAGAGCAGCATGAGCAGTGCTGAGGTACAGGTGACTACCCTAGTGGCAGTGCAATAGAAGTTTGACTGCAATGTAGCACATGGGAAGAAAAGAGTGGGCCTGAGCAGAAAAGCAAAGTTAAAGAAATGACATGAAATTTGAACTCTTGTCTTTGAGCACCAAGTTTGAGCTTTAAAACAGGTGGACTCTGAAAAGAGTGGAGTCAGGTGGACCATGTCTCTGAAGTAGGTGTGTTAACCCACAGAACTACACTTACTGGCTTGGATCATTTGAAATGTGAACGTGTCTTGGATTTGGAGCAGACACTGTTCTCCCTTTGGCTCAAGGTTTTCAAACCACCAACTGGCACTTGCAGAGATGGTAAGGATGATCAAGAGGTAGAACATGTGTGACCAGAGCAGTCTGGGGAACACCATGCTGCTGTGGCAGAAAGCTTTGGTGAGAGAAGTGCCAGGTGCTGTCTATATACAGTATCAGTGACATTCATTTTGGGCCAAGGCCATAAAAGCACATAAATAATCAATGATAAAACACTAATAATCATAGTGCAATAAATTACATGGTCTAAAAGCAAATGCGGCTAAAAACAACATTAAAAGTGTTGTGTGAACTGACACTAAGGATTCAAAATAAAATACATTAAAAATGCACTTTTGATGCGTATACACTCATTAATATAATAACATCAGATATTTTACTGTTTAAGGCGTTAAATTTGGCCCTTGTTCCACATAGCCAACAAGTAGCGAGAGAGTGCAAAAACCAATGGTTTACTACAGCTGGTTTTTAATATTGTTAGGGCAGATTTATATTCTCTAATCCCCAAATTCTGTAAGAGTGGTAAGATCCAATGATGCCTACTAGTTAAGTAGGCCGGGCAGAACAACATTACATGTTCTAGAGACTCCTTAGAGGCCCTGCAACCTTGGCAGAGCTGTTCATCTGCGAGAGGGGATTTGACCCATTTGATAGTGAACGAACGAAGATGTAAGGTCCCATAACGAAATAGCAGGAACAAGCATCTCGCTTGGAGGGGGGGTTCAATCTCATCCATGTAATCTTCTCTAGTGAATGAGCCTTTAATTAAGAGGAAGGCATCTGTCAGAGAGCTGTGCCAGGCATTTGAGTGTATTAAGGACTCTCAATGCTGCCAATATGCTAATTTAATATTGCTCTTGGAGACTGGCCTATCCTCTCTTGGGGCACTCCACAATGATGGTAGCCCGATATCCCACAAGGTGGCTTTAATATGCTTTATCCAAGGTATATTACTTTAACCCACCAGGCTAAGTATTTCTTCTAATCCATCTCGGTATGGGCAGAGATCTGGAGCAGCCCAAATCCTCCTCCAGAAGAGAATGGGACTGAGACCAACTTTGTCCGAAAGGGGTCTCAACCCAAGTCAAGCCTTAGTGGCAACGAAGGAGTACTTATAGCGACACCCACTAATGTTCGCAATAGTCTGTTTTCCACCAATTCTAGTGAAGAGACTTCTAGATGGCCCACAGTTCCCCACCATACACGGCCATCCCCAGGGCTTGATCTTAATAGTAGTGCCGGGTGTGCCAGTCGGAACGCAGAGTTATGGGCCAGCTTTGTAATACTTTGTGTTACTTGCTCTACTCTTAATCTGTGCTACATAATTTGTGCCTGCTACCCACTCTGCTCTGTTAATGTAATGCCCAGATAGGTGAATGTCTCCACTCTCTCCAGGGGTTTTCCTGCCAAAGACGGATTTACCCTGGATGTGTGACCCGGGTTTATTACCATAAATTTGGTATTGGCCACGTTTATTTCAAGGCTGTATGCAAAAATGTTCAAAGTAATCTAATAATGTTTGGAGACCCATGGGTGATTTGGAAATGAGGAGGGTATCGCCCGCAAACATGAGGGCAGGAATCCTCATGTCTGCCAGTTTAGGGGCATTATCACCCTGATCTAGGTGCTTTATAAGGTTGTTGATGTAGAGTGAGAATAACGTGGGAGCAAGTACGCACCCCTGCCTAACCCCCTCTATTGACGGGAAATGGCTCTGTCAGCTAACCTGCCTTCCCACATCTGGCCTATGCATAGTTATTGTTGTGCAGCCTCACTATAATATCTTGTAGATAATTGAGCATCCCCAGCTCCTGCAGCACCCACCATAAAGTTGACCTAGGGACTAAATCAAAGGCAGAGTGGAGGTCCACTAATACGATGTACAGGCGAACTTCCCCGAGGGTGACAGTTTTCCAGATTAACATCAGGAGTCGGAACACCTGATCGACCGTACTCGTGGCCTTCCTAAATCCCACCTGCAACGGGGACAAGATGTTATTATCTGTCATCCAATCCTGTAGTCTGCCAAGATAACCCTGCCTGTGATAGCCAGGGCTATAACATCTGAAACCCATGTACATGAGATCAGACAGGGGAGCATTGCCAGTTTAGCCAACAATTCTTTCCGCGACAAGAACTCATTTGGTTGCCAGGACAGGAACAGGTTGAGGACCTTGTTCACATCACATAGCTCTGAGTACCCCGGAACCGGTGGCAGTGATAATTTAATCCCCCTCAGAAGTCGACACACAAACGGGTGTTCTCCAACCGGGTAACCCTTCCACCGGAACGTGCCCTGCCGAAATGGCAGAACAAAAGGTATTGCCAGGGCGATAGGCCAAACCTTGATGGGCCAGGTTTGCTAGAAAATTCAAGATCTGCACTATGTCCGCGCCCACTGGATCACAACCCCGTCACACACCAACGATACCACAGTCTCCAGGCTGACTGGTATCTCTTGACCATGCTGTCAGACCAAGCCTTGGACAAGAGGTCTCCAGCGTATGCCGAAAGGCCTGGGATTAACCATCTATTCCTGTAATCCTCCACACCATCAAGTGTAGGGACCCCTCCAGCACCCTCTGATTAGGCCTGGGCGGTGAACTCCGCTCCGTTTGCGGAGTTTTCTGCACTCCGCGGAGCTCGCGGAGCTCGCGGAGTGCAGAAAACTCCACTTCGAGTAGTGCAGCAGAGTTTTTCCCCCGCTCGCAAATGGTAGGTTCGCGAGCGCGAGTTGCCGCTCCGGTAGAATTTCTACCCAAGCGGCAGGAAGACCAGCGAGAACAGCAGTTCGCACTACACTCCGCCACTTGTGGAACTTCGCTGAGTTTGTTTGTAACTTCGCAGAGTTCCGCGTAGCAAAACTCTGCGAACTACGCCCAGGCGCAGAACCTGATCAGGGTCGAGTATAAGCTTTGGAAACTGGGGGAGACGGGTTGGAAAATCCCAAGAAAGTTCCAGTAGAACCATTAACCAAACTTGAGACGTCCAAATCGGGGTGATGAGAACTAGGCCTGGGCAATGAACTACGCTCCATTAACGAGTTTGCTCCGCATAGTGCAGCGGAGTTTTATCCTCACTCGCGCTTGCGAAGGGTAAGTTCGCAAGTGCAAGCTGCCGCTCGGGTAGAATTCCTACCCGAGCGGCAGGAAGACCAGCGTGAATGTCAGTTTGCACTGCACTCCGCCACTTGCGGAACTCCGCTGAGTTTTTTGTCACTTCGCGAAGCTCCGCGTAGCGAAACTCCGCAAACTACGCCCAGGCCTGATGAGAACCACCTCCGCACATTGCCACTTGATCTGGGCAGATGCTCTCGTGATCATCACAAATGGCGGGAACGTGTAGGCTCGCTCCTGAGCCCAATCCTGCAGGAAGGCATCTGTGGCTGCCACCAAAGGGTCCAGCCTCGACCTGAAGAACCGGGGAATCTGATGATCCAGTCTGGAGGTAAAAAATTCCACAGAGAACAGACCCTAAAGGCTCTGCAGCATGGCAAAAAATGCTGGATGCAACTTCCAAAGACTGGAATCTCGAAAGTGGTGCAAGTGCCAGTCCACCACCTGATTCTCCTGCCTAGGGAGATACTCTGCCGTCACTGAAATCTGGTGGTCAAGACAGAACTGCCAAAAAGTTGTTGCCAGGTCTGAGAGTAACTTCGACCGAGTGCCGCCTAGGTGATTTATGTAACCGACCGCCAAGATATTGTCCATCTTGAGAAGGACACATGATGGAATACTGTCTCTGGTCCAGCAACGGACTGCGAAGGACGCTGCCAAAAGCTCCAAACAATTGATATGCAGTGTCTCCTCCTGCGGAGACCAAGAACCTCCAGTTGAAAAATCCCCATACCTGGCGCCCCAGCCTGATCTGCTGGCGTCAGGCTTGATAACCAGGTCTGGTGTGGAGCCAAATATCGCTCAGCCATTCCACACCTCCATATGGGTGAGCTACCAGCCAATCTCCTGGCGCCATTCGTTGGACAGGGTCACTGAGTGAGAGTAAGGAAGGCCTCTCCGCAGATGCACCGCTTTCAACCTCTGCAGGGCTTGATAATGCAATGGACCCGGAAAAATGGCCTGTATAGAGGCCGACAGCCCCACCAATCGGGCAATCTGTCTGAGGGGCACCCTCTGCTTGACCAGCGTCCTGCGGAGCTCGTGCCGGATTTTCGGCATCTTCCACAAAGGAAGGCTGAGAGTAGCCTCGGTAGACTATCATGAAACCCAAGAAAGTGGCCTTTTGAGCCAGTACCAGAAGAGACTTTTTGACGTTGATGACAAAACCAAGCCCCTCCAACAGGTCGACCACCTGTTGCAACTGCTGCCATAATTGCTGGGGATCATGCGCCACAAGAAGCATGTTGTGAAGGTAAACAATAAGGCAAGTTCCCCATGCCCAAAGATGTTCCACGAAAGCCTGAAAGGCAGAGTGGTGAACTGGCACACCTGCTGATGCCAAAAGAACTGGAGGAACTTCTTGTGCAGTGGAAAATTGGGATAGCGAGGTACGCACACTTTAAGTCCAAATGGACCATCCACTCTGCCATGCGTAAGACGTCCCTCAAGAGGTGTATTCCCTCCAATTTGAAATGGCGGTAAGCCAACCACTCGTTGAACTCGTGCAGGTTCAATACCGGATGTTATCCCCCATCCGCTTTGTCTACCAAGAACATGTTGCTTATGAAACCCTGTGGTGCGGCGAGGTAGGGAAATAGCCCCTTTTTCAAGGAGGGAGGCAACCTCTGAATCAATCAGCTCCGCCTCTTGCCGTGAGAACTGGATAGGCTTGGGCCTTGTCCCCTGGCACAGAGTGCCGCAGAACTCTATGCAAAAGCCTTACACCGTTTGCAACACCCAAGCATCGTTTGTGACCGTTTCCCACATGTGCATAAATCTGGCCAAGCGGCCGTCCACTTGCAAGAGGGAAGAGGTAGAAACACTTACCGAAGTTTGAGGCATTTGTCGCCTCCTCTGAAGCCACAACCTCTTGATTGTCTTCCGCAGGTGGGGTAGAAGTTGTTATAGCGGGCTTGATTCTGAAACTGCCTGCGCCTGGAGCCTTGCCCTCTGGAGTTTTGGAAGGACTGGCCGGTTGAGCAGCCTTTACCTCGACCGGCCCCACGGAAAACCCGGGAGGAGAAAACCCGCTTTATAGATGACTGGGCCTTTTCAAGAGATGTGAATGTATTTACAAATTTTCCGAGCTCTTCAATAAAAGGCTCGCCAAACAATCCTCTCTGGGCCACCGCTCCGGCTTCGGAATCAGCTAAGTCTCCCAACTTTGGGTCAACCTGGATAAGGAAACATCGTCTCTGCTCAGTAGACAGCACGCCGTTGGCGTTACCGAGAAACCCCACTGCGCGCTGTGCCCAACTGGAGAGAGCCTTCGGAGATATAAGGGCCCCCGCGGCTTTGGTGCCCTCGGCCATGTCCAGAATCATAGTGATAGGACCCAGGGCGTCCAAGAGCTTATCCTGGCACGCCCGCCAGGACCTATCGATCCTCTTTTTGGGGACCTTAATAGATTTGGCCAGGAAAGTCGCCATCCTGAGGTCCAACTCGGGGGGTCTGGGCAACCTTGCCATCTAGAGAGGGGCGAGGACACTCCATCCGGAGTCGACTACGAGCCTCTTTCCCCATGGGGGTGCGAATCCTACTAGCTATATAGCTCGCCACCTTAGAAGAGGGTGTCCACTTGGACGACTGAGGGTGTAAGATCAGCTCTGGGTCCAGCATGTCTGACATCTCCTCCACCCCCTGAAGGTCACTAGGAAATTGTGTTGCCACCGGGCGCCATGGCCTGGAGGGGCCGGCCTCCTCATATGCATCCCCCTGGGCATCATCTCCCATCCCTTGTGCTTGGCTCGCGGGTGGAGGCAGATTGGGTGGAGATGCGCACAGGGTCCGTGGGAACAGTCAATGACTGGTTCTGGGCAAGGAAAGCCTCAACAAACGTGCAAAGTCCTGGTCCACTCCGTCCACTTTGGGTCGCTTTGCTGAGGCCGGTTGTCTCTCCCCCTGCGCATTCTGCAGGTTGTTAGTGGCATTCGCCAGTGGCGTAGCCCATTTAGCGCAATCACACGCAATCTGCTGCGCTAGGCACTGCTCCATGGGGGCCATCGGCTCCTCCACAGCCCTGTAGATGAACGCGTCCACTGCGTCGTAAGAATCATCATCCCAGGGAACCTGGGCCAAGGGATCCTCGTCCCACTGCATGTCTGCTTGCTCTGACATGCCTGCAGCCCAACTAGTACCAGCGTGGTTAAGCTAGGGGTCCCTCTGGTGCTATCTAATCCCTGAGCTGCTTAAGGCAAGCGGGGCAGCGCAATACCTCCAAGCAGTCCTGTGGGGACTGTGTTACAGATGCTGGGGACCAGCTAATTATAGATATAGGGCACAGCCCCAATTCCAGGGGGAGTCTCAGACCCGAGGACACTGCCCTGCTGCCTGCTAAAATTACAATGAGGCACAATTATCCCCCTGGGTGCATGTCCCCTCCAGTTCAGTAGTGAGGCCTGACAGAAAATACAGACCCAATGGGTGTCTATAGGCTCACACAAAACCTACCCCAGAAACAGCACAGGATTTCCAATTCAATGCAGGCTTCCCAGCCTGTACAGACCTCAAGGAGTGTGCCACTCTCCAAGGGCTGGAGGAGGCTCTGGCAGGCGACGGGCGAATTTGGATCCTGACAGGGAATCCAAAATTCACGCGTCACGGGCCATAGAGTTTTCTCGCTGCAGCCGTGCCACCTAGCAGTTGGAGGTCACCACCGCACTCCGTCGCAAAGCAGGGTAAAAAATATTGCTGAGTCACGTAGGAACGCAAAGCAGTTCTGTGACTGAACCAATTTACCATTCAGAACCAAACAGGCATAGCACATATAACACCACAAAGAATGAGAGAAGGAAAAAATGCTCTCATCTGTGGCTGCGGGCAGCAAAGAAAGAGGAAGACCAAGACACTGAAAAGGGGCTATATGCTGGATCCTGGACTCTGATTGGACAATGGCCCATCATAGACTGTGCTTGTCTGTTGTTTGTTTTCTCCATTTTCCCTGGAGTTCTGGAAAATGTCGTTTTTGATGCTTTGTTAAAATGGCTGCTGTGAAGATTAAAGTGGAGAAAGAAAAGCATAATCCAAAGCCTCTGGTCCTGACATAGAACCTGGTGCTCAAATAAAGCACCCTATTGCCTCTGGTCCAGTATTGCTGTATATACAACTGCGCAAATAAAATACAACAGGTAGCCAGGAACATATTTACCCAGAGGATTGGGACTGCTACCTACTGGCCCTCTTTGCTATCCATCAACCCCACCCCTATTTTGCCAACATCATTTTTCAAGTTGTTATGCTTTAGTCGGTACTTGGCACTTTTAAAACCAAAACCACAAATCCCCCCCACACTCCCTATTGACAGAAAAGTCTGGACTGCTGAATGCTCACTGCATTTAAATAAAAAAAAGTTCTTTCTTTGGAGCATTTATTTAGCGCTTATTACCCCTGAGTGGTAAGGACTATATACAGGAAATAGCAAATAAAGACAATTTAAGATTTCTGCCTTGTTTGCTTGGAAGCAAAAGACACACAATTGATGGACGGAATGCAGAACAAATCAAAACATTCTCCCCCAGTCAAGAGATCTGGGTTAAATCCATCATTCTTTTGCTCACCATGCGACCCCAGTTTAGACCTGGCCATATGCAAAACAGTCTTGACCCTGTGCCTCATGGGAACAGTCCAGCCCGAACTGCCACGCCAGGTCCTCCCTGGACCGGAAACAAGCATCCTAGGACCGGTTTCGGGGTTTCACCCCTCATCAGCCAGGATAGCTTGATTCCAGTGGCACAGTGAGCACGGGACACACGTCTGGGCATACCCGTCCCCGTCAAGCTATCCTGGCTGATGAGGGCTGAAAGACCGAAACCAGTCCTAGGATGCTTGTTTCCAGTTCAGGGAGGACCTGGCCTGGCAGTTCGGGCTGGACTGTTCCCATTGGGCACAGGGTCAATACTGATTTGCATATGGCTGGGTCCAAACTGGAATGGCATGGTGAGCAAAAAAACGATAGATTTAGGCCCAGATCTCTGTACTGGGGTGAATGTATGACATTGTTCTGCATTCTGTCCATCAATTGTTCTTTTTGCATTTGTCACCCCGAGTGGGACGGGTATGCCCAGACGTGGGTCCCGTGCTCTCCATGCCACTGGAGTCAAGCTATCCTGGCTGATGAGGGCTGAAAGCCCGAAACCGGTCCTAGGATGCTTGTTTCCAGTTCAGGGAGGACCTGGCCTGGCAGTTCGGGCTGGACTGTTCCCATTGGGCACAGGGTCAAGATTGATTTGCATATGGCTGGGTCTAAACTGGAATGGCATGGTGAGCAAAAAAACGATGGATTTAGGCCCAGATCTCTGTACTGGGGTGAATGTATGACATTCTTCTGCATTCTGTCCATCAATTGTTCTTTTTTCATTTGTCACCCCGAGTGGGACGGGTATGCCCAGACGTGGGTCCCGTGCTCTCCATGCCACTGGAGTCAAGCTATCCTGGCTGATGAGGGCTGAAAGCCCGAAACCGGTCCTAGGATGCTTGTTTCCAGTTCAGGGAGGACCTGGCCTGGCAGTTCGGGCTGGACTGTTCCAATTGGGCACAGGGCCAAGACTGGTTTGCATATGGCTGGGTCCAAACTGGAATGGCATGGTGAGCAAAAAAACGATGGATTTAGGCCCAGATCTCTGTACTGGGGTGAATGTATGACATTGTTCTGCATTCTGTCCATCAATTGTTCTTTTTGCATTTGTTTGCTTGGAAGCACAAGAAAATGGCAGAGATTGCCTTTAAAGTGCAGATACAGGGTCTCACATACCATCCAATAAGGACAAGCATGGTCTCTCTTTGAAACAAAGGGTGTTCAGTAAAGTACATTGTCTTGCACAATTTGAACTCCCACTGTGGGTTTTTTGTCCTGGATGTTGTGAATCACCTGTGTGCCCCCCGCCCCCCTTCCCTCTCCAAGAGCCTCCTTTGAGGACACAGCTAGCAGCAAGATAAGCTGAAGGTGTCTGTCGGAGAAAAGAAAATGTTTATTCCAACACTCTCTTCTCCAGCCGTCCTTCATCCTGGCTTTCCCTGGGACAGACACACACACAGCTTAGTGTTTCCCAGAACACGATGCAGGGGCGAGTGTGTGTGTGGGGGGGGGGGGGTGCTGAAGCCCTTTCAGCCCAATGGGCGTTGCACGCCTGCCTACTTATCTATCTGCTCAGCCCCTGCTTGCTCAGTGTTGCATGATGGCTTGGAGGTGGCAGCAGGCGCATATTGTAAGGGATTACTCCCCTCCCCTCAAACCTAAGCTGTAAATGCTATAGAGATGTGGGTGCTCTGGCAGTGGCTGGGATGGCAGCTAGTGCTGCGCAGGCGTGTGGGATTCACGGGAATGAATCATGTTACACTTCCAAGGGGACACATTATGAGGCATTTAGCAAGACTTAGGCTGCTGAATAGAAACAAAAAAATAAGTTGCTGTAGGGAGCACCAGGTGGCTCAGACCTAGTAGTGCTGACAATGCGAGCGGTATCACTGACATGAGCTGTACTCCACCACATGGAGCAGCTAAGTTTGCCCTTAGACACAGCAGCAGATACAGGGGGGCTGACATCAAGCTCATGGCAGGGTGTGGCAATAATTATTAGCTCTCTTGTGGCTGCATGACTACATCTGCAACCTGCCCAGAGTAAGTGTGTGTTGGACTTGGCCCTTTTTGCAGGGTCATCCCTGAACTTTTTGCCTTCCTCCTGTATTTTTTCTGACCTGTATTTGTTGGTTTTATGACTCTGGGCACTTTACCACTGCTGATCAGTGCTAAAGTGCATATGCTCTCCTTTGTAAATTGTTGTAATGGATTAGTGACTCCATGATTGGCTTATTTGATTTACTTGTCAAACCCTAGTACAGTGTACCATGAGTGCCCAGGGCCTGTAAATCAAATGCTGCTGGTGGGCTTGCAGCACTGATTGTGCCACCCACAGAAGCAGCTTGTAAAATATGGCTCGGGCCTGCCATTGCAGAGCCTGTGTGCAGTCTGGGACTGCCATGTCGACTTGGCAAGTGCACACACTTGCCAGTCCCTAAACCTTCCCTTTTCTACATGTTAGTCACCCCTAAGGTAGGCCCAAGTGACCCCTATGGGCAGGGTGTATTGTATGTGAAAGGTAGGACATGCCCTGATGTGTGTGGCATGTCCTGATGGTGAATTACAGCCAATTTCGTTTTTCACTATTGCAAGGCTATCTGTTCCCATAGGCCAGAATGGGCAGTTTGATTATAACATAACATAACTGACCCTAGGAACAAGATAGGAAAATAAAGTTTAGTATGCCTGAACTCAGAATGTTAAAATACATCTTTTAGTGTGGGTGATTTTTACATTCTGTGTTTGAAAGTACCACTTTTAGAAAGTAGGTATTTTCTTGCCTAACAATCCAGTATGCCTCTGCTAGGTTTGTGTATTCCATGTCTGGTTTGTGAGTGACAGGGGGCTGGAGAGGGCTTTGGCTCCAGCAGTCTGATGAGTCAGGGCTGGGCTGAATAGGACCTGCATTGAATAGAGAGCAGGGGGAGGAGATTTCCTGTCACTTGCCAGAGCCTTCATAGAATAGAGAGTAGGGGGAGGAGATTTCCTTTCAGCTACCTGGGCCAGGTCTGCTTTCAACAATGCTGTCTCCACCTCCTGCCAAGAAGCTGCACCAGGGAGGACAGAACTGGTTTTGGCTGGGCACAGACACTCTCTGCCTTCAGAGAACAAAGGATTTTGCAGAATAAATATTGGGGCCCAGACCCCAGAACTTTAGATCACTTCTGGGAATCAACATGAACCTTTGCCAAGGAGAGAAACCAAGGAAGCTGAAGGAGGAGACTGCCCCTACACTGGTGACTGTTTGGGGTTGGCCTGCAGTGGTTACTCATTGCCAAGGAAAGGAGAAAAGGAACTTTGTGTGTACTTTACTATCTTGAGGAAGATCTCCAAGGGCTTTAAGTTGAGCTTGCCTCCTGTTCTGAAGTCTCAGGGACACAAAGACTTCACCACCAGCTCCCCCTCAATTTCCTTGCTGGGAATTCTACCTGCAGAGAGGTGCCTGCTGTTGTTTTGGGCCCTCTGGTGACTGCGTGTCGCTGGGAGCTGGAAGCGCGACGCAACGAGGAAGAAGCGTGTCGCCGCCGCCGCAGTTGCCGTCGCATCGCCTTAGAAGCGTGTCACCGCCGCAGCTGTTCGCGGTCGCATCGCCGAGGAAGCGTGTCGCATCACCAGAAAAGCGTGCCGCCGCAGCAGAGGTTGCCGTCGCATCACCGGAGAAGCGTGTCGCAGGGCCTGTCGCGGCTACAAAGTTCATCGATTTCGCCGCACGGCCGCCGGGCGTGCACGCATCGCATCCACGTTGTCGCATCGCATCAAAGATGCCATTTTGTCGCATCGCACCAGATCGTCGCATCGCATCGATGCGCCATCTTGTCGCATCGCACCGGATCACAGTAAGAAACAGACGGTAAGGAACAGACACATCGCCTCCCCTGCGCTGCAGTAAGGAACAGGTGCGCCGCCTCCCCTGAAGCAAGGAACTGACGCATCGCCTTCCCTGCGACCCTTTTGTTTGCATTGCGTTACGCATCCAAGGTACTTTGAGAGTAAAGTGTCGCATTTACCATCTACATTGAACTAAGCTATTTCTACCATCTGAAAGTCATAATTTTGAATACTGTATTGTAGATTTTTGTCATTTGGTCTTGTGTTAAGTCTAGATAAAGATTACTTATTTTTCTAAACTGGTGTGGTGTCCATTTGTAGTGTTTTCACTGTATTACTGTATGTGTTCACAAATGCTTTACACACTACCTCTGAGATAAGCCTGCCTGCTCGTGCCAAGCTACCAAGGGGTGAGCAGGGGTTATTTTAGGAGTGTAGCCCCCTTACCCTGACTAGAAGCAAGGGCCCCTACTTGGTCAAAGGTACCTCCCTCTGCCAACTAGAGACCCCCATTTCTAACTGTGTATCGTGTGATGACTACTCATGGCTTGAGAATGCAGTATGTCACAGCTACACTCAGCATGAGCCTGTAGACTCTGCACTGCAATACTGAGCATTTCGATCCAAGCAAGTTAAAGACAGAATCAAACCCATAAGCAGCCTATGGGTTATGATGCTACCTGATAGGGGTCCACCTAGGGAAAACATCTTTCGCAGGCCTTTTGGTGATGAGTGTTGTAACAGTGAAGGTTCTAGACAGATTCAAGAGACATGCTCATATGCCTGCCTTAGTCAAGTTAAACACTCACCATAAAATATACATGAACACAGCTTTCCCCACAAGTCTTCAGCAGCCCGTCCCCACAACCATTGTAGTGTTGTGCTGGACACATTCTAGGTCTGAGCAGGCACTTAGTTTGCCAGCCACTCCTTGAAGGGCTGGACACACTTGCACCCCACACTCATCCACCACAGGCATCACGAGTGATGTGACCCTGCAAATAAAAGGGCCAGGGTACATGTGCTCATTGCCAGTTTACTATCACCCAGTGTCTATGTCACTTATTTTAGTAGCATGTGGGCCTAGTGCCCACATCACTACAAACCATAGGTAAAACACTGATAAGTTGTTTTCAGATATTGTTCAAGATAAAATCTGAAGCACATTAACTGACAATCGATCATTGATTACCCAAGAATGTGGGATAACTGGCTTCACCTATTTAAATGATTGAAAAGGGCTGATTTGGAAAGACAGTAGTACATTAAAATCCAGGTGCAACACTCATGCCTGAAAAGCAGACTTCAACAACCTGTGTCGAAGACATGAGCGTAAACACGTTGTGTACCAGTGCATAAATGAAGGAACACAAACAGGAAGCAGGCACCAACTCTGCATGATGAGGCACTCTATCGTCCCCGCAGATTCAACTTAACTTGCTACTACCTGTAGAGTCACCTGCACGCAGCTCAATAAACCAACAAAACCTTGCACGTTCACCTGCTGGAGACTCCAATGCATCAGATGGTGGTCAAAAATATGTAAAATATGTCACACAGAATTAAGGTTATCAAGGTTATTGAGGAACCTCAAGGGCTGTATGACAACAGAACCAACTGAGCTAACATGCACAGCGACTCATCCAGGTTTTAATAGTACAGCTCTACAGTAACTATTATTCAAGGAATTCAAAGATATGACAAAGTATACAAGAGATTTTACAATCAAATATTGTAGAGCATTTCACCTTAAGAAGGTACCAAGTGCAATTCACTTTTGCTCAAGAGGCAACTCACGTCCGGAAGCAAATTGTTGAGAGTCATATCCTTGAAATTCTCCAGAGGAACACAGGAACAAGACAGCCTAACAGCATAACAGAAACGAGTCTCAGCTGACGCAGTGTTGGTTTCTATGTTCCGGTGGCCTTAAACCATATACCCTTTTCAGTTCCAGAGGGGTGCAGCTTTCACCATGAGTGTCTATGATCTGTTTAGGGGCTTCTTCGGAGTCCCGGGAAGTAGAGATCCCTTCTTCAGGTGCATCGCTCATGATGTGGATGAAGACGAGGAGGATGACGATGAAGGCCGTGCTTACCCTTTTGGCAGTAGAGAACCCAAAGGTTTCGGATTCAGTTTTGGCCCTGGAGGATCCTTTTTTCACTGCAGTTTGGGCTACGAGGAAGTTGTCTAGGACTTCAACAAACTCTACCGATACTGACGAATGGGCAGCCAGCCCAATAAAGCTTCCTAGTGCTGGCAAGTATCCTGTGGACCGAGAATGGGGCCATTCTTTGCAAGACTCTATGCTGAAAGAACCAGACAGTGACCACCCTAAGAACAGCGAAGGCTCCCTACGTCCAGAAGCAAAGGACATACCTGGTTTCCGATCACCTGAGAGAAGAACTCCTTGGAGGCCTTCTGGCAGGATTGAGGATTTCTGGAAGGCTCTACCACAAACAGTAAAGGATGCTGCTCTAGAAGATCAAGATCTAGATTCTCAAGTATTGTCTGAGGGTCTCGACACAGTTCTAAGACCATCAAAACCAGAAACAAAATCCTATTTCAAGAGTGTGTCAGTCACCAAAGTAATGGGACCAGGCGGGACAATTGAAGAACATTGCACTGTCAAAGACAGCCATAGAACAGTAGAGACCACTGTAACCCGAAGGAAAGGTGACCAGGTGTTTGAAAGAACCTCGATCACCGATGAGGAAGGAGAAGAGAAAGTCTCAGAGAAGATGATCCATACATATGATTGAGACCTTGAACAATTCACTGATATACTGAAGAACTAGGATCAAGTGGGCACAAATTTGAAGGATTTGTCAACTGTTCTGGGCATGTTTTTCCGAGGATGGTTTACCAATTGATAGACTTCACGATGCACCAGATGAAATCCCTTGCCATTTATTTTATTTAGGGGTGCATGTGTTTTTAGAAAATTAGTGAGCAACGTTAGTGCTCATTACAAACAACTCTGAGAATTTACTACAAATTCTCCAGAAGCATGGAGCAAGCCATGGATGCAAAGTGGAAATCATAATTTGAACAGCAGACTGCCGGGACAGCAAGGACCTGATATTGAAACTGTCCCATGTTTTGCCCTTCAACTGGGGGTCAGTAACCGCTCGCCATCCAATTTAAAGAAATGTTGCGTTTTTTTTTTTTTGCATCTTGATCTCTAATGTTGCATCTTTTCCATGAGAACTGCATATCTTCTAAGCACCAGCTCTTCTCTGTTTGATATGTGGCACTACTCAGTTCACATTGTTTTTCTTTTTTCCCTTCAGCATCCTTTTTGCTGATGCTTTTCTTAGATCTAGTAGCTAATGTTCAAAATGGCTTTGCCCTGTCGGCAGGAGTTTTTAGGGTAGTGCCCCACCCCTTCCTACCAAGTCTTTAGATTGCCTCCTAAACTAAAATTCGATCCCTGAATCAGTTTTAGAATCCTAAGTGTACCCAATTTAGAAGAGCTTTATGTGACAGGGAACATGCATCCTGTCCAGCCTCCCACTCCTTCACCTGACAAACAAGACATGGCTGAATTACATCCACCATTGTTCACAGCAAACACAACTATTTTCAGTTATTCTTACTGATCATATGTGAATCATTTACCTCCCTTTCTTCATAAAAATGACTTTACCTCTGTGATACAACAGGCACAAACTTTTACCTTAGTACTTATTTATTAAGTCTTGAGCATTGGCTCTGTGAAGAGAAGCTATCTCTTGTGCCCAGCAGCATAACTCTGATGTTTTGAATGAATGACAGACTTCAGTTGGTCAGGTTTTCATTAAAGCCTTAATAAAAAAAATAAAAAACGTAACAGAACCGAACGTAAATAAACCACAGAATCTGAGTATTTTAGTGTCTTTTGGGTCTCCGGCTAAAATGTGTGTGGTTCATTGAGATAAAAACCTATGTCTTCTCTAGAGTTGAGGCCACAAAGTTCTTTTTAGAAAATTTGTGAAGTGACTCCTTTGTGGGTGTCCAGTGTGGTGACGATTTTTCTCCACTTGTTTGCTACTTGATCTCACCAGTTACCCACTGCAAGGCTTATGCCGCAAGGTGGATGGGACCCCTGTTATGTGTTCACTGAGGTCTTCTTTTCCCTTTCTGGGTCCCTTTTTTCCTTTCTCCTTCTAGATTCGTATTTACTTTTCCCCTGCTGAAGAATGACTACTGTGTTTGTGTTATTGATTCTTCTAAGCTATTTGAAAATTAGTGAGGCTCTTGTGATTCAGCGGTGATTCGGGACTAATGGGGGTGTAGCCCAGCTGAGTATTATTTATTTATTTATAAAGTTTTATATAGCGCGAACATGACCCACGCGGGTATCAGAGCGCTTTACAATATACAGTTATTAAACATTAGATGGTTGAGGTAGTATACATACATTCGGTATTCGCCATTCAGTACAAAAGAGGTAGATAGTAGTATATGGGTAGCATAGGTGACTAGTAGTCAACATTTGAAAGGATTTATATAGCGCTGGCTAGACCCGGAGGTATCAGAGCGCTTTACATGAGAATCAGAACATAGTTGCAGGTTACATCGTTACAAAGGTTACACAGTTATTAGAGCATAGCTACATAATTACATGTTAGGTCGAGACAAACAATAAGGACATATACGTAAGGGAAAAAGCAGGCAAGGGGAGAGATACAAGGGGAGAGGGGTAGGAGCAGGGGAGTAGACATAGAATGAAGGGGGGAAAGAGGAGGGGGAGGGTGAAAGACACAGCAAGAAAGAAGAGGGGGAGGGTGACGGGGGCACAAACCGGTAAACGCGTAATAGCAGCGTCCAAAGTCCAGTAAACTGTGATCCCAGGGGAAGTGGCATCATTCCCCCATCTCCATTGCGAGAGGCTCCCTATTAAGCAGTGGACTCTCTCAGAGGGGTCTCTGAGACTCCAAGGTCTACCTACTGGATCCTTCCCCAAAAGGGGAGAGGGAGTGCTTTGGCAAGGGGCGCCATACCAAACCTCAACTGTGAGTGGCTCCCTTAGCGCAGTGGACTCTCTCAGAGGGAACACAGACTTCAGAGTATAAATATTGGATCTTTCCCCAACAAGGGGAGAATGAGTGCTTAGTCAAAGGGCACAAGGGACAGGGGGCTAGGCGGCGTAGCAGACAGGGGGAGAGATTCAGGGGAGAGGGGATAGGAGCAGAGGAGGTAGACAAAGAATGAAAGAGGGAAAGCGGTGGGGGAGGGTGAGAGACAGAGCATGAAAGAGGAGGGGGAGGGTGAAGGGGGTACAAACCGGTAGACGAGTAAAAGCCGCGTCCAAGGTCCGGTAAGCTGTGCTCCCAGGGGAAGTGGTATCATTCCCACATCTCCGCTGCGTGAGGCTCCCTTTACGCAGTTGACTCTCTCAGAGGGGTCTCTGAGACTCCAAGGCCTACCTACTGGATCCTTCCCCAACAAGGGGAGAGGGAGTGCTTTGGTAAGGGGCGCCATACCATACCTCAACTGTGCGTGGCTCCCTTGACACTGTGGACTCTCTCAGAGGGGGGTCCCTGAGACTCCAGAGTATGAATATTGGATCTTTCCCCAACAAGAGGAGAAGGAGTGCTTAGTCAAAGGGCAACAAGGGACAGGGGGCTAGGAGGCGGGTCGGAACTGGCAGGTCAACAGAGGGGGAACAGACGGCAAAAGAAAAATCACATTAATACAAAAAGATAACACATTCAATACCAGGGTAAATTAGCGATCTAGAAAAAGACAGGATCCGTGAAAGGCAAGGGTCAGGGGGGACAGAGGGAGGGAGACAGCGAGTTGAAGAGTCCCACAAAGAAGAGAAACAGATAGCAGAAAAGGAAATGTGTACATTGTAGAGTCACTTAGGAGAGAGATGTAAACGGGAGAGCTCAGAATCACAAAATAGTGATATTAAGTACAAAGAACTACTGCGTATACTAGTGGTTAGAGTTGTAACTATGCAAATAGTAAATTCACTCAGGGAGAGGGAGAGGACGAGGGGGAGGAAGGAATAAGAGACAGAGGTAAAGTCAGCCCAAAGACCGAATGGGTAGGTGACGGCCAGTGAGGTAGTCCGAGGCCAGTCTCCCCTATAGCTCTCAAGGAAGCACTAACGGGGGTGGGCGAGGGGAAGGGTGGGCAAGACAGGGAGAAAGGGAGAAACTGTGCCCAAGGTCCGGCTGGGCAGGTGACGGTCAGGGGGTGAACCAAGTCCGATCTCCTCATTAGCTGAACAGAGCAGCTCCACCGGGCGTCGGACAAATCCTCGGACTCCGCTGTCAGGAAAGAGGTCATGTGTCCTCAGGGAATGTCAGAGTGGTGCAGGGGGTAGGGGGGGGAGGGAGGCCATGGTCATAAAGAGATCTAGAAGTCCTCTTGAGGTCAGGCACAGTCCAGGAAGGGTTGAGTAGGTAAAAGTTCAGCAAGGGGGAAGAAGTCACCAATGTCGGCCATGTTGGGGTCAGGCATCCTGGGACCCTTTTCCAAACCGAGAGTGTGCCGAGTACGACAGAGCTTTGTGGGGAGGGGGGACCGCTCACCTCGATCTTCGGCAAACAGGTGCCTCTAGGCTCAGGGCCAACAAACCGGCATGTCCGCTGCGGCCAAGGGATGTTTTTCACGTGCAGCGGACAGGCCACACAGCTCTGGTATTTCAAACGCGGGTCCGTTCCATCCCGGGCACAATGGTAAGGAACACAGTGCTTTACAGCAGGAGGGGCCCCAATAAGTCGGGGGCACCCTGTATGAATGACGATTGGCCATTCTAGATGAATGCCAAGAACAGCTCAACATCAGTTGTATGGAAGAGACATCACAGGTTAATTGGTTAGGGGGGACGTGGGTCGGTGGACTTCACGAGTGTCTGGCAGGCAGCTCGGGTGCTAGAGACTGAGATAGAAGTCGTGGCTGGATGCACCTGCCCCTGACACTCTACAAGCAGACTGAGAACAAACGGTTGCAACCGGAGGGGGTGGAGCCAACGTGGAGAACAGACGTCTTATCGCACAGATCGAGATTTCAGGTGATGACTTGCTCGCACGCCGCTGCACCAGGCTGTCTCTCTTTGCAACCGCCACGGGACCAAACTCTTCCAGGGCCTTCAAAATAAAAGTCCCACAAACTGCACCTCGTACAGCTCTGCTGACTCTCTTGGAGCCGGAAGGTTCCCCTGCATCATTAGCCGACAGGCCAGTCAATTCATGGCGTTTCTAATCAAGCGATCCTCAGCCCAGCAAGGGTAATTATGCCAAAGTGCGTGACCCACACTTCAGTGCCGATGAAATCGGGCCGCACACGATTCCCGCTCCCGGCCACTCAGTACTCCCCCAAGCAGGCCCCTCCATTTCCCTCTTTCTTGACTCTCCAGTCACCAATGCTTACCGGCATCAGATACGCGCGATATGCGCGATAGCCAGAGTTCCGATGGCCTCAGCAGTCGATTATGCGATCAGGGATCCGGCCGCACCGCTCAGCCGCTAGAGCCCGGCACCGCCGACGGCCGCCATCTTGAGGAGCTGCCGCGATCGCGGCTCGTGAACGCCAGTTCTCTCAGCCTCCAGCGTCTGCGGGCACCCGCGACCAGCCAGTTTTCTCCCCAGGCGTTCCGAGTAGTATTTGTTTGTGAGATTTACCCTGTACCACGCTGCTAGGCGAGTTTATGGTGTAAATGCCATATTTTATCTGCACTAACTTTAATGATTTCATTTCATTTAAACCGAAAAAAAATAATTCCTTGCTGGCATTTCATCTCCTCTATGAAATAGCACATACAACTAAGCTTTGATGTATCTCATATGATTATCCTAACATTCCAGCATGGATCTAGTCCTCGTGGACACCCTCTTTTAAAGAATCTTCTAGAGACCTAACCATTGAATGACATGGAAGGTGGAAGAACAGGGGGTGCACTGCATGCTGCCTGGAGCTGCATGGTACGTTACATTCCATCAGGGTGGAGCTCTATGAAAGAAGCAGAGTGGTACATGTCAAAGTGTTCATACACTTTCAATCACATGACACGTTTCACCACAACAAAATACTCTTAATGATGTTAACACAAGGATGTGAATAGATGACGGAACTCATTCGCAGTATTGGCAACACTAAACAAAGTTATTAATATAGCTGTGTACCCACGCCATTTTTTCACATTTATACATTTATGGGTGGGACCATGTAGCATTTTCATAACAAATCAAACCTTTGTGGTACGCACATTGTAAAGCTCTTCTGTGTCTCTCATTCTGTCACAAGCAGACAAGTAGAACTTGCCTTCTCACAGTTTTCATCCAGCAGGATTTGAAGCTTGGAAAGTCCGTGATTATAGTTGCAGTGTGTCTAAAGTAGCGCCATTCGTTTCTTCTTCATTGGTGCAGTTTAGTCACCAGTAAGGTTTTTGTTTGCTGGTTTACGAGGCCTGCCCTATAGCGGAGCCTCGGTCTTACAGTATGTTTGTCCCTATGCTCCGCTGATAGCCGCCCTGCCTGTATTTTACCACTGCCTAACTATGTGCAGTGAGTTTAACTCTCATAGTACGCGCACAACGTAACACTCACTCCCCCCCCCCCTTCCGTCACCTTTCCGCCCCCGCTGGGCCCAAGAACTCTCAGAATCAGGTTATGTTGTCCAACGCGTAGACTTTTTATTCACATCAAACCAGATAATTCACCATAAACCACTACGAGAGTAAACATATTCTACTTGGATATATATCATAATTCAGGGCATCACACTTTAGCAACATCCACATGTCAAAGGCAGTAAGGAAATTAGGCACGACATTACACTTGAACTTTAACTTGGCCGTACACTTGAACTTGGCCAACTCGGGCACCCAAGGACCCACTCTGCTGCGCCCATTGTGCCAGCAGGCCCAACGCGCTACAGCAAACAGTTGCATTACTTGAAATCCAGGGCACCGCATAGCCCACCGGCCCACCAGGGTACCTGAACACAGGCAGCCTCCCCAAGATTCTACTCAGTCCATACGTTGCGGGTTAGGGCAGTAGAGTCCAGGACCACCAGCAGGTCAGTCCCCCTCCCCGACTACCCTCAGCACACTTCCATCCTACCCCCTCCTGGGGTCCATCCAGTCGCTGAACCTCCATTGCTGTGCATGCCCCTTTGTTGTTAACTGTCAGCGCTCCGCCTTGCTCTTCTGCCGGGTGGGTGGGTGGTTGACGACGCTCCTGCGGCCTCCCCGGGGTCCAAGAGGACAAAGAGGACGAGACCCCTGGGATGCCGCCTTAAATAACCTACTACTGAGTTTCGGTTTCCTTTACGTACCCCAGTGACATCACCGGAGGTCCCACTCCTCATCCAGCCCCCCGGAGGAGGCTCGGTTTCGTGGTGCTACTAAGGGCGCCCCCTCCCCTAGGCGCGTGGGGCGCCTACTCCTAGTACGTGCACAACGTAACACTCACTCCTCCCCCACTTCTGTCACCTTTCCGCCACCGCTGGGCCCAAGAACTCTCAGAATCAGGTTATGTTGTCCAAGGCGTAGACTTTTTATTCACATCAAACCAGATAATTCACCACAAACCACTACGAGAGTAAACGTATTCTACTTGGATATATATCATAATTCATGGCATCACACTTTAGCGACATCCACATGTCAAAGGCAGTAAGGAAATTAGGCACGACATTACACTTGAACTTTAACTTGGCCGTACACTTGAACTTAAACTTGGCCAACTCGGCCCCCCCAAGGACCCACTCTGCTGCGCCCATTGTGCCAGCAGGCCCCAACGCGCTACAGCAAACAGTTGCATTACTTGAAATCCAGGGCACCGCATAGCGCACCGGCCCACGGGGGTACCTGAACACAGGCAGCCTCCCCAAGATTCTACTCAGTCCATACACGTTGCGGGTTAGGGCAGTAGAGTCCAGGACCACCAGCAGGTCAGTCCCCCTCCCCGCCTACCCTCAGCACACTTCCATCCTACCCCCTCCTGGGGTCCATCCAGTCGTTGAACCTCCATTGCTGTGCATGCCCCTTTGTTGTTAACAGTCAGCGCTCTGCCACAGGGTGAGAAGCTCCCTGGCGCACTCACCCTCCCCCCCCTGGCGCCGACTGTGCTCCACAATGGCCCCCAGTATAGTCTGGATAAAGATCACCATCCCTTTTGCCGACAGATGCACTCCATCCTGATGGAACAACTCCCTATTCCCGGGATGGAGGAAGTTGTGCCGAATTGTACCCATCGTGGAACCCGCTAAGATTTGTTTGATCGAATGGTTCAGCTTCTTTACAGATTGGTTCATAGCCTTTACCGGAGCCCCCCCAGCCCATACCGCCCGCGGTATTACCGCCGACCACAATATTGACACCGTCGGTAAGTATTGTCTAATCCTAGACATGGCTGCAAACAAGGCCTGTCTCACCCCTCGCCTGCCTAGTGGCACCATATCATTCCCGCCTGGGTGAATGACTAAAATGACCGGGCGGGGAACTGCTTTAGATCCTATTGCTTGTTCAAGCCGACCAAACAGATCCTGCAATCTTAGACCCCCCACCCCAATCCAATGGTGTGCAAACCCAGCGGCCTCTTGTGCTTCCTTCAGACTGGACCCGCGGAATTGCTGCTCTGCGAATCAAGGAATGCCCACACCAACATACGTGTACTGGGCTGCGGGCATCAACTGAAAGAGAGAAAGAATTGCAGTTATGACCAAGACTGGTGGGCCCCGAGCATTACTCCTCCCTCTACACATGATTTGGCCGCACGTACCGCTGAAAACATGCTGACCGCCATCGACCCACCCTTTTGATTGCTTCTGCTGGCAGGCCCATCGCCGCTGCTGTGGTGGCCGCCCCTATGCGAAAGGAATGGGAACTAAAGTGTGTTGAATCCTCGCCCAGGTAGGCCAACGCTCGCCTACACACCTGAGTGAACTGGTATCACGTCATTGGTTCCCCATCCCTGTGGACTAGAAGCCTGGTTGAGGCCACCATGGGGCGTCCCCTGAGGTAATCCCTTGCCAATGCCACCGGACAGTACGCAGTGTTGTGCACCGTGTGCAATTTCACCCATGTGCCTTTCCCTAGCGGGTCCGTTTTTGACCTTCGGATCCTGAGATGGATTGCCCCTACCTTCAGACAGACATCCGCCACGCCTGGCCCCCCTTCACCCTTGTTTGACGATGCTACCAACTCGGAGATGCGCTAGGCCCCAAAGAAGGCCAGCACGTTTGCCAGGCTGAATAGCCCAACTTCATATTGGGACCAGCACACCTGCTGTAAGGCCCCCAAAAGCCTCCCCAGCCTCTCCAGGTTAATAGGTCGCCTATTGTCCTGCACGCCCAGTACCATGTGTTCCCAACCCCTGATGGCCTTTCATACCCTAAAGTCCTTGGTAGGATCCCTGACTCCTTGTAACCCGGCAAAGAAGGCAATGGCGGACAGTTGCAGGCGCACTAGCGACAGCGATTTCCCTCCGTCCCTCTGCTCCACCAGAAAACCTAGCACTCCTTCTGGGGTGAACCTCTGTGCTTCTGCGCCTGATCTGAACGTTGCGTTGTACACCCCCCAAGCCTTCTCGTACATACTCTGGGAACTCCGCCATCACATCGTCCGATTGCGGCCACAGTGCCCTGAACTCTGCCAACTTAGATCGAGACAAAGCGTCAGCCACTGAATTATCCACACCCGGTACATGTTTGGCAGAAAAATGCACGTTATGCAAGAGACATAGGCGAATAAGAGTCTTCAGCAACCGCAGCACCCAAAGGCATTTAGCGCTTTGATTATTGATGGCCATGACCGCTGACATGCTATCGGACCAAAAAATTATCCTGGTGTTCGCTATTGATGCCCCCCAAATATGTAGTGTGATAATGATGGGAAACAATTCCAGAAAGGTAACGTTGCATGTGAGCCCAGACGCAATCCATTCCCCTGGCCAATGCTGCATGCACCACCTAGAGCCCAACACTGCCCCAAAACCAATGCTGCCCGCCGCATCTGTGTAGAGGGCTATCTCTCTGCTGCTCTGCGCTGGTTGCTGCCACAATAGTGTTCCATTGAAATTATCTAGGAACCCCCTCCATGTCTCCAAGTCCTCTCTGACCTCTCCAGACAATCTTGTGTGGTGGTGCTTAGCCCATAGGCCGGTCATTGCTTGCGCAATGTTCTTTGAAAAAACTCTCCCCATGGGAATCACTCTCAAGGCGAAGTTTAATTGCCCCACCAAGACCTGCAGCTGATGTAGCGTAACCTTCCTGGCCGCTATGCAGGTGTTAACCGCATCCCTGAATGCCCTCACCTTCTCCTGCGGCAACCTACACTCCCCTACCACCGAGTCTATCTCAATGCCCAGGAAGCACAAACATGTGGTGCGACCTTCAGTCTTCTCTTCAGCCAACGGAACCCCCAATGCCTGAGTAAGCTGTTGGAAGCCCTCCAGGGCCCTCCCACATGCCCGGTCATCTGGGGGCCCCATGAACAGGAAGTCGTCTAGGTAATGCACCACATCGTCCGATGACACCAAGTCCCCTCACTGCCCACTCCAAGAATCTGCTGAATGTCTCAAACACTGAACACGCTATGGAACACCCCATGGGCATGCACAAGTCAAGGAAGTACTGACCCTCAAAAGTGAAACCCAGTATCCTCTGGGTGGACTGGTAAAAGGGGGAAGGCCAACTGTTAGACTTGGCATCTTTTGGCGTGTTTCCCCTGACTTTTTGCTTTCTGACCTCCTGGTTTTGACTCCGTTTTGCTGGTGTAATGATTCTGCGCACTTTCCTCACTGCTGTCCAGTGGGAAAGTGCAAGTGCCCCTGTATAAAATGTGTTATGGATTGGTGTTTCCATGATTGGCCTATTTGATTTATGTGTCAGTCCCTTGTAAAGTGCACTGAGAGTGCCAGGGCCTATAGATCAAATGCTGTTGGTGGGCTGCAGCACTGGATTGTGCCACCCACGCAAACAGCCCGTAAAGTGTAACTCTGGCCTGCCATTGCAGAGCCTGCATGCAGCCTGGGGCTGCCATGTCGACTTGGCAAGTGCACACACTTGCAAGTCCCTAAACCTTCCCTTTTCTACATGTTAGTCACCCCTAAGGTAGGCCCAAGGTACCCCTGTGGGCAGGGTGCATTGTATGTGAAAGGTAGGACATGCCCTGGTGTGTGTGGCATGTCCTGATAGTGAATTACAGCCTATTTCGTTTTTCACTATTGCAAGGCTACCTGTTCCCCATAGGCCAGAATGGGCAGTTTTGATTATTACAGCTTATAATCCTAACTGACCCAGGGAACATGGTAGAAATTCGAGTTTAGTATGCCTGGACTCAGAATGATAAAATGCATCTTTTAGTGAAGTTGGTTTTAACATTCTGTGTTTGAAAATACCACTTTTAGAAAGTGGGTATTTTCTTGTCCAAACCATCCAAGCCTGCCTCTGCTAGGTTGCGTATTCCTTGTCTGGAGTGTGAGTGACAGGGGCTGGGGGATGCCAGGAGACAGGGTGAGTCAGCACAGGGCTGAATAGCAAGATCTACATGTAGATGGGTGGGAGGAGATGCACCTGGGACCTGACTAGGGCTGGGCCTTCCCTCCACAATGCTGGCTCCACCTCCTGTGGTGCGTCTGATGTCCCTGGCCTGCACTGTGAAAAGGAAAGAAGGAGACTTGTCAACAAAGTGCTCCAGGACTGACCAGAACTGGTTTGGACTAGGCAAAGGCCTCTCTGCCTTCAGAGAACAAAGAGAAATTGAGGATAAAAAGGGGGACCCAAACCCCAGAAAATTGGAACTCTTTGGGATCAAGAAGACTGCCAAGAAGAAGAGCTGGAGAAGCTGTGAGGAGGAACTACCACTTTGCTGTGTGCTTTGCTGTGTTGGCCTGCAGTGGTTACTTCTGTCTTGGGCAGTGAAAGGACTGGAACTGAACTTTCTGCAATCTACTTTGTGAGTGTCTCCAAGGGCTTCAGGTAGAGCTTGCCCCCTGTTCAAGAAGTCTCAGGAACAGCAAAGACTTCAAGCCCGACGCCGTCTACGACGCCGCTGCCGACTCCGTGTCCTGAAGGCACCGCAGAGGGCACCGCCGCAACGCGACCCTGGTCTCACCGACAACGCCTGCTGACGCCGCCACCGAGCCGCTGCACGCACCGCGACCTGTGGGCACTGCACTCCGCACCGCCTCGCTTCACCACGACGCAGTGGTATCCTCGACGACGACGCTCCACGCCGGACTCGACGCCGCTGCTTGCACCGTGGTTCGGGGGCACCGCTCGTAAGTTACACGACGCACCGCCCTCATCCCGCACCACAGCCTTGGCCCACCGATGCCGGTGCCATCGACTCCAAGTTCGTCAGCCGACGACAGCGCTGCAGCTACGACGACGCTGCTGTTGCACCGTGACCTGCCAGCACCGTGACAAGCACCGCCTTCATCTCACACCGCGACCCTGGTCTCACCGACGACGCCATCCGACGCCGCCACCGAGCCGCTGCTCGCACCACGACCTGAGGGCACCGCACTTCACACCGCAGCACCCGATGCCGGCCGACGCCAGCGCTCCTGACTTCAACAGAGAGGAGATCGATCTGCAACGCGTGTGACTTCGAGGGCCCCGACGATGACGCACCGATCTCCGGAACCGACGCCTGCGGACGCCATGTGTTCGGAAGCTCACCGCGAGGTCATCGACGCCCTGCATTTCTGAAAGGTACTGTTTGCGGGTCTTCCCGACACCGTAGCTGACCCGCGACGCCGCGGTCAGCCAGAACTGTTTGGATTTGTTTGTTCACGACGCCGTGATAGCCCTGGACGGAGCTATCGACATCAAGGAACTGTTTTTAAGGACACTGTGATAACTGAAGATTTTTAAAGTACTGTACTGTGGATTTTTATCGTATTGGTCTTGTTTTAAGTATATAAAAATATTGGATATTTTTCTAAACTGGTGTGGTGTCAGTTTGTAGTGCTTACATTGTATTACTGTTGGTTTTGTGCAAATGCTTTACACACTGCCTCTAGAATAAGCCTGACTGCTCGTGCCAAGCTACCAAGGGGGTGAGCAGGGGTTATTTTAGGAGTGTAACTCCCTTATCCTGACTAGGAAGAAGGGTCCCTACTTGGACAAAGGTGCAAGCCCTTGCCAACTAGAGACCCCCATTTCTAACATTGGTTGTCAGCGGTGAGGATAGGACTTGTGTTTGCACTTGACTTACAGTGATTGGTGTGCACTACTACCATATCGCAGACCATTACATACCACATACAGGTTCTTTTTCTTTTTGGCCTATTTTTGATCTTGCCAGTTTGAACTTGCTACTTCAACATGCCTGAATCTATAGTATCATCAATTGCATCAGTAGAAATTGCCTTTGAGGAGGATCGATTGGAAGCCTACAATGTCAAGGAGTTAAAATCGATTTGCAAGAACCTGAAAGTCCAGGTCAGAGGCCTCACCAAGAAGGATGAGCTACAAAAGGCGCTGAGGGCCTGGGTAGCAGCCAGAGGTGCCAGTGGGCAATCTGGTGATCTCACTGGAGAGGTGGAGGAGCCTGTTCCTAGGGTGGATGTGATTTTGGGAGGGGGGGAACCCTCCAGGCCAGGCAGCAGTAGTTTGTCCCCAGAGGAGCTGGAGGACAGGCGGGAAGTAAGGAGGTTTGAATTGGAGAAACTCAGAATAGAAAGTGAGAGGGAAGAAAAAAGAATAGTCATGGAGGAAAGGAAAATGATACTAGATCATGAGAGAATGATCAAGGAGCTGGAGCTAAAGAGTAGATCCGGTTCAGATGGTGGCAGCAATTCTTCAGCACACACAGACAGGATTGTACACATCCCCAAGAATGTAGGTAAAGAGTACAAAAAGGGTGATGACATACAAAGGTGGTTTCAAGGGTATGAGTCATCTATTCATATGAATGGGGTCCCTGAAAGGAACTGGGGAGCGGGGTTGTGGCCTCTCTTTCCAGAGGAAGCTAGGGATACTCTGATAGCTTTGGGTAAGGGGCAGGACCTCACCTATGCTGACATGAAAGACGCTCTCCTCACTAGGTATGGGCTCACTCCTGAGAAGTACAGGGATCAGTTCAGGTCCAGTAAAAAGTCTGAGGCCAACACTTGGTTGGAATGTGTGGATATGTTCTGTAGGTCGCTGGATGGTTGGGTGAAGGGCAGTAATGTAACAGATTTTCAGGGGCTCTACAATTTGATTGCATGGGAGCACTTGTCTAGTCTATGTTTTGCAGATCTGCGCCAGCACCTAGTTGATAGTAAGCTAACTGACCCCAGGAAGCTTGCTATGGAGGCGGACCGCTGGGTGAGTACCAGGGTCCACAAGAAAGCGTTTGGGGGAGACTCAGCCAAAGGTGGGCAGGGTCCCCAGCAGAAAAGTGGGGGGGACAAGGGTAAAGCACAGGAGTTCTCTAAAGGGCCCCAAACTAGTACCCAGGGTAAAGGTTCCCATCCCCCAGGTGATAAGAAGAAAGGGGTCTCTACAGGGAAGCCTGTTGAGACCGGCCCCCGCAAGTGTTATGCATGTGACCAGGTGGGTCACTTTAAGGGGGACCCCAAGTGCCCAAAGGTGACACAGCCACCCACCGGTGGACAGTTCAAAGTGTTGGCTAGTGTAGCGCTTGGGGAGGAGGGGTGCCCACAGGAGGGTGGGGATCCCGCAGAAATGACCCTCGTCTCACTAGGGGACAGTGAGATGGTCCCAGGAAACCAGGTGCCCCCTAACACAAAGAAATATAGCACCTGGGTGACCATCAATGGGAACAGGGTAGAGGCTCTCAGAGATACTGGAGCCAGTGTGACCTCAGTCCGGTGTCACCTGGTCTCTGAGAAGCAGGTAGTCCCAGGGGCATTCCACCAAGTAGTTGCTGTGGACAACTCTGAGCGCCAGTGTATGGTGGCACAGGTTCCCTTTGAATGGGGGGGGTCTCAGGTCCCTTGAGGGTGGTTGTGAGCCCTACCATGCCTGTAGATTGTCTGCTAGGTAACGACCTGGAGCAGTCCTTATGGAAGGATGTTGAGCTCAGGTCTCACTTGGAGATGCTTGGGTTGCCAGAGTGGGCATGCGTGTCTACTCGGTCAATAGCAGCCAGGAAGGGTGATCAAGAGGACTTGGAGCCTGGAACAATGGCCCAAGTCCCTGCCAAGAGGAAGGGCAGGGGCGCGGGAAACCGGCCCCCGAAGTTCCCACGGACCGGGAGGAGGCGGACCTCGAGGGGACGCCCGGTGCCTACAGGGGAGCAGGTAGCCGAACTGGGAGACATCTCTGAGCTGACCCATTGGCAGCAAGAAGGGGGTCCCACCAGGGAGGAGTTCTGCAGGGAGCAGAACGAGTGCCCTACTCTGGAGGGTCTGCGGCGGCAGGCTGCAGACCAGGCAGCTGGTAATCAGTCCGGGTCACATCTGATCTACTGGGAGAATGGTCTCCTATACAGTGAGCCTAAGGTTGCTGAGCCTGGGTCAACCCGTGTGCTGGTGGTACCCCAGTGCTTCAGGACCTTCCTACTGGGTCTGGCTCATGACGTGCCTTTAGCAGGACATTTGGGGCAGGACAAGACCTTTGACAGGCTTGTCACCCACTTCTTTTGGCCCCAAATGCGAAGGCAGTCAGATGCACACTGTAGGTCTTGCCAAACTTGCCAGGCAAGTGGTAAGAGTGGGAGGAAGGTCAAAGCTCCTCTCCAACCTTTTCCTGTTGTTGGAACACCCTTTGAAAGGGTAGGGATGGATATTGTGGGGCAACTGGATCCCAAGACAGCCATGGGCAACAGGTACATCCTGGTCTTGGTGGACCATGCCACCCGGTACCCGGAGGCAATCCCTCTCAGGACAACGACGGCACCAGTGGTGGGCCGGGCGTTAATGGGGATCTTTTCCCGTGTGGGCTTCCCCAGAGAGGTGGTTTCTGACAGGGGGACCAATTTCATATCCAAGTATATGACATCCCTGTGGAAGGAGTGTGGTGTAACCTACAAGTTCACCACTCCTTACCACCCACAAGGAAACGGTCTGGTGGAGAGATTCAACCAGACCTTGAAAGGCATGATCAAGGGTCTAACCGAACCCATGAGGCTTAAGTGGGACGTCCTCTTGCCATGCCTGCTCTTCGCATACAGGGAGGTGCCTCAGAAGTCTCTTGGGTACAGCCCCTTTGAGCTCCTGTATGGCCACCCTGTCAGAGGACCTCTGAGTTTGGTAAAGGAAGGCTGGGAGGCAGCTCCCAGGAAAACTCCCCAGGATGTGTTTAGTTACATGCTGGCCTTTAGAAACCAAACTGCCCGCTTCAGGAAACTCGCTCAGGCGAACCTGGAAGCAAGCCAGGAAGAAATGAAGAGGTGGTATGACCAGAATGCCACTCTGGTCGAATTTCAACTTGGGCAAAAAGTGTGGGTCATGGCCCCAGTGGAACCTTGTGCCTTGCAGGACAAGTGGACTGGGCCATATGAGGTGGTGGAGCGCAAAAGTGACGTCACCTACCTGGTGGATTTGCAGGCTCCAAGGAACCCTTTGAAGGTCCTTCATGTGAACCGCCTCAAGCCCCACTTCGAGAGGTCCGAAGTGAGTATGCTCTTGGCGACAGATGATGGGGTGGAAGAGGAGAGTGAGCCTCTCCCTGACCTCCTGTCTACCAAGGAGCATGATGGGTCAGTAGAGGGTGTGATTCTCTCCCCTACACTGACCCAAGAGCAGCAGGGGGACTGTCGCCAGTTGTTGGGACAGTTCGCCCCGCTGTTCTCTCTGACCCCGGTGTTACTCACTGGTGTACCCATGACGTGGACACTGGTGACAGCCCTCCTGTAAAGCACAAAATTTACAGGTTGACTGACCGGGTCAGGGTCAGCATCAAGGAGGAGGTCTCTAAGATGTTGGCGTTAGGGGTGATTGAGCCCTCCAACAGTCCTTGGGCCAGCCCAGTGGTCTTGGTCCCAAAGGCTGCTGCACCCGGTGCCACTCCAGAACTGCGGTTTTGTGTGGACTACCGTGGGCTCAATGCCGTCACCAGGACTGACGCGCACCCCATCCCCAGAGCTGATGAGCTCATTGATCGGTTGGGAGCTGCCCGGTTCCTCAGCACGTTTGATCTAACGTCTGGGTACTGGCAGATAGCCTTAACCGATGGGGCCAAGGAGAGATCAGCATTCTCAACCTCAGAAGGTCATTACCAATTCCGGGTGATGCCCTTTGGGTTGAAGAATGCCCCTGCCACCTTTCAGAGGTTGGTCAATCAGGTGTTGGCTGGACTGGAGGATTTCAGTGCCGCCTACCTGGATGACATTGCTGTGTTCAGTTCCAGCTGGGAAGAACATTTACAGCACCTTGAGAAAGTGTTGAGGGCTCTGCAAGGTGCAGGCCTCATGATCAAGGCCAGTAAGTGCCAGATCGGGCAGGGTTTTGTGGTGTACTTGGGACACCAGGTAGGAAGCGGCCAGGTGGCGCCCCTACAACCCAAGATTGACACCATTCTGGCTTGGGAGCACCCCAAGACCCAGACAGAGGTGAGAGCCTTCTTAGGTCTCACCGGCTACTATAGGAGATTTGTTAAGGGCTATGGCACCATCGTTGCCCCCTTAACAGAGCTGACTTCCAAGACGCAGCCCAGGAAGGTGATCTGGACTGAGTCCTGCCAGAAAGCTTTTGATGCCCTGAAGGCAGCCATGTGCACGGCGCCCGTGCTCAAGGCACCTGACTTCTCCAAGGAATTCGTCGTGCTGACTGATGCTTCAGAGCATGGTGTGGGAGCGGTGCTCTCACAACTGAACGAAGAGGGCCTGGATCAGCCTGTAGTCTTCCTTAGCCGGAGACTACTCCCCAGGGAACAGAGGTGGAGTGCCATAGAAAGGGAAGCTTTTGCTGTGGTCTGGGCACTGAAGAAGCTGAGACCATACCTGTTTGGGGCTCACTTCCGGGTTCAGACGGACCACAGGCCCCTCAGATGGTTGATGCAAATGAGGGGTGAGAATCCAAAACTGCTGAGGTGGTCCATCTCCCTACAGGGAATGGACTTTACGGTGGAACACCGTCCTGGTACAGAACACGCCAACGCAGATGGTCTGTCCAGGTTCTTCCGCCTTAGTGAAGAGAACTCCAATGGGGTTGGGTAGTTCTCCCTACTTTCAGCTGGAGGGGACATGTGTTAGACTTGGCATCTTTTGGCGTGTTTCCCCTGACTTTTTGCTTTCTAACCTCCTGGTTTTGACTCTGTTTGGCTGGTGTAATGATTCTGCGCACTTTCCTCACTGCTGTCCAATGGGAAAGTGCAAGTGCCCCTGTATAAAATGTGTTATGGATTGGTGTTTCCATGATTGGCCTATTTGATTTATGTGTCAGTCCCTTGTAAAGTGCACTGAGAGTGCCAGGGCCTATAGATCAAATGCTGTTGGTGGGCTGCAGCACTGGATTGTGCCACCCACGCAAACAGCCCGTAAAGTGTAACTCTGGCCTGCCATTGCAGAGCCTGCGTGCAGTCTGGGGCTGCCATGTCGACTTGGCAAGTGCACACACTTGCAAGTCCCTAAGCCTTCCCTTTTCTACATGTTAGTCACCCCTAAGGTAGGCCCAAGGTACCCCTGTGGGCAGGGTGCATTGTATGTGAAAGGTAGGACATGCCCTGGTGTGTGTGGCATGTCCTGATAGTGAATTACAGCCTATTTCGTTTTTCACTATTGCAAGGCTACCTGTTCCCCATAGGCCAGAATGGGCAGTTTTGATTATTACAGCTTATAATCCTAACTGACCCAGGGAACATGGTAGAAATTCGAGTTTAGTATGCCTGGACTCAGAATGATAAAATGCATCTTTTAGTGAAGTTGGTTTTAACATTCTGTGTTTGAAAATACCACTTTTAGAAAGTGGGTATTTTCTTGCCTAAACCATCCAAGCCTGCCTCTGCTAGGTTGTGTATTCCTTGTCTGGAGTGTGAGTGACAGGGGCTGGGGTATGCCAGGAGACAGGGTGAGTCAGCCCAGGGCTGAATAGCAAGATCTACATGTAGATGGGTGGGAGGAGATGCACCTGGGACCTGACTAGGTCTGGGCCTTCCCTCCACAATGCTGGCTCCACCTCCTGTGGTGCGTCTGATGTCCCTGGCCTGCACTGTGAAAAGGAAAGAAGGAGACTTGTCAACAAAGTGCTCCAGGACTGACCAGAACTGGTTTGGACTAGGCAAAGGCCTCTCTGCCTTCAGAGAACAAAGAGAAATTGAGGATAAAAAGGGGCACCCAAACCCCAGAAAATTGGAACTCTTTGGGATCAAGAAGACTGCCAAGAAGAACAGCTGGAGAAGCTGTGAGGAGGAACTACCACTTTGCTGTGTGCTTTGCTGTGTTGGCCTGCAGTGGCTGCTTCTGTCTTGGGCAGTGAAAGGACTGGAACTGAACTTTCTGCAATCTACTTTGTGAGTGTCTCCAAGGGCTTGAGGTAGAGCTTGCCCCCTGTTCAAGAAGTCTCAGGAACAGCAAAGACTTCAAGCCCGACGCCGTCTACGACGCCGCTGCCGACTCCGTGTCCTGAAGGCACCGCAGAGGGCACCGCAGAGGGCACCGCCGTAACGCGACCCTGGTCTCACCGACGCCGCCTGCTGAAGCCGCCACCGAGCCGCTGCTCGCACCGCGACCTGTGGGCACCGCACTCCGCACCGCCTCGCTTCACGATGACGCCGTGGTATCCCCGACGACGCCGCTCCACGCCGGACTCGACGCCGCTGCTTGCACCGTGGTTCGGGGGCACCGCTCGTAAGTTACACGACGCACCGCCCTCATCCCGCACCGCAGCCTTGGCCCACCGACGCCGGTGCCATCGATTCCAAGTTCGTCAGCCGACGACAGCGCTGCAGCTACGACGACGCCGCTGCTGCACCGTGACCTGCCAGCACCGTGACAAGCACCGCCTTCATCTCACACCGCGACCCTGGTCTCACCGACGACGCCATCCGACGCCGCCACCGAGCCGCTGCTCGCACCGTGACCTGAGGGCAACGCACGCCGCACCGCTGCACTTCGCACCGCAGCACCCGACGCCGGCCGACGCCAGCGCTCCTGACTTCAACAGAGAGGAGATCGATCTGCAACGCGTGGGACTTCGAGGGCCCCGACGACGCCGCACCGACCTCCGGAACCGACGCCTGCGGACGCCGTGTGTTCGGAAGCTCACCGCGAGGTCATCGACGCCCTGCATTTCTGAAAGGTACTGTTTGCGGGTCTTCCCGACACCGTAGCTGACCCGCGACGCCGCGGTCAGCCAGAACTGTTTGGATTTGTTTGTTCACGACGCCGTGATAGCCCTGGACGGAGCTATCGACATCAAGGAACTGTTTTTAAGGACACTGTGATAACTGAAGATTTTTAAAGTACTGTACTGTGGATTTTTATCGTATTGGTCTTGTTTTAAGTATATAAAAATATTGGATATTTTTCTATACTGGTGTGGTGTCAGTTTGTAGTGCTTACATTGTATTATTGTTGGTTTTGTGCAAATGCTTTACACACTGCCTCTAGAATAAGCCTGAGTGCTCGTGCCAAGCTACCAAGGGGGTGAGCAGGGGATATTTTAGGAGTGTAACTCCCTTATCCTGACTAGGAAGAAGGGTCCCTACTTGGACAAAGGTGCAAGCCCTTGCCAACTAGAGACCCCCATTTCTAACACCAACTCTATGTCTGACTTGGCCATGAGGGCCCCCCTGCCCAATCTCTGTAGTTTTGCAATGGCTTCGTCAAAGGTGGTGAATCGCACTGTGCATAGCGTGTGGTCCAACCCATCATTTACGGATAACCCGGTAGGGTAAGAGAGGTTGTGAATTAAGCGGAATTTGCCTGGCTCTTTCTTTGGAACCTTGGTGCGAACACACCAAGAATGCACACGGTGGGGAACTAAAAGGACCCGCCACCCTCCCCGCCTGCACCTCCCGCATAATCTTGTCACGGACCAACTCATGCTGTTGAAGAACAGACAACTGATTCTTTGGTGGGACTGATGTGGGGGGAGCGTGGGAAGGAATGCGAAACCCGTCCTTGAAACCGTAGTACAGCATGTGTGCATCCTTGTTGTCTTTATATTTGCTGAGCAGATGCGTGAGAACGTGCAGGCGAATTGGGGAAGGGAGCTTCACAGTATTAACTGGGCAGTTGAGTCTTTGGTGTTGTTTGCTCTCTCTGCTTGCCATGCTTTTTAAAACACTTAAACTCTGGGTGTCCTTGCCCCCCGAAGAACGCGCAAATGTGTTTAAACTTACATGCTGCCCCTTTGCTACATTCCTTTTTGTTGTACTGCCAGCAAGCCAGTTTTTTGTCCCCCAAACTTCTGTCGAATCGAAAGGACTGAGCTGCCCTCCCTGTTGCGTGAGACATATTGAACTCTGCATGCCAAATATTGATCTCCCTCTGGTCCCATGCTATTTCTGGCCTAACCGCTTTCATCTGCCTAAACTTGACGTCGTACTGCATCCATGCTGACCCTTGGAACTCGGTTGCCGCCCCATGTATGAGGGACATGTACCCAAATAATTGTGGGGCTAACAATGGCGTTTTCTCAGTCAGAATCGCCGCGTAGATGGAAAACCCCGTCACCCAGTTCCTCAAGGACCACTCTACCCACACCGTTTTTAGCTTTAACTCGCTCTCCTTTCCAGCTCTTGGCCTACTTGGGACCACCCCCGCATTGATCAAGTCAAAGACGTTCACAAATTCCCCCTTGTGAATCCTTTCTCGTGTCTCCAATGGAACGTGCCAAGAAATTGCTGAAGAAGGTGCCAGCACCAAGGAGGTAGACCCAAATATCAACGGGGTCACTACCGGAGGCGATTGGCCAACACTCGCCACCACCTTCGCCAGTGTGGGAGAAGGCTGAGCTACTCCCAACCCCGCCGTCGCTGGCGCCCCCCCAGACTGTGCCAACACTTGTACTGCCACCCCCCCTTGTGCCCCCATCAGCGGAACTGGTCCAGGTGGTGGTGGCACAGGTTCCCCCCCATCAATACCGGGGACTGGTGTGTGGCAGCGCTCCCTGGTGCTTGCAAACCCCCTTGTGCTCCTGTTGCCCTGCCTGGGCCGAGATGTGGCGGCACCTGCGCCCCGCCGTCATTACCGGGGGCTGGGAGGCCGCAGCACTCCCTGCTGCTTGTGTCACTACTGGCGCTCCCCCTACCTGTGGTTCACCCACAGATGCCGCTGTCGTTGAGATCGCCATTATGCTCTGCCCCACCGCGCCCACACTCATGTTAAGTACTGGCCCCTGCGCCGCCTGGTCTGAGCTGCAAGCGGCCACGCCCTGCGCAATTGACTCACCCCCCACTGTGGCTACTGATTCAGGCTGTGCGCAGGGCTTGTCCTGTTGCCCCTCCCTATAGCGAACCGGGACCTTCCTCTGCCGCTTTGGTGCCCCACCGTCTGGCTGTTGCTCTGGCTCGCCTGCCAACTTCTGCAGTGCTGCCTCCATGCCATGCCGCTTTGCCGCCTTCCAAAGCTCGCTCAGGGCGTGGAAATCCTCCTGGGTCGCGGACTTTCCGGGATTTGCGCATGCGTGCTTCGGCGCCATGCCTTGAACCTACTAGCCAGAAACAAAAGACAGTATGTTAGACCCCTAATCTCCAAATACTCTGTGAACTCTGCTCCCCATACCACCTGCACATCGTATGCTTATAGCCCACTGAGACCACCCTTTCACCAACTGAAATGGACCTCAGCCCCAGCCATCTTGCGATGCCTCTGCCGCCATTACTGTGCAGCCATCCTTCTGCTGCCCTGAATGCATAATTACAATTTAACTATATTGCCGTGACAGAAAACATTAAGCTCTGCACTGACCTGATGGTAACTTTCATTTACTAGTAAACCAATTAATTAGGAGGCAGTTTCGATAGCTGGCTGCGTGAAATGCTGTGTAATTTTCTACAAATCAATCCTTAACAAAGAACATCAAATAGAAGCGCCGAGGATCCCAGAGAATCGAACCATAACATCGCATGTAAGCCTCATATCTTTGCATGCACTGACACCCTGCTTGCATGCGACCTGCACAGAATTGGCGTTGACTCATTGTCACAATACAATGCCAAGAAACATACGTCGTTGTTTCACGAACAGCAGCTAGAAGACAGGAGAACGTCCATAGCTTCTAAACTCAATACTTTAATGTTCATAAGAAAGAATAACAGCAAGACTGCAAAACAAGACAGGACCTAGAATATCAGCGCATGCTCTTCCAGATGTGATTTGTTTCTTATTTTAACATGCATGAATACATAACAGCCCTTGACAGACTTTCAACATATTATTAGTGATATTATAAATAGTAACATTAGTATTTTCAATAATACAAATGCTGATAATGACAACAATCGCGAGGTGTGTGTGTGTCTGTCTGTGTGCGTGCGCGTGTGTGTGTATATATATCATGACCGCTTTGCACCGCCAATAATTTATGAAATAAAAACGATATCTTAACAAGCAGAATCAGCTCATTGGAGTGTCCGTTTCTCGTTGTGGTGCCTGCATGCATCTATGAGCGTTAATTGATATATATATATATATATATATATATAATGCTTGTTTCCAGAGTTGCAGTTTTGTGATATAGTTGCCTTTACCACAGAGGTCTTCAAACTGTGGGGTGCCCTTCCCTGGGGGTCCATGACTACATTATCAGAGTGGAGCAAATGCGTCTGCACAGGACTTGTAAATGAAGATGGCCTGGAAGTGAGACATTGTTTTTTAGGCTCATTTTCAAGCTATTTTCACTTATGTGTACAGGTTGAAGTGGATAAAACGTGTGAAACTGTAATCCAGAAATCCCTGGAAGGGCCGGGGGGGGCACAGTCAGTGAGTGGAGTGGAGAAGTCAAAGATGTGCAAGATAGACTACTCAGTGGAAAGTATACTCTTTTACATTATGAATTCTCAGTTAGTTAATGAGAACAGTGCAGATGGCTGCGTGCGACCGAAGAGCGACAAAATGGAATCCTGTTTGGGGTAGTGGGGAATAGTGACTTGCGTATTTATATTGCTGCAAGGTCCCGGTCTCTGGCAAAAAGCACTATGCTTGAGTAAATTATTATTTGTATCTATATATTTTCGTAATAAGTAATCAGACTATACCTAGGAGCCTTTATATAAGTGTAAATTAATGGGTGCACTCAAGAACTCAACTGGTAACACCTTTACATTACTTAAGAAGTTTACATCTTTGACACGATGGAGCTTCAATTAACTCCATCAGTTAGAGCCTACACTAGCTCCCATACAGCCTTTGTTTGGTATTTAACCAATTTCTCAGGGTCGAGTGGTATGAGGGGCAAACTAAACCCAGGGCCACCGGAATTATGCTATAGGGGAAGACCAAATTATGTGGCAGGGTTGACTAAATTATGCAGCCAGCAAAGGCAAATTATGCTGCGTAATAATGTTTAACTTTATGAGTATTACTTCATTCTTTTTTTCATTTGTACATTTGTTAACACTGTCTAGGGATAAGTTTCCCCTCAGTAATACCGGTTTAACATCCAAATATAGCAATATGCAATGGAAAGGTGACCAGTGAACCATTGTGAAGGGCCTTTTACTACGTGGCTACACATGTCGCCATATTTTTAGTAATTTTGATAAGTTTCACCTAAAACTCTTTTTGTTGAAATTTACAGATCATGAATCAGATGATGGATTATGTGGCAAATATAGCAAATCCATAGATATGCAGGAAACACAGTGACCACAAAATCGCATAGTTCCAAAGGCCCAAATTAAATCCGAATTATGGCTGTTATACTATCGTTCCTTGCTTGCATGAGGGGCCAGTGCAAACTTTCTGTGTCAGTGTTGCTTTAGGCTTCAGATCAATGTCACACGGGAGGGTAACATTGAAGCAGAGGCAACACCTTAGTTGGGAATAACAGAGAAGACTTTCTGACATGTAATTTAAACGCTGCTCATTAAAACTCTCCCCAAAAATAAAAGGATAGACTGCCAGTTTCAAGATTGTGGTGATTATCAGGGACGGCGGGGAAGGGGTGACAGACGCAGAGGAGTTAGACTGCTGCTCAGTGCAGTAGCCATCATTGGTTCAGTTGCAGTTGGAAGCCCAGAAGGTCGAGGAGTTCACAACACCCAAATTATGGGGAGCACAGTTTTTTGGTCAATTTCTGTTTTTGATTTATATATTTGCCCTATCATAATTTTCAAATTAATTGTGGATTATGAGCTACAGAAAAATATCTATGAAATTATCTCATAAGCTCCACCCCAAGCTCAGCCTTGTCCCTCTCTATCCCCCAATTCTTGACAAATTTTGGAGGGGGGCCCTGACTTAAAACCATTTTGCTTTGGGAGGCTCAGAACAAAAAAGTTCGAAGACCTCTGCTTTACCCTAAGAGGCACTTCATTTTATTGAACTGAAAGCATGAAGGACAAGCCAACTGATTGGAATTCTAACTGCAACTCTAGTGTTTCAGAGGACCCTACGTAGGTGCATTAACCCACTGACCTATATAAACACTGGTGCACTGAAGGCATAGAGGAACATTGGTTCTTTTCTCCATGTCGCAGTTACCGGGTAGACATCTGGAAATAGTAAGATGTTGCAGTTTTCAGAGTTATTATTGAGACTCTCAGCCTACCTGAGAGTGCCTGGGCACATTGATTATGTGTGTGGATATTTCTACATTGGAGGTGTGATAAGTATTTACTACATGGTCTATGGATAGATGCATATCCAGTTGCATAAATGAAGTACGCCTTGTGGAGTTGACCGCTTTAAAACCATACCTTAATGTCAGGACCCTCATACATTTCTGGAATTCCTAAAACCCTGACATTTCAGATCTTTTTCAGTGTTTGCAGTATTAGTTGACTCAATTCTCTATATCTTGAAAGTGATTACCAACACTCTCACTGTTCTACATGATATAAAGATATAGAACAGGCACCTCTCCAACATTTGAATGTAAACCATTGTTTTTTATGACAGAATGTTTTTCAATCTTTCACAGTTCGTCATTTGAGAAGATACCTTTCCTCAGTGCTTATCAACATATTAAGGGCGCTTTGGCTGTATGAAAGGTGATGCATGTCCAGAAAGACCTGCTGATCTGTCGGATGCATCCCGGTCATCTGGGTTGTTCCTGTGGGTTGGTTTCAAACACTCCCAGTGAGCCGCCAGAGAAAGATCGCTCAAGAGGATGCACAGTGTTCATTTTAATTACAAATGTTGGCACCTTGAACTGATGAAGGATTCAGTACACAAGTTCCTCTGGTTTCCTTTATCCAGCTTCTTAGAAATACGTCTGGGTTTGCAGAAATACTTTTCGTACAAGAACTTCATTCAGGAAGATGTGTATGGCTATTCATTTATGAGAGCACAGAAGACAGAGGGCCTTATTTAGATCTCGGTGGATGGAATACTCAGTCACAAACGTGACAGATATCACGTCCACCACATTACGATCTCCACAGGATATAATTAGATCATAATACAGCAGACGGGATATCCGTCACGTTTATGACAGAGTATTCCCCTCCGCCATGATCTAAATCAAGCCTAGAGTGTCTAGCAGCTGAGATACCCCTACCTCCCAATTTAGATATCAACTCATTATAGTCTTTGGGAATTCACGAAGCTGAAAGGGTAAAAAAATTGAACTTTGGTGCCCTGTGAAGAGACCTGGAAGTTTACACACAGGACACAGGCTAGTATGCCTCCTGCATCTGCCATCCTGGTGTTAAGTTTCGGAGATCCCATTGACTGCCATTCCTTATGATTTGCATGGTAACTTTTAAAGAGCTCGTCATGGACTCATGGTCGATGGAAACATTTATGCAGGCTGCCCCTATCTTCTGGATCATGAAGTCTGTCAACTCACAGCTGCTTCGTATTCTGTATCCTCCTTCTCCTCTTTCCAGTTCATCTTTGGAGGAGAGCGCCCCTGACTTTCCTGGAAGGTCAGATTCCCAAGTGATTGAGATCTCTTGAGGGTAGAAACCCACCACATCCAAAGCCAGGATGGTAAGCTCCTTTGATGGATTAATTGTTAAATCCCTCAGCCTGGGAACCGCTGGAAATACAAGCAATATGAGCAGTTATTAAAGCAATAGAGCAATGTGGATCGAAACACTGCAATTCTAATAAGAGGCAGTATAGAAAGTGGCAGTGAGGGATGAAGCGAGGTCATCTAAAGAAACAGAGAGACACAAGGGTGAGGGACAAGGGACATGGATTCAGGAGGGGAGCTCCAGGAAGAAAAGGAGCGGAAGTTTAATTAAAAGAAACAGAACGTTGATTAGAAAGAAGTAAATGAATGAGACTGGAGAAATGGAAAACAAAGGGAGACATCTGAGACGAAGGCAATAAAGTAAAATAGTTTAAGAATAGGGATGGATTGGTGGGAATATATAAATAGAGCAGGGAATGCGGGTGTCCCTCCTTCTCCATGGGCGGTTTTATCTCCAGACTCAGATGCCCTAGATTTACTCTGAGCCCTTCCACACTTACCCAGGACTGTCAGCTTCCCTGTAGACGTCTTCAGCGCCCCTTTTAGGCTGGGGTGGGACACACTGCAGATCACCTCCGAGCCCTGGTCTCTATCCTGATTAGGGGTGAATGTCAGATTTGCTGTGCAGGAATGGCCTCTTCCAGCCTCATGAGGAAGCTCGGTGTAGCCAAGCTTGTAATGGCCCTCACTGTCGGAAAGAGAAACAAGGTCATCACTTCCTTTCTCCAACTTCAGCCATTGAAACTTGAGCCTTTTAGGGAAATATCCTGACACCCTGCACTGCAAAGACACTTCTTCACCATGGACTAGGCGGGGTACAATGATGTCATCTAGAACTGGACGCCCATGGAAATCTGAAAAGGTACATAAAACAGAAAACTAGTTAAATCTTTTCCAAGACCATACATTGTAAGAAGATGGGCAGCAGTGTCTATTACAGATGAGATTCATCTCTAGGAATAGGTCCTCAAAGGGAGATCAACCTAAACTTACAAAAGGTGCAGGGACAATCACTGATTCACTAAAGATGAGAGAGAGAGTGGGTGACATTGAATTGCTGATAACCTGGCAATGAATCAATGACTATGTAATGGTCGATGACAAAGGGTGGGTGGCATTATCAGCAAGCTAGAATATGGAAATAGATTCCTAGTCAGTGTCCCACAATGCTCCTCTGCCCCCCTGGACAAAGTCATACATTTTGCCGTACAGACCTTAATCCATGGGTACTCACAATAAATGTTACCAGATGCTAAAAAGTATGGTCTGTTGCGCAACCGAGGGCCACATTGATGTCAGCAGGTTGGGGGACCAGAGGAGGGGTGGTTGTAAGATGGGCATAGAGGAAGTAAAGCATGAACATGGTGTGGACAGTGAGTTGTGGCGATATTATGAGGGTTTCATTCCATACTGCCTTCTAAATCAAGCGATTGTCAATAGAAGACACATAAATTTGATAATACTGTGTTATGCTGTATCTGAGACAAACTCCCTCTACCGCACCATAGGGTAAGCCATCTCTACTTGATATTGTTACATTTGGCGAGTCAAGTGTACAAAGGAAGTAACTAGAATATTGAACTGAAATGAAATAGAATCTTAGACCTCACAATATCTATATGCTTGTAGGCTGTTATCTGTCAACATTAGAAGTGCTTAGAAACAAGATCTGTTAAGGTACTGAGTGTAATAAAAAATCCTTGACAAGGACCCCCAAACAAGGTGTGAAATTCCCTGAGGTGGGCAGACACAAACACCCAACCTTCACCGCTAGACATAGGACATTGTGCGCGCTTGGGTGATCGCTTTTTGAACATATTTCTCTGCTCCTTTTTTTAACAGATAGGAAAAACCTAAGTCAAACTAAACACTGGTAGTAGGTATGTGATAGGAAAACAGGACTGTCACCCAACAATCATTTGATTTTACCCATTGGGGAGAGACCTCCCAGTCCTATAGTAGACTCAGTAAAATATGGTGTAGGGTGAAAGGTATGAACCTTGAATGAAGGAGTCCTGCACTATGGTGTTGATACTTCTGCTTCACCAAATTGTTTGGCGATAGTCAAATTATATCCTTCCTATGCCTTTTTCCCCTTTATTGCCATTATGTGATAGAAGTGGACAAGGCACTGAAGGCTCGAGCCAGATGCCTGACTCTGGTTCAGTTGAGGTTCTCTTAGATCCTTGAGCCGAAAAAGAGCACAGCCTTCTTGTGGCTTCTGTCTGCCACCTCGTCTAACCTCATGCACCAAGAATCTAGTGGCTGAATTGTACAATGTAAAACCAGAAAACCTGGGATCAAGTCCGGCTTCCCCCACTTGACCAAGTTGTGTGATCCTGGGCAATTATTTTTTTTCAATTGACCTCCTTTTTCCTCATTATCACATATGAGAGTATCTTAAAATACATGCAATGAGGATATGCGTGGTACAAAACATTTTCCAGAGGGTGCCCATGACAAAAGACTTGCCTCTTAGTTCACTAATGGCAGTGCTGTCAGGGTGGGGGAGGCATGACTGTTTCTAAGTTCTTGTTTGAAAACTATCTCTTTTAATAAATGCCCCTTAATGCAGCAATATAATCTGGTTTACTAAGGTGAAAGATTTCTGCATGTTAATGAAATACACTTTATTACATTTTGAAGATACTTTTGTCATGTTTCCTAACCTAGGCCTAAGTAGCAAAGCGACCTTTTACCTCCATTTGTCCTACCTTGCTCTGCATAATGGTTCTAGCAATGACCTTTTACCCAATTATGTGCTGAATAAATGTCGATTGGGTTCCTTGAAACTAGCCTCATTTATTATGCATGAGTATTCTTGGCGTCATATCTTAATCCCCTGCATATGACGTACATAACAGGGTTAACATACTCTGTACAAAAGTCCTTGCTATCTTCATCCTCTGGCGAAAGGGCTACTTTGCATGATTACAATTATTGATTTAGGCTCATCTACATAATCGTACTCACAACATATTGATTGTGGTAGAACCCCCGAGGTTACCTTTTTGGTATAAAAGAACCGCACTTTCTCTAGGTAACAGAGGAGATGCTTCTACGCTGACACTGATACGAGGTCCCTGTTTAACACGCATAGGTCTGACAACCCTTGCGGGGTGTCCAACTCGTGACCAAGACGGGGTCCTTCATTCTCTCCCATCAGGTAATGGGGTTGGCTCTTTCCTAGGGGATTCTTGACTTCACACCCACAGACATGCTAGGTACATTGAGGTACACTTAGGTGGTGTACACCTAGTAGGAGTACGCAAAGATTTCTGTTTTTATATATGCCTGCATGTATGTATTAGTTGCTTAGCACCATGGTAAAAATGTATCTACTGTTTACTCTGTTGGAGCTTGTAATCTCTTACATTTGCTTCTGTCTATTGATTGTCACAGCAAACATGTTTTATACTAGAATGGCGCTGGTTCAATAAATGCTGATTGAAAACGTCCCCAACGTTTATTCTGTGTATCTCTCTGAGACTAAGTGAGCACGATTGACTGAGCGAAAATTACTGTACTGTTTCCACGATCCCTGAAGGATCAAGGGATGTCATGTTCAATGGTTGCCAGAAACTATCCACTTCTTGAAGGGGTTCGGGGGCTTATAGAGGCACTGTGAGCTAGCTGGTCTATAAGCTGACAAATCCTGTGGGGGTGTCCAGAATCAGTCTAGACACCAATCCCTTATTTTATGTTGTCCAACAAACGCGCAGATCCTATGTATTTTTAGGAACTACACGATATGGTGCCGCCAACGTTGGTTTGGTTCTTATTTAGTGGTCAGATCTGAGTGGTTCAGTCATGCTTTCTCAGAGACCCCTACTTACATTTAACCAGAGATGTCTGTAGTGAGAAGGGAAATCCAACTCGGATGAGTACGTAAAATCTATGTATTGGCTGTAGCTTATGCAAGCTTGAAGGATAAAAATTTCCCACACTGTGCAAAAAGTTCTCTCTTTTCCTTACTACTTCCTCCCACAATGTCTGTCAATGGAGACGGCGTTGTGGGTACAGGGAAGAAGAGCAGGAAGTTGCTCTTAACATTACAGAAACTTGCAGACTTGCAGTTACTATGAAATTATTACAATACCGCCTCCCGGCAACGGGTGGTGGTGTTACCTTCATGATTGAGGCACACAAGGCATTCAGAACAGAGGTATTCTATTCTTGGGTCAGATTCCTGCCTGCAGGTGCACGCACAAAGTTGTTTCATGCTTACATTGAAGATGACACACCTGAAGAATACTTTCCATACGTGGACATAGAAGTCCTGTTACCGTACCAAGAGCATATCAATTGGTTTAAAGGAGCCCTCCCCCACACCACAACAAATGTGAGACTCGGTCCGCTCAGCAGAGAAGGAGCGACCTGCCCGGTTCTGGCTGCTTACAGACAGCATCCAGACATTGATACATTGTCAGCAGCAAAAATATGTACACGTTACAGAGGCATAGTAAAACTATACAGAAACCTTACACAGTTCGTAATGCGAACACTGACAATTCAACCTGCACAGATTGCTCAAGCTGGTCAACCTCAATTGACTACACCAACTATCAGCCCACAAATGCTGAACGCGGTTATGGGAAGAATGCCCACCAAGCGGGAGCAAATTCCATCCTGGATAGCACAGAAAATAGCACAGCTTGAAGCAGTATTTCCCCATACGGGCCCGCAGGAAAAACACAGAATACGAACAGTTTGCTTGCCAATGGTGATGGCTCCCCCGATGGAGGATGGTACCACTCGGGGTACATTTTTGTGTTGCTGTTTATACCAGAACTCATTGTACCCCCTCAATAGCAGTTCTACCAGATGAATTGAAACAAATACAGAATGAGTACGGGGCAGAACCTGCCCTTGACTTGGGGATGAAACTGATGGGCAATTTTGCCCATGTATCAGCAATTTTGTTGAGTAACATAAAAGGGGAGGCAGCAGAGGTGGCTATATGCCAATGCCTGAGGGAATTCACTCCTGCGCAACAGGAGCGAGAACTACCCAAGAATAGCCCTGGGTTATTCTCAGCAAGAGTAACAGAGCTACTTCAAAATTGTGATGAGGAGGCATTGTCCTACGTAGATGATATTTATCTGACGGACGATGAGTTATTGGAACACTTGAACAGGGTGAACAACATAATTCTGGGGTTTGCCAATTTGGACTATAAAAAAAACTTTAAAAAATCTAAAATTGCCCACCTCACTGTCCTATTTTTGGGATATGAGCTATCAAGTGAAGGGAAAAGCCTGGCATCTATTTTTTTAGAAAAATGTGCGCTGCTCAAACATTCAAAGACTCTGGAAGGTTTACAATTCATTTTAGGATTCTTAAATTTCGGCAGAACATACATTTTTGAGAACACTGAAAAGGTTAAACTTTTCTACGACCTAATCAGACCTGATTTTTCAGTCCAACATTGGACAGAGGAACACACAGAAATCCTCTGTTCTGTACAAGCAGAAATGAAAGCTTCCAAACACTTACACATATGTGTAAATACCACAAATTTGGTGATCCATGTAGTCGCAGGTCAATCAGGGTACACTTACATCACCTTCAATGAAGACGAAACGGTACCCATAGCATAGAAATCACATTTGTACATAAACGCTGAAATGCGTTTTGCATTACGGAAAAGATACTGACACAGTACAAACTGCTGTCGTGAGAGGAAGAGCACTAGCACAGGGGAAACACATAATTGTCGTGACTCCAGTACCATCCTTACAGGCTGTTACCAAAGCAAGCATTCCAAACGCAAAAGCACTGCATCCACGATGGATGCAATGGGCTAATTCTCTCACTGCAACAGATGTAGATTACAGATATGATCCTACACTGAAGACACAAGCATTTCTGCAGTACGAAGAAGAATGTCCTCTCCGGAATGAAATCCTGCCTCTCGATCAGTATGAATTAATTATTTATACTGACGGATCTGCTCAGCCCGCCATAGAAACTAAGAAGCAATGCGCCGCAGCTTGCGCAATCGTTAAAGGGCACATGCATTACGGAAAGTTCTGACATGATAAAACGCACACGCAATCCCTAGGGGACTGCACCGCGCAGCTGACAGAACTAAAAGTCCTGATACTGGCACTACAACATACGGATCGGGAATCCCCCACACTCGTTGTGTGTATAAATATCTTCACTATTGGGGCCAAAATTGGTTGTGATTCCAAAGGTTGCACAATAAAGCACAAGCTGCTTTGGGAACAGGTGGCAAAGCTGAAAGAATGCTTGTCATGGGCTCATGTAATTTACACATTGAGTCATCAGCATGTTGGCGTGCACGTTGAAGGGAATTAATTGGCTGATGAAGCCGCCAAGACGACAGTGCGAACTGCTGCCGTTGCTGCAATCACTCGTTCCAGCACGAGGATATACGAACAAATAATGATAGCTGTAAACGCCATGCGCAACAGCTCAGCTTTGCCAAAAGGTTTTCCACTCAAGTACTCCTACAAGTTAGATGCGCAAAACATTCTGTATGCTCAAATTCCAGGAGAGGGGGATAGAGTAATACAAAACATGGATTGCAGATTAGGATTAATTCTAGCTGCACACGAGGGTCTGGGTTCAGCACACGGAGGTATCACTGCGACTGTTTCACTACTGAAGCAGAATTATTGGTGGCCAGGTCTCGCTAAACAGACCAAGGGTTTTGTCCTCTAGTGCAACATCTGTCAACAGATGAAAGGTTCCACTGTAGCACGCCCACCTCAAACACCACCACTGATATCAGACAGACCCCTCGCATGTGTCTATTTTGACCACTGTGGCCCCTTACAATCTGACGGGGCTTACAAGTACATCTTTATTGCAGTGGATTTATGCTCTAGATTCCTGTGGATTTGGCCTCAGTGCTTGGATGACGCCCGAACTGTTATAAAGGATTTGCGAGTCTTCATAGCGACATACGCAATTGGCACATTACATTCCGACTGTGGGCCTGCGTTTAGCGCACAGGCTTACAAAAAAGCCATTTGAAGTTTGGGTGTAGCATTGGGGTACTCCTCCCCGTATCATCCCGAGGGAAATTCGATCGTGTAGAGGACAAACCAGGACTTAAAGCAATCCTTAACAGCTTGGGTATTAGGCTCGGGTGGCAGTTGGTTCACTCACCTATCTGGGGTCCAAAAGGCACTTAACAACATGCCAAGAAAATCCCTGGGGGGTCGTACTCCATATGAAGTCCTGTTCCGGATAAGAATATGGGTACCAGATCTCGATAGTGGCAGCACAGTGGCGGATGAAAAAGAATTTGACATCAATGAATTCCAGGCATTACAAAGCAACTCCAAGTAAAACACACCACCACTGGAGAAGTGAAAGCTGTTCCGGCAAGACCTGCCCGGGTCCCGAAGATTGGGGGACTGGTCAGAGAAAAGATAGGGGACAAAAAAGAATTTGGGCCTGTACATGTCCTTGCTGTCAAAGGAACAAGAGTGAAGAAACAGTATCCTTTGGGCAGTATTGTGTCATAGAAATATCTTCTATTGTATTAGTTTCTCATTCAACCCACACTCCTCTCATACCATTCCACACAATACATACACAAGAAGTTTTAACCATATATCGTCCACAAATAATCTCAACACCTACAATTCTTAGAAAAATATAAATCGATTTATTAGTGTAAAAATATTTCATAAAATACAATATAAAAGCAAGACAATTGACATAATCCAAAAACATTCTGTTAAAAATTGCACAAAGTTAAAAAAAAGGGAATTAATTAACAATTCAATCGCAGGAAAGAGAGTACATAACCTAGACACATGTGTCATTTAGCGGCATACACATCCGTGGTAGACCAGATTAATGAGCATAGAGCCTGGTACTTCTAAATTTATTTGGTACTCGTTGGCTGCAGCCCTTGCACGAATTGTGTTGTTATCAAAGCGTCGACGCGTTTCGATGGCTATCTTATACCGCCATCTTTCTCAAGACAGAGAATTTGACTCTCTTTCACATAAAATTTTTTGCTCGAACGCTGAGACGATACTATGCCGGAGCGTTTATAGAGTGAAACCCTAATTATAAAAGGGAATTTTATCACGCTCCATTTTTGGCAAAAGAGGTCGTCACATTTGCTGTATTTTTAAGAAGGCTGAGGTCTATATTTGATATTACAGTCTCTTACAATAAGAATTTCAATCATCATCCGGGGTTAAGGGTAACATACCCCCGGGTTATCTACTCAGTGTAAGCTTATCTGCTTGGTCAAGTTGGGGGATTTGAAGATTAATTCAAGTATAGCCTGGACAGAACATAGGAGGCAATACCCCTTATACCTGATATTGACCCGTCGAGCATATCTGAAATGGCTTTCCTCGCCAATGATAGGTGTTTTTAACTGTTCGAGCAAAAAAATGTATGTGAAAGAGAGTCAAATTCTCTGTCTTGAGAAAGATGGCGGTATAAGATAGCCATCGAAACGCGTTGACGCTTTGATAACAACACAATTCGTGCAAGGGCTGCAGCCAACGAGTACCAAATAAATTTAGAAGTACCAGGCTCTATGCTCATTAATCTGGTCTACCACGGATGTGTATGCTGCTAAATGACACAGTGTGTCTAGGTTATGTACTCTCTTTCCTGCGATTGAATTGTTAATTAATTCCCTTTTTTTAACTTTGTGCAATTTTTAACAGAATGTTTTTGGATTATGTCAATTGTCTTTCTTTATATTGTATTTTATGAAATATTTTTACACTAATAAATCGATTTATATTTTTCTAAGAATTGTAGGTGTTGAGATTATTTGTGGACGATATATGGTTAAAACTTCTTGTGTATGTATTGTGTGGAATGGTATGAGAGGAGTGTGGGTTGAATGAGAAACTAATACAATAGAAGATGTTTCTATGACACAATACTGCCCAAAGGATACTGTTTCTTCACTTTTGTATAGTACCCTATTCCTTTGGTTTGAAGGGGTTCCTCTTTTGTTCATTAATGTCAAAGGAAGAAGAACAGTACTTCTTCCCGCTCTTGCCGGCAGCAAAGACAAGAGATTTGTGTCAATTGATATGATCAAACCACACTATGTGGCCGATACTCAACAGTAGGCCGGGTGTGCTCCTGAGTAGCCACCGATCTCCTCTTGCTACCATACATGAAGTTCAGATGGAAAGATTAATAACGTTTGAAGACTCCACTCCGCGAAGTGAACGTGTTACCAACAATGGAATGCAACTTGTACCTGTTGAAACTGAGCAACATCAAACTACAAATGACACACCGATCTCAATTCAGCCTAATACCGACATTTATGTGAATATGTCTTGAAAGGAGGCATCTGCCAGTTCCACAAAACCTGCTGAGCTACCAAAGATAGATCGGACTGTGTCTGGCTACTTAATCGATTTCGACGATTTCTTATTGGATCTAGTGAACCCGAGTTACCGCCACCGCCTGTTCCCCACAAACAATGAATTTGTGATTTCTACTTTTGGCTGAAAAAGACTTACTTTGTTTTTCCCTGGCTACAGCTCTGGATTACAATTGATCTACTGTTCCTAGTCCTTTGGCTTGGTATAGTGACTGTCTTTTGCTTGCTCCTGAATAGACATTACCTTCCAGAACGCTCTGCAGTACAACACGTGAACTTGGTCCTGAAACCGCATGCATTATCACACCGTGAACAGAGGGACCTGTCCTTAGTGAACATTACCGCAGTTCCTGTTCCTGAAGGAATTGTTTAGAACAGAGTTTCTTATGATGTGTATGGTCCTACCAAACTTTTAAGAATACCTAATTTGTTCAAAATTTCTCTTAGTGATATTATCACCTCTAGTACTCTCTCTGATGATTGGGACATTGAAACGGTGCATACTATGCTGTCTGATTTAGAACAATCTGCTGCATTTTCAAATGATGAGCTGTATGACGATACATCTAATTTTGGCAACATGTTCTGTTACCAAAACTCTGGTCACCATTTTTTGCACAAATCAAGTATCTCACATAATGTTTTACACAGTGAGGATACATTAGATGCCATGCTACACAACGGTTCTTACAATTCATCAGACCCCAATTAGAAGGGATGGTTGGGTTGGCCTATCAACACAAATAGGTGTCAGTCAAGATTCAGGGGTACCACAGAAGCGTTTAATATCCATAGGCCTGATCAGCGGTATGTACAATCAGAACACTCGGGGTGGTGACATGTTACAGTTTTGCGAAGTTATGCCTAGAGTGGCTAAAGACCTCGACACTGTCCCAAGTCAAACAACACTTATCCCTTCTCTCAATGACATGGATCTTAGGGATTTTTTGTTAGGTCCCCAGAAGTCACGTCAAAAGCGCTTCTTGTATGCTGTTTACAACGAGCTATGGAAAATCTCCCAACAGGAGGCCGCTGAGAGACTACGTGAAATAGATAGGGTTAACCTTGAAAAGGCCTTGGCGGTGGTCGACAATGGTATGACCACACTGTTATCCAGAATCTATTCACTGGGCACCATTTTGTCTTCTGCAATAGATAAAATGGAACAGGATTTGTCTAGTCTACAACATGGACAATCGCAATTGTGGTCTATTACATTATTAAGCTCGACACTACAATCATTGCGTTCTGGCCACATGGCCAGGCGTTACATCAACAGCATGACTCTGTTCTCTGTATACAATCTAACGGAAAGACAGATGGTTATGGCGCAGAGATGCAAAATACACCATGCTGCACACTGAAAAATTGGACCAATGACCGTTCACCCTGGCTGAGTCACCTTCCACAGAATGGTTAATACTGTCTCAAATACCATTAGGTAGGCAGATATGAAGAGCTAGGAGAAGGGTACATACACGAGTACTGGGAACTACCGTACAGATTTAGATGTAGGAATGGGGACACTGAGGTTTTTCTCAGGGGTTCAAACTGTGAAAGGGCTTTGAGTGGATCCTTAGTTTGCAAGGACATTTCACTTCACAGGGCCTGTAATGCTTCGGTAGCAAACTTGTCCTGTTACCCTGAAGTGTTTCCCACCTGCCGTGATTCATCCGGTGTTTGAGCTGACCTTGAATGGGAGCTATCTGATGCTGAATGATCAAGGCTGTTGTGGGATGGTACCGGGAATCGCATCTCTGGTCACAGTGAGTTCCAGGATTACTTGTTGTATGCAAGTTTTGTTTCCACCAGCGCACACAGTTACGGAGACAACGCTATGGCCTTCATTTAATGTTTTCTTTACACAGTTTGATTCTCTGAGCAGACTGAAAGCCATGCTTTTTCAGAAAGATGTGGCCTTAACCTCAGCCCGAGAGATGTTTGATCTCTAGGTTGCAAGGTCTTCATCTGAGATACAGCCACTAGTCCGTACGAACTTCCCGCTCCATTTTGGAGAAAGGGTTTATCGTATCTTTAACATGTCTGATACGAGGGGGATCGTGCACCTATTTAAATTTATAGGCTCTGGACTGTTGAGCACCTTTCAGACAATCTAGGGAGTCATTTAAGCTCTCATACACTCCGTATTGGGAAGCGTTTTTGGAGGGCTTCTGCTGGTCCTACTACTTTTAGTGGGCATCCTGGTTTTAGTTTCCCGCTTCGCAATGGACGTCCCAGTTCATCGAGAGATGGAAAAGACACTGCTGGTGCGACGTTATTGTGAACGTATGGTGCTCCATCTGGGCACACCTCGGATTCGGGAGCTAAGAGAGCATTGGTTCCTATCGTTCAGATCAGTCTGGCTTGACTGCATCTTGCATGTGTTCTGCTGCCTATTCTGCAGATAGGAATGCGTGTTGGACCTGTGTCTGACCTTTCCATCGGTTGTGCCACCGGACATAGACATACTACTGGACCCCTTAACCCTTTCCGTGCTCAGGGCGGCAAGGAGCCGTCCTGAGACACGGTGGGCCTGTGCTCAGGATGACTCCTGGCCATTCTAGCACCCACCCACGGGGAAAGCACTGGCGCTCCCCCCATGGGCCACCCATCATGCTGCCCCCACCGGGGAGGACAGCGGAAGCCCTTCTGCTGCCCCCCACCCCCTCCTCCACGCCATCTAATGACATCAGCGCACATCGAGCGCCGACATCATTAGATCAAACTAGACGCGGTGGAAGCCATTTGCTTCCAGCGAGTCCAGGAGGAGAAGGTGAGTTTCTCCTCGGGGAGGGGGAATTTTGTGATCAAAGAGGCATCGGGGGAAAGGAAAGGGTTTTCCTTTCCTCCGATGTCTCTTTGAGCATTCCTGCTGCACGATTGCGCAATCGTGCAGCAGGAATGCCCACTAGACACCAGGGATTTTTTTATTTTAGTAAATGTTTTTAAATGTACAATGTATGCGGGGAGTGGCCCCTTGGGCAAGGGTCGCTCCTCTTTGGGGGACATTTTGTTTGCCCATTTCTGCCCCCGGGGCGGGGTAGATCGACCCACAATAATTTTAGATGGCCCGCTAGGCCACCAGGGATTTTTTTTGTTTTCATTTTTTATTTTGTATATGTAATGCATGTGGGGAGCGGCTCCTTGGGCAAAGGTCACTTCCCTTTGGGGGCATTTTGTGTGGCCGTTTCGGCCCCCCTGGGGGGGCAGGTCAGCCCAACATTATTTCAGATCGCCCACTAGGCCACCAGGGATTTTTTTTCATATAAATGTTTGTGGGGAACGGCCCCTTGGGCAAGGGTCGCTCCCCTTTGATGGCCATTTTGTGTGGCCGTTTCTGCACCCCTGGGGGGCAGATTGGCCCAAAAATATTTTAGATGGCCCACTAGGCCACCAGGGATTTATTTTTATATAAATGTTTGTGAGGAGCGGCACCTTGGGCAAGGGTCGCTCCTCTTTGAGGGGGCATTTTGTGTGGCCGTTTCTGCGCCCCTGCGGGGGCAGATTGGTCAAAAATATTTTAGATGGCCCACTAGGTCACCAGTGGTTCATTTCTTTATATAAATGTTTGTGGGGAGCGGCCTCTTGGGCAAGGGTCGCTCCCCTTTATGGGGTTGAATATTTTGGCTGTTTCTGCCCCCATGGGGTCAAATCGGCCTTGTGCTTTTAGGCCCACCTACCCCCCAGCTGGACTGGTAGATTGTGTGTGGACTGGTTCATTATTTGCATATGTGATTGTAATGTTTTATTTCCCCTTTTTATTCTAGTGCAAAGCTTTTTGTTCTTGTTTGCGGTTTCAGCAGCGGTTGAGCTGCAGTTTTGCGTAGTTGCATTTATTTGGTAGGAAAAACATTTTTTGTTGTGTTTACTCCAATGAGTATTATTGTCATGCATGAGTGAATTTTTTGTAAATGGTGTCATAACAGCAGCATATTTAGTTTGTGTTTTGAGCGTGACATTCTTTGCGATGTCTTTTACGTTGTCTTATGTGTAATTTTCTTTTCTTTTTCTTTTTTTAGTGGGATATTGTTGGTCCTTGCTGTGTCTGTGCAGAGTAGGTAGTGGTGAGTCTATCTGCTTCTGACAAGTGAGTGGTATAGTTTTGGAGTATATAGGTCTTTGTGATAAAGCCACATTTTGTTTATTAGTTATTCTACAAAGTGTTTGTTGTTGTTAACTTGTTTTACAAGTTACCTTTGTTAGTAAGGATTATGGGCTAGCTGCAGAATTACTGCTCAGCAGGTGGTTGGTATGCTTTTTGAATCTTCCTCTGACCATGATTATGGGATTGACAGTGCATCTGAGGGAGAGGAGGAAGTGCAAGATTCTGGCAGTGAGTTTTCTGTCAACGAGGAATCATCTGATGATGAAGCTACTCTCAGTGCGGATGAAGCTACTCTCAGTGCAGATGAGGTGCCTGTTTTAGAGGAGGACACTGATGTCTCAATGGTGCAGCAAGAGGCATCTGGATTGCAGCCTGGGGCTGTAAGGCTTCCCATTGGAAGTGCTGGACTTTGGGTTGAACCAAACATGGTGCAGCCGGTGTTGCCTGCCTTTAGTGGTGATGCAGGGTGTAGAGTGAATTGTGAATTTATTTTGCCTATATAGTTTTTTCAGTTGTTTATGGATGATGTATTTTTGGCTGAGATTGTTGAGCAGACTAATTTGTATGCTGAACAGTATTTGAGGGACAACAGTGATAGACTTAGGTCCCACTCTAGAGCTACCTAGTGGACTCCCACAAATCTGGATGAGATGAAGACGTCTTTGGGTTTGACTTTTTTGATGGGTTTGATAAGGAAGCCGTCCATGGCTTCAAATTGGTCTACCAGTCCATTGATGGCAACGGCCATATTTCCGGCAATTATGAGTCATGTCAGTATTTACTTGTGCTTTGGATGCTGCATTTTACTGATAATGCTTTGACGTTGCCACGAGATCACCCTGACTGTGACCGTCTTTTTAAGATTCGGCCTGTTCTTGATCACTTTGTAGATCGATTTTCAGAGATCTATACTCCAGGGAAAGAAATAGCTATTGATGAGTCTTTGGTCCTGTTCAAGGGTCGTTTGGTTTTTAGACAGTACATTCCTAGCAAGAGGGCACGTTATGGAATTAAGATGTATATGTTTTCTGAGAGTAGGATAGGATATGTCTATAATTTCCGGCTGTACACTGGTAGGGATTCCACTACTGTCCTCCCTGGTTGTCCGTCCACTTTAGGAGTTTCAGAGAAAATTGTGTGGGAACTTGCTAGAGGACTTTTTAACAAAGGTCACCATTTGTACTTAGATAACTTCTACACTGCTGTGCAATTGTTTAAGGAATTGTTCAAAGTAGACACTCTTGCTTGTGGCACAATCCGCTCTAACCGTAAAGGTTACCCAAAAGAGCTTGTTTGCAAAAAGCTTCAGAGGGGACAGTGCAGTGCCTTGCATAGTGATGAACTGCTAGCTGTGAAATTTGTGGATAGGAGGGATGTGTACATGCTGACTACCATCCATGATGAAAGTACTTCACCTGTGGATGTTTGGGGTCAGGTTGGTGAAGTGCGCAAACCTGTGTGCATTGTAGACTACATTAAGCACATGGGTGGTGTTGATAGAGTAGATCAGAGGTTGGAACCTTACACTGCTATTCGTAAGGCTTACATTTGGTATAAGAAGTTGGCCATCCATCTTTTCAATTTAGCAACTTTTAATGCTTTTGTTGTGTTCAAGGAGTGTCCTCCAGCGTCAAAGATGACTTTTGTTCAGTTTCAGGAGTCTGTGATAGGCAGCCTTGTTGTAGTGGAACAGGCAAGTGTTCCTAGAGTTGGAGTGGTGGAGGATGTGGCAAGATTGAAAGATCGATAAATTGTGGGGGTGTGCCGCACACTCCTATTTGTATGTAACCCGGTTACTCAAATGTAATCTGAATATGTAGATTGAGCGTGCTGGGTGGGAATGAGGTAGCCAGCCTCAAGAACTACTATGTATATATTGCAAGTGTAAACACGCACTTGCCCCTGCCCGCACTGCTGTGGTAGCATGAAACTTTGCTAAATTAAGGAATATTTCACAGACAACAATGCACAAATTGTAGAAATACAATACACTAAATATTATCTCAAGACATTAATTTCTTTATTGCGGATAACTCTCCGCAATCATACCATGATTAAACACACTGTACAAAAATAATGTGTGGCATCTTGATACATCATATACACATCATGAATTTCTATAAACAAACAACAATGAGTTTCTGTAGTTGTTTCCTTCCCAATGCATTTCGGGATAACCTTATCCCTTCATCAGGGGAACAAATGATATGCTTCTGGAAAAAACTTAGTAGCTTCAATGTGAGACGAACGTTAAATCTGGCTATATTCAAAAGTAGAATCCGTATAGTGGACGAGAAACTTAAGATTATAAACCGAAGTGACCGCGTACTCTCTGTCCGTGATACCGGGAAGCCATATGTCTGCTAATTGAAAAGTTAGTGACTGGTCGCTTGCTAATTCTTGTATAATGTGTTGTTCATGATTGTTCAAGTTGGTTTTGGTTTTTGGCCTGAAGTTCAATTTCTCTAAATCTTTCTTGACAAGAACCTCCAAAAGCATCCAGTATTTTATGGGAAATGGGAGCCACGAATGTGCTGCAGGGTTTAAACTCCTTGTATTCTTGTGTATCCACATTCTCGACTGGCAAATTACTCTCAGACAAAGTAGGAACAATGTTGGTGAAGAAATGCCGTAGTCTTAAATTCCGCATGAATCTGTACAAACACACTTCAATTTCTGTTTTATTGGTGTGGTACGTAGGAACAAAAGAGGTTCCTTTGTTGAGAACTTGCAACTGCTGGGTATTGAATGTTTTAGATAAAATGTTGATAACTAGGGTTTTGTTTTGCTCCTGAGATTCCGGCTGATGTTTTCTCTGGCCTCAGCGGATTTTTTTGAACTGCTTGTGTCTGGTGGCCGGCCGGTTAATGGTCCCCTCTCTAAAAAAGGAGTTTGTTGAATATTTGAAGTGCCAGCTGTGGCCGTTCTTTCTGTTGTTGTTTGTTGAGTAAGTTGATCAGAGTCAACACTGATGGGTTGTCTGGTGGATGATAAGTCTTGGTCTGTTACGACACTCAATACACAAACTGTAGAAATACAATCCACTAAATATTATCTCAAGACATTAATTTCTTTATTGCGGATAACTCTCCGCAATCATACCATGATTAAACACACTGTACAAAAATAATGTGTGGCATCTTGATACATCATATACACATCATGAATTTCTATAAACAAACAACAATGAGTTTCTGTAGTTGTTTCCCTTCCCAATGCATTTCGGGATAACCTTATCCCTTCGTCAGGGGAACAAATGATATGCGTCTGGAAAAAACTTAGTAGCTTCAATGTGAGACGAACGTTAAATCTGGCTATATTCAAAAGTAGAATCCGTATAGTGCACGAGAAACTTAAGATTATAAACCGAAGTGACAGCGTACTCTCTGTCCGTGATACCGGGAAGCCATGCAAGTGCGTGTTTACACTTGCAATATATACTAGATTGAAAGATCGCCACTTTCCCCGACTTAATTCCTTCCACGCCCAAAAAAACCAATCCCTGTAAGAGGTGTAGTCTGTTTGCGAAGAGGTACGCGGAAGGAGAGTCATATGCACTGTGCTGATTGTCCTTCTAATCCTGGGCTGTGTGTGCCCATATGTTTCAGATTGTATCACACTCAAAAGAGATTTTGGGAGTAACCGTGAGTCTAATAGTGTACTGCCTGGTCTGTATGGTTTTTTATTTGTTGTTCAGTTTCATGTTTGGCATTAGAATAATGTCTTTAGTTACAGCTGTTGTGTTTGTAGTTATGATTGTGTATCTAGTTCCAATTGGTTTGTGTTTTCTTTCTTGTTAAAAAAGAAATTGACAGTGTGCGTGGACTGGCGCTTGGCTGGTGGTGTGCATGGACTGGTGCTTGGCTGGCGGTGTGCGTGGACTGGCGCTTGGCTGGCAGTGTGCGTGGACTGGCGCTTGGCTGGTGCTGTGCGTGGACTGGCGCCTGGCTGGCGGTGTGCATGGACTGGTGCTTGGCTGGCGGTGTGCGTGGGCTGGCGCTTGGCTGGCAGTGTGCGTGGGCTGGTGCTTGGCTGGCGGTGTGCGTGGGCTGGTGGTGTGTGAGTAGTGACTTGCTGCTGGTCATTACACACTCTGCTAGCCAAACGCCACTGCACACACTATGTCAACCACCAGCAGGTGTGATTGCTGTGTCAGTCATGTGGGTGTATGAAAGTGATGGGTCGTTGAATGGCGCTGTCTGTTATTGTGAATGTTGTAATGTGCTGGGCCCACGGCTGGCAGTGTGAATGGTCTTGTGTGTCACGTATGAAAGGTGTGTGAATAGCCTGTAAAGAGGTTGGTGCCTTGCCGCAGCTTTACAGCTCATGAGCTGTGAGTCATTGGTTCAGGTTTTTAACCTTTTAATTATTAACAGTGCATTTCCTTTTTGTGAAATTTCTTATTAATAGAATTTTACAATCTGAACCTTCACTCACCCTCGTGCCAAATCCAACCAGTATGTGTGTGTACTTAAGGAATTGTTCGTTTTAAAGTAATATTTCTCTTTTCTGTCTCTCTTTGCCAGGGTGTACATTCTCTCCACATTGTCTGTTGATGTGAGTGTTGCAATGTGCTGGGGCCGCAGCTGGTGGTGTGAAAGTGTGTGTCAAGTATGAAAGGTGTGTGAATGGGCTGTAAAGAGGTTGGTGCCTTGTCGTGGCTTTACAGCTCACAAGTTGTGAGTCATTGGTTCAGGTTTTTAACCTTTTAATTATTAACAGTGCATTTCCTTTTTTTGAAATCTCTTGTTAATAAAATATACATTTTGAACCTTTCACTCACCCTCGTGCCAAATCCCACCAGTATGTGTGTGTACTTGAGGAACATATGGATAGGTAGTCATATTTGTCTCATCAGTCTTTCTGTGCTAAGGTGTAGTCTGTCTCTAGGGAAAATGTATCAACTTTAGATATTTCTGTAAGCCAAAAAAAAGGGAGTGCTGGGTGCTGTGCCTCTCATAGATCCCAACAAGTTTTTTTACTCACAGTGCCATGCAAACCTAAAAATGTGACTATAGTTACGCATATTTCTTGCACTACTGTGTCATAATATTCTGGTAACAGGAAAACCACAATTTTCCTACCATCCAGCATTCCCCCTAGGTCTCCCGATAAAAATGGTACCTCACTCATGTGGGTGGCTTAAGTACCCGTGATAGGCAAGGGCCCAAAACGTATTGAGGAGACATCAAAATGACCTATCACAAAACAACCTGGTTTTGCAAGGGGGGTCACCTGGGTTTTTGGCTCCGGGCTCGGCGGCCATCTTGGGAAACTACCAAACCCATACATTTCTGAAAACTAGACACCCTGGGGAGTCCAGCGAGGTATGGCTTGCATGGGCCCCCCAAAGTTTTCCTACTCAGAATCCCCTGCAAACCTCAAATTTAGCTGGAAAAAACACTTTTTCTCAAATTTCTGTGTGGGAACGTTGTGGGATCACCGGGCTGACACTAATTTCCTACCACCCAGCATTCCCCTAGGTCTCGTGATAAAAATGGTACCTCATTCGTGTGTGTGGCCCAAGTACCCGCGACAGGCAAGGGGTTCAAAATGTACAGCTAGGCACTTTGCAAAAAAAGGGTCAGTTTTCACTCTAAAAATGTGGTGTGTCCAAGTTGCGTTTTGAGCCGTTTTCTGCTGCGGAAACTAGGCCTACCCACACAAGTGAGGTACCATTTTTCTCGGAAGACTTTGGGGAATGCGGGGTGGGCGCAATTCTGTCCATCCACGCAGATTCCAGAACTTTCCATCACAGAAATGTGAGGAAAATGTTTTTTTTTTTTTTTACAAAGTTTGAGGTTTGCAAGGGATTCTGGGTAACAGAACCTGATGAGAGCCAGACAAGTGACCCCATCCTGGATTCCCCTGGGTGTCTAGTTTTTAAAAATGTATAGGTTTGCTAGATTTCCCTAGGTGCCGGCAGAGCTAGGGTTCAAAATCTACCGGTAGACACTTTGCCGAAAAAGGGTCAGTTTTCACTTGTAAAATTGTGGTGTGTCCATGTTGCGTTTTGGGCCGTTTCCTGTCGCGGGCACTAGGTCTACCCACACAAGTGAGGTACCATTTTTCTCGGAAGACTTTGGGAAACGCGGGGTGGGTAGAATTGTGTGGATCCACGCAAATTCCAGAACTTTCCATCACAGAAATGTGTGGAAAATGTGTTGTTTTATTTTTACAAAGTTTGAGGTTTGCAAGGGATTCTGGGTAACAGAACCTGGTGAGAGCCAGACAAGTCCCCCAATCCTGGATTCCCCTTGCTGTCTAGTTTTAAAAAATGTATGGGTTTGCTAGGTTTCCCTAGGTGCCGGCAGAGCTAGGATTCAAAATCTACAGCTAGGCACTTTGCCATGTTGTGTAGTTCTTATAAATCTATATAAGATCTGCACGTTTAGACAACATACACTGCGGGGTTGGTGTCTGAATTAATTCCAAACACCCCCACCGGGTATGTTGGCATGTATACCAGCTAGCTCACAGTGCCACTAGAAACTCCTCTTATCAAGGAGAGAATAGTTCTTGGCAACTATCGAACATGACAACCCTGATCTCTCACAATCGTGGAAACAGTGCAATACGTTTTGCTCAGTCACTCGTGCTCACTTAGTCTCAGAGATGTACACCGAATAAATGATATGGACGTTTTCAATAAGCATTTATTGAACATTCGTCATTCTGGTGTAAAATAGGTGTGCTGAAACAATCATCAGAGAGTAACAGATCTAAATGATCAGAAGCACTAGAAAAGTGGAAGGATGGTAGATCTCTACCATTTTGCTATAATCATGAATACAGAACAGTATATAAAATACATGACAATAAAAATGTGTACTCCTACGATGCAATCCTAACTAGATTTACCTAAGTGTACCTAGTGTGTGTGTAGGTGTTAAAGCCAATAATCCCTCTAGGATAAAGTCAACCCCATTCCCTGAAGTGAGAGACTGTGGGACCTCGTCTTGGTCTCAAGTTGGACACCCCCGCAAGGGATGTTCAGACCGCTGCGAGCTGGAGTGTCTGCATGCAGGAATCTCAGCGTCTCGCGTCAGTGTGTCGGCATGGAAGTCGTGATCTCCTCTGACTATCTCAGCAAGATGTGATGTTTATATACCCAAAGGTATCCCCATGGGTTCTACCTTGCTGTGCCGCTGTCGGACTTAGGATGACGTCGGGAATTAACCTTGTACATAGTTATTATGCAGGAGATGATAGTCCTGCTCAATTTCAGAGAATCCTGAATCCTCATGCATAATGTATGAGGCTATTGTACACGGAAAACCCCACGTTCTGTAAGGAGTACTTCAGTTAGTCCTAGCAGCCATCATGTATGTAATATAGGGACGAATATAGGTGAAAGGTTGTGATGTTACCTGGGCCTATATTGGGGTACCTATATGGAATATAACACCCACTCCTCATCCGACTGGACGATGATCTATTTCTAACGTACTACCTATCTAGGTACTGGAACGCAAACATACGTAAAAACAATAGTTCAGCTAAAAAATGGTAACAATTTTAAAAACTCTAAAAAGGTGCTAAAACCAGAAATTGTCACTCAAACAATAGCTCTAATGTGTCCGTATATATAGTTCAAACTACTACAAGCATTAGAAAGCCATGCAGGTTATGAAAAGTGTCAATTTGTTTTGGAGTTTCAATTTGGAGTTTGTTTCACAAAGGCTAAATTTTTCCCAGCACACGAAGGGCCAAATGTTTATGTGTCCTGGCTGGTAGACGCAACATCGCTGTTGCTTGCCTTCGCAGACGACGATCCCTGTAACACCTCGCACATTACATCAATCGAGCACAGATGATCTTCTGTACTGCCTGCAGCTGATGCTGGGGCAGCCTGTGCGCGATCCAAAGCCTGGGTGTTCGTGGAGGAGCCGGTGTCCATACCAACAGGAGCAGAAATTTCCTATAGTGGCTCCAAGAACGCTGCCATCAACATAGGAATACGCTGGGGACACTGCAGAACATGGGCCGTTATCGGGTCCAGCAATGCATCAACGTCCGGTTGCCCAACTGATGGAAGTGTCAGACACAGATCTAAGACGCATTCCTCTCCGCAGAACAGGCATCGTAGAACAGGTAAGATACAGTCTATCCAGACTGGTCTAAATGACAGGAACCAAGAAGCACTTAGTTCTCTAAGGGGAGGTGTGCCCAGATGTTGTACCATGCGATCATGGTATTTGCGCTCCAGGAGTGCCTTTTCCATCTCCTTGGTGACTGGGACTTCCATTGCGTAGCAGAAAAATTACAATCAGGATACCTGCTATTAGAAACAGGATCAGCGGAAGTCCTCCAAAAATGCTTCCAAATACGGAGTGCATAAAGTTCGGTATAACTCCGAGGACTGTCTAAAAGGTGCTTAACAGTCCTGAACCTAAGGTCTTAAATAGGTGGACTATACCCGTCGTATAAGACATGTTAAAGATACGATTTACCATTTCTGTCAAATGGAAAGGGCAGTTTGTACGTATTAGTGCCTGTATCTTGTCCGAGGGCGCTTGCGATCTGGAGATCAAAAGTCTCCCGAGCGGAGGTTAAGGGCATGGTTTTCTGCAAAAGCATGGCTTTCATTCTGCTCAGAGTATCAAACCGTATAAGAGAAACATTCTATGAAGGCCATAGCGGCGCCTCCCTGACTGTATGTGTCGGTGGAAACAATACTTGCATACAGCAAGTAACCCTGGGGCTCACGGTTACCAGATATGCGATGCCCTTAAGCATCCCACAACAACCTTGATCGTTCAGCTTCAAGAAACTCCCATTCGAGAGAAGCCTGAATACTGGCGTGATCACAACTGCCGGGGTACCTTTCAAATGGCAGGATAGGTTTGCCACTGAACCATTACAAGCTCCGTGTAGCATAATATCCTGGCATATGAGAGATCCACTCAAAGCGTTCTCACAGTTAGTACCGCTTAGAAACACTTCAACATCCCCACTCCTGCATCGAAATCTGTACGGTAATTCCCAAGATTCCCTGATGAATTTCTTACCCATGTCTTCATATCTGCCCGCCTGTTGTTGTTCTAGGCAATATTGAAACTGGAAAGTTGTGACCGGTAGAGTTATGTGGCCATGGATTAACCATTCTGTGGACACTGACTCAGCCACAGTAAAGGGTAATCTGTCCAGTTTTTCAATACGCAGCACTGTATATTTTGCTCCGCTCTGTGCCATTTTCATTTGTTTTTCTGTTAGATTGTATGCAGAAAACAGGGACGTACTGTTGATAAACCGCCAAGGCACGTAACCAGCGCGCAATGATTGCAGCGTCCAGCTCAATAACATAATAGAACGTAATTGTGATTGCCCATGCTGTTGTATGGACAAGTCTTGTTCTAGTACGTCAATACAGAAGATACAATGTTGCCCAGTGAAAAAATCCTGGATGTTAACGTAGTCAAACCATTGTCAACTACGGCTAATGCCTTTTCTAGGTTAATCCTATCTATTTCTCGCAGTCTCTCAGCTGCTTCTTGTTGGGAGATATTTCATTATAGACAGCATATATGAAACGTCTCTGACATGGCTTTCTGGGGCCTAATAAAAAATCCTTTGGGTCCACATCTTCTGATAGTAAGGATAAGTGTTGTTTCACCTGTGTTAGTGTTGAGGTTTTTAGCCAATCGAGGCATAATTTCCCAATACTGTATGATGTCACCACCCCCGGATGTTCTTTTTGTACATAGCGTGGGTCTGGCCTATGGATACTGTACCCTTCGGTGATATCCCTGAGTCTTTTTTGACATCTGTTAGTGTCTGTGTGCCTAACCAATCATCCCTTCCAATTGGGGTCTGATCTATTGTATTGTAGGATGTCATCTAACGTAGCCCCTTCATCTGATGTAAGATTTCCCCTGGAATGTGTTGGTGTAGGAATCCGAGGTGTGTTTAAGTCCTTGTTCTTGGCTATACCAAGGCAGGAAGTCTGCTGCACAGTTTCATTTAGAAAAATCATCTGCTGTGGAATGAGGCATGCTCTAAATAGCATTTCTATTCCCTGAACTGCCAATCCCTAGAACCCCAGACTGATTTTAAGTCTATAGTGTCTTTCCATAAGTCGAAAACCTGTTCAGACAGTTGGGTAATAAAGGAAGCGGAGTAAATCTGTTTGGTGTTTGTTAGCATATTTTTCTGTGCTGACTTAGGTGCAACCCTATAGTAATATGAGGTCAGATCTGAAATGTTAAACCCTGAAAAATATGAAAATTTCTGTGCAAACGTTTTTGAACTGCTTTTTGGTGCTGTATGGCAATGTTCCCATTGGTGATAAGTGAATACATTCCTAGGGCTGCTGGATTTGTGTAGAAAGTGATGACCATAATGTTGATAACAATACATAGTGTTAAAATCTGATGTGTCTTCCAACATTTTATTGCTAGAAAATGCGGCAAATTGTTCTAAATCAGACAAGATATTATTCAGTTTCATAATCCCAATCACCGGAAAATGTACTGGAGGTAATGATATCATTTAAGGAAATTTAAAATAAATGTGGTACTTTTAAAAGTTCTGTCGGGCCAAATATATCATAATCAACCTTGTCCCATACTATACCATCAGGTATAGGAACTGCTGTAATGTTCACTGATGACAAGTCTCTTTGTTCACGATGTGATGAAATATGATGTTTCAGGACCAAGTTCACTTTTGATGCTGCAGAGCTTTGGCGTAGATAAGTTCCATTAATAAGTAAGTGGAAAGTAGTCACTAGGCCTATCCAGAAAAGAAAGAAAACTATCCCGGTGATTATCCAAAGTTCTATCCAAAGGTGACACCAGGTAAGTCTTTTTAAGAAAGATGAAGAAGTCTTTGATTTGTTGTTTATGAGTTTTTGGGGCTGGCGTCGTTTCAGGTTCACTTGGATCCAAGGAAAAGGTATCAAAGTCGATGAAATAGCCAGATGCAGTTTGATTTATTTTTGGTAGCTCAGCAGGTTTTGTTGAACTTGTAGATTGCTCTTGTTGAGGCATGTTTATGTAGACGTCAGTGTTAGGTCGAATTGAAATTTGTCATTCGTTTTGATTTTGATTTTCCGTTGCAAGAGGAACGAGTTCCATCGCATTGTTGTTTATTCCAGTGCTTTGCAAGGGCGGCTCTTCAAACGTGATGAGCCTTTCCTTCTGAACTTCCTGTATGGTAGCGAGAGGAGGGCGTCGGCTACCCAGGAGCCCACGGGGCCTACTATTCAGTATCGGCCACATAGTGTGGTTTTATCAGATCAATGGAGACAAACCTTTTCTCCTTTTTTCCGGCAAGAGGCGGCAGAAGTACAGTTCTTGTTCCTTCAACTGCCAGGACAGGTACAGGCTTTCTGTAAGATGGTCCAAATTCTCTTTTGTCCGTTATCTTTTCTCTGACCAGATCCCCGACTTTAGGAATCCAGACAGGTCTTGCTGTGACTGACTTGACTTCCCCAGTAAAAGACACACAATTGATGGACGGAATGCAGAACAAATCAAAACATTCACCCCCAGTCAAGAGATCTGGGTTAAATCCATCATTCTTTTGCTCACCATGCCACCCCAGTTTAAACCTGGCCATATGCAAATCAGTCTTGACCCTGTGCCTCATGGGAACAGTCCAGCCCGAACTACTAAGCCAGGTCCTCCCTGGACCGGAAACAAGCATCCTAGGACAGGTTTCGGGGTTTCACCCCTCTTCAGCCAGGATAGCTTGAATCCAGTGGCACAGTGAGCCCGGGACCCACGTCTGGGCATACCCGGCGCACTTAGGGCGAGGAAGCAAAAGACACACAATTGATGGACGGAATGCAGAACAAATCAAAACATTCACCCCCAGTCAAGAGATATGGGTTAAATCCATCATTCTTTTGCTCACCATGCCACCCCAGTTTAGACCTGGCCATAGGCAAATCAGTCTTGACCCTGTGCCTCATAGGAACAGTTCAGCCCGAACTGCTAAGCCAGGTCCTCCTGGACCGGAAACAAGCATCCTAGGACTGGTTTCGGGGTTTCACCCTCTTCAGCCAGGATAGCTTGAATCCAGTGGCACAGTGAGCCCGGGACCCACGTCTGGGCATACCCATCGCACTTAGGGCGAGGAAGCAAAAGACACACAATTGATGGACGGAATGCAGAACAAATCAAAACATTCACCCCCAGTCAAGAGATCTGGGTTAAATCCATCATTCTTTTGCTCACCATGCCACCCCAGTTTAGACCTGGCCATAGGCAAATCAGTCTTGACCCTGTGCCGCATGGAACAGTCCAGCCCGAACTGCTAAGCCAGGTCCTCCCTGGACCGGAAACAAGCATCCTAGGACCGGGTTTCGGGGTTTCACCCTCTTCAGCCAGGATAGCTTGAATCCAGTGGCACAGTGAGCCCGGGACCCACGTCTGGGCATAACCGACGCACTTAGGGCGAGGAAGCAGGGGTGAAACCCCGAAACCGGTCCTAGGATGCTTGTTTCAGGTCCAGGGAGGACTTGGCTTGGCAGTTCGGGCTGGACTGTTCCCATGAGGCACAGGGTCAAGACTGATTTGCATATGGCCAGGTCTAAACTGGGGTGGCATGGTGAGCAAAAGAATGATGGATTTAACCCAGATCTCTTGACTGGGGGTGAATGTTTTGATTTGTTCTGCATTCCGTCCATCAATTGTGTGTCTTTTGCTTTCTCGCCCTAAGTGCGTCAGGTATGCCCAGACGTGGGTCCTGGGCTCACTGTGCCACTGGAATCAAGCTATCCTGGCTGAAGAGGGGTGAAACCCTGAAACCGGTCCTAGGATGCTTGTTTCCGGTCCAGGAGGACCTGGCTTGGCAGTTCGGGCTGGACTGTTCCCATGAGGCACAGGGTCAAGACTGATTTGCATATGGCCAGGTCTAAACTGGGGTGGCATGGTGAGCAAAAGAATGATGGATTTAACCCAGATCTCTTGACTGGGGTGAATGTTTTGATTTGTTCTGCATTCCGTCCATCAATTGTGTGTCTTTTGCTCTCTCGCCCTAAGTGCGCCAGGTATGCCCAGACGTGGGTCCTGGGCTCACTGTGCCACTGGAATGAAGCTATCCTGGCTGAAGAGGGGTGAAACCCCGAAACCGGTCCTAGGATGCTTGTTTCCGGTCCAGAGAGGACCTGGCTTGGCAGTTCGGGCTGGACTGTTCCCATGAGTCACAGGGTCAAGACTGATTTGCATATGGCCAGGTCTAAACTGGGGTGGCATGGTGAGCAAAAGAATGATGGATTTAACCCAGATCTCTTGACTGGGGGTGAATGTTTTGATTTGTTCTGCATTCCGTCCATCAATTGTGTGTCTTTTGCTTGACTTCCCCAGTGGCAAACCTTTTCACTTGGACATTGCTCTGTAAAGCCCTTGCTTCATTTAGTTCCTGTAAAACAGCCAAACGTTGATTGATGTCAAAGGTTTGTCATCCACCACTGTGCCTTCACAATCTAGGTCAGGTACCCACATTCTCATCCCGAAAAGGACCTCATAAGGAGTGACCCCCCTAGAGAGCTTCTTAGCATAATATTTAAGGCCCTCTGGACCCCATATAGGTGATTGACCAAACTACCACCCGCGCCTAACACCCTAGCTGTTAATGATTGCTTTAAGTCCCGGTTTTTCCTTTCCACAACCAAATTTCCCTCAGGATGGTACGGAGAGGAGTACCGCAATGCTACACCCAAACCTCCCATGGCCTCCTTGTAAGCCCTAGAGCTAAACGCGGGCCTATGGTCAGAATGTAATGTGCCAACTACGTATGTCCCTATAAAGACTCGCAAATGTTCGATAACAGTTCGAGCGTCAGCCGAGCGCTGAAGCCATACCCATAGGAATCTTCAGCAGGAATCCACTGCAACCATTATGTACTTGTAAGCCCCATCAGATTGTAAGGGGCCGCAGTGGTCCAAATAGACACACGCGAGAGGTCTGTCTGATATCAATAATGGTGTCTGCGCTGGACGTGTTATGGTGGAGCCTTTTATCTGTTGACAGATGTCGCACTTTGAGACATAGTCTTTGGTCTGCTTCATTAACCCTGGCCACCAATAGCGTTGTTTCAGTAAAGAAACTGTTGCTGTAACTCCTGCATGTGCAGAACCCAGACCCTCATGTGCAGCTAAAATTAATCCTAATCTGCAATCCATGTTTGGTATTACTCTATCACGCACTCCTGGAATCTGAGCAAATGGAACGTTGTTTGCATCTAACTTGTAGGAGTACTTGAGTGGAAAACCTTTCGGAAGTGCTTTGTTGTCTTTGCGTGAAGCAATGACAGCTACCATTATCTGTCCGTCTATACTAGTTTTTGAACGAGTGATTGCAGCTACGTACGCAGTTCGTACTGCCCCCTTCGCGGCTTCATCAGCCAATGAATTCCCTTCAACGTGAACACCATGACGTTGATGACTCAGTGTGTGTATCACGTGAGCTCTTGGTAGCTCGTTTTTCAACTCCGCTACTTGTTCCCATAGCATTTTGTGCTTTATTGTGCCACCTTTTGAGTCTTTAAACCCATTTTGTCCCCAATAGTGTTGATATTCATTGTACGATTGGACACAGTAAAACAAATCGCACACAATTAGTGTGGAGAATTCTCGATCTGTGTTAATCAGCGCCAGTAAAAGAGCTTTTAGTTCTGCTAACTGAGCCGTGCAGTCTCCTAAAGACGGAGTCTTTCTACAGCTCGGATGGAATTTTCCATCCTTCATTTGACCTTTAACAATCGCACACGCGGCGCTGTATTGTTGTTTACTTCGTATGGCTGGTTGAGTAGATCCGTCAGTGTAGATTATGAATTCATATTGATCTAGAGGCCTAATGTAATTCGGGAGAGGATATTCTTGTTCGTATTGTAGGAATGCCTGTGTTTTTAGACTTGGGTCGTACCTGTATTCTACATCTGATGCAGTGAAAGAATTAGCCCATTGTATCCATCGAGGATGTAAAGCTTTAGCATTTGGAACGCTTGCCTTTGTAGCAGCCTCTAAGGCCGGTACTGGAGTCATAACAATAATTCGTTTGCCCTGAGCCAGTGCTCTTTCTCTCACTACAGCAGTCTGTACGGCTGTCAGAATTTTTTCTGTGGATGCAAAACGCATCTCCGCAATTGTGCACAAGTGTGATTTGTATGCTATTGGAACTGTTTCACCTTTATTGTATGTCAAGTAGGTGTACCCAGATTGACCCGCAACTATACGGATCACCAGGTTGCGGACATTTACGCGTGTCTGTAAGTGTTTGGATGCTATCATGTCAGCTTGTAGGGAACAAAGGATTTCTGTGTGTTCCTGTGTCCATTGCCTGACTGAAAAATCAGGTCTTATTAGGTCGTAGAAAGGTGTAACCCTTTCTGCATAATCCAAAATGTATGTTCTTCCAAAATTCAGGAATCCCAGTATGTATTGTAAATTTTTCAATGATTTTAGAGGCTGGAGCAGCGCACACTTTTCAAAAAAATTGGCTGCTAAGCTTTTCCCTTCACTTGAGAGCTCATATCCCAAAAACAGGACATTGAAGTGGGCTATTTTTGATTTTTTAAAGTTAAACTTGTAGCGCTCAGAGGCAAATCCCAGAATTATGGTGCTTACCCTGGTCAAGTGTTCCTCTAGGTCATCATCCGTCAGATAAATATCATCTACATAGGATAATGCCTCTTCGTCCAGATTCTGAAGTAATTCAGTTACTCTGGCGGAAAATAATCCTGGGTTGTTCTTATACCCTTGGGCGAGTCTGCAAAATTGCCGTTGGGACCCCAGCGCTGAGAATGCTGTCAAATATCTGCTCACAGGCTCTATATTTTGGCAGAAAAATCCATTTGAGATATCTAATGTAGTTTTGTATTTTTTCCGCACAATGTTATTCATTAATGCAGCACTATGTGCGTTTTGTACTGCAAATGTTTTTGTGCATGAGTTCAGATGTCTAATCTAAAACTAGACAATATGAATTATCGGGTTTCATTACGGGAAACAAAGGATTATTCATTGATGAGGTGCAAGTTTCAATCACACCTTGGTATTCAAGTTGATCTAAGATCTCTCTGACCTGTTTGTTCTCTTCCTGTTTTATTGGATACTGTCTCTGTGGAGTTGGAGTAGATTTTAATGGTATCACGTGGTGAGCTGATTGCTCATCCCACCCAACATGGTTGCGATATAGTGCAGGAGCAAGAGCCACTGCCCACTCCTGCACGTATGTATGTTTTATGTATTGGGGAACGAGGTCGGAAAAGGCTGGCATTATTATCGTCTCTCCCTTTGGGCAATCCATAACAAAAGCAGGCGGCCAGTCCTTCTCAGCTAAGAGAATGTCATATCCAAAAGTCAGGTTCTCCCAAAAGAGCCCTTTAATTTTCCTGGGCTTGTCCCCTTCCATTTTCAGTATTATTTCACATAACCTATGTGGGACACTTACCCTAGTATCAGGTGTTTCCACCGTGATATACTCACTCAACTCCGCTGTCACCAGAAATTCCATCATGTTCTGGCGAGCTATTGTTACTTCTGCTGCGCTGTCTAGCATCGTCAGAGCCCATTCCCCGTTCAGTAGTTGAGTCCTCAGAATTCTGGGCATGTCTAACTTTGAGACCTGCTACTTTCTTCTTTTTGAATTGAGGTTTTGCTTTATGCTTTTCTTCTTTTTTGGAAGCGTAGTCTGAAGTGCGTTGCGAGTCTCTGGACTTTGTACGCTCTTCTTGTCTGTGTTCTGACCGTCCTTCCCTCTCAGAGTGTTTTGATGAACCCTGAAAGGAAAGAAAGGAACGTGTACCACTGTCCTGATACCTGTCTGGTTTTTTAATGTTATCTCTATTCCTAAGGTTATACCTCCTTTCGGGGGAGGGGGGGCTTGCTGAGGAGACCTTTCCCTGGATTGAGATCTATTCTTTTGTTATTTGTTAATATCACTTTTCTTTTTTGCAGAAACTGGTGTTTGCTTTGCCTGTTCTTTATCTGGACCTGCCACTAGTTGAGGTTTTACTGGTCTAGCTCCCAGACTATCTCTACCTAATTCTGCATATGCAGTTTCAAATATTTTAGGTAGTTCTGTCTCCTGTTGCAAAGGAGTGAAGTCTCTCAGGCATTGGCGTATTGCCACTGATGCTGCTTCCCCTTTAATATTTGCTAATATTATAGCTGATACCTGGGCAAAGTTATTTAGTAACTTCATCCCCAAGTTTAGAGCGGGTTCCACTCCATACTCATTCTGTATTTGTCTCAATACATCTGGTATTACCGCTAATGAAGGGATACCATGAGTCCTGGTATATATTGCAGCGAAGACTGTACCCCAAGAAGTACAATCCGCTATAGAGGGAGCTATCCCCATCGGCAAGCAAATTGTTAGTATTCTATGCTTTTCCTGCGGACAAGTGTGTGGAAATACCGCCTCTAACTGTGTTATTTTTTGAGCTATCCAGATAGGCATTTGTTCACGTTTAGTAGGCATTTTACCCATCACTGCGTGTAACGTTTGTAGTGTAATTTTCGTTGTAGAAGTTTGGACTGGTCTTGGTTGTGTAGCCAGTGTTGGCTGAAGTGTGAGTGTTCTCATCACAAACTGTGTCATGTTTTTGTAAAGTTTTATTAATTCTTTATGATGTATAAGTAAGTCTCCTCCTGGCATTGTGTCAATGTCAGGGTGTGGTGTGTAGGCCGTTAATACCGGCCCTGTTTCTCCGTCTCCTCCGAGCGGACCGAGTCTTACTCAATTTCTTATATGGAGAGGGCGCCTTTAAACCAGTATAAATGTTCCTGGTAAGTTAGTGGAATTTCAATGTCCTCATATGGACAATATTAGTTTGGTATGTCATCTTCGACATAGTAATGAAATGTTTTTGTTCATGCATTTGCTTGTGGGAATCTAATCCATGAATAGAATACCTCTGTTCTATATGATTCGTGTGCCTCAATCACGAAGGTTACTTGCCCACCCCTAGATGTTAAACCGTATGCTGCTAGTTTTAGGGTGATGGCATTTCTAACATTTTCTGCAATTTGTATTGCATCGGCATCTTCTTCTTCTGTTGAGAAGTTTAGTACATTTACTTGCTCATCCTGCCCAACGTCTCCCAACTCAGTCATTGTTTTTAGAAAGGAGAGCTTTTCAAGGGAACTGAGATAAGGTGTTATGCACAATAGGAACAATGTATCCTTCAAGCTTGATTAAACCAACAGCCAATACATAGGATTTTTGCCTACTCAGCTGTGGCGGATTTTGTTCCCTCCCACTCCAGACGTCTCTGGGGAAATATGAGTAGGGGTCTCTGAGAAGCACGACTGAACTACTCAGATTTTACGTTAAATAAGTACCCAACCAACGTTGGCGGCGCCATGTCGTGTAGTTCTTATAAATCTATGTAAGATCTGCGCGTTTAAACAACATACACTGCGGGCTTGGTTTCTGAACTGATTCCAAACACACCCTCTGGGTATGTTGGCCTGTATACCAGCTATCTCACAGTGCCACTAGCAACTCCTCTTATCAAGGAGAGAATAGTTCTTGGCAACTATCGAACATGACAACCCTGATCCCTCAGAATCGTGGAAACAGTGCAATACTTTTCGCTCAGTCACTCGTGCTCACTTAGTCTCAGAGATGTACACCGAATAAACGATATGGACGTTTTCAATAAGCATTTATTGAACATTCGTCATTCTGGTGTAAAATAGGTGTGCTGAAACAATCATCAGAGAGTAACAGATATAAATGATCAGAAGCACTAGAAAGGGAAAGGATGGTAGATCTTTACCATTTTGCTATAATCATGAATAGAGGACAGTATATAAAATACATGACAATAAAAATGTGTACTCCTACGAAGCAATCCTAACTAGATGTACCTAACTGTACCTAGCATGTGCGTAGGTATTAAAGCCAAGAATCCCTCTAGGATAAAGTCAACCCCATTACCTGAAGTGAGAGACTGTGGGACCCCGTCTTGGTCTCGAGTTGGACACCTGCAAGGGATGTTCAGACCGCTGCGAGCTGGAGTGTCTGCATGCAGGAATCTCAGCGTCTCTCGTCAGTGTGTCGGCATGGACGTCGTCATCTCCTCTGACTATCTCAGCAAGATGTGATGTTTATATACCCGAAGGTATCCCCAGGGGTTCTACCTTGCTGTGCCACTGTCGGACTTAGGATGACGACAGGAATGAACCTTGCACATAGTTATTATGCAGGAGATGATAGTCCTGCTGAATTTCCAAGAATCCTGAATCCTCATGCATAATGTATGAGGCTATCGTTCAGGGAAAACCCCACGTTCTGTAAGGAGTACTTTAACTAGGTAAAGGGTCAGTCCTAGCAGCCGTTATGTATGTAATGTAGGAACGAATATAGGTGAGAGGTTGTGATGTTACCTGGGCCTATATTGGGGTACCTATATGGAATATAACAGCCAAAAAAGGGTCAGATTTCACTGTAAAATGTGGTGTGTCCACGTTGTGTTTTGGGCCGTTTCCTGTTGCGGGCACTAGGCCTACCCACACAAGTGAGGTACCATTTTTCTTGGAAGACTTTGGGGAATGCGGGGTGGGTGGAATTTTGTGGATCCACGCAGATTCCAGAACTTTCCATCACAGAAATGTAAGGAAAATTTGTTTTTGTTTTTTACAAAGTTTGAGGTTTGCAGGGGGATTCTGGGTAACAGAACCTGGTGAGAGACAGACAAGTCACCCCATCCTGGATTCCCCTAGGTGTCTAGTTTTCACAAATTTATAGGTTTGCTAGGTTTACCTTGGTGCCAGCAGAGCCAGGGTTCAAAATCTACAGCTAGGCACTTTGCCAAAAAAGGGTCAGTTTTCACTGTAAAAATGTGGTGTGTCCACGTTGCATTTTGGGCCATTTCCTGTCGCGGGCACTAGGCCTACCCACACAAGTGAGTTACCATTTTTCTCGGGAGACTTTGGGGAATGCTGGGTGGGTGGAATTTTGTGGATCCACGCAGATTCCAGAACTTTCCATCACAGAAATGTGAGGAAAATGTTTTTTGTTTTACAAAGTTTGAGGTTTGCAAGGAATCCTGGGTAACAGAATTTGGTGAGAGGCAGAAAAGTCACCCCATCCTGGATTACCCTGGGTGTCTAGGTTTAAAAAATTTATAGGTTTGCTTGGTTGCTCTAGGTGCCGGCACAGCTAGGGTTCGAAATCTACAACTAGGCACTTTGCAAAAAAATGGTCTGTTTTCACTGTAAAGATGTGGTGTGTCCACGTTGCGTTTTGGGCCGTTTCCTGTTGCGGGCACTAGGCCAACCCACACAAGTGAAGTACCATTTGTATCGGTAGACTTAGGGGAACACAGAATTGTAGAGCAACTGTTATTACTTTAGACTTCCGATGCATTTCTGCCTTCCAAATGTAAGACAATGTGTAAAAAAGAAGTCACTTTGAAAAATGTCCTATAATTCACATGCTAGTATGGGTACCCACAATTTTGGAGATGTGCAAATAGCTACTGTTTCTAAACTCTATATTTTGTTTTAATTTCAGAAATACATAGGTGTCTTTCATACCGATTTTTCACTGGTTATATTTTCCCAAATGAATTGCTATATACCCAGTACACAATAAAAAACAATTGGCAGACGCTGCTCAGTTATTGGCTCTGGGTTCATCGGGTTCTTGGTGAACCTACAAGTCCTATATATCCCAACAACCAGAAGGGTCCAGCGGATGTAACAGTATATTGCTTTAAAAAATCTGTCATACTTAGAAGAAGTTACAGGTAAAAATGATGGCACAAATGGCTAGTTTTTTTCAACTCATTTTCAATTTTCCTATTTTCAACTGTTAGTTTCTATAAAAAAAACTTGAAGGATATACACAAGTGACCCCTTGCTGAATTCAGGATTTTGTCTACTTTTCTGAAATGTATAGCTTTCCAGGATCCATTATTGCTTTCGTACCCATTTCTACCACTAACTGGAAGGAGGTTGAAAGCACAAAAAATAGCAAAAATAGGCTATGTCTAGTAAAATGCCAAAACTGTGTAAAACTTTCTGGTTTTCTGACAAAAGTCTGTCAGTCGCTGAAAGCTAGGAAGTTGGTGATTTCAGCACCACAAACCCTTTGTTAATACCATTTGCAGGGTAACAAACAGACGCTTTCATCTGCAGCATTTTGTTCCAATTTAAAAAAAAATAAAAAAATTAAGCTGTATTTTGGCTAATTTCTGTGTCCCCTGAAGGGGAATCAACAAACCCTGGGTACCTTTAAAAACCCCATGATGTTGGAAGAAAAGGACGCAAATTTGGTGTGGATACCTTATGTCAGGGGTCTTCAAACTGTGGGGCGCGACCCCCAGGGGGGGCGTGGAGACATACAAAGGGGGTCGCGCATTCCCAGTCGCACTCCTGTATTGCACTGCCTGGATCCGGAATCCCAAAAATGTGCTCTTTGTTTTGGATTCCGAAGAGTGCATCTCAATCTGCTCTCTGATTGGAGGACATCGTAAAAGAATACAACGTCATCCACGACTGTCCTCCAATCAGACAGACTGCAGGATGCACACCAGGAAATGCCGGGAACTGGGGCCATAAACATGCACCTGTGGAAAGAACAAGAGTGCATCAATATTTTTTTTGTCGCTACCTTGCACCCTGTTGCCTTTCCTGGACTTCTTCGTTGTTGCTGCTGCTGTGTAGTTCCAGCTGGTGCCCTTTCCATGCCTCTTCCTCGTGGCTGCTCCTGGAATCTGATCGCCTTGCTGTTTCCTGGTTCCCAAGGCAACGGAAGCTTCGAAGAACTGGTGAGTGAGCAGCCTCTTCCCCCTCCTTCCTCCGCATCCACCATGCCCTGCTTTTCACCCCTCAGACATACACACACACACCCCTCACCTTTTTTCTTTCAAACTATGCTATTTCCGAAACTCTGGCTACATTACATACAAAAAGTTATATGTAATGCAAACACCACCAAAAAGTATTGGGCGGATTTATAGGAAAACCAGTAACATTCCAGAACAACACAATGCTTATTGAGAGGCGCAGTATGATAAACTAACTTGCTCAAAGACACAGGATGGTGCGCCAGTGTCGTGACTAACAGGGTTTTCCAGCTTCTCACTTGGCAGCTCTAGCCATTACGCCACATCTTCATAATTGTACTTTAAGGAAATTGCCTACTGTCGTGTTCTATGCCTATGCTCCATGTTTTTACAATTCTATTGCGGAAAGGGCTACTGTGTTTCGAATGTTTTGTGTAGTGTGCCACAGTAATGCAGCGCATTAGGTATTCCTGTGTGAGGAGGGTTTTGGGAGCACAGTAAGGAGCAGCAGGTCATAAAGTCTACAGAAGTGTGCTTCAGGTGGTATTATCTCTCTCCTTCCTTAGTATGCAATAGGCTGTATATACTACGCAGGGTACGGCCAATAAATAATAAGGCACCCCATACATTCCTGAACTGTACCGACCTCAAACTGTCACGCAAAAAAAAAACAACCCAAAGAGTAAAGTTCCACTCTAAAAAAAAACATTTGAGGGCTTGTTATTTTGTCAGTGGAAAAAGCTAAGACACAGATAAATACGATGTATATGCAGTATTCTTAAATCCCAGCTAATATTAGCGTTTTTCCATAAAAAAATAGCTAGTACTAAAAAACAAGGAAGTAACACTTACAAGTCACATGTGCCTTATTGTTTTTAGTTGCTTATAACTAATACTCAATTTTATTCAGTAAAAAAGCTAAGGAACAGATAAATACGATTTATATGCAGTATTCTTAAAGCCCAGCTAATATTAGCGCTCCTCCATTAAAAAAAAAAATAGCTAGTATACTAAAAAACAAGGAAGTAACACCCATAAGTCACATGTGCCTTATTGTTTGCATTCACAAAGCAGTACATAATTTTTAATGGATGCATCTTTAAGCATCCTCACTGCACTCCGTAATTTCAAATGCGCCAGCTGATAAACGTTTGCCTAACTACATACTTCCACATAGCAGACTCATGCCCTGCAGCACTGTTTACTGTCTAGGAGAAAAATTTCTTAACCTAATCTAAAAACCTAAAAAAACAAATCCTTCACTCTTCTATCCCTCCACTATCCTTTTCAATCAAAATAACAGACTAGCATGTTCACTTCTCTAATTCCATATTCCACTATACTAATTCACCACTAATCCTTATGGGTTCCAGAGTAACGTGCTACTCGCCAACAAAGCGTTTCAACACCTCATCAGGGTTACAAGCGCTATATAAATGCAAACCTTTTTTCCTTTTTTACCCCTCCCTAACCCTTCTCAATCCAAATAACTGACTAACATATCCACCACTCAAATTACTTCATATTTCACTATACTAATTTTCAACACTAATCCTTTATGGGTTCCGGAGTAGCCTGCTACTCGCCAGAAAAGCGCTTCAACACCCCATCAGGGGTAACAGGCGCTATATGAATGCAAACCTTTCTTTCCCTTCTATCCCTCCGCTATCCTTCTCACTCCAAATAACTGACTAATATCCACCACTCAAATTACTTTCATATTTCACCATACTAATTCACCACTAATCCTTTATGGGTTTCCGGAGTAGCGTGCTACTCGCCAAAAAAAGCGATTCAACACCCCATCAGGGGTTAGAAGCGCTATATAAATACAAACCTTCTTTCCTCTTCTATCCTTCCGAATCCAAATAACTGACTAACATATCCACCACTTAAAATGTACTTGCATATTTCACTATACTAATTCAACACTAATCCTCTATGGGTCCCGGAGTAGCGTGCTACTCGCCGAAAAAGCGCTTCGACGCCTCGTCAGGGGTAGTAAGCGCTATACAAATGCAATTACAATACAATACAATTACAAAAATAACGTTTATTTATGTTCACTTTCACACTGACTGCATAAGCCTTTTCTCTCTTATTCTGCATGGTCCCTAGATCACTTTTACATCTATTTTTAACAGCATCATTCCGCTGCTACTAGGTGACATCAAACTACAGCAAAGCACTGAAATGATGTATGGGCTAAGAATACATATGTGGGTCTATTTTCCAAAATCATGCATTAGGAATGGATTATGAGATCGTAGTGATCTGGGTCTGGTGGCTCAATGAACTTTTGTTCATGCTCCAGGAGTTTCTCTTTGACCACATGGTCACAGGTTCGAATTCCGGTGAGTCCACTCTGCCTTCCATCCTTACGAGGTCGATAAAATAATTACTGCTGAGTTGGGTAAAAATCAACATCCATTATCTGTCAGTGGCACCAAGGGGCCTTCTTGGGGTGAGCTGGATACCAAGTGAATGAGCATTCAGGCATCAGAGGTAAAACTGAAGAAAGCGGCAGTGTGCCATTGTTTCTACTTTGCACTGAAATGTCTTGGCCTGAATAGTATTTATTGGCTTGAATGTATATCGTGGGGAAGGTATTTTAAGTTTTTAAATAAAAATCTGCCCAATGTTTTGTTCAAGTACTGTTAGCCAAAAGGTGGATGGAAGACACACTGATAAAGTTAACATGTTGATGGACCCTCCTGTGGCTCAGAACATACCTCCACTGCACTCATATTTTGATCTTCATTATTATCACAATATATTCTGGCTACATTATGAACAGTCTTTTACCAGTTATATTCTTTATTAGAGCACACCGCATCTTGCATCAGTGGTTCTTTATTGGCTTTCCAGAGACCCCAAAATTATTTTGATACTGTGATGTGAAAGGCTCTTAGACTCCATGATCACTCTTCCTATGGCACGGAAGCAACGCTCTTCCTTTCAACGCGGATAGACCAGAGCAGGCAATGTCATTTGCTTCATGCAAACATAAATCCACACTCGAATTGGCCCATTATGGGAGATGGAAAAAAAATTGTCCTCAGGTATTCAAATTATTTAAAAATGTGCAGTTACATTCCACACATCTTACCTGGCCATTATTAGTCGGTAAATACCCAAAAAACAGTTTGAAGATTACTGCTTTCTTTATTCATAGACTTATTCATTTATCAAGTGAGTAAGGAGCCAAAGCTGATGAACACCAATTCTGAATATCAATTAAAGAGTGCAATAAAACATGCCAACAGTGAACGTTAGAGTTGCAGTGCAAGAAAGGCAACAAGGTATAGACTTCAACAAGCATATTTGTGAAACAGGAGACAATAGCTGCAAATATTTGCAATACTTTTAGAAGGAAAAAAGTGAGAAAAAAAACAGAACGCCAGTCCACAAAGGAGAGAGTTCATGGTCAGGCTCCAGAGCCTAATCGACTTTACTATCACAGCTTCATGTGGGCTTATTTGAATTGTAACCATTTAAGGATCACAGTTTGTGGAGTTTTTTTTTGGTGGAGTTTTGTATAGTGCGAACTAGACCCGAAGGTATCAGAGCGATTTACATGAGCACCAGTTACGTTACAGACAGACACATTAAGTTTTGTTAGGCATGAGGAGATTAAGTGATTTGCCCAGAATCACAGAATGTTGAGCGTCCCTGCCGAGACTCGAACCCAGTTCCCCAGCTCCGAGGTCGACCGCCCTAGCCGTTAGGCCATATTCTCTCCCCAGTTTGGTGTGATAGCACTTGGCACAACACCAAGGAATTTTGTCTAAATGTTCAAGACACCAGGAAAATCTCAATAAAAGCATTCCTGCTCTTGTGCATGACAGATGCCATATCTAGAATATGATGGATTGTCACATTGCTCTGTACTTTAAGTTGCCTCAAGGCTAAGACCTGTATCTTAGTACTGTAAAAAGGCAAGCAACATAGTGGTGATGTAATGAAAATAGTAAAAAAAAACTATGGACGGCCTTCACACATGCCGGAATTGGGTACAAACTGCAGCAAATTTGTATTTTCTGTTACTTTGCAGCGTATAGGCTCACATAGAGTAACTAACTGATGGAGGACATTATGAGGTTGGAAATTCTGTCATTTAGGGTACATCGAAGCAGTTCATTTTGGGACATACATCTTTACACGATCAAGCCTGTAATCTTCTGGTTACAACTGTACAGGTCTGTTGAACAGACAGGGTTGTATAAACTCTCAATCGTTTGTGTAGGTTCTTCACAGAACTTGTGAGAATGCTGCCTCTTCCCCCACCTTTCTCCACATCCACCATGCCCTGGCTTTTCACCCCTCAGACACACAAACATAAATGCACGCACACACACACATTCTTATTTACAAGAATTTTCCTGAAGATGTTTCCCATAATACTTTATTCCCCCTGGAAGATTTGTTCATTTAAAACAATCCGCTTTCTACTGCTGATGGCACTGGTTACGTTTCCATCATCTCTCTGTTGCTACCCTCACTCCTTTATTTTCGCACTCACCCTTTCCCCACTGCTGTCTTTGGTATTCCTCTGCTCTGCCCCCGCTGTTGCCACTCTTCTGTTTCCGTTTTTGTCATGCTGGCTTGAGGAAAGCCCTCAAAGGCTATACTGGGATCCTGGGGGCGGGGGCGCGGGGGGTGAGGGGGTGCTGCGCCACCGAAAGGAACAATCTCTTCAAACAAAAAGGGTTTTTTGAAGACAAAACTAGCCATTTCCAACACAATTCAAATGTGTGTTATCATTGAGTATTAAATACATGAAATAAGGGGAATCCAGCCAGAGGCATCACGTGTTGTGTGCACTTGGACCCGAGCTCTCAGGGGGCTAGGGTAGTGTCTTTTACTTTCTTTCAGAGGCAGGGTTGGGCCAGTGCAGCTGTGGTGCCGACTGCAGATGCTCTGCCCCCTTTAGAAATGGCACTGCCATCATGCAGCTGACAGAAAAGCAGTGCGCTTGGTGGGGGCCGGAGGGGGGGCTTGGAGGGGGCATAACACTGAAGAGATGAAGGGGAAGAGCCCAGTCTGTGTGTGATTATTAGGTATTGAGAGACTGGGCCAGACATACTTTAATTGACAGAGATGAGAGGGATGGAAGGGAGGGGGTGGGAGAAAAGAGGCATCGGTGAACTGCTTAACTCTGCACAAGACCTCTAGGGTTTTAAGGGACCACTACTGCTCCCGGCCAGGCCCAGGGGAGCTTCTAATGTGGCGACATGTATTCCTGTGGAGTGGAAGGCCCTTCACAAAGGTTGACTAGACATCTTTCTGTTGTTCATTGCTGTATTTTGGTTATAAACTGGTACTGATGAGGTGAAATCTTGCCCAGTGTTACTGTGTGTAAAATATTTCAAAATATTGAAGCAATACTATCCCAAAATGTGCCTCATCACATAACATTATTTACATTTTCTTACCACACAATTTAGTCAGCCCTGCTGCATCATAATTTGGTCAACCCCTGCCTCATAATTCCAGTTTCCCTGCCTATAGGGCAGGCTGGCTGTGCCCAAAGGGGTAGCCAGTCAGGTCAGTGTGTGGGCTTTTTTTTTGCTGCTTGCTGGCCTGGTTTATGGTCTGGTGGACTGTTTTTACTCTTGAATTCTCTGCTACTACCACAAATATTGTCTGCAGGAAGCACAAATGCATGCACTCTACCATTACTTGCAAAACCCTATACAGCTCAATGCATTACAAGTTTAAAACTGCCTGCTTTACAAACAAGGGACTCTTTTTTTAGTTCTCATATACACTGCCCTCACACGCAGTAAACTTCATTGTCCACTCCGCGCTATATCCCTTATAGCTCAGTGAGCTCCAGTGATGAGTGAGAGGGGAGGCGACACATGGTGGTACTGGCGGAAGCCAGAGTGTCAAGCTGGGCGCCAGGTTCAGAAATCATGTCTATAGGTGACAAAAGTGGAGATAATTTTTGCCGGCTTTCATCTCAAGCTGTCACGAAGGAGAGGATGGTCAGGTTTGAACTGTGTAGTAAGCCTGTGACTCCAAACCACAGTCACCCACAAACCTTTGATTTGCTAAACACTGTTTAATAATATTTCCCCACCGTAAAAATGATTTGCCGTGGGAACTGGGGGCGTTTATGCTTGTCAATGATGAGGAGTGCCAAGTCCTAGAAATTTGTCAGGAGGGGGGTCCTCAAGCCTGAAAATTTTGACAGGGGGGTCTCGGCATCAAAAAGTTTGAAGACCTCTGCAGGGGTCAAAAATTTACAGGGGCCTAAGCGCAAACTACCCCAAATAGCCAAAAAAAGGCTTAACACGGGGGGGGAGAGGCCTAGCAGCACGTGTATTGGTGTCCTCAGTGTATTCCCATGATGAGGACAGCATTCTTAGAGCCTCCACTGGAAGCTTCAGCTCCTGACGGAACGGACAACAGCTCTACAACAGGCTCACAGGTGTTGAGTGCTTCCTCAGCGGCTGCCCTGGGAACCGGAGAAGATCAACTTTTCTCCATTGACCTGATACAAGAGGTGTTACAGGGACTGTCATCTGCGATTGCGAGCAACAGCGATGTTGAGTCTCCCACACAGGACACAAAGATTTTGCTCTCAGAGTGATGGTAACAATTTAGCCTTTTTTCCAAAACAAGCCAAATTGGAATGAGAAACATTGTTTTGTTTTATTTTTCTTATGCTCTCACTGAAGCACCATGGCTTTCGATGTGCTCGGTCAGTCTAATCATATATTGATCCTTTAGTGAACTTATCGAACTTTTGAATTTCAATAGCATCCTTTTTCCATTTTTTACATATAACATGTTTTTTTAGATGTTTTTAGACACTGGTTTTATGACAATGTTTTTAGGCTTTTTAGCAGGCTTATTTTAGCATTAGTAACCTTGTCCCTCAGATGAGGAGTGGGTGTTATGTTTCCTAACCTAGGCCTAAGTAGCAAAGGAACCTTTTACCTACATTTGTCCTACCTTGCTCTGCATAATGGTTCTAGCAATGAATTCTTATCCAGTTATGTGCTGAATAGATGTTGATTGGGTTCCTTGAAACTAGCCTCATCTATCATGCATGAGTATTCTTAGCTTCATATCTTAATCCCCTGCACATGACGTACATAACAGGATTAACATACTCTGTACAAAAGTCCTTGCTATCTTCATCCTCTGGCGAAAGGGCTACTTTGCATGATTACAATTATTGATTTAGGCTCATCTACATAATCGTACTCACAACATATCGATTGTGGTAGAACCCCCGATGGTTACCTTTTTGGTAAAAAAGAACCACACCTTCACTAGTTAAGAAAGGAGACTCTTCTACGCTGACACTAACACGAAGGTCCTTGCATGCTGAGGCTTTAACACGCAGCAGCCTAACATTCCTTGCAGGGTGTCTAACTTGTGACCAAGACGGGGTCCTTCATTCTCTCCCATCAGGTAATGGGGTTGGCTCTCTCCTAGGAGATTCTTGGCTTCACACCCACATATATGCTAGGTACTTTTAGGTACACTTAGGTGGGGTATGCCGAGTAGAAGTACGGAAGATTACTGTTTTTATATATATGCCTGCATATATTCGTTGCTTAGCACCATGGCAGAAATGTATCTACTGTTTACTCGGTTGGGGCTTGTAATCTCTCACATTTGCTTCTGTCTATTGATTGTCGCAGAAAACATGTTTTATACTAAAATGGCGCTTGTTCAATAAATGCTTATTCTGTGTACATCTCTGAGACTAAGTGAGCACGATTGACTGAGCGAAAAGTACTGTACTGTTTCCACGATCCCTGAAGGGTCAAGGGTTGTCATGTTCAATGGTTGACAGAAACTATCCGCTCCTTGGTAGGCTTCGGGGACTTATAGTGGCACTGTGAGCTAGCTGGTCTATAGGCTGACATATCCTGTGGGGGTGTCCGGAATCAGTCTAGACCCTAAATCCCTTAGTTTATGTTGTCCAAGAAACGCACATATCCTATGTATTTTTAGGAACTACACAACACTATCATATTTTTACATCTTTGTTGCACAATGTCTTTAAAAATGAAGGTACATGACACCTTGTTTTCTTGTTTTCCTTCACTCAGGTTAAAGTGTAAATAAATGCTTGCCTGTGTAACAACTTTCCGACTGTTGGTACTCAGTCAACTAAACAACAGCCCAGTGCTGCAGTTTACCAGGGGGCCACATGTAAAGGTCAGGAGGGCTGCAAGTGGTTCCCTGGCTATATTCTGAGTATCCCTGCATTCAACTTTTCCCAGACAAACTGCCAAAAAACAGACAACACTCCATCTCTACTTATGCACTTAGGATCTGGAACAACATCTATGTATTCATCAGATCTTCCAAACCATAACAGCTGGGATGATCAGATGAGTCACTACTTTCACTACACTACTTGTGCATAGAGAAAAGGGAATATTTTCATTTTGAACGAGTAATCCTAACACATTCTTTTGAGGCATGCTTTATCAAAGACAACCTCATTCCATGCTGACAAGATGCTACTATCATGGTGGACTCAACATCAGTCTGAGAGAGTCTGTTATAAGAGTAACTGGATAATCAGGAATCCAGATCATGGCATAAAATAACCCATGTGTAGGCCCAAAGGGAATTGTTTTAATAGTGAGTAAACTATGTAAGGCTAAAAAAGCTTGACGGATGAATGCAGAGAATTATGACTCAATCACCATGAGTGGTGCCAGTATGTTTCAATCTGTAGAAGAGCCCGAAAAGGGACAGGGGCCTTTCATCAGGGCAAAAGAGGTCCCTAACCTAAACCAGTGTGGCCGATAAAAGTGTGCAGCGCAGGCCATTGCCTCCTGACAAAAGCATGACTACAGGGGGGGGTCCCCTTTTGCCAAGACCAAGAGGTCTTCCTAACTTAAGTAAGGATGTTAATTTACAAATTTGGTTTGCAGGTAAGAAACTTTCTTACATCCCAATAGCACATATAGGGCCAAATTTATTTTAGTGTTTAATGGCCCTTGCATCATGCAAGTTAACACAAGGGCATCACAACACTTAAGTCAGATTTACCAAGCCACACAAGACCACCTTGCAGTGTTTGGTAATTCTAGAGTAACACAAGGCAGTGCAAGTTGCCGCCTTGCATTACTCTGCCCTAGGGAGGCATTCCATGGGTGGCATTGGGTGTTCCCACGCATCCATCAATGGATTTTGGTGCTTTACCAGATTTACGATTTGTGGTAGACTTGGGAATGCATCAAAATTCTATGCTCCCCCAGGGAAGGTGTAATGAGGAGAAATATGCTTATTTCTCCTTGTTTTTTCCTCTTTCTACGTGTGCTGAAGGAAGCCTTGGCTTCAGCCTCAGAGGATTATTTTTGTGCAGATGGGTCCCCCTTCCTGCACAAAAATAATACTACCTACAATGCAGGCACCCTTGCACAATGGTGCAATGGTGCCTGCGTTGGTGCTAGGAAGCAGTTTGTATGCCAGTGCACGCAGAGAGCAGGAATGTGCTGTATAATGTCAAATACAGTGCATTCCTGCCCCTTCCCTTTCACGCAGCGCAGCAAGGTGGCTTGCTGCGTTGCTGGAATATTTGATAAATCTGCTCCTTAGTGTTTAGATAGGGGATCTCTATTGCCCTGATAATCCAATACAAGGGCGGTAATAAAGGACAACCCGGTTGCGCATTATATATTTATTGTTCTATATAAGAATCCCCCACAGTTAACATCCTCAGTTGGAGAGTGTGAAAAATGGGGTTGGTGGTTGAGGTCAAGCAACAGCCCCAATCCCTGGCAGGGTGAACCACAGAAAGTCACTAAATTAACCTGTGTTTAACCCTGGGTAGCTTGGCACAAAAAGCAGGCAGGCTGAACTTAGAGGCAATGTGTGAAGTTTTTATGCAGCATATGCACAGTAATAAGGTGAAAACACAACACAAGAAAAACCCCACACCAATTTAGAAAAATAGAGTACATTTTAACAAATTATGTGACACAAAAACAACAATCTCATCAGTAGAGCTAGAGTTATGAATTTGTAAACTTTTTAGTAAAAACTAGAGCTTAAAAGATCAAAGTGCCAACCTTGAATATCTAGTTGAGCGAGGCGTGGTCAAAGTAAAAAAAAATGTGGCTGACTGTGATGGAGCGTGGGTTAAGACTAAGAAGAATTTTCAAGAAAAATGTTCTGAGAAGGTAAAATTCAGCAGGGCAATGCTACAGGTGGTGTCTTAGGAAAGAGTGTTGTCATCGGAGAGCAGCTAGACGAAGTCGTTGTGAAGATTTCTACGTTCTGACTTAATCACTTTTATGGAAGTCAAAAATCTCCATTGGGACAAGGCAGGAGGCTGTAGCCGAAGACAGTTCTAGGAGGTCATTTGGGGAAGGACCCCTGAATGGAGAAGAACGTAGCAGGAGCAAAGTCAGGCCCGACCGATGCACCTTGGGCGGATAGATGAACAGGTTGGTCCCAACCCTCCCTCCGTTATAAGAGCAGTTAACCGAATGTATTGCAGATGAAATGTAATTGATGACTCTTCATTTCTGAAAGATTGCTCTTGGGAATCAAAGCAACATTTTGAGTAATATTTAGATTTGCTCTGATATTTTCTTAAGCAGTATTTACTGCAATTATGTGACTGACAGCGTGAACCTTGGTCAGATTGTTTTGTGCTGTTCTTTTTTGTTGGGATTTCACAAATCACATAACGTTCAATAAAATGTAGAACTGAGTTATTTGAGTCGTATCCAAACGTAGGTGCATCTTTGACCCAGAGAAGCATGTTAATGTCTGGTACATTTCTTCCTTGATACTCTTTTTGCAAGAGCAATCAAATACTTCTCCAACTGGATTTGTTTTTATTGATTAAGTAGTGAAGCATATTTTGAAATTTGTGATTGGAATTTCTGCAAACATTGGCAGGATACAAAAATATATTTCTGTAGGTGTTTTGCAGTTAATGTCCAGAATATTAGCATTCAGCTTTGAGAAGAAATTGGCACAAAGAGTCCCATCCATACTCAACAGCTTAAAGTAATAAACCAAGTAGGTGGTCCTAACTTTCTGAGCAAACATTTCAATTCTCTGTGTTTTGTCCCCCGTTGACATGCCATAATGTTAATTAAGATATATTCTAGATTTTCATCTTTTACATGGACCTTCTCAACAAAATTATGTGCTGTTATATTACTGAAGCCAGTTCAAGTTTGCATAACATGTGCAATAGCATAAGAAGTGACAGAAAGATTGCTCTCATATATAAGGAATATCTTGTCGAAAGCGTGGATCCTCTGAATATAATCTGCTAGCTCATTGCTCACATGTTGAAATTTGTACTGAAGGATCATCATATCGTCCACCTTTTCTAGTGGAGATTAAATTTGGATAACATTTTGCTTCTAGGGTTTTTTTCCCCAGGTACTAATAGGCTCTCCTTTATCTGATATAGTTCTGAAGCATCACCCATCATGTCTCTTAAGTGTAGTCGGTGTATACTATAATGTGCATATATTTATTTGTTCAGCGTGTTCTTCACTAATCCGTTATAATTGTCTTATTTTATTTGCTTTTCCAAATGATAACTATGTAGAGAAGACGTAGTTTGCCACGTAAAAATCTTTATAGCATATGTTGTTTTTCTTACGGTAATGTAGTGCTTTCCGAACTTTTTCTATGCTAATTCTTGCCAATTTCTTTTTTCTTTTGTAGGTACTCCATTGACTAAAACCACTGAAGGTTTCTCTATTTTGAGTTCAATTCCAAGAGTGGTTATTTTTTTTGTTGAAATCTAATGAGAGCACCTCCAAACGGATGTCCCGGCGAAACGGGACGTCCGTTTGGAGGTGCACCATGCATATTGAGTTGGGCACTATGAGGCATACCTAGAGCTTGGAGAGCTGTTCTTTCACACCCATAAAAGCAAAACTAATCCCTAAGAATTACACGGGTCGTTGTCAGCCTGACCGCCCTGATCCTGTGGTGGCCAGTATATACACGTTTTAATTTTTTGCCATCATGTATACACACTGTTGCAGAGTGACTACTTAACACTAAGGTCCACACGAATGCCGCTGGATCCCTGTAAGGGACCAATCCATGGCAGAAACATGTTGACCCTTGTGAGGGATATATTTAATTAATCCCCAGTCCTCTTTTTAACCCTGTCCCTGAGGCCACCCAATAAAGATTTAGTGGACCCTCAGAGATAATTTTAGTCACCACACACCTTTTTGCACTCTGCCCCTCATTCACCTTCTTTCACCGCTCATCTTGAGAAAACACTTCAGCTCCTTCCCTAGGGGAGTCGTAGCCCACACCTCGGTGTGAGGAGGGAACCCATATGATGAAGCATGCCACCTTACGGTGAGTGAGGGTTCTCGTCCTGAAAGGATTTCTCCCTCATCTATTTCTTTTGCTCTGATATCACGCTACTCCTACCTCTTTTTTCTCACTCCTAGCCAGTTGTACTTGGTGTGTTATTCATGACATTTTATATGCCGTTAGAAATGTCCTTAGCTTCAGATTGATGTGTCCCTGATATTACAAATAGATGTGCATTTGCATTCATATAAGGGATTTGGTTTACTTTTCCTGCAAATATCCACTAGCTATTGCTTTTTGTTTGACTTGGTTTTTTTCTTCCCCTACATTTCCATGTAAGACTTCATAACACAGGCCTCCATGTGTGACTGAAAGAATACAATTATTTTGTTGATCGTAACTCTCTTCATGAAAGTATGGTCCAGTGTTTGACACATGCCTCCAAGTACCCTGAAAAATGTTACAGAGTCTTGCTAGCTGTTTCTTATGCAGTTTATGCATTTTATAGGTTGTAATTAAAAGGTCAAAGGTTTTCACTCGATCCATTGTGTAAATGAAGAGTTTTCTTTTAACATGAAGTGCTTTTTAAACAATATGTTGAACATATTGTTTCTGTATGAGTTTCACCATATTTTCCTTATGAAGGGAAGTGTTTGAAGCAGATTTATTAGGACACATGTTTTAAAATGCTTTGCAGTTATACTTCTAATAATGTCTCTTCTTGTGAAGTATATATTTTTCTTGAATAAGCAGCATTTCCTTTGTTAAAATAGCTAGCTGTTAATGATGCCCTCTTTGTGAATTGGTTGTCATTAAGCTTTTTAGTAATAAGGCTAGGGTGTGTAAAAACATTAGAAAATGTGATTTAAGTATTACCAGTACTGTAGTTTTTGTTTAGGCATCTTCCTTGTTTCTGTTCAAGTTTTTTTTCTCCTCTTTATGTAGCATAATTTCCTTTTTGCTTCTCAAGATATTGTTTTTAGGCTCTGTGTGCAATTTATGCACCTCTGTTTAGGAAAACACATAAAAGAATAATGGTACCAGTAGTAAGTGTCCGAATACAAGTAGTTATTAATTTTAATAATTTTCCTGTATTATTTTTGTTATAGTATTCCATATAGACATGTACCTGTTTTATGTAGAAATATATAGATGTATTTTTATTTTTATTTTGAATAGTTTTATAAAGCGCGAACAAGACCCATAGGGGTATCAGAGCGCTGTACAGAGTTGGCTCATACCAGGGTACAAATGCAATGTGAGAGCAGGTGAAGTTACAACATAAAGGAAAATGTTCATGTTACGAGTTGGGGGTATAATCGGTGCCCTGTAACACAAAGAGCAAAACATCATAAAATAACACGCACCAAGAAGTGCAATACGAACCAAGGAAATTTTAAACAAAGGTAAGAACGAGACCAAAGTTAATGCAGTTAAGGAGCCATAGAGGACTAGATCAAAATAACGTAAAAGCATACAATAAAACGCATCAGTGTAGTACATCCAAATTGGGTATTAATAAAAGCAAGAGCATGATCACAGGACAATGGTGTTAACGTTCATTCAGGAGTAGTTGTTTGACCAGTTTTTTAAAGGATGTCATGGAAGGATTGTATCTGATCTCGGATGGCAGGGAGTTCCAAATTCTCGGCGCAAGACCAGTGAAAGTACGGTTGTAAGATCTTTTCTTTTTGAATCTTGGAGGTTGCAAGAGAAGGGTGGATGTACTTCTAAGGTTCCGACTGGAGCCCGATAGTTCAAGTTTATTTGGCAGGTAGTACGGGGTGTTATAGTGAATGGCTTTATGAGTCAGGCAAGCTATCTTGAGTCTGATTCTGGCTTCAATAGATAGCCAATTTAGTTGCAGAAGGTCCGGGGAAATGTGATCAAACTTTCACGAGCCCGTTATGAGTCTAGCCGATGCGTTCAGGGTAGCTCTGAGTGGGGCCAAGCTAGCTTTAGGAAGTCCAGCAAGAGTCACTAGCCCATATTCCAATCTAGAGATAATCAGTGACTGAACCGCCGGCCTGAGGTCTTCGAGGGGGAGGAAAGGTTCGATTTTCTTCAGTGTGTTAAGTTGGAAATTGGCTCCCCTAGTAGTAGCACCGATGTGCGCTTGCATGTTTAAGTGTTTATCCAGGGTGATACCTAAGGATTTGGCAGAGTCTACAACATGAGGGGTGCAGTTTAGGGCAGTGAGATGTTTAATCCAGTCAAGGGTAGGAGCCGAGTGATTGGGTGGGGAGATCAAAAGAAATTCAGTTTTGAGAGTATTTAGTAGGAAGTGGTTCTGAGCTAACCATTGTTAGGTTTGTGCAAGTGCAGCATTTAATGTTTTTATGTCCTCTTGAGATGAGATCTTCAGGTACAGTTGCGTGTCATCAGCATACATGTGGTACTAAATGTTCGCTCGTTTCAGAATGACAGCAAGTGGCTCCATAAAAAGGTTGAAGAGGGTGGGTGAGAGCGCTGATCCTTGGGGGACTCCGATCATGACGGGGGTACTGGAAGCAAGGGAGTGTTTAACTTTGATCCTTTGCGTGCGGTTATGCAGGAAGGAGGCAAACCAATTTAGGACCGGCCCCGAGAGACCCCTCCTATGTTGAAGAAGATCAATTAAGTTTCCATGTTTGATGGTATCGAAGGCTGAGGACAGGTCCAGAAGGATCAGGAGACACGGGACATTTTGGTCAAGGGCTCTCAAGGCGTCATCAACAATGTGCGTTAGTGCTGTTTCAGTACTGTGACCTGATCTGAAACCTGACTGATGGGAGTCAATGAGTTGATATTTCTCAATGTGGTTGCAGAGCTGCAAATGGACGCATTTTTCAAGCAATTTAGCTAGAGTCATACTGCTGGTTATAGGTCGGAAGTTGTTTGGGTTGGATAGGTCAACATTGGGCTTTTTAGGAATGGGAGTAACTTGCCCTACCTTTAGGCAGTCCGGAATCTTTCCCTGTAAGAGGGATTCATGAATGATCCTGGACCAAAGAGGGAGAATGGCTGATTTTAAATCTTTATATAACTTAGAGGGTAAAGGATCACCGAAATGGTTGGAGGGTTTAAGGGATGCCATGATGTGAAGGAGCTCCGTGTGAGAAGAAAAGAGTTCCACAAGGCATTGTTTTTGAGCAAGCAGCCCAAAGGTGAGGATACTGTCGAGGATTCTGTCAACTCCTCTGATCCTGCGGGAAGTTTCTTAGGTGATAGATTTGGGGTGACTTGTAGTAGCTCCAACTCAATTTTCCTTGTTTTTTCCCAGAAGTGAGCTGTGAAGTCCTCACCACTAGGGAGCAGGGGTATCCGAGTAGAGATCAGGTTGGAAGATTGGTTAGATTGTTCCTTAATGATTTCAAAGAGTTTTTTGTGCCTATTTTTGGCTCCATCCAATTGAGTTCTGAAGTGGTCTGTTTTAGTCAGGTGGATGTGTTTGTTGTAGGAGCTTCTCACTTTTCTAAGTTGAGTGAGATTTGTGGAGGAGGGCGAGTTTCTCCAGAGTCTCTCAGATATTCTAAGGTTGCGTCGTTCATCATTTAGGGAGCCATTAAACCACGGTTTGGAAAGTTTGATGGGAATCCTTTTGAGCTGCTTTGGTGCTATAGAATCAAGAATGTTAGACAATGTGTTAGTGTAATGATCCGAGAGATCGTCAAGGTTGGTCATATGGGGGGGGGTGGCAGTAGACTATTTTTGGTGATTGAGGTTAGCATATTGATGTTGAGGTCTCTCATATTGCGAGTCAATTGTTTCTCTTTAAGGGGTTGACCCTGTCTACCCAAGCCCTTTTCTAGGATGCGGAAGGGAATTTGAAAATGATCAGACCAGTCGCAGGGTAAGATGTCTCCTATTTGTATGATGTTGTCTTTGGCAATGATAAGGTCGAGAGTGGCGCCCATATTGTGTGTAGGACCTTTATAAAGCTGTGAGAGGTTAAGGTCAGAGAGGAAAGTCTTAAATGAACATACAATAGGATCATTTGTGTCATTCCAATAAAGGTTAAAGTCTCCAAGGAATATGTGACAGATTTGATCCGAGCTTGAACTAATGACTTCCATTATAATGTAGATGTAGCTGACAAGGTGTAATTTTCAATTTCTCTGTTAGGTCTTTGAAGAAGAAATAGAGCTGAATTGCTTTCTGTCAGCAGCATTTCCATGGTTGTTGGGGGTATTTATTGGAATTGGGCTATGTTTATAGCCCACTTTGTGTTATTAACCAAACATATAATGCTTTACCTCTGAATTGTATTTTTTATCTAGTTTTCTATTTATTTTCATTGCCATGTGACCAGAAATGTGTGGTTCAAATGCCTTTGTAATGCTCCTTAAATGTCATTGATGCAGACTAGCTTATTTTCTTACCTCATTTTGGTTTTTGGCAGTATTATGCTACATTATTACCCCTAAATTGTCTTCAAGCCAATAATTGTCCTCCTTTCAAAATTAGGTTGATATGATGAAGTTTCCCAATGGCCAATCATCTAACTCTTTGTATATTTGTTTGTCTGCCTTGGTGTCCTTATTCTTGTATGTAACCATATGTGCAAGACGGTTAGGTTTTTGTTGATTGGGCAGAGTTTCATTTTTTAGGCCAGACACCATGCTAAGAAAGTAAGTGTTGAAAATGATTTAGGTTTAAAAGGAGTTGAAGTAACGTAGATTGGTGAAAGAGGTTTGAAATGGAATCAGTTACTCCCTCTACTTTCCTCTGTTAGTAACTGTAACCATCCCCAATTTATAGCCTAATTTTATTTTGATATATAAATATATATTTTTTAAATGTTAATATGTACTGCAGCACTTTCGAGATGATTTTGCAAACGTACCGCAGTACATCAAACTTTAAAAAAAATATATAAATCAATACAAATACTTTCCCCTAACTCTATAGACTTTGCTAAACTGCCTCATTTCTTCCTATACATTACAAAAACATTAGTAAGCTATTTTTCACGTAAAACCACAGAACAAGGACAAAGACTGGTCTGAACAATATTGCTGCATTTTTATTTTGCAAGGGCTTTGATTAACCAGTACAATTGTGTTTTTTCATTGCCATGCACTGCAGTATGCCACAAAGGTAGTGCTGTATACTGCGGGCCAATATATGACTATGTTTTTGTCCCTTATTACTTAAAAAACAACTGATCAAATAACACAAAGGACCCTTTCCTCACCATCTTATATCTTCCTGCCAAATTTCAAGTTAATCTGTGCCAGAAAAGTCTATGGAAAATGCATTGGTGAAAAAACGTGTTTTGGGACCCTCTTTTTTGCTTTGGTCCCCCTTGACTAATTGTGCTGCAGCAACAAATGATGGATGGAATGCTGAATAAATCAAACATTCTCCCCCAGTCAAGAGATCTGGGTTAAATCCATCGTTCTTTACACCACCCCAGTTTGGACCCAGCCATATGCAAATCAGTCTTGACCCTGTTCCTCATGGGAACAGTTCAGCCGGAACAGCAAAGCCAGGTCCTCTCTGGACCGGAAACAAACATCCTGGGACCGGTTTCGGGGCATATTACCCCTCATCAGCCAGGCTAGCTTGAATCCAGTGGCACAGCAAGCAAGGGACCCACGTCAGTGGAGTAACAAAGGCCCTTGCAGCACCCACAGTGCGGGGGCTCTGAACTCCAGGGAGCCCCCTCAGCAAAGTACCATTGCCTGAGAGCTCCTCCGTGTGTTCGGAGGGGGCCCCTCCATGTGCTTTGGAGGGGGGGCCCAAGTTTCGTCACACCATTGACCCACGTCTGGGCATATCCATCCCACTTAGGGCGAAAAATGTGCTGCAGCAACAAATGATGGAAGGAATGCTGAATAAATCAACATTCTCCCCCGTCAAAAGATCTGGGTTAAATCCATTGTTCTTTTGCTCAATATGCCACCCCAGTTTGGACCCAGCCAAATGAAAATCAGTCTTGACCCTGTTCCTCATGGAAACAGTCCAGCCCAAACTGCCAAGCCGGGTCCTCCCTGGACCGGAAACTAGCATCCTGGGACAGGTTTCGGGATATATCATCCCTCATCAGCCAGGCTAGCCTGAATCCAGTGGCACAGCAAGCAAGGGACCCACGTCTGGGCATACCCATCCCACTTAGGGTGAAAAGTGCTGCAGCAACAAGTGATGGACAGAATGCTGAATAAATCAAACATTCTTTCCCAGTCAAGAGATCTGGGTTGAATCCATTGTTCTTTTGCTCACTTCGCCACCCCAGTTTGGACCCAGCCATATGCAAATCAGTCTTGACCCTGTTCCTCATTGGAACAGTCCAGCCCGAACTGCCAAGCCGGGTCCTCCCTGGATCAGAAACAAGCATCCTGGGAGTGGTTTCTGGGTATATCACCCCTCATCAGCCAGGCTAGCTTGAATCCAGTGGCACAGCCAGCAAGGGACCCACTTCTGGGCATACCCATCCCACTTAGGGCGAAAAGTGCTGCAGCAATGAATGATGGACGGAATGCTGAATAAATCAAACCTTCTCCCCCAGTCAAGAGATCTGGGTCCTTAACTAATCAGCACAAAAGTCTGCATCCTCAGACAATGTAATAAAAAGCAATAGATCTGTGAAGTTTCGTGGAGATTCAACAAATGGTGGTAAAGCTATTACCAAGCACAATTGTAGTTATGGTGTTATATGTAGGATTCCCAGATATAGAATTCCTTGAATTTTTGCTTGGTAATAACTTCGTCCCCATTTGCCAAATCTCCATGAAAATGTCCAGATCTATAGCTTTTGCTACATTGGCAGAGGATGCAAAGTTTCGCAGAGATTGGTAAAGAAGGGGCAAAGAAAAAGGGGGTCTAATGACTGCCTTTACAAAGTTAAAGACAGCCATGTTGTTTTAAGTGCACTTTGGCTGTGTTCTAAGTTAGGGCATTAGAAATAAATAAGTATTCTGTTTTATATTTTTTCCTACCTATTACCACTTTATTAAAGTGGTAATAAGTAGGGAAAACTATTTATAAGTTTCTATATAGTTTAAAGAAAAACTACGATGTACTGCAGAACTTCCTAGGAAGTACCAAGGTACTTACATATTGTTCTAAAAAATGTAATATTTAACTAAATGAAAATTACACTGTACTTAACTATTTTTCTTAAATCTGGTGTACTACAGTATATTTACAATGTTTTACATATTTAATTCTTAAACAAATAAAGTCTACTGAGTACCTCAGTAATACCTACTAATCACTGAACGGCTTACAAAACTAAAAAAGACATTTATTATAAAATTATACATACACTGTTGTACACTACATTTCACTAATATAGTGTACTAAAGTGTATTTTGAATTTTTACCATGTACGTTATTTTTTTTCATGTAACTACTGCAGTACTTTGTAGGTACTAATGCGGTTCTCCGGAAACTGTTTTAAAAATATATAGTAAAAAGAAATACATTTTACTACCTATTACCACTTTAATAAAGTGGTAATGTGTAGGGAAAACAATAAAACCTACTACTTACCTATATCTAAGACCCAAAACACAGGCAAAGTATGCTGAAATCTACATGGCTGCCTTTTACATTTTGTAAACAAAACCATTAGCCAATCACAGGGCTCGAAAAATCCACTCGACCGCTCGCATATGCGAGCTAAATTTAACGAGGGCGAGCTATTTTTAGGTCCTACTCGCCCTTTCTGGCGAGTAGGAAGACAAACTAACTTTTGTCCTCTGTCTGAGAAAACGGAGCAAATGTGACAAGATAAGATTTAAAGGCATTTTTATTGCTCACAAAGTTAATGAGCAATAAAGATGCCTTTAAATCTTGTTATCTTGTCACATTTGCTCCGCTTTCAGAGCTGGAGGTCAAGTATGTTGCAGTTAGGTCGAGGAGATTTTTCAAGGTCCTAGTCCTGCAGGACTAGTACCATTTTTGGGATTTTTCGAGCCCTGGCCAATCATATACTCCCTTGGTATCAGCATGTACTCTGGTATACCAGGAAGTTACCGCAGTATACAGCAAAACAATATATAACTAAGTATTTTCGCACTTATAACTTTAATACTAATTATACTATTTACACCCACTACCAAAAGTTACCATTTACACTCCATAATCTATATTCTTGCCACATTACACCCGTTCACACACTTTCATGCTATGTCTGTTTAAACTATCACACTACACTCTGCACCACTCCACTCCATTGTACGCTAATCCACTCTATGCGTTTGCCTTCTATGTGACTCCACTCTACACCACTCTACTGTATGCTATTTCACTGTACACCACTCCACTCTATGCCACTCCATTGTACGCCCCTCTACTATACAATACTCCATTCTATGAGACTCCACTGTATGCTATTACACAGTACACCACTCCTCTCTATCCCACTCTACACCAGTCCACTGTATGCTATTCCACTGTAGGTCACTCCACTGTACACTACTCCAGTCTATGCCACTCCATTCTACTGTACACCACATTACTCTACGCTATTCCAGTGTATGCGACTACACTCTACACCACTCCCCTATATGCCACTCCACTGTACGTTAATTCCACTCTATGTTACTTTAGTATACTCCACTCCATGCTAATCCACTGTATGTTGCTCCATTCTATGCCACTGTACACCACTCCACTGTACACTTTTACTCTAAACCACTCCATTCTATGCCGCTCCACTGTACACCACTACACTCTACTCTATTCCACTGTATGCTACTCTACGCTACTACACTCTACACTATTCAACTCTATGCTGCTCCATTCTAAGCCACTCACTGTACGCCACTCTACTATACACTATTCCTCTATACACTATTCCACTCTATGCCACTCCACCCTACGCCACTCCACTTTATGCCACTCCACTCTATGCCACTACACTGTATGCTATTCCTCTATATGCCACTCCAGTTTTCTTCACTCCACTGTACCCCACTCCGTGCCACCTACTATATGCTATTCCACTGTACGCACTACAGTGTATGCTATTAAAGTTTACACAACTACACTGAACGCCACTCCAGTGTACACCACTCCACGGTACCCCACTCCACTCTAGGCCACTCCACTACAAGCTATTCCACTGTAAGCCACTCCTATGTACCCCAGTCCTCTGTACGCTATTCCATTCTACGCCCCTCCAGTCAATGCTACTCTACTGAACGCCACTCTACTATACTGCATGCTATTCCTCTGCACGTAACTTCACTCTACGACACTCCATGCTGTTCCACTATCTGCCATTTCACTCTATGCCACTCCACTCTGCGCTACTCTACTCTGCGCCACTCCACTCTACTCAACTGTACTCCGCTCAACACTGTACTCCACTTAAAGACAGTCTATGCCCCTCCACTCAACCACACTATACTCCACTCTATAGCATTCCACTATACAACAATGCACTCCTGTCAATGTGAGTCTACATCACTCTACTCTATGCCACTGTACAACAATCTACAACACTCTACACAACTCCCTCTATGCCGCTCACCCCACTTTTTCTATACTGCACTCTGTGAGATACTACTCCACTACTGTACTCTATGCCACTCCACTGTTTTGTTTCCAGCGGACGAACTTACTAGGTGCACCGGAAGTGCTGAAGGCGCATTTGGTGGAAGTGATTACAGCTTTCGATCACTATTGTATCAGCCATTGTGGCAAGATGACGAAGAGAATATCGTCATTTGGCAAACGCCGAAACAAGACGCACACACTGGGTCGTCGTTGTGGATCAAAGGCGTACCATCTCCAGAAATGTACCTGTGGCAAGTGCGGATAACCCGCTAAGTGCAAGAGAAAGTATAACTGGAGTGTGAAGGCTAAGAGACGCAACACAACAGGTACCGGCCGTATGAGATACTTGAAGATTGTCTACCGATTCAGGAATGGATTTCATGAGGTGTCGTGGCCTTGAATCCTCAGGATCGTACGTTGCAAACAATAATGGTCCACCTCTCGACACCACCACGGTCTGAATTGGTATACACAGACTTAATGTAGTGGTCAAGCTGGGGAAGGGAAGGAAGGGGACAGCAGGGATGAAATGACAACCAAAAAAACAACTATAACCAATAGCAATTTATGCAGTTGTTCCTATCCTACCCTGACCCCGCTAAAAGGAGAAACTGCAGAACTAAGATCAGTACCTGTAAAGAAAGAAATATTTTCTCTGCTATAGCTGGGAGTTTTCACACACGTTGGAGTATGTCGCTAACTCGGGAGACAGAATACCATAATAAGTACCTTGCAGGTTACATGTAACAATAAGTAGAGAGCTGAACACATGTTAGGTTTACATACCCGTACTAATATTCTGAAGACTGAGACAGGGGTGGGGAAGAGCCGCCCACTTGCTCACTCTCTATACCCCTGCTAATGGATATATAAAGAAAACCAACATGACTCCCAAGAACAATGTACACACTCCGCAAATCAAAAAAAAAGAAAAGAAACCACTCCAGCCTGCAGTTCCAATGCGTCTTGGATTAGGTTAGGTTAAACTTGGCAATATCATTTGTATGATTCCACACATTAAAATAGCAGAGCCACCAATAGTTCCTGGCGGTGAAATGTAGAACTATCTGAAGAACTGATAAGGAAATAATAGGCGTTTTCCCTGCAAGAGCTAAGGTAGCTCGCCAACAGGGAAAACGATTTTGTGTTGGCTTGCCTCTATCAACCTAGGAAGAGCTACTGAGGCAAGCGGACGAGGGAAACCAGGAAATATTGTACCACTCTCACCCTCTGAAAGAGTACCGGAAGTAGGGCTCCACGGGAAGGGTTTACTCCGCAAGGAACCGGCAATGATTCCACCAACGGAGCAACCTCGCAAGTAGCTCTGAGCCCCCACACTGCCACTATTTGAGTCTGAGCATGGCGCTGAAGATTGTACAAAGAGGAACAAAAGGGGTCGGTGTTAATAACACCCTTACCAGCCTCCTAGTACTCAGCGCGGCTCCTTCTGGAAAAGTAGCGGCAGCGTCTGACTCCCTGGATGGGATTAAGACGGAAATGCTCGCGCGCGCCATGACGTCACCGACGACATCGCGCCGAGGCTCACGGGAACTGTAGTTCACTCAAGCGTCTACGTTCGTAGCGCGCTGAGTCAGTGTTCTTCTGGTGCCCTTACGGTGGGCTGTAACATGAGGTAACAACACCAAAACCGAAGAGGGCAGCAGTTTCAGCATTTATGTCCTCAAAAATATTTCGTTAAATGCCATGCCACTCCACTGTACGCTACTCTATGCCACTCACTTCTATGACACTCTATTCCACTCCACACTACCATACTGTACTGCACTGAACTCTACTCTATTCATGCCACTCCACTGTGCAGCACTGTATTCTACTCTGTTATGTTATGTTATGGAAACTTCTAAAGCGCACAAATACCCAAGGGTGTCTTGGCGCTGAGTTGGGGTGTTACCGTGTAAAAGGAGCAGAGGAGGCTAAGCATTGAAAAGCCAAGTTTTGACAAGTTTCCTAAAACTCAGTAACATTTGAGCTGCTTTGATATTTATGGGCAAGCTGTTCCAAAGCACTGCAGCTTCAGAGGAGAAACAACGCCCCCCCCCCCCCCATTTGAGTCTCTTAAATCTAGGGCGCGAGATCATTAATGTATTTTTAGATCTTAGATCTCAATTTGGTATGTACCAGGAGAGGGATTGTTTAAGGTACCCGAGGCCGGAATCATGTAAGGCTTTATAAGTAAGGCACAGTGCCTTAAATTTGATCCGGTAAGCCACTGTAAGCCAGTGCAGCTTGTTGATATAAGCTGTGTTAGAAATGGGATCTCTGGTTGGCTAAGGCTTGCGCCAAAGCCAGGCAGAGACCACCACTCTAGTCAGGGCAAGGGAGTTACACGCCGAGGATAACCCCTGCTCACCCCCTTGGTAGCTTGGCACGAGCAGTCAGGCCTATCCCGGAGGCAATGTGTAAAGCGTTTGCGCAACACACACACACAGCAGCAACACACTAGGCACACCACAAAAGGAACTCCACACAAGGTTATATCAAAAATAGCCTTTGTATTATCATAAACACATTAGAATAGTAATCACACAATATACACTGTGCCAACTGGCACTAGGCACTATTTACAGGGGATTATATACACCTGACAGGGCCAATTGGGCCACTGTCAGAACCATCACTTAGTAAAGATAGTAAATGTAGAACATATAACAAACGTAGAACACAACCAGTAATTACTGGCAAACACTGTACTCAGCATCATATCCTGCAACATAAACCATATTATGCACAGTATCACATTAGGCGTGAAATACATTCTGCGCCAACCTCATAAGCCTAAACATATTAGACCATAACCTCCTAAGCATAACTCACCTTAGGGGCATAACTCACAGTAGAGAATAATCTCACAAGCATAAAACACAGTATGCAAAACCTCATAACATAAACCACATTAGAGGCATAAAACAGGGTGCATCAATCACAGTACATGAATCACATTTCCTGCGCACCACATAAATCACATTAGGGCCTGGCGCCCTACAAACCTCACAGTCCCCCTGGCCAACTGGCCTTCTCAGAGGGCTCAAATGCCCTATGTCCATAAAGTCAGGGCTTGGGCTGCCAATGCAGCAGAATTCGCAAGTGCGCAATTGCGCTGGGGCAGAGGAGTGTATCTCACTCCTATCTCATACAAAAATGCCCCCAAAGAACTGTTGGCCTAAATGTAGCAGCTGACGCTAATTGCCGTGCAGCTGTGATGCCAAATGTGGGCCTGGGCACTCACTGTGCCCTTTGACAAATATGCAAAAACGTGGCAGCTGCCCGCGATGGTGCAGCGCAGCTGAGGACAAAGTCAATGGGCCCTGGCACGACTGTGCCCTCGGGGCCCCACTGGGGCTTTCTAAATACAATTGCCCCCATCGTTGCAGTTGCCCACTGTCAAGCAGGGCGACTGTGAACCCATAGCCAAATTGGGGGAGAACACGGGCCCCTCTGGGCCCTCAGACAACAAACAGGCCCCCTCGTTGGAGCCGGTCGCAACGGCGGGACCGCTCAGGACTAAGGACTCGCTCTGTGCCTCGATCGGCACCACAAAGAACAGCTGAGAAGCCCCACCCACCGGCTCTGGGCAGGACTCTGTTCTGGTCTTCCCGCGCTGTTGGGACCGACAGGGTGCCGCATCTGGTCCCGCACTCTGTTCTTCTCCTTTGCTGCTGACACCGCTGGGCTCTCCCTCGCACACGGGAGCCCCGCTTCACCGTCAGCATGCTCAGGAGAGCCCCCGCTCCTCGGGGACTCTCTCTCCTCACTTCACCCGGGCCCCCTCCTGGGACCCGGGACTTCAACGTGGAGCCTGCGAGGCTCCAGACGGATCTCCGGACATGCGTAGGGGGCGTAGGCCCCGCCCACAACCAGGCAAGGCCGCCTGGCTTCCTGGTCGCACTGGGCCGCGGCGGTGATTCTCGGCAATACGGGGTAGGCTCCCGTTTTAAACAAAGACAATGGCGGGGTGGGCACCCGCCACAACCAGCACAAAACGCGGGGTGGGCACCCGCCTACAATAAAAGCATAAGTGGGGTGGGCACCCGCAATTCACGAATATCCATCAAGCGGGGTAGGCTCCCGCTAAGCAGGCAAAATGCGGGGTGGGCTCCCGCTTCTAGCATCATCACGGGGGAATCCCTCACGCCGGGATTCCCTCTAACAAGGTGGCAGCTCAGCGCTGCACAGCCCACGCTCCTCCTCTTCCCTGGGGAAAACACAGCAAAGCGCTCGCAGGGCGCCAAGAGCAAGAGTCCGGCTGGAAAAAGAATAAGTCCAAGCAAAATGTTCCTCTAGGTCCAGGGGGCACAGCTGGGCCCAGGGAGGCCAGCACACAGGGCCCTCCAGCAGGGAGGTAAGCCCCCATGGCGGTTCCTCCTGGGCCCCAGCAGCAGCACGCCCCCAGGTCAGGAACAGCACACAAGCACAGAACAACCTCCTGGGGTCACAGCCCCTATATTTATATTACTTCCCTCCTTTGTCTGCAGTGTAGGGCTTGGGGAACCAGATGCAACTGGTTCAGGGGGGAATTGGAGCACTTTGTTTTCCAAGCTCCTCTTCCCCTTTGTCAGGTGGGGGCTAGGTGATCAGACACACCACAGGGGGCGGAGCCAGCATTGTGCAGGCTGAGCACAGTCCATTCAGGGTCAGGGGATTACTCCTCCCATAACTCCTACTGCAGATGTCCCATTCAGCCTAGCGCTGACTCACTCTGCCCCTCCTGGAGCCACACACACCTCTCAGCCACTGTCACTCACAAGCCAGACATGCAATTCACATCAGGCAGGCAGACACATAGCACACAGAAATGCCAACTTCTAAAAGTGGCATTTCTCCCATAGTCATAATAAATCTGTGCACACCATTGCGCAGCATTTATTCTCACAATTTCATACATACTAAACTCGACCACGCTGCTTCTCCCATTCCAGGAATTACCACTGACACACTTAATCAGGGAATCCCCCATGCATTCCTATGGGAGGGCAGGCCAACTTTACCAAACGTACACAGAGAGCGCACGCACTTTACACTGGACCACAGTGCTAAAGTGCCCAGAGGCCTAAAACCACCAACACCATGTCAGAGAAAAGGCAAAAAGTAAAGGGGTGAACCTGCCAAAAGGGCCAAGTCCAACACAACCCCCTTCCAGCCAAAACACAGGGTAGACCAATCACTACCTTGATGGGCTTCCCTGCTTCGGGCGATAGAACACGGACGCGGGCCCGCAACTGCAGGGACACCCTCCGGTTCTACGCCACTCTGAACCCATGTGGTTCCCTCTGAAAAAACTCTCAGGACCAACTAGGCTACCCCACTGGTACTCCCTAGCTGTCCACGGCCAGGACCAGGCCCTAGACCATCCAGATGTCACTGGTCCTTGCCAATCCACAGAGTGGGGGGCAGTAACCCCTGGCACATAATAGCCATTCTCCACTCTCCCTCTCAGTGTAGTTCCAAACTGCCACTGATCCTCCAACCTAGGGTCCGCACCCTCAGGCTGACCAGAGGTCACGGGCAAAGCGTCTCCTCACCCTACCTCCCTTCTGGGGTTCAGCACTCTCCCAGGAGAAGCACCCCCAGAACACAACTCACTCACCAGTTCAGGACCTCTCTCCATTAACTGGTCTACCAACCTGGGATCTAAAACTCTCCGGCTGCACCGGGGTCAGAGGCGAGGACTGCCTCCCTCTGCACCCCCTTCCAGAGCCCTATACCCTCCCAACTGGAGTGGTACCCCTAGAAGGCAAACCGGTCAGGACACTGATTACAGTTGCCCTTCCATCCAGGACAGGAAACACCTGAACCTGACTCCCCAACCCAGGGACGGTACCCTTTGGTTGGACAATTGCCCAGCGAACCAGGACTTCCTGGGGAGTACATATACCCTCCCCGAGGGTGACACATAACTAATGTGTCGTGTGACAGTCTGCCTGGCGCAGAGCTCACGACCTCCTGTCCCTTTGACAGTGCGTGAAGATGCCCCAGGACAGAAGTGGCGTCACCATGGTCAATCACTGGTGACTCAGCCCTTCTGGCTGGCCCCTGACCCACTGGTTCTTCCACAGGGGACCCTTTCCCCCTCTCACCCCTCAATCTGGACTTCTGCACCCTCCACTTAGGAGTGGCACTGCCAGACACCAGAACTGATGGAGGCCTGATTACAGACACTCCCAGCTCACCTAACACGGGGAGATCCCCCTCAAAGAACGGTCCAACAGGACAGACTAGGCTCCCTACCTGGTGTTCCCTCTAGGAACCATCCAGTACTGGAGACTAAGGTTGAGGCTCGGAATACGGCCCAGTCTCACACCTTCCCCTGCGAGATAGGATGTGAGGCCTTGCAACCTCCTCACGATAAGGGTACCTAGCTGGGCTACTCTGAACCAGTTCCACCACTCCGGGTTGGAAGATACCTGCACCATTCCTCTAGGATCACTCCCCAATGCAAGCTCCCTAGAATCAAGGAACTCACACACTCCAACAGGTGTTGGCGCGACTCCGGAAAACAATTACGGGGCAGGTTCTCTCTGACAAAACAGATTGAAGAGCCCTTTAACACCATTTACCGTGCTAGCCAATCACCCAAACGTCCAGTGCACCAGAACACTCATCCACATACCCCCCCCAAGACTGGTGAGACAGTATCTTACTGCCCCTGAATCTCAACCTGTCCCCCTCTTAACTGGGAACCAGGAACCATGAACTGGGAATGGGACTTCCTGCACTGGACTTCATATTGCTGCCACCACTGGATCCCACCCTTACTGGGGATTCCAGAAAACTAAAACTGCACTTAGGGGATAATCTACCCTCCCGAGCTAGTTACTCCATGCCAATTAAGTTACCACTGTAGGCAAACCTTAGAAACAGCAGACAGCACAGGGGCAGTCCAACTCCTTTAGCTTCAGGCCAACCCAAGAAATAGCAGTCTGCACAAGGGCAGTACAAAACTCCTCCAGATTCTCTGGTTTCTGTCCTTGGCAGGACCCCCAACTCATAGTGCAACAATAAAACACATTTCAACGAAATGATACTTAAAACAAACTCAGAAACAATAATCTCCAAACATGTGACTATCTAAATGCAGAGTTTGTAGTGCAACCAGTTGTCGCTATGGTACTGCGCAAACGCAAGTCCTATCCTCACCGCTGACCACCAATGTTAGAAATGGGATCTCTGGTTGGCTAAGGCTTGCGCCAAAGCCAGGCAGAGACCACCACTCTAGTCAGGGCAAGGGAGTTACACGCCGAAGATAACCCCTGCTCACCCCCTTGGTAGCTTGGCACGAGCAGTCAGGCCTATCCCGGAGGCAATGTGTAAAGCGTTTGCGCAACACACACACACAGCAGCAACACACTAGGCACACCACAAAAGGAACTCCACACAAGGTTATATCAAAAATAGCCTTTGTGTTATCATAAACACATTAGAATAGTAATCACACAATATACACTGTGCCAACTGGCACTAGGCTCTATTTACAGGGGATTATATACACCTGACAGGGCCAATTGGGCCACTGTCAGAACCATCACTTAATAAAGATAGTAAATGTAGAACATATAACAAACGTAGAACACAACCAGTAATTACTGGCAAACACTGTACTCAGCATCATATCCTGCAACATAAACCATATTATGCACAGTATCACATTAGGCGTGAAATACTTTCTGCGCCAACCTCCTCATAAGCCTAAACATATTAGACCATAACCTCCTAAGCATAACTCACCTTAGGGGCATAACTCACAGTAGAGAATAATCTCACAAGCATAAACCACAGTATGCAAAACCTCATAACATGAACCACATTAGAGGCATAAAACAGGGTGCATCAATCACAGTACATGAATCACATTTCCTGTGCACCACATAAATCACATTAGGGCCTGGCGCCCTACAAACCTTACAGTCCCCCTGGCCAACTGGCCTTCTCAGAGAGCTCAAATGCCCTATGTCCATAAAGTCAGGGCTTGGGCTGCCAATGCAGCAGAATTCGCAAGTGCGCAATTGCGCTGGGGCAGAGGAGTGCATCTCACTCCTATCTCATACAAAAATGCCCCCACAGAACTGTTGGCCTAAACGTAGCAGCAGACGCTAATTGCCGTGCAGCTGTGATGCCAAACATGGGCCTGGGCACTCACTGTGCCCTTTGACAAATATGCAAAAACGTGGCAGCTGCCCGCGCTGGTGCGGCGCAGCTGAGGACAAAGTCAATGGGCCCTGGCATGACTGTGCCCTCGGGGCCCCACTGGGGCTCTCTAAATACAATTGCCCCCATCGTTGCAGTTGCCCACTGTCAAGCAGGGCAACTGTGAACCCATAGCCAAATTGGGGGAGAACACGGGCCCCTCTGGGCCCTCAGACAACAAACAGGCCCCCTCATTGGAGCGGCTCGCAACGGCGGGACCGCTCAGGACTAAGGACTCGCTCTGTGCCTCAATCGGCACCACAAAGAACAGCTGAGAAGCCCCACTCGCCGGCTCTGGGCAGGACTCTGTTCTGGTCTTCCCTCGCTGTTGGGACCGGCACCGACAGGGTGCCGCATCTGGTCCCGCACTCTGTTCTTCTCCTTTGCTGCTGACACCGCGGGGCTCTTCCTCGCACATGGGAGCCCCGCTTCACCGTCAGCATGCTCAGGAGAGCCCCCGCTCCTCGGGGACTCTCTCTCCTCACTTCACCCGGGCCCCCTCCTTGGACCCGGGACTTCAACGTGGAGCCTGCGAGGCTCCGGACGGATCTCCGTTCATGCGTAGGGGGCGTAGGCCCCGCCCACAACCAGGCAAGGCCGCCTGGCTTCCTGGTCGCGCCGGGCCGCAGCGGTGATTCTCGGCAATACGGGGTAGGCTCCCGTTTTAAACAAAGACAATGGCGGGGTGGGCACCCGCCACAACCAGCACAAAACGTGGGGTGGGCACCCACCTACAATAAAAGCATAAGCGGGGTGGGCACCCGCAATTCACGAATATCCATCAAGCGGGGTAGGCTCCCGCTAAGCAAGCAAAATGCGGGGTGGGCTCCCGCTTCCAGCATCATCACGGGGGAATCCCTCACGCTGGGATTCCCTCTAACAAGGCAGCAGCTCAGCGCTGCGCAGCTCACGCTCCTCCTCTTCCCTGGGGAAAACACAGCAAAGCGCTCGCAGGCGCCAAGAGCAAGAGTCCTGCTGGAAAAAGAATAAGTCCAAGCAAAATGTTCCTCTAGGTCCAGGGGGCACAGCTGGGCCCAGGGAGGCCAGCACACAGGGCCCTCCAGCAGGGAGGTAAGACCCCATGGCGGTTCCTCCTGGGCCCCAGCAGCAGCACGCCCCCAGGTCAGGAACAGCACACAAGCACAGAACAACCTCATGGGGTTCACAGCCCCTATATTTATATTACTTCCCTCCTTTGTCTGCAGTGTAGGGCTTGGGGAACCAGATGCAACTGGTTCAGGGGGGAATTGGAGCACTTTGTTTTCCAAGCTCCTCTTCCCCTTTGTCAGGTGGGGGCTAGGTGATCAGACACACCACAGGGGGCGGAGCCAGCATTGTGCAGGCTGGGCACAGTCCTAATCAGGGTCAGGGGATTACTCCTCCCACTACTCCTACTGCAGATGTCCCATTCAGCCTAGCGCTGACTCACCCTGCCCCTCCGGGAGCCACACACACCTCTCAGCCCCTGTCACTCACAAGCCAGACATGCAATTCACATCAGGCAGGCAGACACATAGCATACAGAAATGCCAACTTCTAAAAGTGGCATTTCTCCCATAGTCATAATAAATCTACGCACACCATTGCGCAGCATTTATTCTCACAATTTCATACATACTAAACTCGACCACGCTGCTCCTCCCATTCCAGGAATTACCACTGAGACACTTAATCAGGAATCCCCATGCATTCCTATGGGAGGGCAGGCCAACTTTACCAAACGTACACAGAGAGCGCACGCACTTTTACACTGGACCACAGTGCTAAAGTGCCCAGAGGCCTAAAACCACCAACACCATGTCAGAGAAAAGGCAAAAGTAAAGGGGTGAACCTGCCAAAAGGGCCAAGTCCAACAAGCTGAAACAGAATGAAATTTGGGCAAATCAAGAATAAGCCTAGCTGCTGCGTTTTGAACACTTTTGTAATTTCCTTGTGAACTGTTTTTGGACCTTAACGTATAGACCATTATAGTAATCCAATTTGGAAAGGATTAGTAAAGAAATCACTGTTTTTCTGGAGATAAGGGGAATGAACGAGAGAATCTTCTTAATGATTATCAAAGTATTAAAACTGGAGGAGATGATCGAGCAGATATGTGTATTAAGATTCAATTTCTCGTCAATGACTATGCCCAGATTTTTTACTTTTTGGACAAGGAGGGGGAAGAGTTCCCAACTCCGTAGGCCAACATGCTCGGCTCCAGAATTGGGGTTTGTTGCCAAATAGAATGACCTCGGTTTTCTCCGAATTCAATTTAAGGCAGTGCTTGCCCATCCAGTTACTGACTGCTCTCATACAGTTATGAAACTGGGAGGTAATAAATTCTACTTCGTTTGATGCCGAAATGACAATCTGTGTATCGTCTGCATACGAAGTGGGTGAAAACCCGAATGATCTAATCAGAGAGGAGAGTTCGATGACAGATATTTAAGAGTAGGGGACTCAGCGAGGATCCCTGAGGGACCTCACACGGGAGGGAAAAGGACTTAGATGTAAAGTTTCCAAACCTAACTGAGTGCTCCCTATCTGTTAAAAATTACTGGAGTAAGTCAAGAGCTTTGTCAGTGATGCCCAATTTTTCAAGGCGGTCAATGAGAGCGGCATAGTCCACAGTATCGAACGCCGCCGACAGATCGAGGAGGATAAGTGCTGCAGACCCTCCTTTATCAAGAATAGTTTATATTTCATCTGTAGTCTTGATTAGAGCCGTCCCAATGCTATGCTCGGCCCTAAAACCGAATTGGGAAGGGTCCAATTTCTGATTGTCCTGGATGAACTGTGTCAGTTGAGAATTAATAAGTTTTTCAACTATTTTCGTTGGAAATGGCAGCCTCGAGATAGGGCGATAATTTGCTGGATTATCAGTGTCCAGATTGGGTTTTTTAAGAAGTGGTAGAATGGAGGCCTTTTTCCACAGTTTAGGGAAGATCCCCGAGCTAAACATCCCATTAAAGATGTTAGTGAGATAAGAGGCGATAAGAATAGGGACCTTTTTGAGAATCAAAGGGGACAAGGATCTTGGGGGATCCCGATTTGGTAGACTTGAGAAGGTTGAGTACCTCTGTTTCCGTAACAGGAGAGAATTGACTGAGTTTGGGTTGAAGGATTTTGTCCAACGACTTAGGTTCAAGGGAGGAATCTGGTGCTGGGATAGGGCTGGTGTTGGAATCTGTGACACTAAGACAGGTAAACGGATTGTAGATTTGTTCTACCTTTTTACAAAAATGGGAAGCCATGTTCTCACAAAAAGCTAGTGTGGTTACTTCCTCTATTTTCAGGAGGTTTGGTAAGTTTGTTTATGACTTGAAAGAGATCTTTAGAGGAATGTTTAGATGTTTCAATTTGATGTATAAAATAGGCAGATTTTTCCTTCTTAATGGTAGCCTTGTAGCTAGCCAGGGACTGTTTATAGACAAATCTATCGGAGGAATTATAGTTTGATCTCCATTTTCTTTCAAGTCTTCTACAATTTTGTTTTTTCTGGTGGAGAGATTCATTGAACCAAGGTGCAGATTGTTTAGGATTATGAGGGCCTCTACATTTTTTGGGGACAGCTTTGGAAATGGTGGTGCTTAGCCAATGTGAATTACTTTCTGCTGCCTGTGTTGGATCAGGCCCTAAGGCGTGATCCGCCTGAGAAAGGAGTTGTTGTAAAATATTAAAAATGTGTTTTGGACCAAAGAAAATGTAAAGTGGGGTTAGAATCTGATAACCTACTTTGAACTAGGGAGGGGACCGTTAAATTAAATGTAATAGCTCATGGTCAGACCATGTAAGTGGAAGAAAATCCTTCACTGAAATGGAGAGAGTATTAGAAAAGATGGCATCTAGGAAATGACCAGCACTGTGTGTGGGCTGCTGTACACATTCGGGAAGGTTGAATGCTGTCATTATGTTCAGGAAAGCTTCAGTATCAATATCCTCCTTGCAGTCCAAGTGAAAGTTAAAATCCCCAAGTACTGTAAAATTGCTATTACAGGCTCCATCTTCGACCAGAGTGGAAATAGACTGTAGGAAGACGCATTTAGGGCCAGGGGGACGATATATAAGTAAGCCTTTAAAGGTGCAATTGTTAGTTAATTCCAGACTAAAGGAAAGGGATTCACAATCTGAGTTGGGCATTGGGTCGGCCCTGCACTTAAGATGGTTTTTAAAAGTATTCCCAAACCTCCACCTCTTTTAACTAACCTGTCTGCTCTTATCATTGAGTAGCCTGGAGGGGTAGCTATCAATAGATCTGGGCCGCAATGGTCGGTAGTCCAGGTTTCAGTTACAAAGAGAACATCTAATTGTTGGTTTTCAATGAATTCGGCAGTCTCATGGGCATGTTTAATAAGAGAACGAGCATTAATCAGTGCCAAGCGGAAATCCGAAGACGTTGAAAGCTGGTTATTTTTAGTAAGAGTTTGTTTAACCTTGGTTAGTGACTCATAACCAGGTATTTGAAATCCCAATTATTGCACTGAAAAATCGGGAAATCCTGGCTAAAATCAGCTCGTGAGCAGCAATGACCCTGTGTACTAAGCGCATAGAGATCACTGCATGACCAAGTAAACCTGACCTCTTTTTCAGGGGCAAGTTGAGCAGCATCTCCGGCACTCAGCGCGATCTTAGCGCGGATGGGCGCAGATGGGCTTGCCTTAGGCGCACCTTCGGCACGCCGGCGGCGCGCCTGCTGCACGCGTCCGCTTTGCGTCCAGCTCAGCATACATTTTTATCTCTGGCCGGAGGCGTCCTGTGACCTTCCCACCGGAAGTTCTAGGGAGGGGAGGGACTGCTCCCTTCCGCAACAATCGGCTGAAAGCTGCGGTGGACCGGGGGAGCAGAACTGCGCTAAGCAACAGGAAGCTACCAAGAATGTGAGGTTAAAACTAATTAAAAAAGCATAAAATCATATTAGAAAAGCTCAACATACACTGTTAAAACAAAGGGTTTTAAAAATAAAGTGCCGCTTACTCGGATAGTCAGCACTGCCTCAGAGGAAATTCCTCCTCCACACTACCCCGCTGCGCGTCCGGCTCAGCATGCATTTTTATCGCTGGCCGGAGGCTTCGTGTGACCTTCCCATCGAAGTAGTAGGGAGGGGGAGGGACTGCTCCCCTCCGCAACAATCGGCTGAAAGCCACGGTGGACCGGGGGAGCAGAACTGCGCTAAGCAACATGAAGCTGCAAAGAAGGTGACGTTAAAACGAATTAAAAAACCATAAAATCATATTAGAAAAGCTCAACATACACTGTTAAAACAAAGGGTTTTAAAAAGAAAGTGGCGCTTACTCCGATAGCCAGCACTGTCTCAGAGGAAATTCCTCCTCCATACTACCCCGCTACGCGTCCGGCTCAGCATGCGTTTTTATCGCTGGCCGGAGGCGTCCTGTGACCTTCCCACTGGAAGTTCTAAGGAGGGGGAGGGACTGCTCCCCTCCGCAACAATCGGCTGAAAGCCGCGGCGGACCGGGGGAGCAGAACAGCGCTAAGCAACAGGACGCTGCCAAGGTGGTGAAGTTAAAACTAATTTAAAAAGCATAAAATCGGATTAGAAAAGCTCAACATTCACTGTTAAAACAAAGGGTTTTAAAAAGAAAGTGCCGCTTACTCGGATAGCCAGCACTGCCTCAGAGGACATTCCTCCTCCACACTACTCTGTGACACTCCTCTCTACTCTACAACACTTTCCGACTCCCACAAGCCAGTCCACTCCACTGTACGACACACCATTGCACTCTACAACACTTTACTCCACTGTATGCTAGGCCACTCCACTCTACTCCACTCCACTCCACTCCACAACATACTACTCCACTCTACGCTACAGCACTCCACTGGACTCCACTCCTCTCTACTGCTGTAAATTAAATTGGACCAACTTCAGTAAAAGGATCCATAAAAGAATCTGAAGGAATATCAAGGCACTTCACACTAAACATTGAAATCTCCTCAGGTAGTAAGCACATTTTACTTGACGATTAATGGTGCTAACCGGGACATGCTGAGCAGCGACAAACCGGACCTCCTCTTCCTCACTGAAACCTGGCTCAACTCCACAATGGCACCCGACCTTGCTGTGGCAATCACAGCATGTTAAAAAAAAAATCGTATGACAGGAATGCCCCCACAAGCTAGGAGGAGGACTTGCAATCATCTACCATCAAATGCTCAACATCCACAGAGAACGCCACCCTATTCCGGGAACATCTGCACTTCATGCTGCAAATCTCCCAAAACTTCACCCTGAATGAAACCCTCACCTACCGACCACCCGGACCGCGAGACACCTTCAACATCTTAATCACCGACTTCATCATCTCACTCACCATCGAATCTAGAGCCTACATACTCCTCAGCAACCTCAACTTCCAACTAGAAATCAGAACTGACTGTTAGAATCAGGATACAATTAAGACGAATATTCATAGGTCACAAAAGAAGTAGGTTTATTAGCTTAGTTGTAGGTTACAGATAATGCTCCACCAGGAGCAACTTCCTGCTGCTCAGCCCCTCTCAGTCCAACTGTCCACTCATCCAAGCACAAACACTCACAACATTCCTACCATACAATGACCTCACTCACTGGCTGAGCAGCAGGGAACATTAAGACTGTGGAGAGAATGTATAAGATAGCAAGAGGCCAAAACACATCTCCCCCTTATGAAAACAATAGAAAATTCAGCAGGTCTAAGGACGGCAAAACACCCCCACCCCCAAGCGAGCAACAAAACTATAAATACCACCCCAACGTAAAAAATAGAAAAGGTTAAACAAACACTCTGTATAACTTCAATGCTCACATGCGATGTAAGATGATAGTATCCACAGGCAATCAATACTTCCCACAAATTTACAAGACAAGTGTATAGATAACCCAAAACTTCTCTGCTCATTCATCAGGGAACACCAACTACCCGTTCCCCTCACCATCACATACTCTCTAACAGGACCAGCCCAGTACCCTCCAAAACACAACACTCAAAAATGACTAACGCTTTTTCCACACACTACTGCATTGGGGTGTAACCAGGTGCCCCCATCACCATACACTTAAACAGGAACAGGGTTTCACCTACCCTCTACTGCATTAGGGTGCAACAACGTACTCCCTTAACATTGGGCTTAACACACTGCACCCACATCCTCAACCCCTTATGAAGGAGTGACATATATCACTGGGTGCAAAACACACCCTTCAAACATTGGACTAAACACATTACCCCAACATCCTAAACCCCTTAGGAAGGATGATCAACTCTAACCTCTGTGTTCAACACATTGCCTCTACATCCGAAAACCCTTAGGAAGAATGGCCAAAAACTCAGTCCCAAATAAGGACTAAAAGACTAATCTGACATCACTAAAATGTCACTCAACCCACTCTCTTCATTCTTCATAATAAACAAGACAGAGAAAACTAGTCTCAAGACACAAACATGTCACTCAGCACATGTGACTCTAGCATTCAACCTCAAATCATACGTCTCAAAAATCCAGCATGGCTTTCAAACTTTAGCACACTATACACGCACAAAAATGTTGGTAATTTTGGTAAACAACATTTCACATGGCATTGCGAAAATCACCATTCAAAACATTAATAAAGAAAACTGGATTAACCTTGTCAGCATTAGTGTAACGTTCCTCAAATTAATACCACATTAAACTTGTCAGCATGAACATAGCTTTTCTCAATTCAATACAGCATTAATAATTAATCCCAGCAGTGGTAGGCACACACTTAAAACTGGCCCTTTGAGTGCTTCAACTCCAACTCTCACTGCAGGTACTTGCTTCACGAGTTCAGATGATCCTTGCCACCAGTTTGCTCGACACCAGTGCTTCTTCCAAACACAAACAGTTTCAGTGCAACTCACGTGGAAGTTATGCTTAGGAGCAACCAAATAGTGCGCGGTCACAATCCTGACCATCTTGTCATGCAAAGGTCAGCTCTCCAATACGCAGCATACAGCTCGCTCACCCGTCCGCGGCTGCTTCTTTGGAATCTTTGCTCAAACTAATGCCCTGGCACACACCACCGCAATGTACAACCTCACAACTGCTTCCTGGTCTGATCAGAAAGAATCCCAACCAAAAATGGCGGCCTTACGTCATGCATGTGATGTCATCGCATCAATGACAAGGCCACACAAACCTGAAGCCTGGATACAAAGAGCACATTATGTATCCCGCGGACTTTCGCACTCAAGCTCGAGCGTAGGATTCCACCGCAGGCACGCAAAGCCTCCCACATGCCTCACGTTGGGGCAATGGTGGGTTTTCAAACAAAAGCGACAGCCATATAACCGTCACACCAATTAACACAGCGCTTCTTAGGCATGCCCATTTTTGAAGTCTGTAAACGTAAACCAGACTGTAATCACAGCCCACTGTTTGTAAATGTTGATGAGCACCCACACACCAAGAAAACTACACTTCAGCCCTAAAACAGCTGATTTCATGCACAGCCAGTCTGCTTGCCTCGCTTTCTGCATTTCTTGTTTCCCCTCAATGTCAGTGCTGCAGGCTCTCTTGCTGGATTCCTTGACAAGAGACCTGTCGATTTCCTACAAAACAAATGCTACTGATACCTCTGACAAACTCTGTGGGTTGCCAACGACTGTACGCTGCAAGTTGGCTTCACTGCAAGTTCATTCCACTTGAACTCTGCCAATTCATGTAAATAACAGATACACGCCCAGGCTGTGGGCTGTCCGATGAAGAGAACACTGGTGAGGATCAGGGCATTATGCTTCTTCCAGGCGTCGTTTTCTTCACTCTTAATTTATGTGTTAGTTTCTTCTGTAGTTCCATTAGTTTCTTCTTAGTTTCTTGTTTCTCATATGTAGTTTCTTTTCCACTCGTCACTAGTGTTACAATCAGTATACAATGAAGATGGACACTCGCAAGTTATAAAAGAAGTAGGTTTATTAGGTTAAGTGTAGGGTACAGAAAAAGGCCCACCAGGAGCAGCATCCTGCTGCTCAGCCCCTCTCACTCCAACTGTCCACTCATCTAAGCACAAACACTCTCAACATTCCAAAAATACAATGACCTCACTCACTGGCTGAGAAGCATCGAACATTAAGACTGTGGAGAGAATGCATAAGATAGCAAGAGGCCACAACATGACCCCTGCTCCACAGCACTCCTCAAATGCCGCGCAACATTGGACTTACCCAGCTTACCTCAGGACCAACACATACCCTAAGACATACACAGGACCCCATCTTCACTACAAACGTCATCAAACATAACTCCACCTCGCCTCTCCCATGTTCTGACCACTCCATCATCCACTTCCAAATAAACACAACACAAGTCAACACACCCACCAGCACTAGCCTATCTAACCACAGCTGGGGGAAAATCTCAGAAGCAGATTGGCTCAGCGCCCTCAGCACGGGTCAACCCAACCCCACAGAAAACCTCAACAAGGACATCACCAATTTCAACCACTGCATTAAGAACTGTGCAGACTACCTCGCACCCATCAAACCTAACAAGCAAAGAAGATCCAACAAACAGGCCAGCTGGTAAACAGAAGTCCTTCGAGGCACCAATTGGCAATGTAAACAGCTAGGGAGATACTGGAAAGCCAGCCACAAATCCAATGATAAAACCACCTACAAGGCTGCACTGAGACGCTACCACCATCAACTAATGGACACCCAGAAAAAAGCACTAGCTGACTGCATCAAAGGAAGCTTCAACAGCTGCAAAGAGATCTTCTATTCATCAAGGACTTCACCACACCCTCAGCCTCCATCAACAACATCACCCGCTCTCAAGAACTCTGCGATGACCTATCAAACTTCTTCCTCCGCAAAATCGCAAACATCTACAGCACCTTTGCACACCAACCTGACCCTAGCGAACTCATTGTCAACCTACCCATCATCAACCAAGACATCCACCTGACCAACTTTACAGCCCTCACTAAAGACAACACAGTGACAATCATGCAGCCCATCCTCTCAGGGGTCCGAAAGGATCCTTGTCCCCATCACGTCTACAACCTGGGAACACCACCAATCAGCACCACCTTCACCTCACCATCAACACCTCCATCACATCAGCCATATTCCTGGATGACTGGAACAATGCAGAAGAGTATAATTTACATGGACAACCCTATATGCCCATGTGACCAGGGTAAACATGTTTTAGGACAGCAATAGTCCCATGAGACTCATTCAAAAGTGGCAACCTCGTGTAATCGAAGGAACCAAAAACGAATTCAAGTATTCATTGAAGGTCAAAATTGATTTGAAAAAGATATCCAGGACAAGTTTAATTTCATCCAAAATGCATTAATTCAATTCACATGCAGTAAAATTTCATATGCAGAAATGAGTGATAATGCAGACGATGAAGTGCTCCAACCGTGGTTCTATTTACAACCTACATAAAACAAGAATATACAGTTCTCAATGGTTGTCTATATTTCAAGTTTGTCGACTTTTCGACCCAGTCTGATTATTAGGGTCTTCACACATCTATATATGAAAGAGAAAAAACTGGAAAATCCTATGTCCTGTGCTCCATCGTACTAACTTCCTCTATCATTTTATTAAATTCATCACTCACCGTTTAAATTGTGAAAACACTTATAGACCACCAAATAATCTGAAGTAAATGCAGAAAGACCAATAAGTTTCTGTTAGACCTGGCACCATTGGCGTGGGTCTCCCTTCCATTTATTTTGCTGTTGCCTCCTGTGTGTTGCTATGCTTTTGTTGGTCTAGATGCTTTGGGCACTTTGCCACTGCTATACAGTGCCAAAGTGCAAGTGCTCCCTATTGTAAATTGTTGTATGGATTAGTGATTCCATGTTTGGATTATTTGATTTACTTGTCAGACCCTAGTACAGTGCACCGTGAATGCCCAGGGCCTGTAAATCAAATGCTGCTGGTGGGCTTGCAGCACTGGTTGTGCCACCCACAGAAGCAGCTTGTAAACTATGGCTCAGGCCTGCCATTGCAGAGCCTGTGTGCAGTCTGGGAGTGCCATGCTGACGTGGCTAGTGCACCCACTTGCCAGTCCCTAAACCTTCCCTTTTCTACATGTTAGTCACTCCTAAGGTAGGCCCAAGGGCAGGGTGCATTGTATGTAAAAGGTAGGACATGCCCTGATGTGTGTGGCATGTCCTAATAGTGAATTACAGCCAATTTCGTTTTTCACTATTGCAAGGCTATCTGTTCCCATAGGCCAGAATGGGCAGTTTGGTTATAACATCTTATAATCCTTAACTGACCCTAGGAACAAGATAGGAAAACGAATTTAGTATGCCTGAACTCAGAATGTTAAAATACATCTTTTAGTGTGGGTGATTTTTACATTCTGTGTTTGAAAATACCACTTTTAGAAAGTAGGTATTTTTTTGCCTAACCTTCCAGTGTGCCTCTGCTAAGGTTGTGTATTCACTGTCTGGTTTGTGAGTGACAGGGGGCTGGAGAGGGTCTTGGCTCCAGCAGTCTGATGGGTCAGGGCTGGGCTGAATAGAGCCCTCATAGAATAGAGAGTAGGGGGAGGAGATTTCCTTTCAGCTACCTGGGCCAGGTCTGCTCTCAAACAATGCTGTCTCCACCTCCTGCCAGGAAGCTGCACAGAACTGGTTTTGGTCAGGCACAGACACTCTCTGCCTCCAGAGAACAAAGACTTTCTGAGTATAAATATTGGGGCCCAGACCCCAGAACTTTAGATCACTTCTGGGAATCAAGACGAACCTTTGCTGAGAAGAACCAGGAAAATGAAGGAGGAGACTGCCCCTGGGCTGTATGCTGTTGGGGTTAGCCTGCAGTGGTTACTTTATTGCCAAAGAAAGGAGAAATATTGGGGCCCAGACCCTAGAACTTTAGATCACTTCTGGGAATCAAGACGAACCTTTGCTGAGGAGAAGATCCAGGAAACTGAAGGAGGAGACTGCCCCTGGGCTGTGTGCTGTTGGGGTTGGCCTGCAGTGGTTACTTTATTGCCAAAGGAGAAAGGAACTTTGTGTGTACTTTCATCATCTTGAAGAAGATCTCCAAGGGCTTGAAGATTGAGCTTGCCTCCTGCCTGAAGTCTCAGGGATACAACACTTCACCAACCAGCTCCCCTGAATTCCCTTGCTGGGAATTCTACCTGCAAAGAGGTGCCTGCTGTTCTGTTGGGCCCTCTGAGAAGACTGCGTGTCGCTGGGAGCTGGAAGCGCGACGCAACAAGGAGAAGCGTGTCGCCGCCGCAGCAGTTGCCGTCGCATTGCCGAAGAAGCGTGCCGCCGCCGCAGCTGTTTGCCGTCGCATCACCGCCGAAGCGTGTCGCATCACCGGAGAAGCGTGTCACCGCCGCAGAGGTCGCCGTCGCATCACCGGAGAAGCGTGTCGCAGGGCCTATCGCGGCTCAGAAATTCACCGAGTGGCCGCACGGCAGTCGGGCGTGCACGCATCGCATCTACGTTGTCGCACCGTAACCAAGACGCCATTTTGTCGCATCGCACCGGATCGTCATCGCATCGAGGCGCCATCTTGTCGCATCGCACCGGATCACAGTAAGAAACCGACACATCAACTCCCCACACAGTAAGGAAGCGAGCCTCAACTCCCCTGCGCAGCAGTAAGGAACCGACGCATCCACTCCCCGGAGTGTAAGGAATGGCGCATCACCTTCCCTGCGACCCTTTTGTTTGTATTGCGTGACGCATCCAAGGTACTTTGAGAGTAAAGTGTCGCATTTATCATCTACATTGAACTACGCTATTCCTACCATTTTAAAGACTCATTTTTGATTACAGTATTGTGGATTTTTGTCGTTTGACCTTGTGTTAAGTCTAGTAAAGATTACTTATTTTTCTAAACTGGTGTAGTGTCCATTTGTAGTGTTTTCACTGTATTACTGTATGTGTTCACAAATGCTTTACACACTGCCTCTGAGATAAGCCTACCTGCTCGTGCCAAGCTACCAAGGGGGTGAGCAGGGGTTATTTAGGAGTGTAGCCCCTTACCCTGACTAGACGCAAGGGTCCCTATTTGGACAAAGGTGCAAACCATTTCCAACTAGAGACCCCCAAATCTAACAGTTTCTACCAAGGATCAGTACAAAGCCTTAACCGAATACAGTTGTGCTACACAATTCGAGCACACAATAAGCTAGTGCACCGCCAGTGTGCAGGCAGACCACACTCTACGCAATAGCTGGACAGTGGATCAACGCGTGACTCCTATTACCATGCTGTAATACCCCTTCCAACGTGAGTTTCATCCAATTGTTACAGAATTTTTACAAAACAGGGTGGCAATGTCGCTGCGCATCTCAACTATCATTCTAGTCCTAAAAAACACCTCAATGTTAGTGCAAACGCTAGTCGGCCTCACCAACCGGTGTGTTCTGCGCGCTGCGTGCATAAGCTTGTAACCGGACATCCAAAATGTGCCATAACCTTGTTACACAGACATAGAACATACCTCAGCCGGTCCACAACCAGAGTACTGGGATAGCACAAACTGGTAAGGACGTCCGTTAAAGTTCCCGAATGCAGAAATCATCACATATCATATCTCAAAGACCATTTAATGTTGTTCTATGAATAACCAACACAGCATCAATCAGGACATTCAAACAAGAATGTCCTGATTGATGCTGTGTTGTGTATTTATTGATCAGCTGATCCTTTCTGTCGTTCTCTTTTCTAGCTTGACAAAGACTTCTCATGATAGCCTGTTTTATTATATCGCCCTCTCCATGCTTCTCTTACATGATTTGTCACTGGCATCTCTGTATAATTTGTATTGTGAATGAATACCATCCTTTCCCTTACCTGGGTGTGTCACTGACATATCTTCACATCCTGGTTTCTCCAGGGAAATGTGTTCCCATGTCACACATATCTTGAAATTCTGATCTACGAAGTCTTCTTCAGGAACTATGCACGTAGTTTGGATGTGGAAGGGTTGGTGTATTTCATTATCAGCCATATGTTCCTCATGTTTCTCAATATCTTCAAGGTTGTTTGTTCCACAACTCCATTTAATACTGATTTTCTCAGGATAAAACTGACGTAGGCCCAGAGAACAGCGAACATTTTCCCCATCAACTGGAACACAATTTATGGATCCCACGGCCTGCGGCTTCCCTGAAAAGCAGAAGGAACAAAGACACTTCAGCCGGAATGCATTTTTTTTATTACAAAAAATGTGCATGATGATACATACTGTTTCTATTACGCATAATGTGCTCCTATACCTTAGTTCTGCAGTTATAATATTATTAGTAACTAGCACATAACTCTGATTTTATTTAGGTCATAATACATCTGTCATGCCGTGAAGTAATGGATAATGCATAGGGCCTTCTCATAAAAGTAGTTATAACAATCACAGGACTTACACCTGCGGACCCGATTGACCTTCTTCTGTCGCCATATGGTTAGTAGCCTTTGCAATAGCAGTGACAGCTTCCTCATTAAAAATGCAGATATTTTGGCCGTTTGCAGATGTAGGTTGGATGAAATATTAGACAGAACTCATGAGTGAGAAAGGAATATTAAGACCCTCGGAAAAAGCAATAACAGGAATACTGAACCCAAGTACACCCTGGTCAAATGCCTGGTGAAATGTTTTAATCATGACCATCCATAGCTGACCACATGTAAACCAAGTACAACTGTGGTCTTTGGTAAGCTCAGGATCAGAGTTAGATAAATTAAATTATAAAACCAGTCAAAAAAAATACTTGTGATTGGCTCTGGTTAGGGCATAAGCAAGCCCGCCATTGCTCAATGCTCTTACGCTGTTAGTATCAATGTTTCAATAAGGTAACATGTTGTGAGAAAATGAATTAGTGATATTGTATGCTTAACTAAATTGACCTTGCAATTGGTAACTAAAAGTATACGATAATAGGTTATGTACTATAATCACACACACAAAGTTATATTGTTTGATGAAGCAAATACAATGAAAATTGATTATTATCACATAAAATGTGCTCGTTGAAGAAAGTGATCACATGGAGCAAAATAAAAAAAACAGGTTCTTTCCATTGATGTGTGCCAATAAGCAGCAGTGAACAGTAGCCTACAAACTCGTTGATGAAGTATTTGTTTTTACATCTGTGTTTCCTAATCTAGGTCACCGAATTTGTCAACGACGTTATGAATCCTACTTAAATTGAGAGAGTCATATTAGGACAGGAGATGGGAAATGAGTCCAAAGTTCTACAAATGGTAAAGAATTAATCCATATTAAAGTATGTTAATAGGGTGTTCTATTGCATTGGAGCAGAAAACTGCACAACAGTACAAGCTCACTGCACTCACAAAGAGGACCATTAGGAGTCAGACAATCTTAAATACCAGGAGGACAAGAGCACAAAAGGAGTTCCAATTTGGAAAAAAATAATGTTCATATTAAATTAAAAAAGTGCAACATTCATAACTCAATTACTTACCGGTAATCCTCATTACTCCGAATACACTTCTTCTCGTACCAAGACATATTCTACGAGGTGTCAAACGTCTACCCAGAGACATCAAGTGACCTAGCTGGAGCCAATCAAAAAACATAAAACAAAAATACCCTCCGTCCTTCCTCCATCCTACTAGCAAAGCAATAAAGTGGGCCACAACTTAACACTTTCTGTAGATCCCCAAGCAATCCGCCAATACTCTGGAACCAAAATTCATGAATTCAACATTTCCCACATCCAATCTATCACAGTAGACAAAAGTAGATGGTGTAGCTCATGTAGCAGCTTTGCATATATCCACAACAGAAGCCCCACAAGCCTTAGCCAGGAGGCAGATATTCCTCTGGTGGATCTGTCCTGTACTGCACCTTGTAGGGCTACGTCCTGTGAAGCATAAGCAATGGAAATCAATAATTTAATCCATCTGCTCAAAGTTTGGGTGGGAGTTTGCTGCCCGTGACCAAAACCACCAAAATTCCTAAACACGTTCTCACATTGTCTATAGGTTTCCGAACTGGACAAATACATTTTTGCAGCCCTTAAAACATACTATGTATGTAAGGTCTCTTCTTCGGGGTAGAAAGTGCTGCAAAAAACAGAAGGCAAAATTACTTCTTGCTCTCAATGAAAAGAAGTGATTACTTTAGGACGGAAACGTGGTCCCAATGTACGCACCAATATATCTGAGAACATTCTTAAATATGGGCTTAATAGACAGGGAACCCAACTCTCCAAGTCTACGTGCTGAAGTTATAGCCACCAAAATGCATACCTTCAAAGGCAGACATTTCAAGTCAACTTCCTCAAGAGGCACAAACGGATGGGACTGTAAGGCTTTGAGGACCAAAGAGAGGGCACAAGAAGGAGTAACTGACTTAACATTAGGTTTCAAAGCAAAACCCTTCAGCAGTCTCAAACCCAAGGAATCCAACTCAGGAACACACCAAAGAGCCCTAAATGCCTTTACTGCCGCCCACTGCACGCAAACCCATCCTGCCTAAATTGAAAAATCAACTTATATTCACAACTATGTGAAGGTCCCGGGTTGGCTATTTGCGTGGCGTTGAACCAATTGGTGCTTGCGGTGCTGATGAATGAGCGAACAAAGAGACGTGGTAGAAAACTCGAGCCCAGGACAGCGGCAGTCGGCTCCCCCGCGAGAGCCAACCATCCACCAACAAAGGGCCGGTCCTAGGACTTTTGGTGCCCCGGGCAGAAAGGAAATGTGTGAGGCCCCCCTAATTTGTATACAGAGTGAAATCACAGAAAATGACATCATAGAAGTGCCATCAATGGTCTATTTTTGAGCGACTTTGCAAGAAGGAAATTCTTGGAGCGGATATCAGTAAAACAATAACATAAATATTAACACTCTTAGAATAAGCACATATATTTTAAATTTCAATTAACTGGAAATACATTATGTTAGTCACACTCGATGGAATGGTTTGGCCTAGGTTTGGCCTAGGTCTCTTCAAAACGTATACGTTCAATCAGATGCTAACAATTTGTTTTCAGATTAGTGAATTAGATACGTATATATGCATGCAGTATTTATATAGGCCAGGGAATGGACCCCTCAAGTCATGTAGCGCTTGACCATGTCTGTGAGGCCCACAGAAGGGTCGCCTATCTGCACTGCACTGCAAAGCACATGGGAGGGCGCTTCCTCCCCTAGAACTTGTAGCATCGGGCCATGGCTGGGATCCCTTGATGAAAAGAATCAATCCCTAAATTCTGAAGGTGAAGAACATCCTCCACCCACCCTACCCCTAGGCATCCGGCCGGGACTGAAGTCAACTTTCTTTTATTACCTTGCAGGACACTTAGCGTGCTTGTGGTTTCACCAAGAAGGTGTATATATGGAGGTTACCAAAAATCACTAAGTTCAGTTTGAGGTTTTCATTCCATTTTGCCCTGTCCTAAATCAGGCTCCTATTCTCTTTAACATATAAAGCATAATGGGAAACTTAGGTGTCTTCAAACAAGCAATCTTGGTTCTCTTACTTGACCAAATTGTTTGATCTTGGGCAAATCATGTTCTTCCTGTACCTTTAACTCCTTATCTGCCATTATCTCATGGGCTGACTGGCCATTATCTTAAAGATTTTATGGGGAGTGCTGCTCGTTCTGGGGTGATTCATTCACATTGTTTACATTCCTTAATTTTAGCAACTCTAAAGGTGAAAATGTTTAATAAAGTGGCCTGTGTACGGCACTTCCTTTGGTACAAGTCCTCCATCCTAGTTACCATGTTAGTAAATGCTGCCCCCCGTACAGGAGAGCCAGTGTTAAGATATGCCGCTGGGCTGCTCCAGGCTCTCCAGCTAAACTGCATGTTTTATAACCCATATTGATTAGACTGCTTGTATGAATCAGTTCCTTGGCAAGCAAAAAAGGTTAGACATTTGATATCCTGCAGGAGCTCACTACAGTATGCTGTGCAAACATCTAAAAGAAAGAGCAGAACAAGCCAACACACTGCCATCCTACTTTGGTGGGCCTCCCTAGACTGGACCATGGCTGTGATGTCCCGGGGAGTGAAGGCCTCTCCTGACTCGCAGCGCTGGATCATGGTCGTGAGGCGTAGATGAGCGGGCCAGCGGTGTAGCAATAGTGCTATGGGTCATGGTTAAGGCAAGGTAAATGGACTACTCTTCTCCCCCCTGTCCGATCCCCAAGATGGATGTACAATACATCCATAATTTTAGTAATTATAGTCCAAAACTTCCCGGGCTCCAGTGCCATTGTACCTTCTGCACTAATGATACCTAAGACCCTGGGAGGGGCCACATTTTATGGGCCTCGCAGCCATAGTCCTGTAAAAGACAGCCATAATTTAGGTACATTGGGGATCTAACACCCCAGAGTTCCACTTTCACTCCACCTGCTGCACCATAATTAGCTATGCCCCTACAAGGGGGTCTCACAGTGATGGTCCTGGGATGCGAGGCCTTGTAGCGTAGGAACATGGTTGAGAGAGGAGGGGAACCTGTGCTGTATCAGTAGTGCATTGAGCCCTGGGCAAAATAGGTAAATTGTTTCTCCGGCCACTGAATGGACAGTAAAATACAGCCATAATTTAAGTGCATTGACCCCAAAAACCCACAAGGCAACAGTGACACTGCACTTGCTATGCTATCTATAGCTCTGAACCTCAGAGCCATGGTTCAGTGCTGGGAGGCCTAGGAGAGAAGGCTCCCATTCTTGGGTCTCTGAGCACTGGACCAAGGCTTTAAAGCCCAGGAGAGGATAGGCTCTTCCTGCTCCTCACAGCTCTAGGTCATGGTTCCGAGGTGCATGGGAAAAGGGACCAGTGGCATAGTATGGGCTCTGATGCAGGTAAATGAAGCTGGACAGTAAAACACAACAATAAATTTGGTGCACTGGCTCCTTGCCCTCCATAAACCCTGGTGCCACAGCATCTGCTGCACTATTGATAGCTACACCCATGAGAGAGCCTCCCCCATTGTCTCATAGCCATGGAACAGTGCCTCAAAACTCATGGGTGGGTACTGCCTGCCCTGGGCATCCAACCATGGCTGAGAGGCCCAGGGGAGAATCTGCCCTCAACCTCACAGTGCGGAAACATGGCTGTGAGGCCTATGAAATAGAGGCAAGTTGCAAAGCAATGGTGCCATGGCCCTGGTGCAAAGGAAAAGTGTCCCCTCAACATTGTCCACTGCCTGCACAGTAACATACTGCCATAATCTAGGTACCTAATACCCCTGGCTCGGCACTAGGTGTAGGTGAGGGAGTCTAACTCCCTGGGCCTTGCAGCACTGGACCACGGCTTTGCGCCCTAGAGTGCCCCCCACTACCCTGGGCCTCTCAACCATGGTCTAAAGCGGCGAGGCCCAGGATAGCGGAGACCAGTGTAATGGAGTCATCTTCCCTGGGTCTCGCAACAATGGTCTGACCCTGCAAGCCCTGTTAATGGGGTTTTCCTCCCCTAGATGTTCCCCTCATGATCCAGAGCTGCGAGGGCCAGGGGAGTGGGTAGGAGCTTTCCCCTGGGTCTCACATCTATGGTCTAGTGCTGTGAGGCCAAGGGGATGTGGTCCCACTCTACTATGTCCCCAGCAATGGCCTAGCACTGCTAGGCCAAGGGGAGGGTGGGAGTCCCATCCCCAGGGTGGGTCCCATCCCCTGGTCCTCAAATCTACTGGCTGGTGTGGCAAGGCCCATGAGAGGAGGCCCCACTGACTTGGGCCTCACATCCATGGTCTAATACTGCAAGTCTCAGAGGAGAAGAGTCTCCATTCCTGGGCCATGTAGATATGACCCAGCACTGTGAGTCCCAGGAGAGGGACCCCGTCCCCTGGAGCTCACAGGCATGGTCTAGCACTGTGAGGCCATAGTAGGGTGGCCAATTTCAAATTTTCGTTTCACAGGACACTTTGTGCCTTTTGGGACACAATGTGTTTGCAGAGACATCAGAAGAAGTTTCTTGCGGAGCAGGGGAACTGCAAGTAACATAGAAGATGTTGGACCTCCATTTTAAATCTCTGCCTCCGACACAGACCATCTTAAAATAATTCAGCTGGAGATTGAGTTTGATTGTTATTGCTATTCATACTATATATGATTTCTGATCCAGTTACCACATCCTGGAGTAAGCCTTAACTACTCACTATTGCAAATTTTGAGTGACACGTTTAGAAAATCAACTCTGGTATTAAAATGGAATGAATTTCTTAAGCTTTTAAACACCAGTAGCAAATATCAGTTTCTAGTAGTAACCCCTGCCACAGGACGATGTCCAGTGGGCATGTTTTAGCCAGGGAACTGTGATATTTGACATCTAATCTCAGCTTTACAATTTCACCTAAATAGGATGTAAATAAACATTATTATAGAATGACATTTCCTGATAACGGCACCCCCTTGGCCTTGCCATAAGAATCACTGACACTCCAGTTGTGGTCCAGTGGATAAGCTGTAAATGTGGAACGGGGGCCACTTTTTTATCCCGGCCTCCCACCTGGACAAATTGTGTGTTCTTGGGCAATCACTTTTCTGAACTTATTGCTGTGCTCCTTTTTTGGCAAGATTGGGAGTATTTTGATTCCATTTAAAAACTGCTAAAAAGCGTATGATTACAATATGGACTAAGGGCCTGATTACGACTGTGGCAGTCCATTGGACCGCCGTAGTCACCGTGGCAGTATACCCGCAGTATTACGACTTTGGCGGTTGGACCCCCACAGGACAGATGCAACCGGCCAGAGGCTGCAGTATGCTGCCAGTGCCGCTGCGGCACCGCCGAGGATATCACGAGTTGCCTCACCACCATCCTTTTCATGGCGGTGAGACTGCCATGAAAAGGGTGGTGGTGAGGCAGGTAAATGAAGCTGGACAGTAAAACACAACAATAAATTTGGTGCACTGGCTCCTTGCCCTCCATAAACCCTGGTGCCACAGCATCTGCTGCACTATTGATAGCTACACCCATGAGAGAGCCTCCCCCATTGTCTCATAGCCATGGAACAGTGCCTCAAAACTCATGGGTGGGTACTGCCTGCCCTGGGCATCCAACCATGGCTGAGAGGCCCAGGGGAGAATCTGCCCTCAACCTCACAGTGCGGAAACATGGCTGTGAGGCCTATGAAATAGAGGCAAGTTGCAAAGCAATGGTGCCATGGCCCTGGTGCAAAGGAAAAGTGTCCCCTCAACATTGTCCACTGCCTGCACAGTAACATACTGCCATAATCTAGGTACCTAATACCCCTGGCTCGGCACTAGGTGTAGGTGAGGGAGTCTAACTCCCCTGGGCCTTGCAGCACTGGACCACGGCTTTGCGCCCTAGAGTGCCCCCCCCCACTACCCTGGGCCTCTCAACCATGGTCTAAAGCGGCGAGGCCCAGGATAGCGGAGACCAGTGTAATGGAGTCATCTTCCCTGGGTCTCGCAACAATGGTCTGACCCTGCAAGCCCTGTTAATGGGGTTTTCCTCCCCTAGATGTTCCCCTCATGATCCAGAGCTGCGAGGGCCAGGGGAGTGGGTAGGAGCTTTCCCCTGGGTCTCACATCTATGGTCTAGTGCTGTGAGGCCAAGGGGATGTGGTCCCACTCTACTATGTCCCCAGCAATGGCCTAGCACTGCTAGGCCAAGGGGAGGGTGGGAGTCCCATCCCCAGGGTGGGTCCCATCCCCTGGTCCTCAAATCTACTGGCTGGTGTGGTAAGGCCCATGAGAGGAGGCCCCACTGACTTGGGCCTCACATCCATGGTCTAATACTGCAAGTCTCAGAGGAGAAGAGTCTCCATTCCTGGGCCATGTAGATATGACCCAGCACAGTGAGTCCCAGGAGAGGGTCCCCCGTCCCCTGGAGCTCACAGGCATGGTCTAGCACTGTGAGGCCATAGTAGGGTGGCCAATTTCAAATTTTCGTTTCACAGGACACTTTGTGCCTTTTGGGACACAATGTGTTTGCAGAGACATCAGAAGAAGTTTCTTGCGGAGCAGGGGAACTGCAAGTAACATAGAAGATGTTGGACCTCCATTTTAAATCTCTGCCTCCGACACAGACCATCTTAAAATAATTCAGCTGGAGATTGAGTTTGATTGTTATTGCTATTCATACTATATATGATTTCTGATCCAGTTACCACATCCTGGAGTAAGCCTTAACTACTCACTATTGCAAATTTTGAGTGACACGTTTAGAAAATCAACTCTGGTATTAAAATGGAATGAATTTCTTAAGCTTTTAAACACCAGTAGCAAATATCAGTTTCTAGTAGTAACTCCCTGCCACAGGACGATGTCCAGTGGGCATGTTTTAGCCAGGGAACTGTGATATTTGACATCTAATCTCAGCTTTACAATTTCACCTAAATAGGATGTAAATAAACATTATTATAGAATGACATTTCCCTGATAACGGCACCCCCTTGGCCTTGCCATAAGAATCACTGACACTCCAGTTGTGGTCCAGTGGATAAGCTGTAAATGTGGAACGGGGGCCACTTTTTTTATCCCGGCCTCCCACCTGGACAAATTGTGTGTTCTTGGGCAATCACTTTTCTGAACTTATTGCTGTGCTCCTTTTTTTGGCAAGATTGGGAGTATTTTGATTCCATTTAAAAACTGCTAAAAAGCGTATGATTACAATATGGACTAAGGGCCTGATTACGACTGTGGCAGTCCATTGGACCGCCGTAGTCACCGTGGCAGTATACCCGCAGTATTACGACTTTGGCGGTTGGACCCCCACAGGACAGATGCAACCGGCCAGAGGCTGCAGTATGCTGCCAGTGCCGCTGCGGCACCGCCGAGGATATCACGAGTTGCCTCACCACCATCCTTTTCATGGCGGTGAGACTGCCATGAAAAGGGTGGTGGTGAGGCAACGGCCCCCTTGTGAATCTGTGCGTGGGTGTGCGTGCAGGGGGCACATGTTGTGCCTCCCTGTATCTTTGCACCCCCAGTTTCTGCACGGGAAGGAAAGCTTGACATGCTGCATTCCTTCCCGTGCAGGAACATACTGCGGCAGTCCCATGGCGGGGCCTTTCTAAGGCTCTCCTATGAGCCTTAGAGAGGCACCGCTGCAGCACGTCCGCCCGCCAAGGATTACAGTCGTAGTCCGGTGGGCGGTGTGGCGGTGGCTTTGGTGGTCCTCCCATGGAGCACTGGTGTGGCGCTCCACAGGAGGACCGCTGAGCATATTACGTGATACCTCACCGCCTTCCTTTTCATGGCGGTGACACTGCCATGAAAAGGGTGGTGGTGAGGCAACATAACAGGGCCCCCTTGTGCCTCTGTGCATTGGAGTATGTGCAGGGAGGCACATGTCGTGCCCACCTGTAGTTTTGCACCCCCAGTTTCTGCACGGTAAGGAATGCATGACATGGTGCATTCCTTCCCGTGCAGGAACGTACTGCGGTAGTCCCATGGCGGAGCCTTTCTAAGGCTCTCATATGAGCCTTAAAAAGGCACCGCCGCAGCACATCCGCCCGCCAAGGATTACAGTTGTAATCCGGTAGGCGGTGTGGGGACGGTTTTGGCGGTCCTCCCGTGGAGCACTGGTGTGGCGCTCCACAGGAGGACCGCCAAAGTCGCAATCAGGACCTAAATATTACATGGGAGAGGAGAAGTGCTCAGTCACATGGTATATTCACCTAAATGCAATATAGTGGTAAATGTATAGCCAGGGCCACTGAAACTATGCAATTGTGCGGCCATGACGCATTTGCTGTATTTGCCACATAATCCATCATCTGCTACATAATCTACAGATTTTAACCCAAAAAATGTTTCTTGCTCGAACGGTTCAAAAGTTACTAAAAACCCAGCAACACGTGTTGCCATGCAATGGAAGGCCCATTTGAAAGTTCACTGGTCACCTATTGGTTGCTTATTACTATGTTTGGGTGTTAAACTGATACTAATGAGGGGCAGCCTATCCACCGACAATGTTAACAAGTGTAAAATGACAGAATAATGAAGCAATACTATGACAAAAATGTTCTGCATTTCACTGCATACATTTTTTTTTACCACATAATTTAGTGAACCCTGCCACACAATTTGGCTGTCCTCTGCTGCATAATTACAGTGGCATTGTGCATATCCTTTGCACCAAGTAGAAGTGTGTCACTGTCCTGGCTCTACAAATTTAATCAAACGGTTTGTTCCTCGGCAAATAATAATCTCCCTGTGCCTCCTTTAGTGATTTAACATTGTGACAGCACTTTGAAATAACCGTACAGGGCATACTCTCAGTACAGGTCCTGAGAATAGGTTTCATGCACTCATTTAAGGCCGTTTGCATCCCGCTAGCTGAAGGCTCTACTGAAGTTGCTTTGTGCAGGACCCCTGGTGTGCTGCAAAGCCTCCCTGTCTGCTGTACACAAGCATCTCTTTCACAGCTCATCAAAAGCTGAAAGAGAGTTGCTTGCCATTTGAAGGGTAAAAGTGCGGGGCATGGGGTGTCCTGCTATGCCTTTGTGTGGGCAGCACACCCCATGTCCCCAATCACAGGCTGTGATTAGCCTGGGAGAGGCCCTTTGTTCCCTGAGCATTGCACTTATGGTGTAGAGCTGCGAGGCCCAGGGGATGGGGTGCCTTTCCCTGTACCTCGCAGTCATGGCACAGTGTGGCAAGGCCCAGGAAAGTGCGTCTCTGTAATTATTATTATTAAAGATGCACATCATTGCGAGGCCTTGGGCCTCGCAGCTCTACATCACAGTTGTGAGGCCCAAGGCAGGGGGCTTGGAGGTGCGGGCCCCATGATTGTCGGCTGGGCGTGGGGCCCTGGGCAGCTGCCCACACTGCCCATGCCTAGCGCCGGCCCTGCAATAGACCATCGTAAGCCCATGCCCGCTAGCGGCTGCACTGGAGGCCGTTATACGCCTGCCGCCTTTCTGCTCCTGAGCAGTGCAACAAAGGAGAGGCCCCCGGCAGCTCAGAGCATGTGCAGCATGGCGCGAGTGCAGGGAGCAGAACAGAGTAAGTGTAGCACGGGGTTATTCACATGTTCACATGCATGAACACGAGAGTGATGTTCTGTTCACATCGCGAGCGTGGTCAGGCACAAATGTTTTCAGTTGCATTGAGTTAACACGCAGAGCCAGCGTGCTGTTTATATTTGTATGTCTTGAAACATACAGAGCTCATGGCCACGTTCCTTCTCCATGGCATCGGCAACCGTATCTTGTTAGATTCAGTTGTGGTATCATGGAGAGCGGACCTGCGGCCAGAGGGCTCCTGCTTATTTGAGAATAAACCTACATTTTACTCACTTTGGATTTCTCTCCGTACCTTCATTTCAAACGCAACATTTTGGCAACGAAGCCTTTGAAGTTTTCTTTATTTTTGGATCTTACGTGCAGCGGGCATTTCAGAACTTCCCCAGAGCTTCAAACCTTGCCGTTTCCCCTGCAGTGAGTTAGACGTTCACCCTGGATGCTTGGGACATAGTGCCAATATCGGCAACATACCAAACCCGCAAACACAGCAATACCAGAATAAAGAAAACACAAGACACATTGTTTATTGGAGAAAACATTGCTGCAGGTTTATTTTGCATAAGAAATATGCCAACTTGGTGGGTCAACTTACAGGCGATCCAAGGGCAGGCAGCCCCTCTACTACCTGCCCACCTGATGAGCCAAATTGCACCGTGGCATAACCAATCGGTGCTAACCATTTTGGGGGATTACCCCTTACATCCTGTGGACCACCAGTCCACCCATTTACTCACGCCCCTTGAGGGGGCAGAGCGTATCCAGGCAAGCCCCCGGTTGCTCAGGTTGGCAACCGCCCGAAGGACTAACGGGGCGCCGTAGTTCCTCCACGGTCCTGCCGTAAGGACTTCCTGGGGCTATTTGGCATTTGCACCCTTCTTCTGGTCCTGAAGAGGGTACCCCTATGTACCATTCAGCCTCTGGATCACCCTGTAACTCCACCTGCAACACAAAAGAACAAGTTAACAGCCTTCCTACCCTAGCCACCCTTCCAGCCGACACGCCGTGTAAGCGGTAGGGAGGGAGACAGTGTGCCCTCGGCGCTAAAAAGGATCGCCAGCTGGGCGGGGGAGGCAGATATGTGGAATAAAAAGCCTTTTTAAGGGCTCACTGATGCACCTGGTCCTTAAACCAACAAAGAAGAGATTGGCACAGAAGCTGGAATATCAAAATAACAAGTTTATTAACCTCACATGAGGGAGACTGCGTCAATACGGTACCCTCAGGCCACTGTATGAGGCAGTCCATGGAGTACAGATACCATGGGTCTTTTATGCCCAGTTTGTAGCTGAGTTAGCATGTAGACTCAAAAAGAGGCGGTACAAGTATACACATGAATAGCTATTACACATATAAGGACTAACAGAAAATACTTAGTCAACAAAGTAGGAGGAGTAACAGAGTTGCTGACATTAGTTAAAATAGCCTGACAGTTACTCTAAGAGCAGGTGCATTCTAGCAGCTACAGGCCTTTCTGAGCATGTGCAGTGCTCTGACTCAGTACTGAAGGAGTTAATTATAGTTCCTGACTCAAGTGAAATACAAGAGCAGGCAACAGTGAAGAGGGAGAAAGCACATGGCGAGCACATGGCTAACTAAAATGGCTGCCACAAACAAAATGGCTTCAGCTGATGCTAACAGCGATTTCAGCTAGTTTCCACAGATGGCCGTTTTAGCATTAGCTGAAGACATCCGCTATGAATTAATAGAAGCATGGAAGTTATCCTGCACATCTATCCTCATAAATCCATTAATATCCTGATCCATTGCTAAGTGGGCATTTACATTTTGAACATTGTTTAACTGGTGAGATACAAGTAGAAATACATGGGGAACAGAGCATTGGGTCATAATAAACACACAGATAGCAGGAGAAAATAATGGCTATTATTACAAACAGAACTATCAATATTTTCCAACCCCAAGCAGAAAGTAAATCCCAAAACCATCCAATCCAATTCTAAGTTTCAGGGCTCCGATGTATTTCAGTGACCATCTATTTCAACTTCAGAATAGCCAACAGCACATATCTAATATAATATCTTAATAAAAAACATTTTTTAATAGACCTTTCCAGTGTTCTTTTTATGAGGGCTAGAGTACCAATTGATATGCTCAGGAGGAGGGCAGAGTAGTATTTATCAATTGTTCAAAAAAACGTTTCTCTTGCAGAATAAACATTCCTAATGCAAATATTAAAGCAACTAGACATATTGTCACAAAAATAATCTTCGTGTTGGGGGACCAGGAGGACCAAACGGGACAATGGGAATTACGACGAGGAGCCGCAAAGGGCTGCTCCTCCTCAAAAATAGGACGACCAAAGGGATACATTGCTAAAAAAGTACTTGAAGAATAGAAGCCGCTGTACAACCAGCCAGAGGGGAGTCTTCTCCCTGTGTCCGTCTGAGCCTCACAGGCAGGCTCCTATCGTTCATCAAAAGTTCTTTTCCAATGGTGGAGCTGTCTAGCTTGCAACTCAAACAGACAATCAGGGCCCAAAGTTTCTTTTTTCTTTCAGGATAGGGCACCCACCCTCCGGGGCAAATGCCCTCAGCGATCCTGTCCAGTGTCTCAGGCAGTGCACCAGTATTTTTCACTTTAATCTAACAGGCACCAAAGGCATAGCACCTGTATCCTGAACTCAAGTCCTTCCCTAACTCCTGTGTTGCTCCGCTGGCGCACTGCTCTTTTGTCGGGGCCACAGATTGTACCTAGTGTGTCCAGGCACCTCCTTATCAACAAACAAAGGTGCAGACTTGCATTCACTTGGGGACCAGGACTCAAAGGCCTGATGCTGGAATATCTGAGGCAACCCTTGTTTCAAAGGGGGTCACCTCAAGCAAAAGCCTCCTTGCCGGTCTGTGACTCTCTCAGCTGGGCATCAAAAACTAGATCCACGCAAAGAATTCTCGGTCCTGATTTGTGACCCGTCTTTCGTCCAAGACAGTAGCAGGGGTACACACTTCACCGTTTTGTTACTGGGCCCAGTACTTCCGGCCTTCTACCTTCACTGTGGTCCTAGTTGCCAGCAACGTCTGTGCTGGTTCCCTTTACCTCGACTCCAAGCTGGATCGGCGCTAACTCCCCAGGCTGAATCTGATGTCCGGGCCCCTCTGGCAATGGTTATAGGGCAGCAGATATCTATTGATGGACAGAACAAAAAATCTTTAGACAAGGCATACAAATAATCTATCAACAGAGAGGATACTCTATTTCAGAAAACTTCTTTAGTCTTGGGGCGCCCCAAACATTAGCAAGGCACCCAAGAACCACTTCATCTATCTGAGAGTAAAAAAAAACCTGGAACTATTAGCGAGTATAAAAGGAACTTTTTGGTGAACTGACAAGAGTAAAACGTTACACTATTTGAAGCAGCCAAGGAAGTCTATGTTTATTTACTAAATTCTGAGGGAAAAGAAAAACAATACGGACATACTCTAAATCCTTACATTTGTGTATTCCTATATTATTCATCTGAAGAACCTCAAGAAAGGGAATTTTAGAACAAACATTCTTTTGTGCTTCTTGTCTTAACAAGCTTGTGTTTCATAAGTCATAACCTTTCACTACTTGTACAGGACTGCAGACACTTCTAAAATTATTTTTCTTACGTAAAAACACCTACATTTTACGCTTAGGACCATGCTCTCATGTTATAGGCGCGGCGGGAAAATCTAAAACTGCTAATTTAACAGGGATCCTTATTACATAAATAACTATAGCATGAGAATAACAAACAATAATGGTGTTATCACCTGAGAATTTTAGAACAAAAACTACCCACATATAGTTCCCCTTTAAGGTCAAATAAGGGAACATCAATCTAGACTACTCATCCTTTCATAATTTCATCAGACAGGATGGGCAGTAACATGGCGTATTTTTTATTCATTTTATTAATCTTAACAATTTTAAAACAGTATTACTGAATAGCCAATTAGACGTCTCATGGCCGTTCCTAGACAGCTTAGACAGGCTCAAGAGAGAGTGAGAAAAAGAGAGAGAGAGAGCACATAAATCAAGAAAAATGACAATGTATTACTTAATTTTGCTTACCCTTAATTTGCCCAGGAGCTAATCTCCCTAATCTCCTCCCCCATTTCGACAGTAGGTAACCTGAAACAGGTGACCTCCTGTCGACAATATTTACCCCCATTTTTGGCAGCTGGGCACAAACAAACTTGTAGGAGATAGATAACTAGGAGAAACCACACCAAAGAGGCCATTGGACTGTACCACTTTACTAGAAGACAATAATCCTTAACCAACTACCAATTCCTTTTTAGCTCATTGAGCTGTGTAACATAGTAGCACATTAATGCAAACTTTATTTCATAGCCTTTTAATCTGGCCCTAGCACAACAATGTTGAGTGAAAACCAGTATTTCTGTATGTATGGCAGAGCTATTCTCTGCATATGGCCTACAGACGCTGCTATCCCTTGATAATGTTATTCAATAGGATAAACCCCACCTGCATATCTCCTACACTTGTATTATTTCGCAAGAAAACAGTGATATCCCCATGTGCTCTTAACAGAATATGCAATATTTCCTTTAGCTAATGTTACCTAAAACATTACCTGTAGTGTTTTACCCTACAATGTTAGAATCAGGATATTTAATTAATACAAAAAAATCAGTTTATCAAACTACTCTTCAACAGTACAAGCTTTCATAGTGTAATTTAGAAATCACATACTGTCACAGTGGCTCCCTGCGTGGACATTTTTACATGCAGTAGTGCTGGTCAGTTCTAAATACAGAACTTGGCCTCTGACCCTTAAACCTGTTGTCCCCTGTCTGAGAAAGACTATTCCATGCGGTCTTTCCAATTCAAAGTAACTCTGAAGAAGCACAGCTGAAAAGCAGTCCTATTCCGTGCCTGTGTGGTAATAATTGTAAAGGTAAGATGCACTTTTTGCTGTCTTATTTTTGTTTTTATTCCTGTGAAATGTGCGTTCTAGCACCTAAAGAACCTGCTCAAAACTTCAGCCTTCTGAATGCCATAGTGCGCCCAGAATTCTTGTGCATAAAAGTAAAAGATTGCATAAAGGCTTGCAATGTAATTCTTATGTCTGTACAGCTACTCATTGCATAACTTTGTAAGTGCCCTAAGATTCAGTAATATTTCATTGCTAGATAAACTAATATTCACCTTTTTCATTTTGATGCACAGTATATTTTAACCATTTAGACATTGAAATCTTGACACACATTTTGCACAAGGTAATTTTCTGTAGTGCTAAATATTACTGAATTTTCACAATAGTGGTATTAGACATTATGAAAATCCTAATAGTGCAAAATGTATTTTTTTAATAATGATCACTAACCCTTTTGATGTTTCCACATATGAAAAGCAAGCCTCATTCCTTTCCTTTTGCCTTTAAATGCATGTATTTATAACACTAAGCACAGAAGCTGTACTGAAACATAAAATAGTTTGTGTCACTTTTTAAAGGGCAGTAATTATTTACCACCAGAACCACAGATGTGCTTATTTAGAAAAGCAACAAGAAAGAAAGTCCCTACTTTTAATCCTTCCTCTTTTATCCAAAATAATGAAGCTGTATTTCTAACTTTTAAAATCAGTAGTCTTTAACCCACGTGCTTTCATACCATGCTGTACTAATTTAAAACCTAGTTCCCACAGCTTGATCTGTAGCTTGTGGCCGGGCATAGCCATGTGTTGTTTACTCAGCTGTGCTTTACGACCAGCAGGCCTCAACTTCTACGCCTTTTTCAGGAGAAAAACCCTTTGCTGTATTGTAATGTTCTCAAAAAGTTTGCAAACCATTGATTACCTCTGCTTGTTCTGACAGACAGCTTCCTTCGGTACAGACAGCTTTAAACAGCTGTTTAAAAGCTCTTTTTTTTAGCGCCGGGAATGAGCACAGTGAAGTCTATTTAAAACCCAGGCATTCCAAGCCAGTACAAATCTATCGTCTTGCAATGTGAAAAAGAGGCGCTTTTATTTCAGCAGCAACCAATTACTCGGATGATGTGAATGCCATTTAATATTAATATCTAAGGATAATGCTGTAACATTTTGTATTAAGTCCTAGTTATGTAAGGCACACAAATTCGTTTTTTTTTTCTTTCTTTCTATGAGGCCTATTTTTTTCCTATTGAGTGATAATTCTAATGTTTCTTTACCATTGTGGCAATATTCACACATCTATACTTTGTTACTATTTTACTTCAAATGTTAGCGTGCAGCTGTTTAGCATATATTATATAATTCATTCCTTGAATTTTAAAATGTAATTCTTTCAATTACATTTGCAGAACAGAATGACGACAACAAACCAAATTGAGCTCATTCCAGACATTTTCAAGAAGGGGGCCACACACTCAGAGCACACAACACTGCTTGCTAAGGCAAGCCATTCTCACACAAAAAACATAGTCACTACTCACTGAAACAAGTACTTCACAAACATCACCACCGGTGTCAATCCACAAACCACATAGACACTAAAAAAAAACAATTAACCCACAAATCAACACTTAAGACAAAAGCAAGAGACAGCCCAGAGACTGTACTCAAACCAAACCATTTGTAAATACCAATTGTAAGTCATATTTACAAACGAAATGACTCTAAAAAAAAGTACAGAGATTACACCAAGACAAATAGACAGCCAAAAGACTGCCATGTTCAAAAAGACAGGCTCGCGCCTCAGACCTTTTCCAATAATACACCAAATTACCAGTTGGGCTGGCAGAACACTCAAAAGCGCTCCGTATCACCACTTATGAATTTTACTAAGTGCGCAGATCAGGATCCTTTTTATATATATTTGTTCCATAGTGTACTATACATTATGGAAGAAATACTCATATTTAATGTACATAAACCTATTAGGTATCCCCTCTTAGGGGAGTCAGCTGAGTACTTCCTAGATCCATATTGGTACCTCCAAGACAGCAACACTTTCTACGAAGTGTGCTAGGAGCAGGCATGCCAAAAATATTATAGTATATATAATATTATAACAAAGTGGTACTTAACACAAACTGTACCGTTCAAGAATTCAAAAATTTGAGAAAAATCTCCTCATTACCTGCCTTCATTTGCTGCAGCAAACAAACAAACAAACCAGAATCTTGGCCAAGCTAATCCAAAGTGTTGCTACAGCAACCTTATCAAACCAAAGTCTCCAACCTCCACCTTCCAAGTTCTGCGTGACCCAACGTTCATTTTGAAATACTCACGCCAAAGAAGATCTCAGTCGGGACCGGCCATCACCTAGAGGGTCAGATCGGGAGAACACGTTGGTCTGCAAAGACAAAGGGTCTCCTCATGCAGGGTACCTTCCTCAGTGGATTCCTGCCTTCCGTCACGACCGCACTCTCGGATGGCCGGGTCTCCGATGAGCCCCACGTTGGGCGCCAATTTTTGGAATAAAAAACCTTTTTAAGGGCTCACTGATGCACCTGGTCCTTAAACCAACAAAGAAGAGATTGGCACGGAAGCTGGAATATCAAAATAACAAGTTTATTAACCTCACCTGAGGGAGACTGCGTCAATACGGTACCCTCAGGCCACTGTATGAGGCAGTCCATGGAGTACAGATACCATGGGTCTTTTATGCCCAGTTTGTAGCTGAGTTAGCATGTAGACTCAAAAAGAGGTGGTACAAGTATACACATGAATAGCTATTACACATATAAGGACTAACAGAAAATACTTAGTCAACAAAGTAGGAGGAGTAACAGAGTTGCTGACATTAGTTAAAATAGCCTGACAGTTACTCTAAGAGCAGGTGCATTCTAGCAGCTACAGGCCTTTCTGAGCATGTGCAGTGCTCTGGCTCAGTACTGAAGGAGTTAATTATAGTTCCTGACTCAAGTGAAATACAAGAGCAGGCAACAGTGAAGAGGGAGAAAGCACATGGCGAGCACATGGCTAACTAAAATGGCTGCCACAAACAAAATGGCTTCAGCTGATGCTAACCGCGATTTCAGCTAGTTTCCACAGATATACCTGCCTCCCGCCCACTGGCGTGCCGGAAATGACAGAGCAGTGCCTGGAAATCCAGGAGGTCCAAACACTAGCCCTGTTGTGTTTGGGCCATCATATGGCACTAGGGTGGCCGCCCTCTTATGGGGTCCCCCTGCGTGGGCCGCGGGCAGCCGCATAGTGCTAATATCGGCAACACACCCAACCCACAAACACAGCAATACCAGAATAAAGAAAACACAAGACACATCGGTTATTGGAGAAAACATTGCTGCAGGTTTATTTTACATAAGAAATATTCCAACATAGTGGGTCAACTTACGGGCGATCCAAGGGCAGGCAGCCCCTCTGCTACCTGCCCACCTAATGAGCCAAATTGCACCGTGGCATAACCAATCGGTGATAACCATTTTGGGGGATTACCCCTTACATCCTGTGGACCACCAGTCCACCTATTTACTCACGCCCCTTGAGGGGGCGGAGCGTATCCAGACAAGCCCCCGGTTGCTCAGGTTGACAACCGCCCAAAGGACTAACGGGGCACCGTCGTTCCTCCAGGGTCCTGCCGTAAGGACTTCCTGGGGCTATTTGGCATTTGCACCCTTCTTCTGATCCTGAAGAGGGTACCCCTATGTACCATTCAGCCTCTGGATCTTCCTGTAACTCCGCCACAGCTCTGGGTGTGGCACTCGTCATACCCAGGGCCCCCCACCAAGGCAGGCATTCTTACTTACACCCTGATGTTTCTAGGGCATCACCCAGGTCCAACAGAAACAGGTCCATGCCCAATCTAGACAAATGGACCCCCATCCACATCAAAACATCCAGTGGTCGTGGTATGCATGAGCCGAGTCTGATAAAGCCAGGAACCCCTCTGTTCCATGAATTTTGCGTGTGGCGCTGCTTACCCTCCTGCGAGAAATTTCAACGGCCTCTCCAGACCCAGACAATTCCCATTTACCTCTGTCATGGTTACCAGTCCTTTTGGCTGGACAATTCACATCTACCTCTGCAGGTGTTTCCCGGCCCTATCGGAGAAACCTTGCGATGTAGCACTAGAGAGATAATGCCTAATTCACCAAGCCCTTCAGATTATATATTATTTTGAATTAGAGTTGAACCAAGCCCTCATGCTTGGTGTGCTTGCGCATGGCTTGTTTACCCTTCCGTAGGCAAGTTTGATGGCCTCCACTTAACTTGGGAACTACTGTTCTCTGTTTTAACCACAGCTTTATTTACCCCCATGGGCATGTTCAATGGCTTCCCCGGGGTTGCGGTAACTGATCTCTACTTTTACCCCTTTTCAGGAAGAAATCCCTATGGTGCTCTTTGCGCCAATAAGGGCCTTCTTGTTAGGTGTTGCCGCGTCATGTGTCTACCCATTACCGCCCAGTTCCTGGTATAAGGCTTCGCTGGTAATCATGGTGGAGTTCGCCTCCAAGGCCATCAGTATAATTGTTAACATTTTTTAATTGTGGCCACACAATACCTTTCTCTCTACCCGCTGACCTCCGTTGTATGGGAGTACAGCGCCGGCCAGAGATATTACCATAGAAATTAAAACTACTGTTCTTCTCTTGACCAGGCTTCTGCGTGGTATACTCCCTTGTTCACTGTGTACCATTATGTGCAGTTCCATATGCGGGTTGACTAAGCCCTCGGTTACCCCCCTTGCTTGGCAAGTCCACATCTGGAGGTTCACTGATGACCATGTGCGATACCAAGAGAAATATGGACCCCCCTGCAGAAGGTCACTGGGCGGGGACAGGGTGGAGTCTTGTGACAGATGCTGTGTCGCCATGCTGGTGTTCCCAACACTGTTGAGGTAACAGCACCCCCTTAGGAATGACAAACTCACGCCCCACATGACTGAATAGCGCTTTTTCATGTGTAGCCCATAACCCTACTTTTGCTAAAGGTATACCGGTGTGCCGAACAGATCCCATTGCTTTTGGATTGTGATAACCTGTAGTGAATCATACGAACCAATTTACCTGCACCTTCAATCAATCAATCAATCATGTCACTTATAAAGCGCACTACATACCCGCGAGAGTCTCAAGGCGCTGGGGGAAGAGGGGGGTGGTGCTGCTACTGATCGAAGAGCCAGGTCTTGAGGAGTCTTCTGAAGGCCAGTAGGTCTTGGGTCTGCCGAAGGTTGGTGGGGAGGGTGTGCCAGGTCTTGGCGGCGAGGTGGGAGAAGGATCTGCCGCCGGCGGTCGTTTTCCGGATGCGGGGACTGTGGCGAGGGCGAGGCTGGTGGAGCGGAGCTGGCGGTGGGGGTGTAGAAGCTGAGTCGTCTGTTGAGGTAGGCTGGTCCGGAGTTGTGGAGTGCTTTGTGTGCGTGGGTGAGGAGCTTGAAGGTTATCCTCTTGTTGACAGGGAGCCAGTGCAGGTCTCTCAGGTGGGGTGTGATGTGGCTGCGTCGGGGGATGTCGAGGATAAGACGTGCAGAGGCATTCTGGATGCGTTGCAGCCGTCTCAGGAGCTTAGCCGTCGTTCCTGCGTAGAGGGCGTTTCCGTAGTCCAGCCTGCTGGTGACGAGGGCCTGGGTGACTGTTTTTCTTGTTTCGGTGGGGATCCACTTGAAGATCCTGCGGAGCATTCGGAGGGTGTTGAAGCAGGATGAGGAAACGGCGTTGACCTGCTTAGTCATGGAGAGGGTGGGGTCGAGGATGACCCCTAGGTTGCGTGCGTGGTCGGTGGGTGTCGGGGCTGTTCCCAGTGATGTTGGCCACCAGGAGTCGTCCCATGCTGAAGGGTTGGAACCAAGGATGAGGACCTCCGTCTTGTCCGAGTTCAGCTTCAGGCGGCTGGTACTCATCCATTCGGCGACGGCCTTCATTCCTTCGTGGAGGTGGGCTTTGGCGGTGTGAGGGTCTTTGGTGAGGGAGAGGATCAGCTGGGTGTCGTCGGCGTAGGAGATGATGTTGAGGTTGTGCTGTCGGGCGACGTGGGCGAGGGTGCCATGTAGATGTTGAACAGCGTTGGGCTGAGGGAGGAGCCTTGGGGTATGCCGCAGATGATCTTGGTGGTTTTGGATCGGAAGGGGGCGAGGCGGACGCTTTGTGTTCTGCCGGAGAGGAAGGATGTGGTCCAGTCCAGGGCCTTCTCTTGGATCCCGGCGTTGTGAAGGCGTGTTCGTAGTGTGTGGTGGCAGACCTTCACTGAAAATGCACAAGTGCTCTGGTGGTTGTCCGCATATGTGCTCCAAACCCATCTATCTCAACACTATTGAGGCCACCGCACACTTTGTAGATGTCAACTAACGCAGCTCACCTGGCTGAGAGGCACCAGGTTGTATTGGCTTAATTGCAGGGACCCTTAGCCCACACTCATCCTTACAGTATTCTACTTCATGTCAGCCTTGCCTGCAAGCCAGTCCCATCTGACTGCGATTTTCAGCTCCTGAGTCGCCCTGCTGATGTTCCCACCCTAGCGTGAGTAGCCCAGTGCAAAACTGCTGCTCTTGTATACCAGGATGCAGACCAGCGATGGAAAAGCTTCTGGATGGTGAGAACAGGAAGACAGTATGTTCAACATCCAATCCCATTCTAACTGCGGGCTCTAGTTGGGTGCTGTGTTGCCGTATTGATGCACCCACCCTACTATGATGTGTAAAGGCTCAACTATCCGATGAGCCTAGAAATATGTGACCTTTAAGCAAAGGAGTCCTCGTGTACTTGCCGTGAAACCCTCCTTTCTTACAGGAGATTTGCCTGTTCAGTTTAACTGTGGTGTTTTCCCCCCCAGACTTCCCAGGCTGCTTACTGCTAACCATGTGAGCAGCTGCTGGCGCTAATGATGGAAATCTCCCAGTTGCCACTTGAACTTATACACCGCCGCCTTATTGTGCTACGTTGTAAGCGATGAAGTACCTAACTTATGTCTCTTCACCTTGGAAAGATACTTAACTTAATGGTAGTCATATTATCGCCCTCAGGGGGGCTGGAAGGCTAGGTGAACCTGCTGAGAGCTGCACCTGTGACCATGTGTAAAAGCAGTCCCCTACCGGGGGTGCAATAGTCTTAACGCTTCCATCTTTCTAAAGCAAGCACTGCTCCCACTCTAGCAGTGTTCAAACCCTCCCGAGTCATAATTGTTTGCACTGTCAAGGTTAGCCTAGGTGATTGTTCCCTTTAAGTTCTGTATGGGGCCTACTTCACACTTAAAGAAATGCCTACTCTCTTGAAGGAAAATGATGCACAATTGAACTGGCGGCTACTAGTGTTACTCACGCCTGCATATACTAGGCTCAGAAAGGGAACACTTGCTCTATATTCCCCTAGATTCCTGCCTGGCATTCCTTAATGCCCAGATATACAAAGCGATAATGGCTCTACTCAGTCATAATGACCCGAAAGACACATCAAACCTGCAGAGACAAGATGAGGTATGCTAACCTGCCCCCAAACTCTGCGGAAACAACATGTGGGAGCTTGCTACAAACCTCTGGAAAAGCATGCCAACCAACAAACCATCTCCAGCACCCGGGGGTCTTGCAGCCACTCCTTGACCAGAATACTAACCAGGTTAAGATTATAGATGGTAACAAAGGACCCATCTCTCGTCGCATGCTTGCAACACTTACCACTGCATCACCCTAGTCAGTAAAACCAATGCAGGGTAGCATGCAAAGCTAAGCCCACGCAGAAATCGCCTGCCTGTGCGAGCAGACCAAGCATTCATCGCTCCCCAAGCCATCCGAACTGTCGATGATAACCCTCGGCTGTTGTGCCCCTTTGCCCCACCCAGCTTAAAACAGCTGGACATGACCCGGTTTCAAGATTAAGGATAATAGTCAAGGGCATGTCAGAGATAAGGCATGTCAGAGGTAGGCCAATCCTCCCCTCAGATTGAAACAAAGTATTGATTAACAAGAATGCTCATCTATTGCAGAAGTCGTCCCCATTTGCTGGCCCAAGGTGTACCTTTAGGGGTAATTATCTTGCACCGTTATCCAATGTGCCATTTGCACGCTTAAAAGTGCTTATTAAAGCCACCCGCTGTGCTACTCGTTCTGGCCCGAACCTAGACGCTCTCTTGGCATAGTGCTGCATAGTCCTGCCTCCTCTGCTATTGTACCCGCCAATTAACTCATCCCGTAACATTGGACCTATAGCCAGCCAGGACTATTGATTTACCACTGGTTGGTAATTGCGTAAGGTGAATGAGCAACACTCTGGCTAACTCGTACGGATAAAACACCAGATACCACATTGTTAGATGGCATAATTAGCATGCACCTAATCAAATGTGCCACCTGCAGGTTTAAAATTATTTTGTTGTGCCACCCTGTGGCCTAATGATTCTGACCCGAACACTTGCTCTGTCTTTGTCATTGGATTACAACATTTAAGCTGAAATCTATGTTTAGCATAGCGTGCCGCATAGTTCACCCTCTTCGGTCATTGCATCCACATATATAATCCACCCATAACTTTATACCTACAGCAAGCCGGGGCCCTTGACCATGTCAATGGTTGCAAGTTGCATAAATTAAATACGTATCCCATTACCTCACTAAGGGCAACCCCTTGATCCAAAACCTCACACAAACCGCCAGCACACACGAACGAGTTCATTCGCGTGCCGAACAGGAGTGAATACTTTGTTTACCCAAGATTGGTCTGCTGAGAATGGGTGCATCTATTTCATATGAGCTTGCCCGCCTTAAAATGCAAAACATTACCCTTGCCCCCATATGTACTGTCTTCACCAAGACTAAACTATGCCAGCGTGGCGTGTAACTAAACCTTGAGGAAGGCTAGAGAAATGTCTGCCCTTTTGTTAGCCCAGAACTAGATATTCTGGTATTTGTGAGGCATTACAAGGAAACTGAAATGTTATGAACCGTAAGGCGAATACCGACTGTGCTGCAATCTGCCAAAATGAGTTTATAAAGGTATCAAAATTAGAACCCCATGGCAGCACGAAGGTTGTTGCTTTGGAAAATTCTGTGGCTTTGCCTATGGGTCATTAGTTTTTATGGACGCTGGATATATTCTAGCACAGCAGGTGAAGATGAGGTATTAAATAAATAGTTGATTTAAACAAACTCTACTAGCTAAACTTAGTAAAGTTTTACACTCCCATCGATGCCCTTTCAGAGTGAATAGATACACATACCATGCTAGTATCTTATTTTTGCGTTAATTTGCAACTTGTATATATGTAACTCTAACCACTAGTATCTGTATTAAACATTTGTGCTTACTATCATTCTTATGTGAATTAGAGCTTTTGTGCTTGTATCTTAGATGTAACTCATCTACTCTGAAGTCTATGTAATGTAACTGGTCCTTTTGAAAAGCGCGCTGACACCTTCAGGTAAAGTTTGCGCTCAATAAAATCGCATTAAATAACCAATGAGGGGCCGTCGTGCACAGCAAGTGCAACCTGCACAATGGGCGAGAGAAAGCTGTAGAAAGAGCATTTCTAGAATGCACTGCCCTCTGTCCCAGCGCCCGAGCCGGGCAAAGCCTGTTTGTGTCACCAAAAGACAGGATGTGGTTCGCACAGAGCAGGCAAACCTGGACCATGCCCAGACCCCGCGGCAACCTAACCCTGAGAACAAACTTGGAAGCTGGGCCAGTGACAAAATGCTGCACGGCATGGCCTTGCAAAGGCTGAAGGAATGAATATATGTGTGCAGTCCAGTGACTCAGTCCCACCCTAGTAACCATAACAAACTTCATTCCGACTTAGAAACGTCTGCTTGAACTCGCTCTGAGAGAGACTCACTTATTTCACCCAGAGACGCCCCCCTGGGGATGATGTGTGTGCTTTATAAATACATAAAACAAATACATTTGAGTGCTCATTCACTGAGCACAGCCCGCCACAAATATAGAGGCCCCCTCTGGGCACACCGGCAGTATCTCCAGGCAAGTGCACCGCCTGCAACGCCAGGAGCACATGGCCTCCCAGACAGCACACACACCATATCCCGTACGGACTCTCTGAATGGAAAACAGGTCACCACGGAAATTGGTTAAAAACAACCAATTAAATCCTGCATCCAAATTGCAACCACAGCTGAAGGCCGATCCTCGCAGTCTCCAGCCCCCACCGAAGGCACCTGCACTCCGGCTCCACCCCTGCCCATGCTGCAACCAGGGGGGTGGGGGTCCCGCTCCCTGGGGGAGGGGCGTGTTCCTTGCGGTCAGTGTACCTGGGATCGAGGTGAGGTCCCTGTAATTCCACCCATGGTGCAGGCGGCAGCAGGGTGTGTGCACCGCCCCCACACATCCCCGTCCCACCCAGAGTCCCGGGCATCCATCCGCGCCGAGACCCCGCAGCCCGACCGGAAGTGAGGCCCCCCCCCTCGGCGCAGCACTCAGCAGTCTCCAGGGGACCACACACATCCGACTCAAGTCGCAAACAGGCAAAAGGCCCATCCCTTCAACAACACTAGCCCGCGTCTCGGGCCCCACCCGCGCCGCCTCCAAGCTCCACAAACAGTGAATCTGGCTCTCTGCACCGCGGGACTGCCCACCGGTGCCCCGCGGCTGCCCCCGAATTGGGAAGACCTCTCGGGCCCCAAACTAAACAAAACATGCCTCCACGCTCGGATCCAACTCGGGGCTGCAGACAAGGGGGGCAACTGCAGTGTGTCTGTCCAGTCAACACTGGAATGACTATACTTTCCGCACGCACCCTGCCCGTGGTCATAAGCTTGTGCAAATCAATGGACGCAACGCTTTCAATAAACAAAAGCCGTCGACAGGCTCACACCCCACCCTGCCATACTGAGGGGGGGAGACTTGAGTGGGGGGGGGGGAGCTGACAATACCCCTGCCCTCACCAGGACCCCGGCGACCCCAGGGACACGACTGCGGGGGCACCGACGCCAGACCAGGGATACGACCCCGTGTCCAAAGACCGCATTTAACCTCAGCCCAACACCAATTTTCCAGCCGCGAACCTCTCATGCTGTGCCCTTGAGCCCCCTGCCGGTTGAAACAGAACCGTGAGCAGTGGCCGCACTCGACCGAGCTGCCCTACCTCGGCGCAATGCCCGGCCTGGGACCGCATCATACATAACAAACGCGGTTATTTTATGTGCTAGGAAATGGTGCGTGCATCACGAACCTGGACACCCACTTGCCTCCAACCCGACGCGCAGCCAAGCGCCAAACTTGTGTGAATGTCGGTAAACCGAAATGCGGACATAGGGGCCCCACACAAATACTTTACCCACATAATACATCCACGGAAAATCGTGTTACAGGACCTCCATAACAAACCTTGCTGGCAACTGCTACGCTCAGGATAAACGATATCCCAGCTGAAATAATGGCTGACCCCAAAAGCACGGGCATTGTAGCACATTTTCAGTATTATATTATTTTCAGTTATTAGCGCTTAAAAGCCTGCTCCTGCAGCTCCTAAGCGCTTTACATAATCAGTTTACGGGGCACCAATAAAGCGAACTCTAACCTCATATTGCTATTATCCAATGAAATGAAGTCTCTCACTTTACCGTCCCTGGAATGATAGAATGCGGAGTGTGCCTAGCATCGGTCACTGCAGACGACAGCGGCGAGCTGTACTAGCTGGATGTTCAGACTGGACTAACAGTGACAGCGTCGTCTATGGAAACACAGAAAACATGACGCTTGATCCGTATGGCCTACCGGCCTCTCAGACCGTACTCTTATTGGTCCCTCCACCAAGACGCGAACAACGAGACCGCACACCCGCAAATTACATCAACACCATCACCGTTAACTCCCCCCCATGGGGCTGTCCCCCACTGCGGGAAGTAGGGGCCCCAACTCACCGCACACCAGATGAGGCCGGCCACCGATCGCGAGACAGGGGATGAAACCAGGCCGACGCAAGACCAGACGGCGTGCCCTCGGCATGAAAAAGGATCGCCAGCTGGGCGGGGGAGGCAGATATACCTGCCCCCCTGCCCACTGGCGCGCCGAAAATGACAGAGCAGTGCTTGGACATCCGGGAGGTCCAAACACTAGCCCTGTTGTGTTTGTGCCATCATGTGGCACTAGGGTGGCCGCTGTTGTGTCCTGCGAGACACGTTCTAGTGTCTCAGCAGACACAGAGTTGTTAACCACTCCCTTGGGGGAGTGGGCACACATGCACCCCACACGCATCCCTCACAGGCGTCACGAGTGACGTGAGCCTGTTAATAAAAGGGCCCGGGTGCATGTGCTCGTGGCCATTACAGTACCCTATCACTGTGTCTGTGTGGTCATTAGTGTAGCATGTGGGCCTAGGGCCCAAGACACAACAATGGCGACAAGGGGGTCGTTCCCAATGTGTGCTGTCGACCACTTCGTGGTTCATCGTGGGGGAGGAGTAGCCCATGTCTAGGGCACCCCCTGCCTCTACTGCCAGCTGTGAAGAGCTGAAAAGAAGAGGGAGAGTCACAGCCAGCGCCACGCTCGAGGTGTCTCGGCGCTGCTGACCCCCTACCGCCTGCGACATCCAAGCTTGGCAGTCAGTGCCACGACAGAGGAGTACTCCTGGGACCTAGCCAGACAGTCGCAGCCAAGTGCGGCGCCGTCCCGGCCTGGTGTGAGCCGCTGTGAAAAGGAGAACTGGTATTGCGGCCTGGAGCGTGAGAATACGCCGTCCATCGATCTGGCAGGCTATCAAGTGTGAACCTCCACTAGCAATGGGATGGAGCCCGTACCAGCACTGAATGTCCCGAGGCTGCTGCACCGCCACCCAAGGGCGTTGTAAGTGCCACGCACATGCCGCCGTGGTGCACAAATGACCCCGATCTGCCGCGTGTGAGGACACCAGACATCGGCGAGGCCCGCCTGGCAGAGGAGAGAGCCAGCAGAACTGCCCCACTGCCGACCACTGGATAAGCACCCAGTATACGGTGCACGAGGAAGTACGGCCGCCCGGTGAGTGGCACCCTGTGGAGAAACCTGCACAATCAAACGACAGACTATGCCATGCAGGCGCAGAAAAGACCCCATAGGCAATACCCAGCCTGCATTCACACTGACCGGCAACTCCAGGAACGCAGCCTTGAGGCCTGCAGACTCGCCATGGGTAACAGAGAATGGTGCTTTGCAGTCCCGATTTGCCCAGCGCACCAAGCATATGCCTGCAAGAGTTGCGCCCCGCTAGGTCAGAAAGATCGCTGTGACTGCCCGCAGTCAGCAGGACTGCCGATGGCTGCGATCAGAAACAACTGAAGTGCCACCTAGCTGCGGCCCAGTATACCGCACCCTGCGAGTGACTGACTCCATAATGAAGCGGCCCGACAGGGCCCACAATTTTGTGAAGGCACAAGCCATCGAGTAAGTCTACGGTAACAGAAAAAAAAGAAAATGACCAAGAGGAGCCGCCTTACCGCACCAGCGCAGTGTGTCCAGGCCCCTGCATCTTCAGCCTCAGCGCTGTCCCGCACCGTGCCTGCCTGAGCTGCAAGGCTCCAACCTCACGTGGGCCGAGTGAGACGATGGCTGCAGCGCCACCTGGCGGCCGTGTGGCTACAGTGCGGCCGCACTGAGGAAATCCCTGCACCGGCAGCCCCAGCCCTACGCTGCCCTGTCGTCACCCCTGGGGAAAATATAACCGACTTGTGAAATGAGTTTTGGCCAACTCAACCAGTCTGTTGCTGCTACAAGTGTGTCGGGGCGAGGCAGGCCCCAGGGAAGCACATAGCAGCAGCACAGTGTCTGGATGACACCACCAGCCAGCACAGCTCCGGCACCCTCCGCCTCACCTTGCATATTGGGCACCACGTAGTTCATCAGTAGATCCTACAGCAGAAGCGGCATAGCCCGGCAGGATGAGGAAAACTGCTGTTGCCTCGCTCCTAATGCCAGCAAGTGCACCCTGCCACATGAAGAAGAAGTCAGCCGGATCTCCACATCTGTGAATGGGCATTCCACTTCAGGCTGCCAGCTCCCGAGGAAGCCCGTCTGCCTCCAGGCCATCTTCTACTCCTGTAGACTGCAATGAGAGCCACCACAGCGCCACCCACTGGCCATTGAGGGGTACTGCACACTGCAGAAAAGAAAAAAACTGGACAATCCTGCAAAGGAACAGCCAGCAGCACTGTGTAGGCTGCAGTAGCCTGAAGAGACAATTGATGCAACACTTCCGGCGGCTGCAGAATGAGACAAGAGAAGCTGAGAGGGAGCGGAGCGCACCACATGCCTCTGATTGCTGCCTGTTGCTATCACAAGGAGGAACAAGAGCTGTTGATCCCCCCTGGGCAGAAGAGACTGCTAACCCCCCTTGCCAAGCATGCCCACGAAAGGCGCAAGGAGAAAGTGCAGTGTGCGCGCATCCCAGAGTCACTGTCTGATGTCACCACAAGAGAGGAAATTGCGTTACACACCCCCAGTGGTGAACGGATACCACTGCAAGCTAGAAAACGGACATGCAAAGTGCCAGAAGAGGGCGCCCTGAAGAAGAACCAAGACTGCGAAATCCGAGGTGTGCTGGCACGTACACCCAGAAGTTCGGCTGCATGGGTAGGCGCCCAGGAGAGTGAGACCTCTCCAAGGCGACACGGAGAACCTCCACATCTCCACTGCACCAGCGAAGCCCCGCAGTGGGCCAGAAGACAGCATAGAGTGTTCTCCCTCACACTGCCTCAAGACGGAGTCGCCGGTGACCCCAGACAGGCAAGAGGAGAGTCGCACACTCCAAGCGGCCAGCCACTACCATAGCTCCCTACTGCCCGTGGAAGTCATTCCCGAAGAGGGAACACCCTGAGTAGGAGCTTCAAGAAGCTGCCTGAAGAATGAGCACACGAGACAAGTGGCTGTTCGCCACCCAGCAGAGAAGAGCGACGAAAGTCTCGCCCGCATGGTCCAGAGACCATTGAAGTTGATAGGCCCTGTTGGCCTTTTTGGAACATGGTGCCTGTCACTGCACCCAGAGAAGAAGCAAAAAAAAAAAAAAAAGAAGAGTGACAATCCGGTCACCTGGAAGAGCTGGACAAACACAGGTGCGCTAGAGAGAACAAGAGGAGAAGCCCGAGGACTTGTAGCACCACAAGCCAAGAGCACACCCAGAGACACCAGACAGCCACCAAGGCGAACCGACGTCCCTGGAGACAGCCCCATGGAAGAACCAAACATAAGCCGCAGCAAGCGCGAACCGCGTCTCTCCCCAACGCTTCCCAGTGCGACCGTCCATCCCCGAGTGTCGGCAGTTGAAGTCAGACGGCATCTCTGCTTCTAACCGCAGATGCCAGAGGTGAAAGAAGAGCCTCAGCGAGGCAGAGACATGTAGCTGCGAAGTCCCTCCAGAAAACCTCCTCTCCTAGCCGATCATCAACACCTGTTGTCCAGGTTCCATGGCAAACCCATCAGCATTGCCATGTGCAGAACACCTCATTCAGCAAGAAACGTGAAAGTGTGACCGGAGGGTCTACACGAAGAATCGGACAACTGACCAAGTTCAGAAGGGGAAGTCGTGAGTGGTCGGGCCGGACGATGAAGAGAACCCGAGCTGCAAAAGGAGCGAATCCCGACACACCAACAGCAAGTGAAGGGGGTGACAACCAGAGAATGAACTGGCGACCGCCCAGCGGGAGACCGAGAGTAAGCTGCAAAGCCTGCGCGAACAGAGTCTCATGCCTCATGTTTCTCAGCGTGTCCATCACGCCACTGTCACCAGCATCCTAGTAGCCCAAGAAGTCCAAGTGCACGGATGTAACTGTCTCCCCAAAGGAAATGGAAGCACCTGGCCACCTCCACTCTCGGTGATCGACTCTAGAGCGAAGGCCTGCATCCATCATGGCAAGTCATCACCAACTGTTGTCCAGATTCACCACAAGGCTGGCAATGCCATCACTCCAGTCCTCGTCAAGTGCGTCAAACGATACCATCTCAAGAGTACCAATGGACTGGAATCCTACACCGTTGTTAAACCAGCCGACAAGACGACTCAGAGGCTACCTGCTAACCTGGCTTACACCTGAACTGCGGCAGCGAGAGCATGTCTTGCCCAAGACTCATCCATCCCTGAGGTTTGTGCGAGGGACTAGGTGCTGGCTCCTCGGTGGTCTTGCAGCTGCCCCCAGTCGGCACACACGCAGCCCCAGCGCAGCTCACAAGCAGTCCCGTGGCAAACCCGACAAAGGGCCTCCCCAGGCGGGAGAGTTGGAAGAGCCATTGCCCCACCGACAGGTTACTGGATACAGCAAGATAGTCTAAGAAGGGCATCAGTCGATCCCGCAAAACTTTCACCATGGACTCCAACCATGCTCTTGACGCACCCAGTTTAATGAACTGTTATTACCCACCACATACCATCCTCAACGTCAGCGAAGGGGAGCCACCTCGGACCAAAAGACATGTTTCCACCGACATGTTACAAGAGTACAGCTGACGTCTCCAAGCCAGCGTTCGTGTCCTGAACCACTCAGGTTAAATGATGAGTGCCCGCCGAGATCGTCCTGCTGCAGTCAGTCTCACCAGTCCTTGTCTGCTGTTTTCCTGATGCCTGACACGAGAAGCTGATGGACCCTGTGGTGTATATTTAGTTGTTGTTTATCCCTACAGTTTGGACTAGTGAGTGTTTGGTCTTCATTAAAATTTGGGAGGAATGTTGTGTCCTGCGAGACACGTTCTAGTGTCTCAGCAGACACAGAGTTGTTAACCACTCCCTTGGGGGAGTGGGCACACGTGCACCCAACACGCATCCCTCACAGGCGTCACGAGTGACGTGAGCCTGTTAATAAAAGGGCCCGGGTGCACGTGCTCGTGGCCAGTTACAGAACCCTATCACTGTGTCTGTGTGGTCATTAGTGTAGCATGTGGGCCTAGGGCCCAAGACACAACAGCCACCCTCTTATGGGGGCCCCCTGCATGGGCCGCGGGTAGCCTCATTCACCTCATCTCCTTCGGAACTGTGAGTGTAATTTCCTTTGCTCATTTGCAATTTTACTTCAGCACTCACGCGCACATGCTTGTACTCCTCCTCCCTCCCTTCCAATGTGGGGCTTACTTCATTAGCATACTCAGGCTGCGTTGCTGACGGTCTCCTCTACGTAACTTACTCGGCGGCTATCTTGGACCGGGCTGCAATTACGGTGAGAATCTTATTGCAATCAGGTGTTAACCTGAGAGGTGTCAGCTTTTAACAAAAGAAAAGCCAACCTTTGCATCAAGGTTGGCCTGCGGGTCCTCCCTGCATCTTAAGGCCACGGTGCATTGCTGGTAGGCACGGAGGCAGCCGGTATTAGACCAGTGCGGTTTCTGCCTACCAGTGCCAGGCTGCATACCAGCTCCGCTCCCCCTCATCTATCTGCACTCCATTCCACTGGTTTGCAGTGCATGTCCTGCAGCTATGCAGCTCACCAAGCCCTCACAACTGCAATTTGTACCACAAAAGGGACTACCTGGTTTGCTGTTTCGGACTGTACTCATCGAGCAACGTCTGTTCTGTAGGTTGGACGCCCATGTTGTTTAAGCATGGATTTTACACCTTTAGGTGCTTTTCGGAGGAAGCCCAGAGGAGGCAGGTGAGGTGCAATAGCGGTAACAGCATTAGGCTACGTACATTGCACGGAGGCAGCCAGCACTAGGTCGGTGAAGCTTGTGCTCGGTGTGGTGGTCACATGCCCTATGACCCGCCACTCCCATTGCCTATTCCTTCGTGCTCCATCAAGTTTATTAAGCCCTATCATGTTTATTGTGCACTGAGTTTGCTCCTCAACTTCACACTACTACTCTGCACTATTCTTTCTTTGACTTATTGAGATCTTGATTATGGCCTTACTGTGACCTTATTGTGACCACATCGTTCTTTGTTTCCACCACCCTGTTTACTTATTTCCTTCACTGCCATCAGAAAAAAGACCTGTGACTCAGGGTTACCTAGGGTTACTGGGTCACTGTGCAAGTGGGCTTAGTATCTGCTTACGAATTTGTGTTGGTGCGTTTGGTGCTTTAATTTTGACAGATGCAGGCTTGGAGAACTTTCTTGTGGCAATGACACTGAAGAATGTGTGCTCTAAGTTTGTGATTTCTTCCAATCTAATCCAAAAATCTGCCAGTACAGGTCCCAGCAGCAGTCATTCCACAAGTCTCTTTCATCTATTTCAGGCTTTTAAAAAAAATTGAGAAAGCTATGTCTAAAGAGGCTAATCCAGCATCTTCGACATTGTCTTCTACACCTTGGACTCAGGCAAACAATTGTAAATCTTTTTGCTCCCCTTCAGAGCTGAATGAGTCCCCTCATCTGGCTACAATGAAGAAAATAAGGATGGAGGTTAAATCTCCTGGGATGACAAAGGACACAGAGGACACAGACGAACTTGTGGGATTGTTCAACAAGTTCGTGGAGGAGATGTCCGTAGCTGTATTCCCAATTCCATCGCTTGGGAATCAACTCTTTGATCAGAGCAATGGTGGTGGTCTATCCTGCTCCTCCCAGTAAGCCAGAAGGGAGATCTCCCTCTAGACCCGAAAGCTCACGTAAGAGTCAATTGTGTCATTGTTGAAGATGAAGAGATGGTAATGGTGGAAGACTTCACCCCGCCTAAGGTTGAACCTGTCTTTTGTCCGGGGGCAGGGATAGTTCCCTCTGTAATTGTACCTACTGTGACAAAGGACAATTGAACACAATTCCACCTAATCATCCATCTCTGCCGACACTATATAGTAGCCATTCTTCTCCAGGAGCTTCCTCTGATCTTGACCAATTTTTCTTTCCAAGTGCACAGTGGTATATAAACTAGCCTAATAATGGAAGTGGAGTTTGTTTTTTCCAGGAGGCACGCTATCAGACTCTTTGTTTTGTAATGAAAAAGTCTTGTTTTCTGTTTTGTGTTTGTTGGAGAAATGTATGTCTAGTTTTGATCATGTATTAGATATGAAATCAATGAGATACAGAATGTTAACAAGTGTGGCTTAATGTTGCTTAATGAAGTCTAATATAAATGTTGATCATGCAAACAGAAAGCTTTGGAGGAGGTTAGTAAAAGAGGACCCCTCTGGAGGGTTCAGGGATGCTTTTGTACAGGCTGGTAAACCATGGCAGTATGAGGTGTCTCCAAAGAATCTTAATACCCAGATCGATGAGGACCCTTGCTTAAGGACCCTTGCTTCAGTTTATTGTGTGCGGGAACATAGACCGGGAAATCCCGTAGACTCAGCAACGATGAAGAAAAAATGTTGATAAAGAGAATGTGTTAGTAGTTGAATTGGATACCGGGGCTGACGGTGGTTTAATTCTGTTACCAGTTTGGCTGATTTGCAAAGATCAGTCCCCGGCCCCCTCAGGTCAAAGATGCAGCCTAAAGTAGAACCTTCATTGACAATCCAGCAGGGTGCTATAATGAAACAAAAAACATAAAGATCAGAAGAATCTCTAAACTTAAACAGAAAAAGTTGAGATTTCCTAGCTGTTTTCACACAAAGATTTCCAATGAGGAGGTGCCAATGTCTTTTGAGGATAATGTTCTGTGCCCTCCCCTCCTAAATTCCCATCCTGACCTCGGTCAGAGAGCTGGGGAGAATTTAGTTGCGGCTTTTATACCTTCTGTGGTGTCTGCACAGCCCTAATTTCTTCCGAATACTGTATTGAATGGCCCATTTGCCCAGATAGGGATGTGGGTTTTAACTGAAAGTATGGCACATTCATGGACTTCTGATGCTGAAAGGTCGAGGAACATTAATGCCCACGCAGATTTAGTTGGGCTCCATGATGGAGATAATTCCCACCCAGTTAAGGTGAATCTATGTAACCTGGTTCATCAACCCTGTGTACTCGTAATGAGTGTGATCAAGGTGCCGTAGCAGCTTCTGATATTAAAATTCGTTTCTCTCTCAATTTAGGAGCTTGGGTTTTTGTCCCAAGGATGATTGACCCATTAAGGGGAAGTGTCGATTGTAGCCCTCGTGAAGTGATACTCGAGCGGAGCCCACAGTCTACAAACTCAGATTTTATTTCATTATTTAACAAGTCACCCTCTGGTAAATAGAAGTTCTATCCTAAAATCTTTCCTGGAGACAGAAGTATTAAGGTTAGTAAAAGGTAATGAGATTGGAAATATGTCTATTCACTCAACTGCATCGTTGCCGTACTCTAGAATCACATTTGCCTCTTTGGTTATTGCAAACTTCGTTCTGCAAAATTGCGATTTGTTTCTTAAAAAGGGGGATTGATGGTTGGCACTTGTGGAGCATTTAGAACCCCCGGTACAACAAAGGAATCTACCAAAAACATATACGTCAATGGTGGTAGCTGCAATAGGTACCAATAATTATATTTATCAGGGGAATCCGAATGACATAGTTGTCTCCTTGGGGAAGGGAGGGCGAGTGATAAAAAATGTTGGAGAGCCCGGCTGTCAACCATAAAGCTCTGGAGTCGAAGGATGACATATCTAGGTGGAGTTGGGTGGCAGGGGTCCTGAATAGTGCCAGTCCTATGCCAAAAGATGGCAAGTCACGGAGGTAACTCTTGTCCTGGAGCATGGCTGGACTGGGACATGATGATGAGAAATTGAGTTTTTTTAAATCCATTAATTTTGTTTCCAAGAACCCTGGTCCCCTACTGACTTTATATGTGCCGTTTTTTGCAATTTCTTACAATGCAAGGGGCTCTGAAAGGGGCCATTCCGGTGGGGGGGGGATTTTTAATTAAGAATACTGTGAATTGGAATCAGGAAATTTTCATTCATTCTTCAAATCTTTGTCTTTGCCTACAATTGGCCTGTCAATATACAAGAGGTTATCCATCCTTCCTCTTGTTAGCTAACATGTACATTTCTCTGGGTAATCCTATGACCATTTGGTGAGCCAATTTTTTACTTTTGTTCTTGATATTAGTGTGGTTTAAGACTGTCCACTGGTAATTATCATGGCTGACTTAAACGCAAAGGTTTCCAACTCTGCATCCTCTATTTTTGCTAATACAGAAAATGGGGTAGTGTGGTCTTTTTCAAGGATTACTTTTCCAGAAAAATATTAGAACAGACAAACGTGGCTTTCTTCTACTGGAAACTCTGAGAAAATATAATTTGGTCTTTTTTGAATGGTCGACTTTCCGCTGGTAAGCTTGCCCCTTATACTTTCCATTCTACTTTGGGGGCAGAGCTTGCTTGACTATGGGATTGTTTCCTTTGAGATGTTCTTGTCTGTTCGCAATTTACTGTGTTCCCTACTGCTCAGAGTGACCATAGTATAGTGGGTTCGGCAGTTGTCTTTAACCTCCAGAAATTAATAACAAGTAATCCCTCAAATGGGAAGGTTGGCCTCAATAGGTCTAATGAGCCTTTTGGGCAGTCAAGAATATAAAGTCCCTTATCTCTAAAATTCAAAGTGATGTGTTAGACCCAATGATCGCTACTCTGGCGACCCTATATCCCTATTTGAAACTCATATGGAGGTTTTTCTAAATTTAGGCTTTAAGGGTGTAGGCTGTAGACAGTTAAAAAGGGGTAACACGAAACTGAAGATGTTAAACCGGGAAATATATTTCCTGATTAGGAGTCAGCATCTGCAATTTTTCTCTCTAAGACAGCATGAAATATACTGCCTTAAATGTATTTGAGTAAGATACAAGGAGCAAGAACGTAGGAGAGAATGTGATGCCAAGCAGTCTAACCTAAATGAGGCCTCATATTCTGGGGACTCAGGGAAGTATCGGTGTTTGATGGCAGAGTATTTTGACTCCAGGGTGGCACTGCACGCTATTTCCATTCCTGAAAATGTTTGTGTGGGGTATATTTCTAGCTTATACTCTAGCAATTTGTGGGAAGCCGATCCCATAGCGTTCAGCTTAGATGAAGGGATGTTGGAAGGTTATGATGCTTCTTCCCAAGTTGAGATTGTTAGTTATATAAAAACAAATTCAAGAACCTCTGGAGAAATGGGGCCTCATGAGATCCCTATTGCAGTCATTAAAAAGAAGGTGTAGCGTGGGGACCGTTTCTTAGTCCACTTTTTAAATATTGTTATCAGACGGGACTAATCCCTTCCTCCTGGAAGGGTAGTAGCATGATTCCACTTTACAAAAAGTGTGCCAAATATTTCCCTGCTAGATTCCAACATACAGCATTATTAAATTCGACAGGTAAACTCTTTGCAGGGTGTTTTCTTTCCCATCTTCAACAGGGGGTGTAAGAAAAGAATATTATCCCCCTTGAACAAACCGTTTTTTGGGGAAACCATAGCACTATTGATAATATTGCTATTTTCAAGCAATTATCGAGAAATACCATTTATCCCAGGGTAGGCCACTGTTGACGGCCTTCATGTACTTCTCCAGAGCATTTGATACAGTACATTGATGATCGCTGTGGAGAAAGCTTATTAGTCTGGGTGTCCGCACCATCTTTTAAGGCTCATCATTGAATTTCATTCTGATACTTGGTGCCCGTTTCACCTCGGAGGAACTCAAGGTCTTTCACGAAAGGTTGCAACTCATAATGGTCTGAAACAGTGCGGCTTGTTGACTACCCTGTCTGCCTCTGTCTATCTCTCTCTCTGTCTCTCTCTCTCTCGCTCTATCTATTATCTACTGGCGGTCGCCAGTAGATAGTTATAGTTAGAACCTATTTTCCATAGGAAATCCGCAACATTCTATTTGAAATAACTTTGGCGCCGGTTGACGAATCTTCGCGAAATTTTCAAAACTTATGGCCCGCTCAGGTCCGCTCCTATCCTGAAAGTTTCGGGGTGATTCGGCAAGCGGGGGCCGAGAAAAAAGGGGGGTCCCAAAACGTGTTTTCCCCATGCAATTTTCCATAGGAACCTTTCATCGCAGCTACAGCCCGAACTGCTGAACGGAATTACACCAAATTTGGCAAAAAGGTAGCCCTTGGTTCAGAGTCGTGCCTTTTGCTTAAATGGTGTAAATCCGTTCAGTAGTTCCTGAGAAAATCAAAAGTAAAATCACATATATATCTATGGCCGAGTAGGGTCCGCGTACCCTCCCGATCACGAGCTGCATGCTAATTGGCTGTCAAGTGGCTGTCAACACTCCAAATCAGGAAGTGTTGGCAGCCATTTTGTCCCTCGGTAGCACCGAGGCACAGAAACAAGTGCGCAAAACGCACAAAGGGGCAGGGTAGAAACCCCTGACCCCTAGGTCTGCTCAGGGGGTCCCACAAGGACCCCCTGGGCAGAAAAAAGCATTTTAAAAAAATCGAAGCGCGGTCTCTTGCGCTTCGAGGCTATTTTGCCCCCGGGTGGGCCAAGTCCCGGGGGCATGCGGAGGTTGATTTATATTTTATAGGGGGGCCTCTAAGGCCCCCCAAACCCGGGGACCGCCACACCGCGGGGCTTTTTAAAAAAAAAATGGTGCGGGATGGCTTTCCGCCCTCCCGCAGCCCCGGGGACCGCCACCCCCCGGGGCTTCTTTTTTAAAATTTTTATCACCTGTGTGGGGGGGCACCAGCCCCCCCCACACGCCCCGGAGACCGCCACCTCCCCGGGGCACTTAGAAAAGAAATGTGGGGGTCCGTTTCGGACCCCCGAAGCCCCGGGGACCACCACCTCCGCGGGGCTCAGTTGATGTTGGGAGGGGGGCCGCGCGGCCCCCCTCCTGGAGCCTGTGGTGGGCCTGGGGACCGCCACCCCCCTGGGCCGGCTCCTGCAGTGTCCCGGGATGCCTACCCCCGGGGCACTGCTGTTTGCAATGGCAGGACGGGAGCCACGCGGCTCCCGTCCTGTCATTGCAAACTTGCTTTGCTTCATTGAAGCGAGAGCAGGGAAACCTACTCTCGCTTCAATGAAGCAAAGCAGATTGCTTTTCCATAAGGGGAGCTGCATGTCAGCAGCTCCCCTTATGGAAAAGCAATGCCGGCTTCCGCAGGACGCGGGGAGCCGGCGGGTCCGTGCGGGGATTGGGGACCCTCCCACGGTCCCCAATGAGTGGCCAGGCCCCGGGGGATGGGGTCCCCGGGGCCATTAGTGGCCCAGGAGGGGGGCCACGCAGCCCCCCTCCCAAAAAAAGGAAATTTATTTTTTTTTAAACGCAAAGGCCGGCCCCGGGGGATGGGGTCCCCGGGGCCTTAAATGGCCTGAGGAGGGGGGCCACGCAGCCCCCCTCCGAATATTTGATTAAAAAAAAACAGTGGGCATGCCCCGGGGGATGGGGTCCCCGGGGCCAATAGAGGCCCAGGGAAGGAGGGCCACGCGGCCCCCTTCCCGTTTTTTTTGTTTGTAAAAAATAAAAATAAAATGACTGGCATCGTGCCGGAGGCCCCGCCCCCTCCCTGCAGCAGTCTGCAAACGCGCCCCCTGGCGCGTTGTAAGAAGGGGAAGTAATTCCCCTTGAATACTGGGGGTCCCTGGGGGCCAACTAGCCCACCAGGAACCTCCAGTATGCGCCAGGGAGCTGCGTTGCAGAGAGGTGTACAGAGGCCACGCCCCTTTTTACACCTCTCTGCAACGCAGCTCTGTGGCGCTTTTGGAGGTACATGGTGGGCTAGTTGGACTCCAGGGACCCTCAGGATTCAAGGGGACTTAATCCCCCAACTTAAAACGCGCCACGGGGCGCGTTTGCACAGTGGTGAAGGGAGGGGGCGGGGCTTCAGGTGACATGTGTGCAAACAGGCCCCGTGGCGCGTTTTAAGATGGGGAATTAAATGCCCTTCAATCCTGAGGGTCCCTGGGGGCCAACTAGCCCACCAGGTACGTCCAGAAAGCGCCACAGAGCTGCGTTGCAGAGAGGTGTAAAAAGGGGCGTGGCCTCTGAACACCTCTCTGCAACACAGCTCCCTGGCGCATACTGGAGGTACAGGGACCCTCATGATTCAAGGGGACTTAATCCCCCAACTTAAAACGCGCCACGGGGCGCGTTTGCACAGTGGTGAAGGGAGGGGGCGGGGCACGTTATAGTTAGAAATTAGCATTTAAAAAACCTTTGAAATACACTTAAAAAACCATAGGTTTCAGGCACGTTATAGTTAGAAATTAGCATTTAAAAAACCTTTGAAATTCACTGAAAAAACCATAGGTTTCAGACACGTTATAGTTAGAAATTAGCATTTAAAAAACCTTTGAAATTCACTTAAAAACCATAGGTTTCAGGCACGTTATAGTTAGAAATTAGCATTTAAAAAACCTTTGAAATTCACTGAAAAAACCATAGGTTTTAGGGACAGTTATAGTTAGTTGGACATTGCACTCGTACAAAACCCGTGAAATTCCCCCATTATAGTTAGTTCGGCGAACTATAACTCGCGCCCCCGCAATGCACTGCTGATGACATCACTGATGACATCATCCAGTGACTGTGTGTTTCTGTAAAGTTTAAATATGTTTAATATATATAGGGAAAGGCGGATTGAAGAATGGGTGGGTGTATAAGTGTCTGAATGGATGATTTAGTAGGTGCGTGACTGACTCTATAAGTGAGTGATTAAACGTATCTTACTGAATGCATGGGTTAGTGACTAAACTGTGTGAATGTCTGTATCCGTCTGTATGTTGGTGTGTAAGCGGCTGCATGGGTTTGTGAATAGCTACACGAGTGTCTATATGGGTTGATTGGTTGTCTGAGTATCTGTATGGGTGCTTGAGTGTTTGTGTGGGTGGGGTGTGTGTGACTCTGTACATAGATGTGTGAGTAGGTGAATCACTGGGTGCATGATTTCAAGAGTGCATCTGTGATGGACTGCTTGGGTGGGTGAGTGTGTGTATGGGTGTGTTAGTGAGTGAATGTATATCTCAGTGGTACATGTGTGAGTAACTACATATGTGAAAGGCAGTATATATGTGTGTTGGAGTATTTAAATGGCTATAAGTGAGAGTGTGTGATTGTGAGAGTGGCTGTGTGGATGAGTGTGTGCTTGTATCAGTGATTGTATAACAGCGTAAGAATGTGCTAGTATTTGTATGAGTAAGTGAGCTGGTGTGTGTATAACAGTATAGGTGAGTAAATGGCAGTGTGATTAATTATTTGCATGACTGACAAGGTGTGTGAGTACCTCTATGGATGAGTGGCGGTGTGTGAGTGTCTATGTAGGTGTATGAGTGCATATGATAGTCCTGTACTGAGTGACCGTAAGTATGAGTGACTGTACTGGTTAGTGAGTGGATGTGTGTGTAGAGCAAAGAATCAATGAGTGTGTATGTCGTTATTGGTGTTGGAGTGTCTATGGTTTTGAGAATGGCAGTCTGTAATTTACAGTGGGTGTATCAAAAGTTATATTAGGGTGTGAGAAGATGCATCAAATTATCACATGGATGATGTCAACAGTGATGTCATCAGTGATGTCATTTGAGATGTCATCAGTGATGGCATCAGTGATGTCACTGACCATGTCATGAGTGATGGAATATGTGACGTCATCAGCAGTGCATTGCGGGGGCGCGAGTTATAGTTCGCCGAACTAACTATAACGGGGGAACTTCACGGGTTTTGTACGAGTGCAATGTCCAACTAACTATAACTGTCCCTAAAACCTATGGTTTTTTCAGTGAATATATATATATATATGTGTTAAACAAAGGAACCTCGGTTCGAAGAGGCACACTGAAACCGGATCCTCATTGTGGCAGAGGAATTCACTTCACTTTGGAGTTAAAAATAAACAAGCCTTACGCGTTTCAGAGCTTTTTGCGCTCCTTGTTCACAGGCATTCCATGTCACGGCGCAGGTAAATGAAAGGAGCACTTCAGCCAGCATGCAATTTATTTTGCCTTTCAATGGACAACAGGTGAGTATCACAGATGCGGCATGCTGGGATCTGTAGTTTGTACTTATTGCCTTAGTAGGCTTTGCTGTGCTCATTTCGAATTATTTCCAACAGTGTGTCCTGCACTTTAACATTGTAGTTTTGATATTGATATCACCCTCCAGTGGGCCTCCGAAGTTGCAGATCTTCCTCAATTACGCCGTCCATTTTCACCACTGGGAGACTTAGCACAGTTCTGTGTCTCCGTGGCCCCTCACAGTTCAAGGGCGGTGCACTCTTCACGGCTTGGCCTGCCGTAATTAATTTTGTTAAACAAAGGAACCTCGGTTCGAAGAGGCACACTGAAACCGGATCCTCATTGTGGCAGAGGAATTCACTTCACTTTGGAGTTAAAAATAAACAAGCCTTAAGCGTTTCAGTGTGCCTCTTCGAACCGAGGTTCCTTTGTTTAACAAAATATATATATATATATATATATATATTCACTGAAAAAACTATAGGTTTTAGGGACAGTTATAGTTAGTTGGACGTTGCACTCGTACAAAACCCGTGAAATTCCCCCGTTATAGTTAGTTCAGCGAACTATAACTCGCGCCCCCGCAATGCACTGCTGATGACGTCACATATTACATCACTCATGACATGGTCAGTGACATCACTGATGACATCACTGATGACATCTCAAATGACATCACTGATGACATCATCCAGTGACTGTGTGTTTCTGTAAAGTTTAAATATGTTTAATATACATAGGGAAAGGCGGATTGAAGAATGGGTGGGTGTATAAGTGTCTGAATGGATGATTTAGTAGGTGCGTGACTGATTCTATAACTGAGTGATTAAACGTATCTTACTGAATGCATGGGTTAGTGACTAAACTGTGTGAATGTCTGTATCCGTCTCTATGTTGGTGTGTAAGCGGCTGCATGGGTTTGTGAATAGCTACATGAGTGTCTATATGGGTTATTTATTGGTTGTCTGAGTATCTGTATGGGTGCTTGAGTGTTTGTGTGGGTGGGGTGTGTGTGACTGTACATAGATGTGTGAGTGGGTGAATCACTGGGTGCATGATTTCAAGAGTGCATCTGCGATGGACTGCTTGGGTGGGTGAGTGTGTGTATGGGTGTGTTAGTGAGTGAATGTATATCTCAATGGTACATGTGTGAGTAACTACATATGTGAAAGGCAGTATATATGTGTGTTGGAGTATTTAAATGGCTATAAGTGAGAGTGTGTGATTGTGAGAGTGGCTGTGTGGATGAGTGTGTGCTTGTATCAGTGATTGTATAACAGCGTAAGAATGTGCTAGTATTTCTTGGAGTAAGTGAGCTGGTGTGTGTATAACTGTATAGGTGAGTAAATGGCAGTGTGATTAATTATTTGCATGACTGACTTGGTGTGTGAGTACCTCTATGGATGAGTGGCGGTGTGTGAGTGTCTATGTAGGTGTATGAGTGCATATGATAGTCCTGTACTGAGTGACCGTAAGTATGAGTGACTGTACTGGTGAGTGAGTGGATGTGTGTGTAGACCTAAGAATCAATGAGTGTGTATGTAGTTATTGGTGTTGGAGTGTCTATGGTTTTGAGAATGGCAGTCTGTAATTTACAGTGGGTGTATCAAAAGTTATATTAGGGTGTGAGAAGATGCATCAAATTATCACATGGATGAGGTCATCAGTGATGTCATCAGTGATGTCATTTGAGATGTCATCAGTGATGTAATATGTGACGTCATCAGCAGTGCATTGCGGGGGCGCGAGTTATAGTTCGCTGAACTAACTATAACGGGGGAATTTCACGGGTTTTGTACGAGTGAAATGTCCAACTAACTATAACTGTCCCTAAAACCTATGGTTTTTTCAGTGAATTTGTAAGGTTTTTTAAATGCTAATTTCTAACTATAACGTGCCTGAAACCTATGGTTTTTTCAGTGAATTTCAAAGGTTTTGTAAATGACAATTTTTAAATGTATTAATTGTTATATTTATTTTTTTGATACTGATTTACTACATTTTTTTAAACTATTTATTTTTAGATATTTTATTTTTTAAATTACATTGTAATTACATTATACATTACATTACAAAATATACTTTCTCAGAATGAATTACTTTAGTTTAAATACTTTGCAAATAGGCAATAGACTTTTAAGTACAGTAGTTACAGTTGTTGCAATGGGAAACACAATTTCAAACACAATGCAACATTGAGCTCAAAGTGAATTTCTAGTTAAATGCAATTAGTTACTTTATGGATTACTTTTCTAACCACAGGACTGGATCCTAGATTCAGTCCTGGGACATCTCCTGTAAACAGTTGAGTAAAAGCGTTTTGGTTACAGTAGTGATTTTTAAGGAATATTATTGTATTTTAAAAGTTGACACAAACTTTTTCACATAGAATCACCAATGTTATCCTATGGGAGGAAATTCACTTAGCAGGTAAGTTGTGTTATCGTTACTTTTTCTTACTCAGTGGTGGATCCTGGAACCAGCACTGGTGCATCTCCTGTAAACAGTTGAAAGAATGCGTTTAAGTCATACAGGCGATTTTTAAGGAATATTTGTAGTTTGTGAAAATCGACACTTCTGCTGAAAACCAGACAATGGATTCCTATGGAAGGAAATACAAGTTACTGGTAAGTACTGTTAGAATTACTTTTCAGGGTCAGTGCTGGGCTAAAAGATGCAGCACTGGGTTCTCTCCTGATAACAGGTGAGTAAATCGGAATTCGTAGTTCGGCTGATTTTAGAGGAATATTATAAAGTTCCAAAACTCCACACTTAGAAGAATTTCCAAGTGAAACCAGTCAATGTTAGCCTATGGAAGGAAATTCAAGTTACTGGTAAGTACGGTTAGAATTACTTTTCAGGATCAGTACTGGGCTCAAAGATGCAGCACTGAGGTCTCTCCTGATAACAGGTGAGTAAATCGGAATTCGTATTTCGGCTGATTTTAGAGGAATATTATAAAGTTCCAAAACTCCACACTTAGAAGAATTTACAAGTGAAACCAGTCAATGTTAGCCTATGGAAGGAAATTCAAGTTACTGGTAAGTACGGTTAAAATTACTTTTCAGGATCAGTACTGGGCTCAAAGATGCAGCACTGAGGTCTCTCCTGATAACAGGTGAGTAAATCGGAATTCGTATTTCGGCTGATTTTAGAGGAATATTATAAAGTTCCAAAACTCCACACTTAGAAGAATTTACAAGTGAAACCAGTCAATGTTAGCCTATGGAAGGAAATTCAAGTTACTGGTAAGTACGGTTAAAATTACTTTTCAGGATCAGTACTGGGCTCAAAGATGCAGCACTGAGGTCTCTCCTGATAACAGGTGAGTAAATCGGAATTCGTAGTTCGGCTGATTTTAGAGGAATATTTGCACAATGGTGAAGGAAGGGGTGGGGCCTGAGGTGACATGTCTGCAAACACGCCCTGTGGCGAGTTTTAAGTTGGAGAATTAATTCCTCCTCAATCCCGAGGGTCCCTAGGGGCCAACTAGCCCACCAGATACCTCTAGTATGCGCCAGAGAGCTGCGTTGCAGAGAGGTGTTCAGAGGCCACGCCCTTTTACAACACTCTGCAACGCAGCTCCGTGGCGCTTACTGGAGGTACCTGGTGGGCTAGTTGTCCCCCAGGGACCCTCAGGATTGAAGGGGATTTAATTCCCCATCTTAAAACGCGCCACGGGGCCTGTTTGCACACATGTCACCTCAGGCCCCGCCCTCCCTTCACCACTGTGCAAACGCGCCCGTGGCGCGTTTTAAGTCGGGGGATTAACTCCCCTTGAATCCTGAGGGTCCCTGGGGTGCAACTAGCCCACCAGCTACCTCCATTAAGCGCCACAGAGCTGCGTTGCAGAGAGGTGTAAAAAGGGGGGTGGCCTCAGAACACCTCTCTGCAACACAGCCCCCTGGCGCATACTGGAGGTTCCTGGTGGGCTAGTTGGCCCCCAGGGACCCCCAGTATTCAAGGGGAATTTCTTCCCCTTCTGCAAACGCGCCAGGGGGCGCGTTTGCAGAGTGCTGACAAGGAGGGGGCGTGGCCCCCCTTCTTTGTAATTATTTTGGGCCCTGGGGACCCCGTCCCCCAGGGCCTGACCCCCTTATTTTTTTTTTTTTTTTAAAGGTACGGGAAGGGGACCGCGTGGGCCCCCCTCCCGTGGCCAATTTCGACCCAGGGACCCCATCCCCCGGGTCATTGCCACCGTATTTTTTTTTTAATTTTCATGGAGGGGGGCTGCATGGCCCCCCTCCTAAGGCCTCCTTAGGCCCCGGGGACCCCATCCCCGGGGCCGGCCTTTATTATTATTTTTTAATTTTTATTATTTTTGGGGAGGGGGCCGCGTGGCCCCCTCCCGGGCCACTACTTGCCCCGGGGACCCCATCCCCCGGGGCTGGCCCTATCCTTTGGGGTCCGTGGGGGGACCCCAACTCCCCCACGGACCATGCCGGCTCCCCGCCTCCTGCGGGAGCCGGCATTGCTTTTCCACATGGGGAGCTGCTAACATGCAGCTCCCTGCTCTCGCTTCCAATATCCAAAGCAGTTTGCTATGACAGGACTAACTACAGTGTCCCGGGGGTAGGCACCCCGGGACACTGCAGGAGCCGACCCTGGGGGGTGGCGGTCCCCAGGGCCATCAAGGGCTCCAGGAGGGGGGCCGCGCGGCCCCCTCCCATCCTTTGCACAGCCCGGGGGGGGTGGTGGTCCCCAGGGCTCGGGGTCCGTAACGGACCCCCATATTGAAATATTTAGTGCCCCGGGAGGTGGCGGTCCCCGGGGCGTGTGGGGGGGCACGAGCCCCCCCACACAGGTTAATTTAAAAAAAAAAAAAAAAGCCCGGGGGGTGGCGGTCCCCGGGGCTGCGGGAGGGCCGAGAGCCCTCCCGCACCATTTATTTTTAAAGCCCCGGGGGGTGGCGGTCCCTGGGGCTTGGGGGGCCCCACATTAAATATAAACCCACCCCCCGCATGCCCCCGGGACTTGGGCCACCCGGGGGCAAATTTTTTTTTTTTTTATCGGCGGGATCCGCTCACCCTAAGCGCATCCCGCCGATTTTTTTTTTTTTTTTAAATGCTTTTTTCTGCCGAGGGGGTCAAGGTGTTTCTACCCTGCCCCCTTTTAGCGTTTTGCGACGTGTTTCTGTGCCTCGTTTTTTTTGTAATCACGGCGGGATCCGCGCACCCTAAGCGCATCTCGCCGATTTAAAAAAAAAATAATGCTTTTTTCTGCCCAGGGGGTCCTTGTGGGACCCCCTGAGCAGACCTAGGGGGTCAGGGTGTTTCTACCCTGCCCCTTTGTGCGTTTTGCGCACTTGTTTCTGTGCCTCGGTTCTACCGAGGGATAAAATGGCTGCCAACACTTCCTGATTTGGAGTGTTGACAGCCAATTAGCATGCAGCTCGTGATCGGGAGGGTACGCGGACCCTACTCGGCCATAGATATATATGTGACTTTACTTTTGATTTTCTCAGGAACTACTGAACGGATTTACACCATTTAAGCAAAAGGCACGACACTGAACCAAGGGCTACCTCTTTGCCAAATTTGGTGTAATTCCGTTCAGCAGTTCGGGCTGTAGCCGCGATGAAAGGTCCCTATGGAAAAATGAATGGGGAAAACGTGTTTTGGGACCCCCCTTTTTTCTCGGCCCCCGCTTCACGAATCACCCCGAGACTTTCAGGATAGGAGCGGACCGGAGCGCCCCAACAAGTTGGAAAATTTCGCGAAGATTCGTCAACCGGCGCCAAAGTTATTTCAAATGGAATGTTGCGGATTTCCTATGGAAAATAGGTCCTAACTATAACTATCTACTGGCGACCGCCAGTAGATAATATATACCATCAACAAAGTTACCCTTCGTGAAGACGCCACACAGATGAGAGTAAACTCCGTATTTATTGTAGATAGCAGAGGAAACAGCTCCCAACTTAAATCCATTGTAAACAGCCATACGCGTTTCGGACAGTATTCAGTCCTTGTTCACTGGTCCATTACAGCTACGGCAGCCATTGTGGAATGCATCTGTTTAAACCTTCACGACGGAGTTTACTCTCATCTGTGTGGCGTCTTCACGAAGCGTAACTTTGTTGATGATATATATATATATATATATATATATATATATATATATATGTATACACATTCTGGGTTTTGTGGTATTCTGGAGTGCAACTAAATCACCGGTGGTGCAGGTTTTGAGGCAATGAGACAACACGCCTCTTTCAATACAAAGACTTCATCTCTCCATCAAGAAAAGGCCTGCACTCAAATCTCTGGAGTAATCCGTTTTTGTTTCAGAGGCAGCACATGAAAAAGCTTGGAACGTGTTTTGGCAGTTGCTTCAGCCGTTGTCAACCGTGAAATGCATCGTGGTGTTCATTTCATTTAAATTTTCTCCAAAGATGTAGTTAATTACATAAACATAAAAGAGTTATTTTTGTGCTCTCATGTTTAAAATCACTCAAAATTGTCTTTTACAAAACCTATAGATATATATTCTTAAAACTTAATCCTTTCGGTTCCAGACGAAAAATAAAAACCATTTCATTAAGTTCTGTTAGTTTCCAGCTTCCTGCCTTTTCTTCGTGGAATCTATAAACCATGTCCTTCATTCACATGTCCATTCCAAACGTGTTGGCAGTCTTTCAGAAAAATAATTTCCAGCTTGCCGGTGAGTATTTAAATAAAGTTCACAGTTAAGTTCTGCCACTTTCATTTGGTTTTACGATCTAAATATATTTTCAGTTATTAAGTCCACGACGTTAAACATCAGTGCTCACCTTTTTAATTCTCTGTTTTCACTGCTGGAGCTTGCATTTTCAATACATGTGCTGTCAATAATAAAGGGGGTCCCAGAGAATCACTGCTAGGAAAATGCCTGTCGCTGTGCCCGGCCCCGAACATATCATAAATCAAATGTAAAAGACTTCCTGCAAAGCTCAAGTCCCCGCCAAGGGTAGCCTTGTGACTCCAAGCGCCGAACACGTTCTTTTACAGACAACCTTTCCATCCTGGGTTGTTCCCATGTAGTTCTCAGGGGCTCTCCAGTTCATACAACTGCATTCTGGGTTTTGTGGTATTCTGGAATGCAACCAAATCGCCGGTTGTGCAGGTTTTGAGGCGATGCCACAACACGCCTCTTTCAATACAAAGACTTCATCTCTCCATCAAGAAAAGGCCTGCACTCAAATCTCTGGAGTGATCTGTTTTTATTTCAGAGGCTGCACATGAAAAAGCTTGGAACGCGTTTTGGCTGTTCCTTTAGCCTTTGGCAACCATAAAATGCATTATGGTTTTCATTTCATTTAAATTCTCTCCACAGGTGTAGGTAATTACATAAACATAAAAGAGTTACTTTTGTGCTCTCATGTTTAAAATCACTCAAAATTGTCTTTTACAAAACCTGTAGATGTATAGGGGGTCATTACGATTGCGGACGGAAAAGCCCTCCGACCGCTGTGCTTCCGGAAATAAAACGCCTGTGTGTTCCGCAGAAGTTCTGGCGGTCACATTACGATGCAATGGTGGTAAAATCCGACCGCGCGGTGGGATTTCACAAAACACCGTCTGCCACGGCCAGGAATCCAGAAAACCCGACCACGGCGGATGGAAACGCTATTTCCTGGATCAAAAAGGCTGATTCACCAGCGGTATGACCGCACAGCAAATTATGATGATTTCGCAGAACTGTCGTAACGAGCATTGCGTTACGCCTGCCGCGGTCATAATGGAAAAACACACCTGATGGTCATTCCTTAGGTGGACACACACACATAGCAGATTATAAAACCAAACCCCTTCCCTGACCATCATGCTTTGCAAAACTACAGCATTGAAGGGCCAGACACCACAGCTGTTAGGAGAGGCACATTATCACACAGCACGCCATCACACCCACCTACCTCCACATACCAAGACTTTTCCCACACACACCTGACACACCTTACACACCTCCACCACACCACCTTCCTCTCTGCACTTGTCTAATATTTGCACAGCATTCACCATGTCACAGACAAAAATGCCAAAATTCACAGACAATGAGTTGTCAGTGATGGTAGATGAGATATTTAGAGGAGACCACTTAGTATGGAGCCATGGTCCAACAGATCCCACTTGTTAGAAAAAATCAAATGTGGGAAAGGATTCTCTACAAAGTCAAAGCAGTAGGTACCACCCTGCCACACAGCGTGACATCAAGAAGGGGTGGCATGACCTCAAGAGCAGGGTGAAATACTGTGCGAACAGGAACCATGAGGCGGCTCAGAGAACTGGCGGTGGCCCTCCATTTCCACCATTAACATTCACTGAATGGGAGAAGAAGGTGCTTGCCATCCTGCATCCAGAGAGTCGCACAGGAATACCTACGGTAGTGGAGACTGGTAAGTACCAACAAATGTATCCCATCACACCGTCATGTACTGTTGTGCACAACCATTGAGCTACAATTGCCAGTTAAAAATTAACTTGTGTACAATGCACTCTTTCCAAAACATGTCTCACGTGGCTAGCATTTCCTTCCTCTGCTTCATCTTACAGGTAGGTAGCCATCTTACTAGGGAGCCATGTGGCAGTCATCTCCCTCCAGAGTACCTCCTTACAGGGAGGTAGCCTGCTCATGCTCTCTGGCCTCACTCCCAAACAGCATGGAGCACCCTCCCCACCCCAGAGTCATGTGGCATCTATCTCCCTCCACAGTACCTCCATACAGGTAGGTAGCCTGCTCATGCTCTCTTGCTTCAACCCTCAACAGCATGGAGCAATATGACCACCACATCCCTCACTTGTTAGCCAACTCTTCAAAGCTCAATATGTCACATCCACTCCACAAACAGCTAAGCTCACATATATGTCACATAAATCACACTTTCATTCACAAACTCCCATGTTAAGAAATGCATAGCCCAATCACGATATGCGCAAAATGCAATGTGTAAGTCCCAGTTTAGCAAAGCATGAAGGCTCATATGCACACAATACATGCATGGACACTCATTCAAAGAACACAACCCACATGATGTGAATGCAAAATAACCTACAGAAATTAGGAAATGTCTGCATGTGTGAAACATATTATTTTAAAAGTATACAATATCCCTGCCTAAACTAAAGTGGATGAGCATCAAGTTCGTAGATGATAACATGTTCTTGAAAACACACTTACTGTACATGTTAAATATTTGGTATTGCCATGTCACCTCGCTAACAAGTAATGGATGTACCTCAACATCATGTCATACTGCAGATAAACTGTTATAAATGACTAGTATTTTCAATGTTAAAAGTTTGGTCTTCTCCACCAAAACATCAAAAACAGTGTCACTAATATTGGGGAGTGTAGTTAACATGCTGACAATGTAACCTCTGTTTAGCAGGTGAATCGCAATCAACAGCTGGCGAGACCACCACCAACCAGAGAACCAGTCTCTCCCCCCCCCTCCCCACCCGGAGCATGAGCTCTCAGATGCAGATTCTCTCCAATTCTCGGATGAGGAGCACCATCCTGGCCCTTCAGGCCTGCCAGGGCGTACTCAGTCTCAGGGCCTCATTGGTCCCACCACCACAACTCCCAACACAGCAGCCACAACAATGCGGACCCCTGCACCAACTACCTGTGTGGCAACCAACTCCACCATCACCATCGCTGCCTGAAACACTGTCCCTGTCTCAGAGGTTACCAACACCCCCACCCACACCAAGGAGGATGCTGGGGACAGTGTGCGGGTGCGTGTACAGCCAAGGCCACAGGTCTGCGTGTGCAAGGCAGGTGGGAGAGCAACTGGGGACCAATCACAGGAGGACACTGAGACTGAAGCCCTGGCCACTGTTCGTAGAGTCCTTGGGGCATACCAGCAGAACCAGGGGCAGATGGGCCAGGTTGTAGAAGAACTGCGATAGCTCCGCCTGCTGCAGAGGTCCATGGACACCTGTATGGGACAACTGGTAGATCTCATGGGCCAGCTTGTGGGTGTTCTGAGGGACATACATGCAGCTCAAGTAATGCTTCTCCCCCCCAGTGGCCAGCCTGCTGATACTCCCACCACCTCAGCTGCGGCCACAGGGAGGGATGAGCTGCAAGCCGATGACTCCTCAGACACCTCTGAGCCTGCAGTAGAGCCCCCCTGGCCAAACGCAAGCGGGGATGTCTGAGAAACACCACAGGAGGATCACATGGCAAAGCACCAAGCCAAGCCAGGTCGCTGAGCCAGCCATGATGTCACCAGTGTTGCATAGAACATTGACTTTGTTGACCATCCTGTCCCTCATTGCCATGTTGATGGCATGAGTCGGTTGGACTGTAGAATTCCACGATTGTGGTGACTACTCTATTTGTCTCTGTTACCTTCACTGACAACTGAAACAATCTGTATGCACAATTAACATCTCACTCACTTTAAAAGAAAAACCATATGCATGAAAATAAACACAATTAACACCCATGCCTTTGTGTGAGTTGTATGTTTATCAGAGTAAGTACAATGTAAACTCAAATTTAAATGTACCACAAGATGAGATTGTGACAATCCATTGATAGGGCGGAGGGACCTAGAACGACACAACAAGAAGATAACATTGAGTTGTCATATGATGGCAGTATAGCAAGAATACACTACTGGTCAACACTGTACAAGATGCATATCTGATAACACTGACCAACACCATCAACATAGACATTAGGTAAGTGGAAATACAAACACAGCGATGCACAAAGTACCCCACAGCAGTGGTCCAACAACATCCGGCATCCCAACACATAAATAATGCTTCTGCCCTAACAGCAAGGCAAACTGACACAGTCATAGTTGATCAATGCAAACTTACACTCAAGGTAAGTAGTTGTTGATGAGCTGTTGATGCCAGTATCATCATCACTGGTCATGTTTGGATTTGCAGCTGGGGGCTTCTGCTGCTCATCATCGTCCTGAATCAGGGGGATCTCTTTGCACAAGGCCAGGTTGTGGAGTATGCAGCAGGCGACTATGATCTGACACACCTTCTGGGGAGAGTAGAGTAGAGCACCACCACTCTTGTTCAGACACCTAAATCTTGCCTTCAGAAGTCCAAAAGCTTGTTCCACTACACAACGTGTCCTCCCATGGGCATCATTGAAGCTGACTTCCCCTGGCGTCAATTGGATTCCTCAGTGGGCTCAGCAACCAAGGCCGGTTGGGATATGCTGAGTCACCTAGTTGTGAGAAACACAGACCAACAATGCAATTGAACTATTAGAGGAGGAGGCCAGCATGTCACACATACACCACAATTATTGACACAACTCACTCACCAACAAGCCAGGCCCTCTCTGGATGAAGATTTGCCATCAATTGTGGGATGATGCTGTTCCGCATTATGTAGGAGTCATGTGCAGACCCTAGAAATTTGGCACACACGTGGGATATTATCAGATCGGCTAGGCATACCACTTGCTCATTTATTGAATGGTAATGCTTCCTGTTACGGTAGATGTGCTCCCGTGACTGTGGTGGAACAATGCCAATTTGTGCGCCGTCAATGGCTCCAACAACATTTGGGATGTGACCAAGGTCATAAAATTCCCCCTTCACATCTGCCAATTCATGTCTTCTTGGAAAGTGGATGTAGCTGTCCTTGTATGTTAACAATGCAGACAGGACATCACGCAACACCATGCTGAACATGGGTTGAGACATCCCACCTGCGATGGCCACCGTGTACTGAAACGAACCTGTGGCAAAGTAATGCAGGGCGGCCATCACCTTCACTGTTGCTGTCAAAGCTGTTGGATAGGTTCTGTGGGGCCTCAAATGGGGCTCCAACTGAGCACATAGCTCTTGAAGGGTAAGGTGATTGAGACAGAATTTCTTTATGATGTCTGCATCCACCATTTTCAACAGGTCTGGTATAGACCGATACACAGGTGGTCATCTCCTTCGTAATCTGGCAGGGGACACGTGTGAAAAGAGTCAAAGATGAGATATGGGTAACAGCGTACATAATAAATCACACAACCACAACATTGACAGAACTGTTGAATCTGTTTAATGCACAAGTGACATGCATAGACACCTTGATCCCCTGTAGTCAATTAGGTAGCCAGGGTGTACATACTAACTACTGACAAATAAGAATTAGCCTATGTGTCAGGCATATGGTACAATGCTAAATCATGTGTACCCAGTCCTGTGGGTAGATGACACAGCACATGTGGCAAAAAGTATAAATGCAGAGTTGTATGTAGCTGCTGTCACTGCACAAAATTCACCTTGAGTACCACAAAACACAACATCATACCAACATTCTGGCAGTGAGTATAAACTGGACAAGACTTCAATAATATACTGCACTGTGTGCAGAAATATATTCACATTATGTGGGCAGACCATCATGACTGTGGGGGGAGTTTGCATTACACGCATTTCCATATTCCCAAAAATGAAACACAAATCCACAGGAAATGTGTATACATGCCTACATGGATGAAAATGACGTGTGATGACGGGCAGACGAAAGCATTTTACCCCATGTGTACTTCCATTACATGTGTGGGAAGACTAAAGTAAAATGTTACACTCTCCAATCCCTTCACAAGGTGTACTTCATTTTAAAAAAAATTGTGTTCGGATCAGTGATGCACTTTTAAATTCGAGAATGCAAATGCACAATGTGTTTTCATGCACGGTAGCTGTCAACCACTGCGGACACAGGCATTGGCCCCAAATGAATAATGCAGGGTAGCGGTAGTGATATTCTGACCCCCGCGGTGTAACACCGCCTATGCGAATAACATTGCAGCCAATGGGAACTGCCTTCGCGGTAGTGCCTTCCAGTTTTTGAACGTCGCAGTAGGTGTGCTCCACCAGTGCGAGCACAGGCTTTGGCCCCAATTGAATAATGCAGGGTAGCGGTAGTGACATTCTGACCCTCGCGGTGGGACACCGCCTATGAGAATAACATGGCAGCCAATGGGAACTGCCTTCGCTGTAGTGGCTTCCAGTTTTTGAACGTCGCGGTAGGCGTGCTCCACCAGTGCGGGCACAGGCATTGGCCCCAATTGAATAATGCAGGGTAGCGGTAGTGACATTCTGACCCCCCGCAGTGTGACACCGCCTATGCGAATAACATGGCAGCCAATGGGAACTGCCTTCGCGGTGGTGCCTTCCAGTTTTTGAACGTCGCGGTAGGCATGCTCCGCCACTGCAGGCACATGCATTGGCCACAACTGAATAATGAGACTGAGGCGGACCAATTGCATTAGCAGAATAACCTTGAAACAACCCTAAGGGCCCATATATGTGTGTGAAATGGCCATACTTGTAACTTGCCTACTGACACTGCTGCTTGCCATTCCTCCCCACCAACTGCTGCTGTACTTCATCTCTGGAACCAGTCATGGCTTGTACTGAGAACATCAGGGCCCGTCCCTTCACCACAGAGGAGCTGGAGATCCTGGTGGATGAGGTCCTTGGCCAGTACGGGCGGCTAAATGGTGCTCCAGAGGTACTGGTAAGTGAATGTCTAACTTCTTTTCAGTGATTAGAATGCTCATCCTATGTAACTGGACACTAGTATGTGCCTCAGAGTGCAAGCCAATGTTAATGCTTTGAGATTTTGACATCTGCATGGAACAAACATGACGTACAACTTGTTGCACTGCAGTATGTGGGGAGGATGGCAGCATTGTCACTGGTGCAGCTCCCTTGGACACTTACATCACACATATTGGTCTCTGAATGGGTAATATAAATGTGTCAGACTCTGCCTAGCAGAATGACTTCACAGTAATGGTGTGTAGAGTCTTATTCCCCCTGATCCCTGAGTGCATGCAATGATGAATTGTTCATAACAAAGTTTAGCAGTAGTACAGTTACACTCATGACTGGAGCAATTGTCACTTTGTACACATATTCCCTGTGAAATGTCAAAAAAAAACTTCTGTAAGTTTACTTCTAATCATTATGGAGCTGGTACCTGTCGATTGGGCAGAGGGTACAGATTAGCAGGTGGAATGATTTGACAGTGACACTATGGAGATGAGTCCAATCTGCACAAGAGTTCAAGACCTGTATCTGTCTAGATTAGTGGTATCTCACCTCTCACACATCTGCTACATGTACAGTGGACGTCATCCTTGTTTTTGTGCCATCATGTGTAGAGTCTCACATGTGTATGTACTGTGTCATCATTCTCATTCTACAAACATGTGAATCTTGTGATGGAATGCATTTTGCGTCTATAAAAACCCCTAAGGCCTGTCCTGTTAATGCACAATCTATCAAGGCCACATCACACAAAGGACTTGGCAAGACAAATGAGTAGTGCACCCTCCTATTTATGAAGCAGCATATAGAGGTATGAAGAGTACACAAGACAGGCCTTCACCTTGTCACATGAATGAGAGAATGTAGTGTCAGGTACCCCATCGTGACATCCATAACATGTGTAGCTATGCAATGGTCCTGGACATTAAGGGGTGTGTAGTTTTAGATACTGTGAGTATTACCACTAGGTATCAATTACAGTGTATTGTCTGTCAGGCTCCCTCACATCATGCATCACAGATGAGCCCCTGTTTCACCTTGATTTAAGTGCACGCCCTCTGCATGTGTATGAGATGCCCAGGTAGTCGGTCCATCCTCATAGATGTTAAGATTGTACTCATCAAGCTTGGTCAGAGTGTAGTATGTGACATGTTCTATAGACTCTTCTGTGCATTGATCTATGTGTGTGGTATTGTATAAATGGTTCTGGACTGGCACACAATGGTCCACAACATAATGTTTACAAAGTTTTTATCTTGTCTCCCATGCCTACAGCTCAAGGTCCATCAGCGTCAGGCAATATGGAAGGCCATCGCCCACAAGGTGCAGGCCCTGGGGGTCTCCAACCGCGCCATACTCACTGCCACAAGAGGTGGGATGACATCTGCCGCCTCAGCTAAAACATTGCAGAAATGACACTGGGGCTGGTCCCTCGAAGTGGAAGGTTGGCGCACCAGACCATGACCTCACTATTGGCCCGCATCCTGGCAGTGACACAGCCAGAGCTGGATGGACGCTTGAGGGCCCAACAGCAGCAAGTTGGGGGTGAGTATTGGGCTAAGTGTGACTTAGTGCATGACTGACTGCCTTAATCGCAGCCATGAGCAACCCAGGAACCTCTGAGATGTCTCTAGTGTGATGCAATCGGTTCAAAGTTGCCTCAGTGGCAATGGCATGAGGTTCTGCATGTGTACAACAGTTGGACTCTCATGTAGGGAATACATGAACTGTGTCAGTGCAAATCATCTTGACATGTTTGCATGTTCCATCTGGAAAATGGTGTCTGAACTGAGCCATTCCTACACAGGAGAAGAAGTGTGAAGTGTCTAGCACAGCACACTTTTCAGCCTTGTGTGTGCTGTGCGGCTCCCACAATATTGTGATTCATGTGATGATGTGCAAGTGGATTGAGACATGGACTAATGTGGACTCAGGGTGCAGTGAGTTAGCAGAGGTTACACCTGTCCCAATGGGTGGTGTACAGCAAAATGATACAGATGACAGCATCACAGTGACACATTTAGACAAATATCAGCTGCATGGCATCACATAATGTAATTCCCTGCCACAATGACAGCAACTGCACATAAGCGCTGATGGTGTAGATGGTGATGATTGTACTGATGCATTGGATGATCTGCATTTGCTCATTGTGCACATGGCAACATGTATTTGGGATGGTTAGACTATGGAAGGTTGAAGCTATGTAGCTAAACACGGCTATTGGGAGATTGTGTTTACACTAGGGCTTAACATGGCTGTATGTGATAAGTGTGTATGTCAAATTGTGATGTATTTGAAGTGTTGTACTGTAAGGTTTGATAAAAAAAGACAATGTCATTCTGAGTGGCAGTACTTACTATGTGTGCGATGAGGAGGGGTGTACATATGCATCCGTGCATGGTCAAGTTGTGGCCACTGATTTACATCAGCGAGTGATCTTTTGTGACATTGATGTGTCCTGGGTGTCAGCAGTCAGCACAACGTAGGGATGCCAGACACTACCTTATGGCACACAGTGCCTGTCCTTATGGAGGCCACTTAAAGCTTCATCTACAAAAGGCACTCTCACGCCTTGGATCATTGACGGCTTGCCCTGAGATTGAAATATTGTTGGTATATGACACGTCACAACATGCAAGGCCCTTGCGTCACATTGCCTTAGTCATGCTAATGTGCATTGTCTTTTTGTCAACATTAGTACATGGTGCTTCATAACAGTTTATGCCTAAAAATGTGTCCATGTAAAATACGCAGAGGTGTAAGTCTCAAAGACATCAACTATCAACTATCAAAGGTTCAAAAAACACTTTATTCGGATAACATCGTATCCATAAAAGCACAAAAACACGACAACAAACAGGTAAAAAGATATACAAATAAGAGCGTCATAATAAAACCATTAGCAACATTCAATGTACAGTAATCTTTGGATTCATAAAAGTTCATTAATAGATAAAAGCTCAAGGATTAGCCATCATTTGACGCGCACGAACTGCAATTCTCAAAAAGTGCCTGTAGCGAAAGACCAGCTCTTCATCGTCCAGGGTGAGTAGCCTCAAATAAGCGTTTCCAAGCTGATGGGCATATGCTTTTAAAATACGAAGTTAAAAGCCACTTAATATACTTTAAATAGTAATTACAAAAGAACAAGAAGTGTAAAATAGTTTGGCCATTCTGACCATCACACGGACAGGGTATACGATCAAGGTCGGGGTGGTGGCCAAGAGGGAAACATAATGCAAATTTGATAGTGCCTGCCCTTAGACGAAACAAAAGGCTCCTCTCCCAATGACTCAAAGGCAGGAAAATGTAATTAGCCAGCGGGTGCACAGAATTTTCGATGACCATGTAGCTATGGACAAGTGATTTTTGGATTCCTTTTCGATCCTTTCTGCTCTAAATAGCGAATAGAGCGCACTCCTAAGTTCGTTTTTATTCATAGACATTGCTGTGCTGGGATCTGAAAGAATTCTTCCCTTGTTAACGCTACATAGGCTCTGATGCACCCCTGACAGCCATGGTATGTCCTTCCCTTTCACACATCCCATACAGTCACTAATAATCTCTCTCGTTAGGGATGCGACCGGGTTTTTCCAAACCGATAACCAGAAAAGGGCAGGGCGGGCCCTGATAAAATCTTCAATAAAATTTAGGTTGAGTTCCCTATGGCAAGTGTATTGCGGTGTTGAGATTGGGACGCCTAATAACTTCCTGCAAAATCTGTTCTCTTCCTGTTGGATGCAGGAGCTCCTGGCAAAGCCCCAAACCTCAGCACCATACGTGGCTGTTGGCACGCATTGGGACTTAAACATTTTTGTAATGGCTAAAATGGCTCCTGTTCTCTTTGGGCGCGGAAGACTAAGAATCGAGATGGTGGCCTTTGAGAACTTGCTCCTGGAGTGAGCCATATGCTCAGTCCAGGAGCCGTTCGCAGCAAAGACCACCCCAAGATAAGGAAAAGTGCTAGTGCTCATCAGCTTCTGGTTACCCACCGATATTGAACTGAGTTGACGTTTCTTTGGACCACACGACATTATGAATGACTTTTTAAAATTGGTGCGTAGGTCCAGGCTATCCATGTGGTTAACAAAACCCTGCACTAGGATGCGTAAGGAGTTCGGAGTGCGGCCCATGAGGACCGCATCATCCGCATAGAGTAATACGGGGAGTGATTTTCCGTTACTTTTTGGGACGTCTTGGGTTAATGTTTTTAATATTTTATTCAGTCCATTGATATAGATAATAAAAAGGAGAGGGGCCAGAACACAACCCTGTCTGACCCCCCTACCTACATCTATGGCTTCAGTGACCTCACCCCGCATCCGAACCTCACCCGGGCTTTAAGGTCTTTGTGAAGGTGTGCCAAAAAATACACCAGGGGCTCATCCAGTCCATAGGTCAGAAGGATAGACCAGAGCTTTGACCTATTAACAAGGTCAAAAGCAGAGGTCAAATCCATAAAGGCCAAATAGATTGGAGAAGCTCGCACAATGGTGTATTTGCCCATAATTAGATTAAGGCATTGTTCATTAGTGCCCACCTTGCTTCGGAAGCCCAGTTGACAGGGGTCTAAAATTCCATTTTCCTCAGACCACTCTAAAATCTTGTTGTACAGGACTCTACCTAAAAAATTTTAAGTGTTGTCAATTAAGGAGATAGGCCTGTATCAATTGGGTTGAGAACGATCCCCTTTTTTAAAAATCGGAACAATAATGCTTGTGGACCAAGAACTGGGTAACGGAGCGTAAATTAAGTTATTAAAAACATTTAAAAGTAGAGGAGCCCAAAAATCTGGCTTATGTTTGATAAGGTCAATGGGTAGACCATCAGGTCCAGGGGCTTTATTACACGCACTCTGCTGAATCGCTTTTTCCACCTCAGATAGGGTCATCTCTATTCTAGTTAGTGGCCCCAGCTCAAAGTGATCTGCCTCTTGTACGGGTGCAGCATAAATTTCTCTAAAGTGGTTGTCCCACGACTCGCTCGCAATAGTGCAACTGATAGGGGTAAGAAGCTGCCCCATGGATCGCAAGTCCCTCACAGCTGACCAAAATGTATCACCCTTTTTGGTGTTTGCCGCTATCACTAGTGCCTCCCAAAGTTTTTTTAGGATTTCCCCTTTCTGATTGGAGATCGCGGTTTTATACCTCAGCCTGGCCGATTTCACTTCAAGATTACATTGTGGATCGGATGATAAGGCTCTGCGCAGTTGTTTATTTGCCTCAGAGCACTTGTTATCGAACCATCTGGGGTCACGTTTAACACGGGAAATGGGTTTGGACAAAAGAGTTTTTATAACTAAGCAAAGTTTATTAAAATCGCGGACGGCTTCGGGGAGTGAATCTTGGGCTGATAAACACGAATTAATAAGATGTATGTTGTCCTTTACCACTGACTGAAACAGATTGTTATTATCTATGCCCCTTCATATTAATCTCAGGTTGTCAGTGGAGGGTGTTAGATTCCTGGCCCCACATTCAGAAGTGAACATGGGTCGTGGAGCTAGACTCAGACCTATTCTGATGGGATTGTGGTCCCCTTGACTCGTGGCAATAACTTCAGCTTCCATTAGGTGGTCAGCAAGATAGGGGGATATAAAAAGAAGTCTATCGTTGAAAAACACCCCCTTCCTCTAAATGTTGGCACAAAATGATTATTTGCGTGTGTTGCGCCAACAATGTCCATGGCATTGGTAAAATTATACGTGCTCAAAAACATCGCTAGCTGAACGCCCCTACGGCAGGTAGAGCTGGAATTATGAGACCCTGAGCTATGTGGTCTGTCTATTAATTTCACATTAAAATCACCCCCCAGAAGGATACCAGTAATTTTTGCTGAATCTTGCTGGGAATCAAGGTGGGAGATAAAATCAAAAAGCTTGATAAACTTCTCATTGGTGGTAGAATTAAAATCATTGTTATAAAAACTAAATCAAATAAAAAGAGACTCTCCTTTTGTACAATAAAGCTTGAAAATTACGGCTATTGGTGGGTAGAACTTTGATGCTGCCCCCGGCAGTGATATTGATCCCAATAAATAAGCCCCCCGAGGCTATCAGTGAACAGCAGTGAGCATCATGTTAGGGTGCATTGAGATATTTGTGGTGTGCACTTCCATGTCATTGATGCATTTACAACTCGGTTAACAATGTTCACCGGAAGTTGTGCTGCAGTACCAAAATAGTTGGATGGAAAAATGTACGGTCACTTAACAATTGTCATGTTCCAGTTTGTTTTTGTAGTGTTTTGTGACCTTATACTTCAAGTGGGAGAAACACAACAGATTTGGATGTGTAGTCGTCTTAACGAAAGACATGTATGTGTGTATACACACAATAGGATGTGATGTTGAAATGTTGGCACATGCACAGCAATTTGGCAGTGTCAACGCATCATGGAGCATGAACGTCCAAAAAACATGTGTCAATACATCATGTGATCAGGCAAAAGATTGGGCTTATGCAGCCAGTACATGTACAAGTGAATTTTGGGTCTTAAGTCAAATTAATTCTGTTTATATTTCATATCATCTTTGTGAGGAGGCCATTTTACTGAACCTATGTCTCTGTCTCTTACAGCATCTATCGAGGGAAGGAGAGGGGCCTAAAACCGTTGGGGAAGCAGCTGGCATTAGTGGGCCCCGGGAGTACAGCGACACTGAGGGGACCTGCGCATTGGAGGGGGAAGGGAGTGCCCTGGAGGAGGCCGGGCCAGAAACACCTAGCTCAACATCTTCGCACCCCAGCGGTGACTCCACAAAGTTGGCGGGCACAGGAAGTTCAACATCTGTTTCTTCATCCGCCACACCCCGTCCAGTGTCCACACTCCCTGCTGCTCCCAAAACTGGTATCCGTGCCCGCAACCCCAAGAAGGGCAGAGTCTCCTTCCCCCTAGGCACCACTGCCACTGCCCCTTTCTCCCCTGCTGCCCTCAGTGTGGTGGCCATAGACATCTTGCGGCAGCTTTCTGTGGGTCAGACTGCGCTCCTGAATGCCCTCGAGGATCATAGCAACAAGTTGTTCCAGGTTTTGGTGTTCCTGGAGGGCATTCATTCGGGCGTGGGTGGCCTGCACAGAACTGTCTAGTCTTTGACCTCCACAGTGACAGCAGCCATTGAGCAGTAACAACCTCCCAGTCCAGCTCCTGACACTTCCACTACCACCCTCCCAGTGTCCCACCTGACCAGAGCACTCAGGCACCCAGTCATCCACACGCAGCACACAACAACACCACTCAAAGCGACACAGACACAACACACCATCCCCAAAGCACACAAAAACCACACATGACAGCACAATAACAAGACCATCACAGGACACTCCGAAACATAAAGGCAAAAAACATGCATCCATATTCCATAGCTCAGATTCCTCGCCCTCCAAGAGCCCTCCCGTCCCCACCCCTCATCCCAAAGCCTCACAAGCACTTACCCTGGACCTGGTGCCTGCCACAACTGCCCCCCCACCCAAAGTTAAGAGGGCTGGGTTGCCCAAAGCTGCCACTCCCGCCCCCGAGAAAGCATGGCCACAAGACAAAAGAGGCGAAAGTACCTCCACAGCAGGGGAGGCAGGGGAAAAGGACACCCACCCCAGAGTGTACCACCAGATCTGGGAAATCTCCCCGGAAAGAAGCACCACCACCAGCACCACTTTCTGGGAAGAAGGAGGCTGTAGTGGCCACCTAACTTCTCCATTGGCCCAAGACGCGTAGTGGATATCGGATACCCAAAAAAGTGAAACCCAGCCCTCCATATGCAACATCACCCACTGAGCCTCCCCCCAGCATTTCTCCACCTCCCTTTGCCATGACTCCACCTGGTCCAGCCAGCCCTCAGCCTCCCACATCCAGTGATTCCACTGCGTCAGCCAGTTCTCCCCCTCCCAGGTCCAGTCCTCCCACTACCCCACGCAGTAATCCCCCTCTCAATTCCAGTTCTCCACAATTTTGAATCAGACTCCTCCTTCCCACCCCAATCCTCCTTGAGTGGTGCCTGAACTGCCCATTTGATGCCCTTATTCTAGGGAGATTTCCATGGCAGTGGACTGTCTTGCAAGTTTGTAGTGCACGTTTTCATGCACACAAGTACGGACTCTATTTTGGACTGGCCATTGGCCTTTATGTTTGGCACTTTTCTTACAGATACAGAGTTTATGTATTAAAGTTATATTTTTGCTCAGAGCTTTGTCGCTGTCCTTGCTAATGATGCAGAACAATGTATGTGTATATGATCATATGTTCCATGCTTTGAATGAAACATTCCCAGTGGCATGTACTTGATTTGCTGTTACAGGCGTTCCCAGAGGTTGCAGCGACAAATGTGCTTATTGAGTCAGAGGGTTAATGGGGCCATGAGGCTTATCTGTGATGGTCTACTCTTGTCCTCTACATTAATTTTTCGGGCTCAACTTTTGTACACATGTCATATTTGGATCCTCTACATGAACGACAGCAATTTAGATTTACATGATGACATGAGGGGTGGACAGGGTGCATCATATGTGAGGGATCTATCTTGATGTGTACACACCAGTGTAGGTGTGAAGTTATCTTGGATAGGTATGGCTTCATGCAGTGTTATTGTCATGTCAGAAGCTAATGTATTATTGTGTATGTGCCCTTGAGCATGATCCTTTCACACATGCACAATCCAGTTTATAAGTGCCTGTTTGTTTACATGCTCAGACACATACAGGAGGTTGTGTGCACATGTTAAAGTTGTTGCCGGAGCAATGTGCAGTGTTTCAGTGTGACCTCGCAGTCCTAGGGTACCCCTACTTGTGGGCCACACCATTTGTGAGTATGCAGAGTGTGTCACTCCAATGTGTGACGTGGGAGTTTTGGAATCAGACAAAGCTCTTGCTCACCTTTGTTCTCACTGTGCTGACTGACTGGCAAACATACATTATATGTGACTTTTGTCATACATTGATGTCACATTACACTATCTACTCCACTGTGGTATTCAAATACATACCAGTCCTGTACACAAATCCAATCTCTGTAACTCCACTGTGTGCTGTTACAGTGTACCTGTGACCACTGCATGACACTACAGTCACAAGAAGAACATTTGAGGCCTACACAATGTGAGATACTCCACTATGTTGTTTTGCTCTGTACACTCCTCACCTGTACAATACTCCTGTATACACCACTTCACTCAACAATATTCCACTCCATGCCAGTGTTTGACCCTCCCCACCACTCCATAGTGTGAAACTATACTGTGGGAGAATGATTTGTGTCCAAAACCATTGTGCCCCTCAGGACTGGTTCACAATTTGATGTGTGCTATTTGAGTCTACTTAATTACAGTCATGGGTAATCCAGTATTGTACAGATGAGTTTACGGCACAGTCCTCTAGTCTTGTCCCATGCATATGTGTTTGCCTGAGTTGTAGAGCAGTAGGTGACAGCAAAAGTGTGTGGGTGTTTGCTGAGGCACTGCCACCCATCCTGTGTGGGAAGTGATCTCTGTGCTGTGAGGATTTGTGATGTTCTTTTTCATGGTGGTGAATTCAGATATGTCTGTCCCTGGTTGTAGTGATGTTCACACACTGCTTACTGTGCATGCACTGCTGTTAGTGGCTGATGCATTGTCCTTGACAAGTGTGAGGCCCCCTGATGTCCAGCTTAGATTGCTGTGGTATGTGTTAGGGTGTGCATATGTTATGAGGTTGTTGGGGAGGGATGAAGTATTTTGCCTGTATTGGCTCTTTCTACAGACAAGTGCATGTGTGTGTTATGTTGTTTTTTCTGGACTGTGTGTAAGGAGTGTGTGTATTTAAATGAATTCAGATGTGTGTGTATTTGGTACTGTGCATTTCTAGTGTGCATGTCACATAAGGCAATGTGGAGTCTTGTTTATTTGCTGGTTTTGTGTGCCCAATTGTGCTATGGCCCCCTATCTTTGAGCAGTCACTTGTCAGGATTGTGGCTGGGAATACTTGGGCGGCACACTGACACCGTGGTCCCTTTGTAACCGGTGGAGATTCTATGGCAGTGTTGGCAGATTTGTCTGGATGCACATACTTCGGGATTATATGTGTCATTTGTTTATGGAGAATTTGCTTTTGATGGATTATGTAGTCTGTGCAGTTGGCCACAGGAGAAATTATATCTGTTCCAGGGAGGACTGGGAGCAGATTAGGCAATCCACTCTTTTGCTGCACATGGCCATGCTTGTTGGACTTCTTTTGGTGTGGTCTGTGAGACATGTATTTAGCAATTGCGTCGAGTTCTGCATTACATCAGACATCCTTGACATGAGCTCAGAGATTTGGAGATACACACCAGGATGTAGCATTGTGTAGCAGGGAACTCATAGGAGTACATTTGCACCTTTATCAGAGATTGTCCCAGTTGTAGAGCAGGGAAGGTGGTAGATGGGTAGGTGAGTGGGTGAGTGGTAAGTGTGAAGGTTATTATTAAGTTTGACTGTCAGGGCAGGTTACCGTGAGGCATAGGTGTTGTGCCAGTGGCATACACATGACATATTAGTTAAGACAAATTAAGTGCTGGTCACAGTATGCCTAATGACAGGTCATCTCATTCTGGTCCAATGCCTTACTTGCATTGCTGGATCACAGTGATAGTGCACTGATGATATCTTTCATACAATTAGAATCTCTGTGCCACACATGGATTAATTGATGTCCTAAGTGTAGTGTCATATGTGAGACCTCTTACATTCCATGAACATATGCTACCACTCATCTCTCCATAATTTACCTGCACTGGTCCCTCCACTTTTGAATAGTTTACTTGTTCTCATACAGTGTTGGTGACTTATAGTTTGTGGAGGAGGCAAAGTAAGAGTTTGTGAGCTGTATCAAGGAGTTGACATGCAGACTGACCAGTTCCAAGGTTTGTAATCTGCACAATGACTCTTTATTTATTCAATTACTCACATTTATTCACATGAGTAGAAGGTAGGTGTGAGGAAGAGGAGGTTTGTCATAGGTCTTAGGTTAGTGTTTACTGATATCAAGATGGCCTCTTCATGACACTTTGGCATTCATTCAATATTTTGTAGTTGGTGCTACATTTGGAGAGGTGGAGTGATGGTTTTGATGAGTTCAGTGGAGTGGCAGGGTACTCAGCGTTATTGATGTACAGGACATACTCACATGGGGTCATTTAGTGCAGCAGTACACAAATGAGACAAATGCACACTGGTGTTTACTCTAAGTCTGCAGTTTAAGTCACAAATTTTATATAGTGTTGCATGGTATGGCCTGTCATTATGTGGTATGGTCTACGGTTGTATGTGATGAGCCTGGCAATGTCTGCTTAGGGTGTGGGCTGAACTGTGATCATGTGGTAGTGGTAGCTCTCTTAATATGTCATCTACCTTTGCTCTCTGACTCATCCAACACCTTATTGCACTACTGTGAACTCCCCAAACACATCCTGTTTGCTCTTGCCTCCTCTATTCCTCCTTGGATTTGGTCTAACCCTGATTTGACTGCAATGATCGCCATTGTCCCTTTCAGGTGACTCTTGCCTCATCTGTCACTCCTGTTGCTATCCATTTTATAATGAGCCTAATGAGATGTCACTATAGACACTGTGCCTGCACATCACTCCTTGCAGCAGCTTTGTTGTGCTACTTGGAGGCTCATTTTGATTGGGTGTGGGCAGGAGGATGATATAAGGATCTTGGTAGCCTGCGATCATGTGCTGAATTTCTACATTCATATGGTCAAGTTTGGCCACCGCTTCACCGCTGCTGTGATGTGTCCACCACGGCCATGCTAGGTGGTATAATTTTTATCGAGGTGGGTTTCACCGATGGTGAGGTGACAATGTACCTTTGTGTGTGGAATGGGTACTTTAACTGTGGGATATGTTCCTGTGTCCATCAGGGTGTCCGATGTTGACAGGTAAGTTATACCTGTGCGATTGCTGTGTGTTGTTGTTGTCAAGGGGTTGCATGTGGGGAGATGTTTTGGACTTACCTCTGCTGTTGTCCACGACGGCGTCATATTTGTTGGTAGTGGTTCAGGTAGAGCAGTGGTAGGGCTTGTAGAGCAGGATCCATGACGTGCATGAATGTGGAGAGGTGTCTCTGACTCGAGTTTCTCGCTCCGTAGTTGTGCTTCCACCATCTCCGGATGAGCTGGTTTTACCATCGCGTTCCGATGGCCTGGTTGACGCATCATGATCTGGTTGCCGGTCGGAATGTCCTTCCGCACGGCTGACTTTCCCTATTGGCTCCCTCAGGCAGCGCTGAGTAACGAAATTTCAGGCGGATCCGGAGACACAGTGACGGACAGAAAATGGGCTATCTTTGCCCATTGTAATATGGCGGTCACGATGACCGCTTCCGGAGTAACTAAATTGACGTTTTCCGCCAGCACCGCCGAGGTGCCTACGACCGCCATCGTAATCAGCCCCATATTCTTAAAACTTAATCTTTTCGGTTTCAGCCGAAAAATAAGAACCATTTCATTAAGTTATGTTAGTTTAGAGCTTGCTGCCTTTTCTTCACGGATTCTATAAATCATGTCCTACATTCAGATGTCCATTCCAAACGTGTTGGCAGTCTTTCAGAAAAATAATCTCCAGCTTTTTATTTCTCTGTTTTCACTGGACTATGTTTAACTTCGTGGACTTAGTAACTGAAAATATATTTAGATCGTAAAACCAAATGAAAGTGGCAGAACGTAACTGTGAACTTTATTTAAGTACTCACCGGCAAGCTGGAAATTATTTTTCTGAAAGACTGCCAACACATTTGGAATGGACATGTGAATGAAGGACATTATTTAAAGATTCCACGAAGAAAAGGCAGCAAGCTCGAAAGTAACATAACTTAATGAAATGGTTTTTATTTTTCGGCTGGAACCGAAAGGATTACGTTTTAAGAATATATATCTACAGGTTTTGTAAAAGACAATTTTGAGTGATTTTAAACATGCGAACACAAAAGTAACTCTTTTGTGTTTATGTAATTACCTACACCTGTGGAGAGAATTAAAATGAAATGAACACCACAATGCATTTTATAGTTGACAAAGGATGAAGCAACAGCCGAAATGCGTTCCAAGCTTTTACATGTGCTGTCTCTGAAATAAAAACGGAATACTCCAAAGATTTGAGTGCAGGCCTTTTCTTGATGGAGAGATGAAGTATTTGTATTGAAAGAGGCGTGTTGTGGCATCGCCTCAAAACCTGCACCACTGGCAATTTGGTTGCACTCCAGAATACCACAAAACCCAGAATGCAGTTGTATGAACTGGAGAGCCACCGAGCACTACATGGGAACAACCCAGAAAGGAAAGGTTGTTTGTAAAAGAACGTGTCCGGCGCTGGGAGTCACAAGGCTACCCTTGGCGGGGACTCGAGCTTTGCAGGAAGCCTTTTACATTTGATATATGATAGAGTTCAGAGCCGGGCACAGCGACAGGCATTTGCCTAGCAGTGATTCACTGGTTCCCCCTTTATTATTGACAGCACATGTATTGAAAATGCAAGCTCCAGCAGTAAAAACAGAGAAATAAAAATGTGAGCGCTGATGTTTAACTTCGTGGACTTAGTAACTGAAAATATATTTAGAACGTAAAACCAAATGTAAGTGGCAGAACTTAACTGTGAACTTTATTTAAATACTCACCGGCAAGCTGCAAATTATTTTTCTGAAAGACTGCCAACACGTTTGGAATGGACATGTGAATGAAGGGCATGATTTATAGATTCCACGAAGAAAACGCAGCAAGCTTGAAACTAACATAACTTAATGAAATGGTTTTTATTTTTCGGCTGGAACCGAAAGGATTAAGTTTTAAGAATATATATATCTACAGGTTCTGTAAAAGACAATTTTGAGTGATTTTAAACATGAGAGCACAAAAGTAACTCTTTTATGTTTATGTAATTACCTAACGGATCACTTCAGAAATGTAAGTGTAGGCCTTTTCTTGATGGAGAGATGAAAAGTGTGTGTGTGTGTGTGTGTGTGTGTGTGTGTGTGTGTGTGTGTGTGCGTGTGTGTCCACAACACTTCACGCCACCAAAAACCTCTCCAAGAACGAGAAGGCAGACCCAGATTCAGTGCAAAAAACGGGTTTATTCAAGGAATGCCCGCACCTCCGCCATTACGCGTTTCAGCCTCCTCCGAGGCCTTGATCACATGACGCGTTTCAGAACCATTTTTTCATTTTTAAAGTGACAGTGCAAACAATCTCACGTGAAAATGCATCATAGACATAGAAGGTACAATTCATTTGGTAGTGATGAACCTAGTGACTCGGAGCATTTGCAGAATTAATCCCCACTGTGGGAAATACAATAAATATGTGCAAGGTGAGCAACATTATAAATATTCATTAAGTCATAAATATTTAAAATATTTAAAAAAGCATGACAAGAATAAATAAACAAATTATTTGGTTAAGATATTGTTACACAGACAGTACTAAAACCACTGGTGTAAAAATGACATAAAAAAGATCATATATCAATATATAAAATTTCTAATTAGAGGCAATCAAGACCTTTCTAAAAAATCTGTCATAAAACCACATAGTTGCATAATAGTACATCTGTTCTTGCTTGCCCCAGTTATGCTTAAAAACTATATTGCACACATGCTCTGTTAGTTGAAAATCCTAGATTCTATAATCCTACCCCAGTGGGCCAATGACCATGAATGACCATCCAAAGATAAAAAAAAGTGCTAGTGCTGGAAGATAAAAGAAGTGCTCTAACCCTCTTTGAATCACGGCCGTCATTCAAAGGTGTGAAATTGTATTAAAAAGATAAAAAAAGTTTTTATTGTAATGTCAGTGAAGCGGTACTGATGCCAGCTAAAAGATACTGGATGTGAGAACAGGGTTATTCATAGGCAGGTGAAAAAATCCTCACTGATATTCAGACCGTACGGTGTTTTGCAGTTGAGCTCCAAGATGTATTTAGTTTCTAGTTTCCTAAGGAGGTGTTCTCGGTTGCCACCCTTTATAAGAGGCAAGACAGTGTCCACAGCAAAGTACTTCAAATGTTGTACGTTGCTGCCATGATGTTCCTGGAAATGTCTTGCCACTGGATAAGCGGCATCTTTGTTATTTATGGCCCTCATGTGCTGGAGTATCCGTTTGTGGACCTGCAGCTTAGTACTTCCCACATAGCGCAGGCCACACGGACACTCCAGCACGTATACTGCAAATTCAGTTTTGCAGTTAAGGGATTTTGTAATGGCAACTGGTTTTGGTTTGAATGGAGTAATGTATGACTTGATGTTAAGGCCATACTTACAGGCTTTGCAAGTGGAACACTTGTAAAAGCCTGTCCTGCTGCCAAGCCAATTTTTGGTCAAAGTAACCTCGGGGCTGCTTTTTACCAGAGCGTTGCTCATGGAACGGGCTTTCCTATAGGAAATACTTGGAGTAGCTGTCAAACAACTACCTAGTACTGGGTCATTAAGTACCAGTGGCCAGTTTTTGTTCACGATTTAGCGGAGAGTTTTGTGTTGGCGGTTAAATGTCAACACTAACCTGGTTGGCTGTGACAGATTCATTAGTATGATTCTCCTTGGTGGCTTTGGGTGTTAATGCTGCTGAACGCTGTAATTTGTTGGCCTTGTCTATGGCCGTCATAACCACTCCCTCTGGGTACCCCCTGGCCAAGAACCTTTCCTTGCTTTCTCTCTGTGCCTGCCTGCAATCATAGTCTGTGCTGCATATCCTTCTGATCCTCAACATCTCCCCGTAGGGGATGCTGTTGATCAGATGGCCTGGATGATGACTGGAGGCATGCAGCACAGTATTGCCTGCAGATGGCTTCCTGTGGAGACGGGTTTCTAACTTGTTGTTCTCAACATATATCTCTACATCAAGAAAGACTATGCTGACTTTGCTCATCTGAGCTGAGAACTGCAGATTCAAGTTGTTATTGTTAAGTTCTGATACAAATGCACACGAATCACATTCACTGCCCCTCCAGATCAAGAACAAGTCATCAATGTATCTATGCCAGCAGAGTACATGACTGACAAGGGTCTCACTGTGTGTTGCCATGAGGACCCGCTCCTCCCACATGCCCATGTGCAAACAGGCATAACTGGGAGAAAAGCAGGCCCCCATGGCAACCCCCCTGACTTGCTGAAAGATCTGATTGAGGAAGAGAAAAAAAGTTATTCTCTAAGCATATGGAAATCATGGCTAATAACATCCTGTTGTGTGCGTAATATTGCATAGGTCTAGTATTCAAATAGAATTCAACCGCTTTGATACCATCACAATTATGTATACTTGTGTACAGCGAGGTAACATCAAGCGCTATGAGTACACAATCATCTTCCCAGTTTACATTCTGTATTTTGCGCAGGAAGTCCCCCGTGTCCAGAATGTATGATGGGAGCTTCCAAACATGTCCCTGCAGGAAGAAATCCACATATTTGGATGCATTCTCCAGATGACTCCCCTGGGCCGATATGATGGGCCTCCCCGGAGGTTTATGCATGTTTTTGTGTATTTTGGGGATAAAATAAATAGCTGGTATGACTGGGTAGTCTACTTTCAAAAATTTGAATTCTTGTGCACTTAGCAGACCCGCAGATTTCCATGCCAAAAGTTTGTTGTTGAATTCACCCCATGCACATTTGACTGCTTGTATGGTACTCCTTTTGTAGCAGTTCCTGTCATTTAATTGAGAAAGCGCCTCATCCATATATAAGTCACGTGGCCACATGACCACGTTGCCGCCCTTGTCTGACAATGATATATATATACATACACAAATATATATAGATATATATAGCAATGCTCCTCTCCCAAGTCCTGGACAGAATTTTCAGCCGCGCCGACAGCTCGTGTTTCTAAGTTTTAGTATTTCAGCAAGCGAAACAGACATATTTGGACCTTCTTCGGTCATGATCACGTGGTCAAGACCGAAGAAGGTTGAAATGCGTCTGTTTTGCTTGCTGAAATAAATACTAAAACTTTGAAACATGAGCTGTCGGTGTGGCTGAAAACTCTTTCCAGGACTTGGGACAGGAGCATTGCTGTACTATTGAACGGTGGCGACAGCTAGATCAGCCCCGACTCGCAAGGCGAGGCACCCTGTCCAAGCGTCTTCATTTGATATATATATATATATATATATATATATATATATATATATATATATCACAAAGTTGCTCCAATGAATGAGCCTCAGACCCTGCCGGCCGGGTCAGTGTTACGGGATCGGAGCCCCCCGTTCAAACATCCACACAACGCCTCTCTTTCCTTGTTAATTCACGTGGCCAGTCAAAGGCAGAGACTTCTACCCATGATCAAGCCTCGCAGGAGGAGAAACGCGTTGGGTGTACTTTACCTGTGCAACTTTCCACTTGGATTAGAAGCCTTTTTCTCAATTTCCATCGGGTGTTGGTGTGCCTTTCTTCAAGGAAAGAGAGGCGTTGTGTGGATATATATATATGTGGATATATATATATGTGGATATATATATATATGTGGATATATATATATGCAAAAAGAAGCAGGGAACTCTGGGTAGTTCTCAAGTTTAGGTGGAAAGCAGCTCCTGTATAGAGCACTCTCAACACCAGCGACACTCTAGATCTGCTCACCTCAAATGTCTGCTTTTCTATCAAAGTCTTTAAGCATAGGATTAGCACAGTGCTATCCACGCCGAGATAGAAATGGACAAGTCTTTGCCATTTCTACAGCAAAATCTTTAAGCATAGGACTAGCACAGTGCTGTCCTTGCCGAGCTGTAAAATGACAAAAGCCATTTACCACTCCAGGCACAGTATTACAGCTTTGAATTGGTAAAATACCAACCAAGCCAACCTGAAATGAGCAAAAGCAACCCCTGACACAGTGTTTCGCTCTAATTAGAGCTCTTCAGAGAGGTATAGCTTTGTCCAGACACAAGGGAGCACCCAGTATAAGTCAAAAAATACCCTTTCAGGCTTAGAGTGACGAATAAATTATGCAGGGGTTGCTTTTGCTCATTTCAGGTTCTATCTCGGCGTGGATAGCACTGTGCTAATCCTATGCTTAAAGACTTTGATAGAAAAGCAGACATTGGAGGTGAGCAGATCTAGAGTGTCGCTGGTGTTGAGTGCTCTATACAGGAGCTGCTTTCCACCTAAACTTGAGAACTACCCAGAGTTCTCTGCTTCTTTTTTGCATAATTTATTCGTCACTCTATGCCTGAAAGGGTATTTTTTTAACTTATACTGGGTGCTCCCTTGTGTCTGGACAAATCTATACCTCTCTGAAGAGCTCTAATTAGAGCAAAACTCTGTGCCAGGGGTTGCTTTTGCTCATTTCAGGTTGGCTTGGTTGGTATTTTACCAATTCAAAGCTGTAATACTGTGCCTGGAGTGGTAAATGGCTTTTGTCATTTTACAGCTCGGCAAGGACAGCACTGTGCTAGTCCTATGCTTAAAGATTTTGCTGTAGAAATGGCAAAAGACTTTGTCCATTTCTATCTCGGCGTGGATAGCAATGTGCTAATCCTATGCTTAAAGACTTTGATAGAAAAGCAGACATTTGAGGTGAGCAGATCTAGAGTGTCGCTGGTGTTGAGAGTGCTCTATACAGGAGCTGCTTTCCACCTAAACTTGAGAACTACCCAGAGTTCTCTGCTTCTTTTTGCATAATTTATTCGTCACTCTATGCCTGAAAGGGTATTTTTTGACATATATATATATATACACACTGAAAAAAACAAAGGTTACAGGGACGTTATAGTTAGAAAATATATATTTTTTAAACCTTAGAAATTCACTGAAAAAAACCGAAGGTTTCAGGGACCTTAAAGTTAAGATGACATTTCACTTGTACAAAAACAGAGAAATTCAGCAGTTCTAGTTAGCTGAGCTAACTAGAACTCGCCCCCCGCAATGCACTGCTTATGACCTCACATATGACATCACTTATGACATGGTCAGTGACATCACTGATGACATTTCAAATGATATCACTGATGACATCATCCAGTGACTGTGAGTGTTTTAAAAAAGTTTATTAGTGTTAAATATATATACCAAGATGTATTGGTGAATCAGTGGGTCTATAAGAGCCTGTATGGATGATTCAGTGGGTGCGTGACTTACTGTATAAGTGAGTGATTAGGTGTCTGAGAGAATGTATGGGTGAGTGAATAGGTTATGAGAATGTCTGTATCAGTCTGTCAGTTGGTGTCTAAGTGGCTGTATGGGTACGTGAGTGGCTGTATGGGTGGGCGATTGGTTGTCTGAGTACCTCTATGAGTGTCTGTGTGGGTGGGTGAGGGTGTGTGTGACTGCCTGCATGGATGAGTGAGTGGATGAGTCAGTGGCTGTATGGGTTAGTGAGTTAGTCTATGGGCACTGTATGGGTGACTGAGTGTGTGTATGGCTGTGTCAGTGAGTGAATGGATGTGTCAGTGGTATATGGGTGAGCAACTGCATGTACGAAAGGCAGTATAGGTGAGTGTTGAGAGCATATGAGTTACTGTATGTGTGACTGAGTGATCGCGAGAGTAGCGTATGGGCGAATGTGTGCTTGTGTCAGTGACTGTATAGGTGAGTGAGTATGTGTTAATATCTGTATGAATAAGTGAATGGGTGTGTGTATAACCGTATAGGTGAGTAAGTGGCTGTGTAATTGACTCTTATGGGTGAGTGACTAGATGTGTGAGTAGCTCTATGGGTGACTGACAGTGTGTGAGTGGCTGTATGGGTGTATGAGTGGATATATTAGTGGCTGTATTGGTCAGTGAGTTGGTTATGAGTGGCTGTATAGGTGAGTATGTGCTTGTGTCAGTGACTGTATAGGGGAGTATGTGTTAGTATCTGCATCAATAGATGAGTGGGTGTGTGTATAACTGTATAGGTGAGTAAGTGGCTGTGTGATTGACTTTATGGGTGAGTGAGTAGGTGTGTGAGTAGCTCTATTGGTTACTGAAAGTGTGTGAGCGGCTGTATGGGTATATGAGTGCCCCTGGGGGCAGATGTGGGTTATTACCCCCGATCTTCCTCGTTGGGGGGTCAGAAAGCCCACTAGGCCCCCAGGTATTATTTGTTTTGTAAAAATTGGGGTGGGGGCTGCCCAAAATGTGCATGCCAATGCCTCCACCCCCCCCAAAAAAAAAAAAGACAGTCTTTATGCTCCAACGGGGTGGGGCAGAAAGCCCACTAGGCATCAGGGATTATTGTTTTTTTAATATAAAAGAGGGGTGGGGGCTACCCACAATGGACATGCCAATGCCCCACCCACCAGACCATAATAATAACAGTCTTTCTGCCCCCCCTGGAGGGGCAGATGGGACTATTACCCCCGATCGCACCAGGGATTATTAGTTTTATTGCGTAGGAGTGGGGGCTGCCCAAAATGGTCCTGCCAATGCCCCCACCCCCCAAACACAAAGGGACAGTCTTTCTGCCCCCCGAGGGGCAGATGGTGTTTATTACCCCCGATCGTTCGCTAGACACCATGGATTATTTTTTTATAAAAAAGGGGTGGAGTCTGCCCAGAATGTGCATGCCATTGCCCCCGCTACCCAAAAAAATGGGCATGGTCTTTCTGTGCCCCCGGGGGCATAAGGGGGCAATAGCCTCCGATCTGGCCCCTGGGAGGGCAGAAAGCCCACTATGCACCAGGGACTATTTTTTTCCTTGTGCAGGGGTGGGGTTGCCCAGAATGGGCATGCCGATGCCTCCACCCCCACAAAAAAAATGGGTATAGTCTTTCTGCCCCCCCACGGGGGACAGATGGTGGTTATTATACCCGATCTGCCCCCCCGGGTAGGGCAGAAAGCCCACTAGGCACCAAAGATATGTGAATAGGCATGTCAGGGAGAGGCCCCATAGTCAAGGGATACTCCCTTTTTTTTTTTAGTTACACACTTTAGCCGTTTCTGCCCCCCTTGGGGGTAGATCAACGATATGTTTAGGCTCATGTGCCCTCAAGAGGGGCAGAAAACCACTCAATACCAGGGAAAGTGTCTATTTGTGTGAAATGGAGTTTGGCTGACGGTCTGCATGTACTGGCGTTTTGCTGGTGGTTTGCGTGGACTTGGGTTTAGCTGGCAGAGTGTGTGGACTAGTGCTTGGTAGCAGTGTGTGTGGACTATCGCTTGCCTGGCGTTGTGTGTGGACTGGCGCTTGGCTGGAGGTGTGTGTTAGATGGTGCTTGGCTGGCAGTGTGCGTGGATGGCGCTTGGCTTGCATTGTGGGTGGACTGGCACTTGGCTGGCGGTGTGGACGGACTGTTGCTTGGCTGGCGGTGTGGCTTGCGTGGATCCCCCAGCGTTTTCTTAACCAGAATCCACTGCATACCTCAAATTTAGCTAAAAAGTCACATTTTCCTCACATGTCTGTGTGGGAAAGTTGAAGGGTCACCGCACCTGCTCAAATTTCATACCGTGCAGCGTTCCCCTCGATCTCCTGATAAAAATGATACCTCACTTGTGTGGGTGCCCCAAGCAGAGTCAGCCTAAAAACGTGTTAAAAAACTGCCCTTATGGACACACTTTGGTTGTTTTGTGATAGATAGGGGGGCACCTGCATTTTCAGTCTCGGGCTCAGCAGCCATCTAGGGAAACCTACCAAACCCAGACATTTCTGTGTGGGAAAGTTGTGGGATCCCCAGGCTGACACGAAGTTCCCCTCCCCATGCAAGGAGCAAAAAGCTACAACTAGATGGTCTCACTTTTCGTGGGACGAAGAGGACTGGTTGGAGAGAGCTCCACAAGCTGTTAGAGCTCAATGGCAGGGAGTTACATGGGGAGGGAATCAGCACGGGCACCAATGGCCCCTGTCAGACAGGAAGTTGGGGTTGAAGCTGGGGGCCCACCAGCAGCTTCCGGGGCCACTCAGGGCCCCACATCAGCCTTAGTGGCTGTCCTCTGAGAGTGGAGCGATGAGGAGGAATAGGGGAAGGATAAAGAGATAACACAATTTATTAGTGGTCGGGCAGAACCGAGTAAGCTTAAGCCACAGCGAGTCTACTCTTGAGGGAATAAAAGGAAAGGAGGTTCTCTAAGGCAGGAAGATCAAGGTGTAGGTGCAGTAAGTACAGAAGGCACTTTGGAAGAGTCCCTCAGGTGCGCAGTTTACCAACTAAGAACAGACTCTGGGGCTGTAATTTTGACAGGGAGGATAGAGGACGAGGCCCCTACTGAGCTTAGAAAGGCAAAAGAATTGGGACGTTTAGGTCAGGGGCATATGGGCCTGACACTCTGGACCTATAGTCTTTTTAGCGAAGCAGCAGTGGGTGGCAGACTCGGTAGAGCACAGCGCGGCTTACCTTCCCTGAGGAGAAGTGAAGGCATGGCGAGGTACGGTCGGCGGGCGGCATCGTGGGACACAGCAGTGACTGACTCAAGAAGGTCCGGGGTGGCCTCGTCAGGAGTAACCGCAGAATGGCACAGTGCTTCTTTGGGGGACATGACATACAGGTCAAGCCGGCCTGCATCAACAGAGCATCTGGGAGCATTTGGTACAGCCCCTCAGGAATGAACTGAGATGGATTCAGGCAAAGGTGTCACCGCATGCAAGTTGGGCGGGGCAAAGGGGGTGTTAGAATGCAGATTAAGATATGGAGAGTCTTGAGGAAGGAGAATTAGTGGACAGTGATGTGCTGGTGGATAAGGAACAGAGATTGTGGCAGCAAAGGGGGGAACTGACGGATGGGTCCCAGCAACTTCGCTTCCACCTACAGGCAGCATGCAAGGTACTGGCTAGAGTGACGGACACCCGGCTAACAAAAAGAAGAGTTTCACTGGCAAGGCAGCAGGCTCAAGAGTGGGCACCAACCTTAAAGCCAGGTACTGACATACAGAAATCATTGCCTGCCATGCTGGACAATCCCCCTTCTGTCTGTCATTCTGATCTAGACAGGCTTAGCAACAGGCTTACCCAGTTCAGGCCCATATCCTTGGAACATTCCAGGGAAGCTATCCTGAAATGTAAATCGGGGTCTCCTCTGGATGCATGCCCCCCTACTCTGCTTGCTGAGGCAGTGGACACTATCAATCCGGTGATCAACTCCATCTTCAATCCGGTTTCTTTGTGTGGTGCTGAGTTTTCTCACAAGAAGGTCCTGTTTCAGATAGATAACATGGCAGTAGTACAGATAGTGAACAGGCAGTCATCCAGGGAAACACAGGTACTGAAGCTACTACAGGTTTTTGAGCTTGAATGCTTGAGACAGGACATTTTGTTTAAGGCTAAACATGAGGTTGGACAATTACATTGCGGATGCTCTGTCTCGTTCACAGCGCAAGAGATTCCATGGGCTGGCCACGGAGGCAGGAAGGCTCAAGACTTTCATGCTGACAGAGTTATGGAAAGTAGAGGACAAAGGCTGAAGTCCACCAGGAAAGCATAAGCCCAAGTTTGGGAGAAATTCTTGAGCATCAGGGCAAAAGGGAGGTCTGAAGGATGAAGAACAGAGGACGTGGTGCAGTTTATCTTGTCTACGACAGAGAAAGGGCTGTCTAGAGAGACCATATCAGGAAAATGGCAGGCATTGCACTCATGGGCAAGTTGCTCTGGGGCTATGTCCCAACAGCAGGAGACTTGGGGAAGCGTATGTTGAACGGTTTGGCCAGGGAACAGGGCCGTGCTGGGCTGAAGAGTAAGCCAGTGAGTTGGCAGAGTTCCATGATTATTCAGGCATTGCCAAACGGTTGTGTTGGAGATGGGAAAGTAGAGCTGTTTACTACCTTGATCTAGAGGATGTTCTTTGGTGCCTTCCGGGTATCCGAGCTGTTGAGGGGAAGGAGTAGTTGGGGCATTTTGTGGGATGAAATTTATCCCTAGGAGGAGATGGAGGGGGCAAGCAAGCCGGCAGCGATAGATCAGTCCAGTAGAAAGATCAACAGGGAGATGAGGGGGGTTTGCAGGGAGGAAAGAATAGGTCGCGTAGCACATTCAGATTGGCGGTATGATATTGCAGAGTTCTTCTGGGATGATGGCGTTGACTTGTCGCGCTACAGGATGGAGGTTTACTTATTGGAGATCAAGGAGTTTCTGACACGCACTCTGAAAGTGCAGCAATGAGCAGGGGCCAGAAAAAGCCAGTGTAGTGCCTTTTTCTGAGTGGCAGTTGGCCGAGATGTTTGCATTGGTTTAGATCATGTTATTGTTGTTGTCATCGGTGAACCAGGCTGAAAAGGATGATGTAAACAAGCTCACACCAGAGCAAGGCAGGAAGTTAAAGGTTACGTTATAAGAAGCCAAGTTTAGGAGATGTTAATAGATACACTGATAAGCGACAGGGGAGGTTTTACAGAGCACAATTGCAGGAAGGCAGTATGTTATGAGTAAAATGCTTTCTGGCTTATGTTACGTGAGGGGCGGGCCATTTAGGGGTTGTGGGGGGTAGGAAGTTAGGTGATGTAGTTTGTATAGCTAGGCTTTAGTTTTGTAAGACAGAACTACAAGGAATTTTTATGATGCTCACCTGTGTCAATAAAGCGGACTTCTTCACACACACGTGGCATGTGCTGCACCTCTCACACTCAAAGATGTGCCCCTGAAGCCAAAACAAAAGTCACCCAAGAGGCAGAGATGCCAGAAAACCTCCGACCTTGAGTTTTCTGACACGCAAACCTCTCATTAGCAGGAAACATCCGGCTGACATGCTGGGCTGCACCCTTCAGGCTATGCCACACCAGAGAAAGAGTGCCACATGCAAGCCCTTCAAAGCAAGTTGTAGAATGTTATAAGCCCCAAACACCAGGATGACATTCTGGGTCACGTATTTCAACAGCCTGCAACAGAAAGCACGCCAAATCTTAAAACAAGTGTGTCCTTCCATTCCAAGGACCAAGGAGTCCTGGTGGAGGTGGGACTACAGCGCTTATAGCTCTTTCTTCCTTCTCTCTGCATGGGATTGCAAACTCTGGACAAAAGGTTTGGGCTGTACTACAAAGCCCAGAGACCCTTCAAGAAAGCAGGGAGGTGCCCTGGTGGAGGTGAAGCTTCAATGCTTATAGCGCATTCTTCCATCCTGCCGCACGGGATGCACTCGGCCCAAGACCGGGCCAGGCTGAGCCTATCAGAGCACAGAGGAGGCTGGGCGGGGCCACCCCTCTTGGTTCTGGTCTTTTGTATTTGACGCTACCTCATTCGCTTCATAGTGCCATACAAAGTTTTAGGCACAATGAGGAAACAGAAGGCTCCGCCAATCCCTGGTAAGGATCATTTCACGTCTAACTCCATTACTAACTTTTTACCTAACACAATGGGGGGGCTATTGATCACAAAATTGACATTGTTGCGGAACAGTTCAATAATTGCAAAGGGACAAATGAAGCTAAGCAAGGGCTTACTACCATTAACAATTTGTGGTGGTTCTAACTTGGCCAATTGTTTGCCTCCACATGAGATGCTTGGGGGAAGACATAAGAGCAACGTGAAAAGGATTAATTCCTGTGTTAGTGGCGCACCCTTGCTAATAGTGCAAGAAGATATCACAGGCACCAAGTCAAACATTGACCACCTGTGTGTACCACTTCTGGCCAAAAATTCAAAGGGTGCTAAAGTTGTAATGGTGGGTGAAGGGGAACAACCACCAAGCTCCGTACTGACTCGGCCATCACGCAACTGGAACACCTCTGTTGGGGGGACAAGGCCAACAAGAATTTTTCCCTCATTTGCTGTATGCTGGAGAAATTGGAGGACTACCCACCCAACAAGGAGGCATCAACGTCAACACAGGAAGACTGGTTGCCCGACAAGTAAAGTTGTGTTAATGTGATCACTGCTGCTAACGGAAAGTCTTTACCCCCTGTAGTGTCACTCCTGCAGCACCCATTCACAGAAGTGCAACTGATTGCCTCCCATGCCCATCATGTGTAATGAACAGGTGCGTGCTGCAACTTCTCACCTGAAACCACATCTTACACCATAGTTCTCAAGGGTGTACCACCTCTTGGACCTGAAAGTGGAAAGACATGATCAAATGATAAATAAAGTAACTCACTGGTTCAAGAGGCAACTGAGAGACGGAACCACACTCCATAATGACATTAAAATGGTGCGCAAAGAAGCATGGATTAGAAATGGCCATAAAACAGACGCTAAGGTCTGTGTTGTTGTTAACTTTGGTCATAAGACTACTTTAAAAAATATATTTCTTGGACTCAACTCCATTAACGTGAACCTTAGCATGATTGAGGCTGTCCCCTCGTTTGTTTTTTTATAGTCCAAGGGTTGATCTTGATCTTGATCTACCCATTACAGCCAGGGATATGGGTGTTTTTTTTACATCAGCTTCTCCAATACCACTTCACAACAAATACAGCATTCTGGCCTAGTCTGAAAATGTGGATTGACAAGCAATTCATTGTGCACTATGTCCACCGTTAAATACTAGGGGGCAGACTATACCCCCACGGCGGATGACGGTCTATGTTGTTCCCATATTATCATTAGCTGAACAAATGTCACCATCACTGCCAATATTACCAACACTGTGAAGCAGGGTAGCATGATCTTGAACAATTGCAGGCACGTGTCAACCAATTTATCAAATTCATTGGGGAAAAATGCAAGCTGGAATTTGGCAGGTTTGAGCTCCAGGGTAAATAATCCACAATGGCTGGAATGTATAGGTGGTTATGATACTATCTTACTACAAGAGACATGGGCTACAAATCTTTATTAAGTCCAGGGCTTTACGTCATATTTTGCCATCAGGTACCCCCCTCAGAGAGAGCAAAGGGTGGGCTTTTAACTGGTATCCACATTTCCAGGCAGAGGCCTCAGGACACATTTAGCCTCCTGTTACTTTTAACGTCTCTGGGTGGAGTTTAGATCCAAGAAGTTTTTATCTTTAGGTTATTAATCTTTAAGTTATCTTTTAAGTTATTAACTTCTACAACAACTGTTTTGATGTCAATAATACTGACATTGTCAATGCCCTGAGTGGGGAAATCGAGGGGTTGTGCACCAAACGTGAGGAGCCCATCTCATTACTGTGGATGGGCTCCTCAATTTATTCATAACCCATTCATAACTGATATGGTGAAGCCCTCAATTTGCTTATCGCTAAATCCTGCCTTCAGTTTGCTCTCGATCCATTTACCGAATCCCGGATCCTAAAGCCAACTTACATGTGCAAAGATCATTTCAGTATCATAGATTTTATTCCGTTCTCAAACAATAAACATTTTTCTTTGATTATGTGGTTCTAGACAATGCTTTACTCTCTATAGTATTATACAGAAGCCAACTTCCTGTAGAGAGTCCAAATGATTCTGTACCTTTATTTGCTACAAAAAGCAGGAGAGAGTATTGCAAAGTTGGGACCATGTTGATAAATCTAAACTACTCCATAGCAGTATTAATAGTAATGCGTAATTGTCTACATGCCTGGATGAAGGAGTGGGTTCAGCAGAGATTTTGAGGTGTTTCAACTTTCTGTGTTACACCATTAGGGAATTATTGACAGACTCTGTTCCTTCCTGCAAGCCAAAGCCTTATAGTTTGTTTGACCCTCTTTGCTCGAAAACACATGTTGATTTGCTAAAAGGTAACAGACTTGGTACCACGTGATTTTGTTTATGTACTCAAGTCCCGGGAGGCTTACAAAAAAAAAAGCTATTGCCAGCAAGAAAAATGAAATTAGATTTGATGCTTGTGAGTCTTTAACAGTGGCAAGTTCCTTAAAATACTCTTGTGGCTTTTGGCAGGTGATTAATCATCCGTTTTTCAAAAATTCTACAGATACAGGGATTGAGACTGTGATCACACCTGATGTATGGGTTGACCTTTTCAGGGCTGTCTATGGTAATGCTGCTGCCTTAACAATTTAACTGCCTTAGATGAGGATAAGCCGAGAGGACCACTGGTTGGATTGAAGGCAGAGCTGTCATAAATAGATGTCGGGCCGGTAAAGCTCTAAGCCCCCAGTATGAGTTCCGCACAGGAGTAGGAACTGTGGAGCAGTGCCTCAACCTATATCTATTAATTAATAAATACACTGTAGCCAAGCCAGCAAAAGTTTAACTTGCTTTTATGGACCTTAGATCGGCTTTCGATCATCTCAATCCCTCAAAGCTCTGGGACATTATGACATGCATTAAGGTGGAGGTTAATATTATTAGTTATTAAGGCAACTGCATAGTGAAGTGACTAAGTGTATACGGTTTAAAGGGTGAAACAACTGCATCATTTACTCTATCTAGGGGAGTGTGACGGCTGTGTGTGGGCACCTTTTTATTTACATTATATATATAAATGGATCTGAAAGACAACCTGAATGTGGATGTCCTGAGTGTTGGGTCTCCCCCTGTTTCCGCATTATTTTATATGGATGACGTGGTGCTGTTTGCTAGGGTGCCACTTGGGCTTCAGAGATTGCTTGATGAGTTTGTTTCTTTAATGACATCCTTAAACTAACAGTAGACCAATCTAAGACATATATTATGGTGCATGGAGCAAAGAAGAGCAGAAACACGTCTTTTGTGGTAAATAGGACCAAAATCATGATTGCCCCGATCTGGGGGTACTATTTGACGGCACTTATACCTGGAAGTAGCTAGGTTGAACTATGGCAGCAATCTTCACCAGAAGTGTGGAGGCACTTTTTAAGTTCATAAGAAACTTAGGATTCAAACTCCTAAGAGAACTAGTTGAGGTCTACAAAGTGGAATGCTTATTAACTGCAACCTACGGGTCTGGGGTATGAGGATTTAAAAATGACTTGATCATCCAGGAAATTTAAAATGGGTGCCTTAGAAGATTTATGGCAGTACCTCACAGAACTGCTACTCACATCTGTCATGCAGAACTGAGTCTTGACTGTTTCCGATCATATTAAACTTCACCTACTCCTTTTGTGGTTGACTATCTGAACCAAGCCTGAAACCAGTTTTAACCGCAGGATACTGCTGGACTGCATGAATTAAGATAAAATGTTGAAGATTTCCGTTGTAGGCTTATAATAAACGTGTCACCCAGAGCCTGGTTATTGCAGAATCTCATACTAATCCAGTGGCCATCCTACTTTCATTTAAACAAACATTGAAGGAACATTTTTAGGCTTGAAGCCGTCATAACAGTAATTGCATTGAGGGGGCCAAAGGTACAGTATTACAGGAAAACTTCCTAAAATGCACTCCAGGCATGTAAGTTGTATCTTACTTGGGTTGTTAATAATTATCACAAAGGTTTACTTACCAAGTTGAGACTAGTGCCCATGTGATGGTCTTTCCATGTAGTCTACTATGCACTTTATGCTATTTTGCAAACATTACATCGGTAAAAGGAAAATATTTTATTTACCACTCTTGAGGGAGACTATTCTTATGCTTAAAGCAAGCTTTGCTTTATGTACAGTCACTGCCCTCCATTAATAATTGTCTGGTGGTAGCTAATTATATCCATTGTGCAATCAAAAGGAGGAAATACTTGTGGTCATTGCTGTTAATTAGCCAGCCAAACTTGATTCACTTTAATCTTACCAGGACGTTTTTATGATGATTTTGATACGTTCTTTTTAACTGTGATTTAGGATTTTACTTAGTCACAAGATGTTTGTCATAATAAGCTGGTTGTGTTTATATACCATTGTTTATGGCTATTTAATACTGTGGATTGTATAGATTTGTTTTATTTTCTGTCTGTGTCTTTTATGGCCTTTTTATGGCCTAACAAAGAATTGAATTGAACTGGACTGGAGAAGCACATCACACATGGGTATGGGAAACTTAACAGCTATGAGGCACTGGAAAACATTTATGTGTGCTGGCAAAAAGCATCTTAAGAACTCTTACAGCTGTGCAAAGGAGTTGAGGATTGACTACCAGGGAGTCCACTGGACCATAGCCACAGACATGTTAACCATTAACTAAGTCTGGGAAAGTTGGGTGTGTTGGCTGCATTGTATGTTTTGGGTAAGGTTCCCCACTGGTCCATCACTGCTTCACTGCAGGGGTTCTTATAATTCTTCTGTATTTCCATCAGTGCTTTCCCTTGTAAAGGACATCAATACAGAGTGATAGGGCCCCAGTACAAAGTCAGATTTTAATTACTACTGGGCCTGAGACCCAGTGGGACCTGCCTAACTGAAAGCCATGACACTGGGATTATGCTGCTCACCTTGCATTGGTTCAGTCCTGCCTTTTAATGAATGTTTTTCCCTGCCATAATGCAGCGCTATGCAGACTAGGCGAAGGGCCACTTCAGAGAGAAGCTGGATTAACAATGAGAGAAAACTAACACCAACACAACAGTCTTCCACTCTGAAAATCAGGAACCCTCAGGTCCAGCATGAAGCATCAACTGCCACTAGTGTACTCATTCAGTTTGACAATAGAGAGGTGAATAACATTGTGGGTCAGGAGCATGAACACATCTCTACTATCACAATGCCCTAATTTACCACTTGTTTTGATCATCTTGATCACCTTGTTAAATGTATTCCTCTCTTGCATCCCGCTTTAGATAGCAGCACCTCCGAAGTGGGCTTTTCCAGCGCATCCATATAAACAAGTTACACTAGAGGTGGGTGAGCCACTGAAAGCTCAAGCCTTAAGCCCGGCTCTGGTTCAGCTTGTGGTGTTGCTGGAACCTCGAGTTAAGCTTTCATGTGGTGTCTGCCTGCCTCCTCTCCCTCTACTTAATGCAGGCCACAGTGCGACGATGCAGTGGACGCGAGCATGTGCAGGCAAAGCCCGTCTGCCCCCTCGGCACCTGGGCCGTGCCCCGTGCAAGGAACCCTGGCTCCATGACCATTCCAACTCAACCCCACAGCCGTAGCCACCACCGGAGTCAACGCCACTACTACTCCTCCGCGACCTCAACAACAGATATGGAAAAACATGGATGCCCTGTCTGGGGAGGTGTGCAGCAACCACTGCAAAGCCCTTGGTGAACACCTTAGGTGCAGTGGTGACCCCAAAGGGGAGCACTTTGAACTGATAGTGCTTTCTGCCGACCACAAATCTGAGATAACGGCGATGAGGCGGTGTATTAGGATGTGGAAATAGGCATCTTTTAGGTCGACCGCAGCCTTAAAATTGCCTTGCTGTAGAAGCAGAATGACATCCTGAAGGGTTACCATATGAAAATGCTCTGAAAGGATGCATTCGTTTAGGGACCTGAGGTCCAGAATGGGCCCGAGGGACACGTCCATTTTAGGTATCAGGAAGTATAGTGAGTACACCCCTGTACCTTGCTGGTGGCTGGGGATGGGGTTCAATAGCTCCCTTGAGGAGGAGGGATCTAACCTCTTCTTCGAGTAGTGTTTGATGTGCCGCTGATAGTCTGTGTTTGTGAGGTGGAATGGTGGAATGGTGGGAAGCATGGAAGTGAGCTCCAGACAATAACCATGTTGGATAATATCCAACACTCACTGGTCTGATGTGGGGGCTTGCCATGTGGGAAATAAACTTTGTAGACGTCCCCCAGCAGGTGTTCTGTGGTTAGGGGGCAGAAGAAGCAAGTCAGGGTTTGGTGGCAGGTGTAGCTCCTACTGGAGAACTACCCTTGCCTCTGGAATTGTTGCCCACATAGGACCCTCTAAAATAACCACTGGGAGAGGACTGCTGGCCCTGGGTGCACTGGTAAGTTAAGGAGGGTTTAGAGGAGGTGGTCTTTGAACCTCCCTGGTAAGGGATGTGGCGAAAGGAGCTACGGGGAGCTGGTGTTTGTAGTGCCCCCATTGCTTTTGCTGTCTCCATATCCTTTTTTCTCTTTTCCAAAGGTTGCTCCACTTGCGAGCCAAACAGAACAAAAGGCATGTTTGGCAAGTTCTGCTGAACTTCAGGCTTGAAGCCAGATACACGTAGCCATGCATGTCAGCGTAACAGAATCCTAGTGTTAACCCCTCAATTTTCTCCCATTTCAAAGTGTCGCATTTACAAACAGCAGGTCCCTTACACCCAGTGACCAGCAGACACTGTGCCATAAGTATAACTGAAAAATACAGCCATTTTTTAAAATGAGAGAAATTTAAAGTGCGGATTTTTTTTCTCCATATTATGAACATTTTTCTGCACTTTAAATTTCTTCCATTTAAAAAAAAAAAAAAAAGATTGTATGTTTGTGTTATACATGAAACGGTTCCACATATGGCGAAAGGTACGTTCTGTGCTGCAAGTACATACAACACAGACTCACAATACAAATATATATCCCATTCTTAAGCACACATGTTCATACATCCCCAAAGACTTCGCTCTCACTGAAACAAACGGCAGCCCTGTCATAATGCCCTTAGTCAAAGTATTTTGTTCAAACCAAAGTATCTGGCTCTATGGACATTAGACTTAAAGTCAATGAAGCCGGGCGTGGGGGTCACGGATGTCATTAGGGGGTAGTCAGGAGGTGCAGCTGTGACCTGTAGTTGCTCTCTGCTACTCCTGGCACTTCTTTTGCGACCCCTGGCCTCAGAGGGGACAAAAACCAATTCATAACAGTTTGCAAGGTAAAAGAGAAACCAACTGGGTCACAGCAAGAAGAGAAAATGGACACCAGAAAGTTCCAGAAGCGTTCTAGCCACGCCCACAAGGCCAAAAAGCAACATCAGTTACAACAAGTAGAAACCAGACAGTCGATCGTCATTAAGTTCATTCTACAAAGGCTCTTCAATGCCATTATCAAGTGCCAGTGAAGAAGATTGATGTGCGATGATGGTAATGCCTGAAGAACAACATGCCCATGTCGGTTTGGCTGCTTGCAGAGAAGAACAAAGGACAAAGACAAACTAACAAATGAAACAACGAACTCATTTGGACACTGCCCTAAGATTACAATAAAGGTTAATGGTTGTCCCATAACATTTATCATAGGCAGTGGTGCTTCAATTAACATCATGCCAGCCGAAAAGTCCAGACAGCCTGCCTCCTGTGCCACGCCTCAACCCGTTAAACACAAAGGTATACATGTGGGCTGCCACCAAACCGTTGCAGAGTCAAGAGTCGTTCATAGCAACCATGCAACATAAAAGTATGCCAGTGCAAGCGCCAATTCACGTTCTTCAAGGAACTTCATCCTTTCCATGCTTGCTCAGGTTTGCCTCTGCTGCTGACATGGGACTGATATCCCTCATCTATAACCTCCACACTCAGTCTGAAATTGTGAGTCAGTACAAGTCGTTGTTTCATTGCCTGGGAAGGCTTAAGAAAATGAAAGTGCACCTTCAGATTAACGAAGACATTGGCCCTATTGCCCAGCGGCACTGCAGAGTTGCTTTTCACTTGCAAGAAGCCGTTGAGAAAGAACTGGAAATGCTGTTGAAGCTTGACATTATTGAGCACTCCACCAGTCCAACACTTTGGGTCTCAACCATAGTGGCGATGCCAAAAAAGGACAGTTGAGGTGCGGTGCGCATCTGTGTTGCTATGTGTCAGGCCAACAAAGCAATTGAGAGAAAACTACATCCTGGTCCACAGACAGCGGACATGATCATGCAGCTGAACGGAGCCACAGTCTTCTCTCGTCTTGACCTGAACAAAAGGATACCATGAACTGGAGCTGGAAGAGAACTGTAAGTACATCACTACTTTTTCGAGTCTTGTTGCTTTGTTCAGATACAAAAGGTTGAGTTTTGGAGTGCCGCCAGGTGCAGGAATATTTCAAGATGTTTTATGGAGGAGAGAGGATGTGGCGTAACGGCTAGAGCAGCCGACTTTGAATGAAGCTGGGGAACCTGGTTCAAGGCTCGACATCTTGTGATTCTGGGCAAAACAATTAAACTCTCCATGCATAAAAATGAGTGTCCATCTGTAATGCAACTGGTGCTCATGTAAAGCGCTCCAATACCTTCAGGGAGAGTTCGCGCTACATAACACTGCAAATATATATATATATATATAAATATATATATTACCTACTGGCGGTCGCCAGTAGGTAGTTATAGTTAGGACCTAGTTTACATAGGAAACTCGTTTTTTGTTTTCTCAATATCTTTGGCGCCGGTTGACGAACCTTCGCGAAATTTTCAAAACTCGTAGCCCTCTCCGGTCAGCTCCTGTCTTGAAAGTTTCGGGGTGATTCAGCAAGCAGGGGCCGAGAAAAAAGGGGGGTCCCAAAACGTGTTTTCTCCATGTTAATTCCCATAGGAAACTTTAGACACGGTTACAGCTGAAACTGCTGAACGGAATTACACCAAATTTGGCAAAAAGGTAGCCCTTGGTTCAGAAAGAGACCTTTTTTTTAAATGGTGTAAATCCGTTCAGTAGTTGCTGAGAAAATCAAAAAACAAAAGTTTCGATATATAGAGGCGCGGTGGATCCGCGCACCCTCCCGACCACGAGCTTTATTCTAATTGGCTGTCAACACTCCAAACCAGGAAGTGTTGGCAGCCATCTTGTGCCTCGGTAACCGAGGCACAAGAAAACAGGGAAAGAAAGGTGAAAAAAGAAAGAAAAGGGGGCAGGGTAGAAACACCCTGACCCCTAGGCCTGCTCAGCGGGTCCCACAAGGACCCCAGGGCCCAAAAAGCATTTTTTTTTTTTAAAAAAAAAACGGCGAGTGTTGGCGCACCCAGCGCGAATTTCGGCCGAAAATTTTCTAAAAAACGAAGCGCGGGCTCCAGCGCTTCGTTATTATTTAGCCCCCGGGTGGGCCAAGTCCCGGAGGCATTCAATAATGTAATTGCGTGGGCCCAGGGAGGCCCCCGCAGCCCCGGGGACCGCCACCCCCCGGGGCTTTCCATAAACATTTGCGGGGGGCACACGGCCTCCCCGCAGCCCCGGGGACCGCCACCCCCCGGGGCTTCTTATTTTTAATGTGTGGCCCCCCCAAGCCCCGGGGACCGTCACCCCCCCGGGGCTTTTATTAATTATAATCGCGGGGGCACACGGCCCCCCCGCTGCCCCGGAAACCGCCACCCCCCGGGGCTTTTTTTTTTTAAAAACAGACCTGTGTGGGGGGGGCTCGAGCCCCCCCACACGCCCCGGGGACCGCCACCTCCCCGGGGCACTAATATTCAAATTCGGGGGTCCGTAACGGAACCCCGAGCCCTGGGGACCACCACCTTCCCGGGGCTGTGCAATAGGTGGGAGGGGGTGCCGCGCGGCCCCCCTCCTGGAGCCCGTGATGGCCCTGGGGACCGCCACCCCCCAGGGCCGGCTCCTGCAGTGTCCCGGGGTGCCCACGCCCGGGACACTGCTGTTTGCAATGACAGGGCGGGAGCCGCGCGGCTCCCGCCCTGTCAATGCAAACTGCTTTTCCACAAGGGGAGCTGCATGTTAGCAGCTCCCCATGTGGAAAAGCAATGCCGGCTCCCGCAGGACGCGGGGAGCCGGCGGGACCGTGGGGGCATTGGGGCTCCCCACATGGCCCCCAACGGATAGGGCCTGCCCCGGGGGATGGGGTCCCCGGGGCTAGAAGTGGCCCGGGAGAGTGGGAAGGCTGCCCCCCTCCCCAAAAATTAAAAATAAATAAATAAATAAGGCCGGCCCCGGGGATGGGGTCCCCGGGGCCAATAGAGGCCTCAGGAGGGGGCCATGCAGCCCCCTCCATAAAAAATATATATATTTGGCCATGCCCCGGGGGTTGGGGTCTCCGGGCCGGGACTGGCCACGGGAGGGGACCCACGCGGCCCCCTTCCCGTTAATATATATATATATCTTTTTTTTTTAAATGGGGGTCAGGCCCTGGGGGATGGGGTCCCCAGGGCCCAAAAAATGCGATCGTGCCGGAGGCCCCGCCCCCTCCCAGCAACACTCTGCAAACGCGCTCTGTGGCGCGTTTTAAGTTGGGGAATTAATTCCCCTTCAATACTGGGGGTCCCTGGGGGCCAACTAGCCCACCAGGTACCTCCAGTAAGCACCACAGGGCTGCGTTGCAGAGAGGTGGTCTAGGCCACGCCCCTTTTTACACCTCTCTGCAATGCAGCTCTGTGGCGCTTACTGGGGGTACCTGGTGGGCTAGTTGGACCCCAGGGACCCTCAGGATTCAAGGGGACTTCATCCCGCAACTTAAAACATGCCACGGGGCGTGTTTGCACAGTATTGAAGGGAGGGGGCGGGGCCTGAGGTGACATGTGTGGAAACACGCCCTGTGGCGCCTTTTAAGTTGGGGAATTAATTCCCTTTCAATCCTGAGGGCCCCTGGGGGCCAACTAGCCCACCAGGTGCTTCCAGTAAGCGCCACTGCGCTGCATTGCAGAGAGGTGGTCCAGGTCACGCCCCTTTTTACACCTCTCTGCAATGCAGCTCTGTGGCACTTACTGGAGGTACCTGGTGGGCTAGTTCGACCCCAGGACCCTCAGGATTCAAGGGGACTTAATCCCCCAACTTACAACACGCCAGGGCGCGTTTGCAGAGTGGTGGAGAAAGGGGCATGGCCTTTGTCTACCTTCACCAATCCACTGCGTGGGGCTTACTGGAGGTAAAAGGTAGGCTAGTTGTCCCCAAAGCACCCCCAGCAGTGAAGGGGACTTCAATCCCCATCCAAGAGCGCGCCAGGGAGCGCGTTGTAGAGTGGTGGGCAAAGTGGGCGTGGCCTGGTACGAGTACTTACCAGTGCTGCTGTGTGGGACTGACTGGAGGTAATAGTTTGGGAAGTTGGCCCCCAAGGATGTCCTTGGGGGCCAACTACCTCTCTTGTTACCTCCAGTAAGTCCCACACAGTGGGATTGCTAAGACGTCTTCGGAGGCCATGGCCCCCTTTCTCTACCACTCTGCAAACGTGCCTCGTGGCAGACTACGGGGTGGGGATGAAGTCCAATTTTGTCCTGAGGGAGTTTGGGGGCCAAGAATCCCTCCTGGTACCTCCTGTAACTCCTACGCAGCGGAATTCCTGAGCGTTGGTTGGACGCCCAGCACCCTTTCTCCACCACTCTGCAAACGCGACTACTAGTTAAAGTAGCATATTTCTGCACCTCTGACTTAGAGGTAGTTTTAATCCCCCTGCCCTATTATGACCCCTGACCTTGACTGGTAGGTCGCTCCCCCACCACACAGCTCCCTCTGTGTGCCCTACTGCTGCCCCTGATTGTGCTCGTTTTTCCTTTCTGTGCCCCCTTGCTGCCCCTGATTGTGCTCGCTTTTCCTTTCTGTGCCCCCTTGCTGCCCCCGATTGTGCTCGTTTTCCTTTCTGTGCCCCCTTGCTGCCCCTGATTGTGCTCGCTTTTCCTTTCTGTGCCCCCTTGCTGCCCCTGATTGTGCTAGTTTTTCCTTTCTGTGCCCCCTGCTGCCCCTGATTGTGCTAGTTTTTCCTTTCTGTGCCCCCTTGCTGCCCCTGATTGTGCTAGTTTTTTCCTTTCTGTGCCCCCTTGATGCCCTGATTGTGCCTCGTTTTCCCTTCTGTGCCCGTTTCCGCCGCTGCGCCCTGCGGCCCCGCCCCTCACTGCCCATTCGCTGCCCCATTCCCTGCTCCTCCCTCCCACCTCCCCATTTATGGCGGCCGCGCCGAAGGCGCGCCTAAGGCAAGCCCATCTGCGCCCGTCCGCGCCGTGACCGCGCCCAGCGCCAGACCCCCTGGTCCGGGCATCCCCCGCGCCCGCCACATCAACAGACGCCGATACGACGCCAGCACCCTCCACGCACTCAACCCCCGGAAAAGATCACGCCTGCTACCAGGCCACCCCGAAGCGCACCCAAGGGCCCTTCACCTGCCGGAACTGCAGCTTCGCCAGCACCCGCCCCGCCAAACCACCGCCCAGGAAAGAACCCAACTACCTCAGATGCATCCTCCTCAACACCCGCTCTGCCCGCAAACACGCCATCGAACTCTGGGACCTTCTCGACTCAACCTCCCCAGACGCCGCATTCCTGACGGAGACCTGGCTGAATCCCGCTTCAGCCCCCGACATCGCCATTGCCATCCCGGACGGATACAAGATCACCCGCAGGGACCGCACCAACGGAGTCGGAGGAGGCATCGCCATCGTCCACAGGAACACCCTCAGAGTCTCAACCAACACCGACGACACCCTCAGCACCACCGAACACATGCACTTCCAGATCCACACCGATCCCAACACCACCCTCAGAGGAACCCTCATCTACAGACCCCCGGACCCCGACCACAGTTCAGCGATTCCATCGCTGACTTCGTCAGCACAACACGCCATCGCCTCCACGGACTACATCCTCCTCGGGGACCTGAACTTCCACCTCGAGAACAACAAGGACACCAACTCCACCACCCTGATCGACAACCTCGCCACCCTCGGACTCAGACAGCTCGTGACTACACCCACCCACGCCGCCGGCCACACGCTAGACTCCATCTTTTCCGCAAGCCCACACGTCTCCTTCAACCACACCTCCGAACCCCACTGGACTGACCACCACTGCATCCACTTCACCTACAGGAAGCCCACCACGCACCACCGCACCGAACAAATGCCTCGCCGCTGCTGGAGCAGAGTCACGGAAGACCAGTTAACCACAACCTCGCCCTGAGCCCACCCGCCGAACCCTCCGACCCCGACACCGCCGCCCGCAACCTCAGACAGTGGATCGACGACTGCGCCAACACCCTCGCCCCGCTCAAGAATCCGCCCAACAGCCACACCAGCAAGAAAGCCACCTGGTTCACCGAAGACCTCCAGGCCTCCAAACGAACATGCCGAAAACTGGAGAAGATCTGGCTCCACGAACGGACAGCGGACAGCTACGCCGCCCACAAGAGCGCCACCCGCAGTCACCATCACCTCATCAGATCCGCCAAAAGGGCCTCACTCAAAGACCGCCTAGACAACAACGCACACAACAGCAAAGAGCTCTTCAACATCGTGAAGGAACTCTCCAACCCCAGCTCCAACACCAACGACATCCAGCCGTCGCAAGACCTGTGCGACTCACTGGCCACCTTCTTCCACCGCAAAATCGCCGACATCCACGACAGCTTCAACACCACGACCGCCCCGGCAACCACCGAGACCACTGCCCCCACAACCACCAACCGCCTGCTCTCCTGGACCAACATCAACGACGAGGACACCAGCGAGATCATGAACACCATCCACTCCGGTTCACCGCTAGACCCGTGCCCTCACCACATCTTCAACAAAGCCAGTACAGCCATCGCGCCCCATCTCCGGAAAATAATCAACATCTCCTTCGAGAAAGCAACCTTCCCGGAAAGCTGGAAGCACGCCGAGATCACCGCCTTACTCAAGAAACCCAAGGCAGACCCCAAGGACCTCAAGAACTTCCGACCCATCTCTCTGCTCCCGTTCCCCGCGAAGTTCACCGAGAAAATCGTCAACAAACAACTGACCCGCTACCTCGAGGAGAACAACATCCTGGACCCTTCCCAGTCCGGCTTCCGCAGCAACCACAGCACCGAAACCGCCCTCATCGCCGCCACCGATGACATCAGGACCCTGCTAGACAACGGAGAAACAGCAGCCCTCATCCTCCTGGACCTATCAGCCGCCTTCGACACGGTCTGCCACCACACACTACGAACACGCCTTCACGACGCCGGGATCCAAGAGAAGGCCCTGGACTGGACCACATCCTTCCTTTCCGGCAGAACACAAAGCGTCCGCCTCGCCCCTTCCGATCCAAGGCCACCAAGATCATCTGCGGCGTACCCCAAGGCTCCTCCTCAGCCCAACGCTGTTCAACATCTACATGGCACCCCTCGCCCACGCCGCCCGACAGCACAACCTCAACATCATCTCCTACGCCGACGACACCCAGCTGATCATCTCCCTCACCAAAGACCCTCACACCGCCAAAGCCCACCTCCACGAAGGAATGAAGGCCGTCGCCGAATGGATGAGGACCAGCCGCCTGAAGCTGAACTCGGACAAGACGGAGGTCCTCATCCTTGGTTCCAACCCTTCAGCCTGGGACAACTCCTGGTGGCCAACATCACTGGGAACAGCCCCGCCACCCACCGACCACGCACGCAACCTAGGGGTCATCCTCGACCCCACCGTCTCCATGACTAAGCAGGTCAACGCCGTTTCCTCATCCTGCTTCAACATCCTCCGAATGCTCCGCAGGATCTTCAAGTGGATCCCCACCGAAACAAGAAAAACAGTCACCCAGGCCCTCGTCACCAGCAGGCTGGACTACGGAAACGCCCTCTCTACGCAGGAACGACGGCTAAGCTCCTGAGACGGCTGCAACGCATCCAGAACGCCTCTGCACGTCTTATCCTCGACGTCCCCCGACGCAGCCACATCACACCCCACCTGAGAGACCTGCACTGGCTCCCTGTCAACAAGAGGATAACCTTCAAGCTCCTCACCCACGCACACAAAGCACTCCACAACTCCGGACCAGCCTACCTCAACAGACAACTCAGCTTCTACACCCCCACCCGCCAGCTCCGCTCGACCAGCCTCGCCCTCGCCACAGTCCCCCGCATCCGGAAACGACCGCCGGCGGCAGATCCTTCTCCCACCTCGCCGCCAAGACCTAGAACACCCTCCCCACCAACCTCCGACAGACCCAAGACCTACTGGCCTTCAGAAGACTCCTCAAGACCTGGCTCTTCGATCAGTAGCAGCACCACCCCCCTCTTCCCCCAGCGCCTTGAGACCCTCGCGGGTATGTAGTGCGCTTTATAAGTGACATGATTGATTGATTGATGTACTAGGGCCTTACAGAGGAGGTCATGCTAATCACAGGGGTACCCCAACGCATAGTGTTCCCTAGTGTATGTAGGTGTTTTCACTGTATTCTAAGTGTCTTTTAGCATAGCACTGGCTCTAGGCCTGGTTAGTCAGAGTCAGTTACCACCAGTACCCGTCTGAAAAAGTTGTGGGCACAGGATGATTTTGCAACAAGGCCTCTTTTCTGCTCTTCTGTTGGTTCTTTCTGCACATGTCTTGCTTCTTCCTGCACTTTTCTTCGTCTTGTGGACTTCTGTTGCTTCTTTCTGCATTTCTTTGCTTCTTTCTGTGCGTTTTTCTTCTTCTTCACATGTCCTACCTCTGTAGGCATAGTTAGAAACTAGCATTTAAAAACCTTTGAAATTCACTTAAAAACCATAGGTTTCAGGCATCGTTATAGTTAGAATTAGCATTTTAAAAACCTTTGAAATTCACTGAAAAAACCATAGGTTTCAGGCATGTTATAGTTAGAAATTAGCATTTAAAAACCTTAGAAATTCACTGAAAAACCATAGGTTTCAGGGGCGTTATAGTTAGTTGGACATTTCACTCGTACAAAACCAGAGAAATTCCCCCGTTATAGTTAGTTCAGCTAAAAATGAGGTGCAGAAAAAGGCAACACACGTGCAGAAAGAGGGAAGAGAGGTGCAGAAAAAGGCAAGAAAGGTGCAGAAAGAGGCAAAAGAGGCACATAAAGAGACAACAGGGGTGCAGAAAGAAGCAAGACAGGTCCAGAAAGAAGCATGGAAAGTGCAGAATGAAGCAACAGGGGTGCAGAAAGCGGCAAGAGAAGTGTAGAAAGGAGCAAGTGAGGTGCAGAAAGAGCCAAAAGAGGTGCAAAAAGAGGCAAGAGAGGTGCAGAAACAGGCAAGAGAAGTGCACAAAGAGGCAAGAAAATTGTTGAAAGAAGCAACAGAGGTGTAGAAAGAAGCAAGAAAAGTGCAGAAAGAGGCAAGTGAGGTGCAAAAACAGGCAGGAAATGTACAGAAAAAGGGAAGACGAGTGCAGAAAGAGACAACAGGGATGCACAAAGAAGCAAATGAGGTGCAGAAAGAAGCAAATGAGGTGCAGAAAGAGGGAAGAGAACTGCAGAAAAAGGCAAGAAAAGTGCAGAAAGTGTCAAAAGAGGTACATAAAGAGACAACAGGGGTGCATTAAGAAGCAAGACAGGTGCAGAAAGAAGCATGGAAAGTGCAGAATGAAGCAACAGGGGTGCAGAAAGAGGCATGAGAGTGTAGAAAGGAGCAAGTGAGGTGCAGAAAGAGTCAACAGAGGTGCAAAAAGAGGCAAGAGAGTGTGACAGCAAAGAGGACAAGAGAAGTTGCTGAAAGAAGCAACAGAGGTGTAGAAAGAAGCAAGAAAAGTGCAGAAAGAGGCAAGTGAGATGCAAAAACAGGCAGGAAAGGTACAGAAAGAGGGAAGACGAGTGCAGAAAGAGACAACAGGGGTGCAGAAAGAAGCAAATGAGGTGCAGAAAGAGGCAACAGACGTGCAGAAAGAGGGAAGAGAGGTGCAGAAAAAGGCAAGAAAAGTGCAGAAAGAGGCAAAGAGGTACATAAAGAGACAACAGGGGTGCAGAAAGAAGCAAGACAGGTGCAGAAAGAAGCATGGAAAGTGCAGAATGAAGCAACAGGGATGCAGAAACAGGCAAGAGAAGTACACAAAGAGGCAAGAGAATTGCTGAAAAAAGCAACAGACGTGTAGAAAGAAGCAAGAAAAGTGCAGAAAGAGGCAAGTGAGATGCAAAAACAGGCAGGAAAGGTACAGAAAGAGGGAAGACGAGTGCAGAAAGAGACAACAGGGGTGCAGAAAGAGGCAAAAGACGTGCAGAAAGATGGAAGAGAGGTGCAGAAAGATGGAAGAGAGGTGCAGAAAAAGGCAAGAAAAGTGCAGAAAGAGGCAAAAGAGGTACATAAAGAGACAACAGGGGTGCAGAAAGAAGCAAGACAGGTGCAGAAAGAAGCATGGAAAGTGCAGAATGAAGCAACAGGGGTGCAGAAAGAGGCAAGAGAGGTGTAGAAAGGAGCAAGTGAGGTGCAGAAAGAGCCAACAGAAGTGCAGAAAGAGGCAAGAGAATTGCTGAAAGAAGCAACAGAGGTGTGGAAAGAAGCAAGAAAAGTGCAGAAAGAGGCAAGTGAGTTGCAAAAACAGGCAGGAAAGGTACAGAAAGAGGGAAGACGAGTGCAGAAAGAGACAACAGGGGTGCAGAAAGAAGCAAATGAGGTGCAGAAAGAGGCAACAGACGTGCAGAGAGAGGGAAGAGAGTTGCAGAAAGAGGGAAGAGAGGTGCAGAAAAAGGCAAGTGCAGAAAGAGGCAAAAGAGGTACATAAAGAGACAACAGGGGTGCAGAATGAAGCAAGACAGGTGCAGAAAGAAGCACGGAAAGTGCAGAATGAAGCAAGAGAAGTGTAGAAAGGAGCAAGTGAGGTGCAGAAAGAGCCAACAGAGGTGCAAAAAGAGGCAAGAGAGGTAAAGAAACAGGCAAGAGAAGTGCACAAAGAGGCAAGAGAATTGCTGAAAGAAGCAACATAGGTGTAGAAAGAAGCAAGAAAAGTGCAGAAAGAGGCAAGTGAGATGCAAAAACAGGCAGGAAAGGTACAGAAAGAGGGAAGACGAGTGCAGAAAGGGACAACAGGGGTGCAGAAAGAAGCAAATGAGGTGCAGAAAGAGGCAACAGACGTGCAGAAAGATGGAAGAGAACTGCAGAAAAAGGCAAGAAAAGTGCAGAAAGAGGCAAAGAGGTACATAAAGAGACAACAGGGGTGCAGAAAGAAGCAAGACAGGTGCAGAAAGAAGCATGGAAAGTGCAGAATGAAGCAACAGGGGTGCAGAAGAGGCAAGAGAAGTGTGGAAAGGAGCAAGTGAGGTGCAGAAAGAGCGCAGACAGAGAGGTGCAGAAAGAGGCAAGAGAGGTGCAGAAACAGTGCAAGACAAGTGCACAAAGAGGCAAGAGAATTGCTGAAAGAAGCAACAGAGGTGTAGAAAAAGCAAGAAAAGTGCAGAAAGAGGCAAGTGAGATGCAAAAACAGGCAGGAAAGGTACAGAAAGAGGGGAGACGAGTGCAGAAAGAGACAACAAGGGTGCAGAAAGAAGCAAATGAGGTGCAGAAAGAGGCAACAGACGTGCAGAAAAAGGCAGAAAGAGAAAAGTGCAGAAAGAGGCAAAAAGGTACAGAAAGAGACAACAGGGTGCATAAAGAAGCAAGACAGGGTGCAGAAAGAAGCAAGAAAGTGCAGAAAGAAGCATGGAAAGTGCAAGAATGAAGCAACAGGGCTGCAGAAAGAGGCAAGAGAAGTGTAGAAAGGAGCAAGTGAGGTGCAGAAAGAGCCAACAGAGGTGCAAAAAGAGGCAAGAGAGGTGCAGAAACAGGCAAGAGAAGTGCACAAAGAGGCAAGAGAATTGCTGAAAGAAGCAACAGAGGTGTAGAAAGAAGCAAGAAAAGTGCAGAAAGAGGCAAGTGAGATGCAAAAACAGGCAGGAAAGGTACAGAAAGAAGGAAGACGAGTGCAGAAAGAGACAACAGGGGTGCAGAAAGAAGCAAATGAGGTGCAGAAAGAGGCAACAGATGTGCAGAAAGAGGGAAGAGAGGTGCAGAAAAAGGAAGAAAAGTGCAGAAAGAGGCAAAAGAGGTACATAAAGAGACAACAAGGGTGCAGAAAGAAGCAAGACAGGTGCAGAAAGAAGCATGGAAAGTGCAGAATGAAGCAACAGGGATGCAGAAAGAGGCAAGAGAAGTACAGAAAGGAGCAAGTGAAGTGCAGAAAGAGCCAACAGAGGTCAGAAAGAGGCAAGTGAGGTGCAGAAACAGGCAAGAGAAGTGCACAAAGAGGCAAGAGAATTGCTGAAAGAAGCAACAGAGGTGTAGAAAGAAGCAAGAAAAGTGCAGAAAGAGGCAAGTGAGATGCAAAAACAGGCAGGAAAGGTACAGAAAGAGGGAAGACGAGTGCAGAAAGAGACAACAGGGGTGCAGAAAGAAGCAAATGATGGTGCAGAAAGAGGCAACAGACGTGCAGAAAGATGGGAGAGAACTGCAGAAAAAGGCAAGAAAAGTGCAGAAAGAGGCAAAGAGGTACATAAAGAGACAACAAGGGTGCAGAAAGAAGCAAGACAGGTGCAGAAAGAAGCATGGAAAGTGCAGAATGAAGCAACAGGGTGCAGAAAGAGGCAAGAGAAGTGTGGAAAGGAGCAAGTGAGGTGCAGAAAGAGCCAACAGAGGTGCAAAAGAGGCAAGAGAGGTGCAGAAACAGGCAAGAGAAGTGCACAAAGAGGCAAGAGAATTGCTGAAAGAAGCAACAGAGGTGAAGAAAAAAGCAAGAAAAGTGCAGAAAGAGGCAAGTGAGATGCAAAAACAGGCAGGAAAGGTACAGAAAGAGGGAAGACGAGTGCAGAAAGAGACAACAGGGGTGCAGAAAGAAGCAAATGAGGTGCAGAAAGAGGCAACAGACGTGCAGAAAGAGGGAAGAGAACTGCAGAAAAAGGCAAGAAAAGTGCAGAAAGAGGCAAAAGAGGTACATAAAGAGACAACAGGGGTGCAGAAAGAAGCAAGACAGGTGCAGAATGAAGCAAGAGCAGGTGCAGAAAGAGGCAAGAGAATTGTAGAAAGGAGCAAGTGAGGTGCAGAAAGAGCCAACAGAGGTGCAAAAAGAGGCAAGAGAGGTGCAGAAACAGGCAAGAGAGGTGCAGAAACAAGAGAGCTGAAAAGCACAGAGGTGCAGAAACAGGCAAGAGAGGTGCAGAAACAGGCAAGAGAGATGCAGAAACAGGCAAGAGAGGTGCAGAAACAGGCAAGAGAAGTGCATAAGCGACAACAGAGGTCAGAAAGAAGCAAATGAGGTAGAAAGAAGCAAGACGTGCAGAAAGATGTAAGAAAACTGCAGAAAGGCAAGAAAAGTGCAGAAAGAGGCAAAGTGAGATGCAAAGAGACAACAGGTGCAGAAAGAAGCAAGACAGGTGCAGAAAGAGGTGAATGAAGCAACAGGGTGCAGAAAGAGACAAGAGAGGGTGGCAGAGAGAGAAGCAGAAAGTGAGTGCAGAAAGAGGCAACAGAACGTGCAGACAGAGGCAAGAGAGGTGCAGAAAGAGGCAAGTGAGATGTAAAAACAGGGACGAAAGGTACAGAAAGAGGGAAGACGAGTGTAGAAAGAGACAACAAGGGTGCAGAAAGAAGCAAATGAGGTGCAGAAAGAGGCAACAGACGTGCAGAAAAAGGGAAGAGAACTGCAGAAAAAGACAAGAAAAGTGCAGAAAGAGACAAAAGAGGTGCATAAAGAGACAACAGGGGTGCAGAAAGAATCAAGACAGGTGCAGAAAGAAGCATGTAAAGTGCAGAATGAAGCAACAGGGCTGCAGAAAGAGGCAATAGAAGTGTGAAAAGGAGCAAGTGAGGTGCAGAAAGAGCCAACAGAGGTGCAAAAAGAGGCAATAGAGGTGCAGAAACAGGCAAGACAAGTGCACAAAGAGGCAAGAGAATTGCTGAAAAAAACAACAGAGGTGTAGAAAGAAGCAAGAAAAGTGCAGAAAGAGGCAAGTGAGATGCAAAAACACGCAGGAAAGGTACGGAAAGAAGGAAGGCGAGTGCAGAAAGAGACAACAGGGGTGCAGAAAGAAGCAATGAGGTGCAGAAAGAGGCAACAGATGTGCAGAAAGAGGGAAGAGAGGTGCAGAAAAAGGAAGAAAATTGCAGAAAGAGGCAAAAAAGGTACAGAAAGAGACAACAGGGGTACAGAAAGAAGCAAGACAGAGGCAGAAAGAAGCATGGAAAGTGCAGAATGAAGCAACAGAGGTGCAGAAAGAGGCAAGAGAAGTGTAGAAAGGAGGCAAGTGAGGTGCAGAAAGAGGCAATAGAGGTGCAGAAAGAGGCAAGTGAGATGCAGAAACAGGCAAGAGAAGTGCACAAAGAGGCAAGAGATTTGCTGAAAGAAGCAACAGAGGTGTAGAAAGAAGCAAGAAAAGTGCAGAAAGAGGCAAGTGAGATGCAAAAACAGGCAGGAAAGGTACAGAAAGAGGGAAGACGAGTGCAGAAAGAGACAACAGGGGTGCAGAAAGAAGCAAATGAGGTGCAGAAAGAGGCAACAGACGTGCAGAAAGATGGGAGAGAACTGCAGAAAAAGGCAAGAAAAGTGCAGAAAGAGGCAAAAGAGGTACATAAAGAGACAACAAGGGTGCAGAAAGAAGCAAGACAGGTGCAGAAAGAAGCATGGAAAGTGCAGAATGCAGCAACAGGGATGCAGAAAGAGGCAAGAGAGGTACACAAAGAGGCGAGAAAGTTACAGAAAGAGGCAAGTGAAGTGCAGAAGGAGGCAAGAGAACTACAGAAAGAGGCACTAGAGGTGCAGAAAGAGGCAAGTGAGATACAAAAACACACAGGGAAGGTTCAGAAAGAGGGAAGACGAGTGCAGAAAGAGACAACAGGGGTGCAGAAAGAAGCAAATGAGGTGCAGAAAGAGGCAACAGACGTGCAGAAAGAGGGAAGAGAGGTGCAGAAAAAGGCAAGAAAAGTGCAGAAAGAGGCAAAAGAGGTAGATAAAGAGACAACAGGGGTGCAGAAAGAAGCAAGACAGGTGCAGAAAGAAGCGTGGAAAGAGCAGAATGAAGCAACAGGTGTGCAGAAAGAGGCAAGAGAATTGTGGAAAGGAGCAAGTGAGGTGCAGAAAGAGCCAACAGAGGTGCAAAAAGAGGCAAGAGAGGTGCAGAAACAGGCAAGAGAAGTGCACAAAAAGGCAAGAGAATTGCTGAAAAAAGCAACAGAGGTGTAGAAAGAAGCAAGAAAAGTGCAGAAAGAGGCAAGTGAGATGCAAAAACAGGCAGGAAAGGTACAGAAAGAGGGAAGACAAGTGCATAAAGGGACAACAGGGGTACAGAAAGAAGCAAATGAGGTGCAGAAAGAGGCAATAGACGTGCAGAAAGATGGAAGAAAACTGCAGAAAAAGGCAAAAAAAGTGCAGAAAGAGGCAAAAGAGGTACATAAAGAGACAACAGGGGTGCAGAAAGAAGCAAGACAGGTGCAGAAAGAAGCATGGAAAGTGCAGAATGAAGCAACAGGGGTGCAGAAAGAGGCAAGAGAAGTGTAGAAAGGAGCAAGAGAGTTGCAGAAGGAGCCAACAGAGGTGCAAAAGAGGCAAGAGAGGTGCAGAAACAGGCAAGAGAGGTGCAGAAAGAGCCAACAGAGGTGCAGAAAGAGGCAATAGAGGTGCAGAAACAGGCAAGACAAGTGCACAAAGAGGCAAGAGAATTGCTGAAAGAAGCAACAGAGGTGTAGAAAGAAGCAAGAAAAGTGCAGAAAGAGGCAAGTGAGATGCAAAAACACGCAGGAAAGGTACGGAAAGAAGGAAGGCGAGTGCAGAAAGAGACAACAGGGGTGCAGAAAGAAGCAATGAGGTGCAGAAAGAGGCAACAGATGTGCAGAAAGAGGGAAGAGAAGTGCAGAAAAAGGAAGAAAATTGCAGAAAGAGGCAAAAAAGGTACAGAAAGAGACAACAGGGGTACAGAAAGAAGCAAGACAGAGGCAGAAAGAAGCATGGAAAGTGCAGAATGAAGCAACAGGGATGCAGAAAAAGGCAAGAGAGGTGCACAAAGAGGCAACAGAGTTACAGAAAGAGGCAAGTGAAGTGCAGAAGGAGGCAAGAGAACTGCAGAAAGAGGCAATAGAGGTGCAGAAAGAGGCAAGTGAGATGCAAAAACAGGCAGGAAAGGTACAGAAAGAGGGAAGATGAGTGCAGAGGGAGACAACAGGGGTGCAGAAAGAAGCAAATGAGGTGCAGAAAGAGGCAACAGACGTGCAGAAAGAGGGAAGAGAGGTGCAGTAAAAGGCAAGAAAAGTGCAGAAAGAGGCAAAAGAGGTACATAAAGAGACACCAGGGGTGCAGAAAGTAGCAAGACAGGTGCAGAAAAAAGCATGGAAAGTGCAGAATGAAGCAACAGAGGTGCAGAAAGAGGCAAGAGAAGTGTAGAAAGGAGCAAGTAAGGTACAGAAAGAGCCAACAGAGGTTCAAAAAGAGGCAAGAGAGGTGCAGAAACAGTCAAGAGAAGTGCACAAAGAGGCAAGAGAATTGCTGAAAGAAGCAACAGAGGTGTAGAAAGAAGCAAGAAAAGTGCAGAAAGAGGCAAGTGAGATGCAAAAACAGACAGGAAAGGTACAGAAAGGGGGAAGACGAGTGCAGAAAGAGACAACAGGGGTGCAGAAAGAAGCAAATGAGGTGCAGAAAGGCAACAGACGTGCAGAAAGATGGAAGAGAACTGCAGAAAAAGCCAAGAAAAGTGCAGAAAGAGTCAAAAGAGGTACATAAAGAGACAACAGGGGTGCAGAAAGAAGCAAGACAGGAGCAGAAAGAAGCATGGAAAGTGCAGAATGAAGCAACAGGGGTGCAGAAAGAGGCAAGAGAAGTGTAGAAAGGAGCAAGTGAGGTGCAGAAAGAGCCAACAGAGGTGCAAAAAGAGGCAAGAGAGGTACAGAAACAGGCAAGAGAAGTGCAGAAAGAGGCAAGAGAATTGATGAAAGAAGCAACAGAGGTGTAGAAAGAAGCAAGAAAAGTGCAGAAAGAGGCAAGTGAGATGCAAAAAGAGGCAGGAAAGGTAGAGAAAAAAGGAAGACGAGTGCAGAAAGAGACAAGTGAGATGTAAAAGCAGGCAGGAAAGGTACAGAAAAAGGAACACTTGTTAGATCAGGCCCGCCCCTCCCTGCACCACTGTGCAAACGCGCCCTGGCGCATTGTAAGATGGGGGATTAAGTCCATTGAATCCTGAGGGTCCCTGGGGGCCAACTAGCCCATCAGGTACCTCCAGTAAGCGCCACAGTGCTGCGTTGCAGAGAGGTGTTCTGAGGCCACGCCCCTTTCTACACCATGCTGCAAACGCGGCTTCTGGTGCACTGCTGCTCGGAGGATGAAGTCCACTTGTGTCCTGAGGTCCTCAGGACACAAGAGGACCTCATCGCCCCACCAGCAGTGCGCCAGAAGCCGCGTTTGTGGAGTGGTGTAAAATGTAAATGTAAAATGCTTTATTTGGGCCTGGGGGTCCCTGTGGGACCCCTGAGTAGTAGCCTGGGGGTCAGGTGTTTTTACCCTGCCCCCTTTTTAGTTTTGTATCTTTCTCTTACCTTTTCTTTCACCCTTGAAGTCCGAGGCACAAGATGGCTGCCAACACTTCCTTTTTTGAAGTGTTGGCAGCCAATCAGAGGCAAGCTCGTGCTCGGGAGGAGATGTGTGGTTAGGCTCTGCCCAGATATATAAATTTTTTCTTTCTTTAATTTCTCAGCAACTACTGAACGGATTTACACCATTTAAAAAAAAGGTCGCTTTTTGAACCAAGCGCTACCTTTTTGCCAAATTTGGTGTAATTCCAATCAGCAGTTCGGGCTGTAGGTTTGTCTACATTTTCCTATGGAAATTAACATGGGGAAAACGCGTTTTGGGACCCCCCTTTTTTTCTCGGCCCCCACTTTACGAATCACGCCGAAACTTTCAAGACAGGAGCTGACCGGATCGCCCCACTAGTTTTGAAAATTTCGCGAAGATTCGCCAACCGGCGCCAAAGTTATTGGGAAAAGAGAAAATGCTTTTTGAATAGAAACAAGGTCCTAACTATAACTACCTACTGGCAACCACCAGTAGGTAATATATATATACATATATATCCAAGAAAGAAGCGACTCAAACAGATAGATTCACCAAAGAACAAAAATATATGTCCACTACAACGTTTCAGCTTCCGCCTTCCTCAGGTAGTACAGCAATCCATCTTGTACTACCTGAGGAAGGTGGAAGCTGAAACGTTGTAGTGGAAATATATTTTTGTTCTTTGGTGAATCTATCTGTTTGTGTCACTTCTTTCTTGGATATTGTATTTCTTTGTGACTCATTGTATCCTTTGGGATCCAGATTTTTGCACTGGCTGACTGTTGTTTTCTTGTGATCCTTCATCTTCAAGTATATATACGCAAATATATACACATATATACACCTTTTGTATAGATCAAATATATATAAATATACACATCTATATATTCACTGAAAAAACCATAGGTTTTAGGGACAGTTATAGTTAGTTGGACATTGCACTCGTACAAAACCCGTGAAATTCCCTGTTATAGTTAGTTCAGCTAACTATAACTCGCGCCCACAATGCACTGCTGATGACGTCACATATTACATCACTCATGACATGGTCAGTGACATCACTGATGACATCACTGATGACATCTCAAATGACATCACTGATGACATCATCCAGTGACTGTGTTTCTGTAAAGTTTAAATATGTTTAACCCCTTCCATGCTTATGACGAGCTGGACTCGTCATGGCACACAGTGCTCGTGTGCTCATGACGAGTCCAGCTCGTCATAAGACTACCCACGGGAAGCGCTGGCGCTCCCCGTGGGAATCCGATCGTCGGGTTTTTTTTAGGAGGCAGGGGAAGGACTTCCCTGCCTCCCCGCTCCCATCAATGACATCAGCGCGCGGCGCGCTGACATCGTTGAGGGTTTCCCTTTCTTCGCCGACGCGCTGGAAGCCATTTGCTTCCAGCGCGTCGGGAAATAAGGTGAGTTTTGGCTCGGGGAGGGGGGTTTGATTCTGAAAGAGACATCGAGGAAAGGAAAGGGTTTTCCTTTCCCCGATGCCTCTTTGTGCATTCCTGCTGCACGATCATGTGATCGTGCAGCAGGAATGCCCACGAGGGCGCCATTGTTAGCGTGGAGATGTGCCTTCTCTCCATTGCCACCCTGTAAAGTTAGCTGTAATCCTTGATGGAGGTCTCTGCACCCTTGATTTTCTCGAGCGCAATCCTCGTGTAGTTCCTGTGACCAGGAGGTTCCTTCTCCTCGTCTGCCGCTGCGATCCTGCTCTGACCCTTTATAAACAAGAGGCATGTGAACGGGCCTAGAAGCCCCGCTCGTTTGGCCCCGCCACACATACACTAGCGGTATGCAACGTATGCCCGCCCTTTCCCTACTATGATGGACAGCTTACTCAAAGGATCCCGGCGCTTTCGGCGCGGTGGCAAAGTTACAGACACACAGGTCACTGGAGACAATTCTTCTGGTCCTTTACGCAGCTGTAGTGTAGGAAAGGCATTATACATTTACCCAACGAGGTAGCACTTACTGATTAGCCAGTAGAAAGTACTCCAGTTGAGTAGAGGTATTGCACAAAACGGTGGCATCTTCGTGGATAAATATGCAGGGCAGATGTGCCTTCTCTCCATTTACACCCTGACAAGTTAGCTGTAATCCTTGATGGAGGTCTTTGCATCCTTCATTTTCTCGAGCGCAATTCTCGTGTAGAATTCGTGAGCGTGGAGATGTGCCTTCTCTCCATTTACACCCTGAAAAGTTAGCTGTAATCCTTGATGGAGGTCTTTGCATCCTTGAATTTGTCGAGCGCAATGCTCGTGTAGTTCCTGTGACCATGAGGTTCCTTCTCCTCGTCTGCCGCTGAGATCCTGCTCTGACCCTTTATAAACAAGAGGCATGTGAACGGGCCTAGAAGCCCCGCCACACATACACTAGCGGTATGCAACGTATGCCCGCCCTTTCCCCACTATGATGGAC